>OY992531.1:190239736-190930612 GCA_963921185.1 Dasysyrphus tricinctus | reverse complement strand
TTCATGAATGAAGTGAATTGAAATTTCTATTATTACTTTTTCGGGCTCACTCGGACGAAATGAACTGGCTAACTATTTGAACATCATACAAAATAAATATCATAACTTCTTACATTTTGTTTATATCCCAATTATCATGCCTGTTCGTTTACTTCGAATTTCTATGATTTTTAGTTCAAACTTCTATCAATAATTTTTTTTTATAAATGAACTTTAACAGTAAATTGGACTTTAATTCACAGAAACGTATACAGAAATTCAAAGGTAAGGAACAGACATCAGTTGGTCGGGTTCATAGCCTAAGACTAGAGGTCTGTTCGTGTACTTCCCAAAACTGCCAATTTCTACCCATTTCAGTGTAAAGTTCTGTTAAAGTTCATATAAAAAAAATGAAACTGACAGAACTTTGGACTAAATTGGGTTGTTAGGTGTGTTTGTTAACGTGAAATTTCTTGAAAATTTTTACAATTTGCTGTCAAACTGTAGGAGAAAAAACCCAAGTTTGGGAAACTTGGGTTTGCAAGTAATTTCACTTTAACAAACAGACCTATTAACTGACGTTTAATGTTGCCATAGGTGTGTTTGATAACTTGGAATCTTCTGCAAGTTTTCACAAATTCTCGCAAATTGCAACAAATTCCTGTTCTGTGTGTAGGAAACGTCAAAAAACTCATCTGTTGTAGTTTCTTTCGCTTTTAATTAAACTTTATTAATTAAACTTAAATAAACTTTATGAATAGTAAATAACTTGCGAAATGTACCTATAGTACATTTTTTTACTAAACGTAAATTGTCAACAAAATTGTATTTATGAATTGTTTATGTAAGGATGTGCATTTTGACGTTTTATACAAAAAATAATTCATCTTTCTTGCAAGTTTTTTTAATTTTTCAGAAATTCTCTCTCACTTCGCTGTTTGACCGATCTAACTTATTTTCTTGGAGAAAGATACTAACACACAACTTAAGTGACAATGACGTGAGGAGAGGAGGACTAGATATAAATTTGGTACAAAATCTTTGGGGAATAAGAAATAGTTATTTCAATTTTCTTAAAAATTGCAAATAACTAAACAGACAATATAGGTCTGTTCATTTTACTACCCGCGACTGCCTATTTCTATGAATTTTAGTCAAATTTTATTTTTTATATGAGCTTTAAAGGTAAGATCGCACTCGACGGAACTACACTTCAGCGGACCTAAACTTCAAAATATTAATTGTATGAGCTTTATCGCACTAAACGACAACTGAACTTCACGACGCACGCGCCACCATGCGGCAAAGTTGATAATCTGACCAACTATGCCGCGGCCTGGACTTCCGTTCAGTTTCCGTTGCCGTAAAAAATATTTTGAAGTTCAGTTGCGGTGCAGTTCCGCTGAAGTGCGGTTTTACCTTAACAGCGACTTAGAAAGCGGAAGTTTTGGAAGGTAAATGAGCAGAGTTGCTTAAAGTTACCATAGAAATTATTGCCAAATCGATTTCTTATATGTTTAACATGACATGGCATGGTTTTTGTTAGATCAACGAGTTCAGAATCAAAGCTTCATATATTTTGAGTTTGTTAAATAAAATGTCCTCGTGTTATTGAAAAAAAAACAAAGTTTTTGTATTTTATTACAAAACCAATTCTGCAGCTCCAACCAAAACAAGTTTTAAGATAAACCAATGCATCTTTCTCTTTGCCGGCACCTAAAAACGAGAAAGACTACGCATAAGCAGCTGACACAGACGATCACTCACATGAATGCCTGCAACTTAATGAGAAGTGAAATGTTGCTGTACGTAAAGTGCAATTACCTTTCCATGAATTGCATCGGCTGCAGTTGGTCAATTTTTGCCTTAGATCAAAAGCCTGTCATCCATTCAATATACATAGTTTGGTATGGAAAACTGTTAAATATAAACCATTTAAATGTTATTAAGTGATTATTTAAGTTAATGTCTCTCAGATGCTGAGAGCGACAAATAATAACTTGATTGTCTTTGTCATAAATGACAAGCACTCATACGGGACTAATGCTGCGATTGCCTGAACAAAATCTATTATTTTATTTGGTCGAAGTGAACAAAAATATAATTAAATTTTTATATTTTTGTTGTTAATATGTAACCAGTTTTAAGTTAATGGTACTCGAGTTTGATCACTCGACAAACAAAAAAACTATTTGTAAGTTTTTCTTTTCATACATTATTTATGTATGCTATGAGCTTAAACCTGATTGCAGCGGCCAAGGAAGACCTGACCAAGTGATCCGGTCATTATTTCTTCTATATGCACTATACAGTCATCTATGGGTGAAGTTAGTTTTCTTTTATATGTTTGCTCATAAAGGGATTGAGTGTGCGCGCATGCCTGCTGGTTGTGATGGTTTATGGTGGGAATATTAATATTATTTTTTAATTTCCGCTTAGCAGTGATGCTGATGCTACATGCTGGGCAACGGTCTATCGCTATGTAGCTGTCGTCGTTAGAAATATTTAATTTTTTTTTATTTACCTATACCAATCGCTATGCAATTGATTTTAATTGCTTAACGGACATGAGTCATTATGTATTATGATCTTAAAGAATGTTGTAGATCGGCTTTTAAAATAAAGTGAGTTTAATCGGATGTAAAATAAAAGGCCTTAGATAATGTAATTAATGAAGCTAAACTCAAGAACTGGAGAGGTTTTCCAAATAGCTTCTTAAGTATCTATTAAGAAAAACTGTAAACTTTACTGACGCAAAGTTGCATCTTCTAAATCGTACATTGATACACATCTGTCATTGTTCTTTTTAGCACTTCCGTTTTATTTTTGTATGTACCTTATGCAACGCAGCTTTATGTATACATATGTATTGCTTGTTTTCCATTGGTCATAATGATAAAGTACGGAAAGGAGCTTTCCAAATAGCCAAAAGGGGAACACACCCATTTGGACTCAAAAGAACTCTCACTCAGACTTATTCCATTGTACATTTCTTGCACTTATGATCCTGTGCCAAAATAATAGTGTCCGCCAATTCATAACGGTCATCCAAAACTTTTGTCTTTTCATAACTTTGTCCTTTCCGAGCTATTTCTTTTGCAGAACTTTGTGTTTTCATAACTTTGTCTACTCAGAGCTTTAGTCATAAGTCAACGAAAAGAAGCTTTCCGAATAGCCAAAAGGGAGACACACCCATATTGCGCTTTATGATCTATCTCTTTTTTGTATTCCCATTTTACCAAATCTAAATTTCACTTCAGAAAGTGCGCTTGATACGATCGATCATCAATCGATCAACAAGCGTAATCAAGGTTTATAGAATGAATCGTATAATATTGCGGTTGTCGTTATCCTATCTCTCTCAAGCATTTTGTCAACGAGTGATGCTCAAAGTTCAAAAGGGTTGCTATTGCTATAACTTCCCAAATGCGTCAGCATATAAAGATTCACTATGATTCTGACCAACAAAAAAGTCATGCCTCCTTTGAATATACAAAATTCTTCACGTTTCTATCTCATCGTTTTTATTTTTTTTTTTTTTTTTTTATTATTTGCCAACTGGCCTCATGCCCCACATTCTATACATTTCTACTCCACTCGCATAATAAATCTCAAAAAAACTATTAATTAAAGAAAATAACAAGTGGGAAAATTCTTTCGAATAACCACAAGCAAATTTTTAATTACCAAAACAAAGAATGCGTAGCCTATTTCTTCAGGCGTAGCAATATTACAAATCATCGCCCATTTTTTCTTGAAATAAAATAAAAAAATATAGAAAACATTATTTTAAAAGCCAAAATACATCTGGTTGACGTGGTGTCAAAAATGTTAATTTTGGCATCCAGAAATAAAAATCTTTTTCAATTTATAAGAACTTAAACCACCGCACTGACCAATTCCGACCAAACGTCGAATTGAATGCAAATTGTGACTTACATATTTATGTACATATTTTTGTTTTTTGTTGTTGTTGTTGTGTGATTAATTTACCCACTCAATCTGAGCCGGTATGTCTAAAGTGCTGTGTATTATTTTTCCCATACGCGCGTCCATATACAAATGTCAATGAACTGTTCATATGGGGAGCACAAATTGAAATTAACAGTCAAACGATAGTTTTTTGAAACAACTTAAATAACCACAAAAGAAGAAGAAAGAAGACGACCTTCTTCTGACGCTACTAAATTATAGCGTTCGTTGTCAGAATTAATTTGATCAAATTATTTCTTTTTTATTGCTGAATACATAATTTATTTATAAGGAGTTACAATGTTTGCTTAAAAAATTACTTTTTACTTGTAAAATACATAGAAAGTTTTGCAAAGATACAAATCTCTTGTTATAATTTTCTGTCCCTTTTTTGTAAGAAAATGCAACTTTATTTGGATGAGTTATTTAGTTACACTCTTCATGTAAACCAAGAATGACAGTAATTATTCTGTGGTGATGTGTTCACTTGACATTAAGCCTTATGTCAAAAATATGTAAGTGAACATGCAATTAAAATGGCATGTAGCTACCAGAATAGTGTTTATATTCATTCTTATGCAAATTAAACCCCTTTCACACGAGGAAACCGAGGTTCCAGTAACTTTTTGTTTTTAGGAGAGAAGGAAACGAAGTAAGGGAAATTAACAAGATTTTTTGACATTTCTTCTCATTTTGCAACGAATAGACTTTAAAAGCAAATTACAAAATATGTGATAATTTTGTTTCCTCATATGAAAGGTACAAAAAATATATAAAAAAATTTAGAAAACATTTAAAGAAAACGTCAACAAATCTCCAGCATCTTGTTTTTTGTTTAGTGTGAAAGGAGACTTAATTGTTTGTATGTAACTTAATTAGGTTCAGGTTCTTGTAATGCTATGTTTCGACCAAAGGTTTATCTCAGATTAGATTAAATAAATCTTTTTAGTGTTTCCACCGCACAAAAAGATTTAAAAAAGATTAAATCTGACAGCACCTTCAAAAATGCAAATGGCGTTTCAGTTTTGCTTATGAAGTGCGAAAGAGACAAAATGTTTGATGCAAACAATGAAGAACTGAATCGAGTCTCGAATGAATCGTTCAGCACCATGTAAAAACAAGTTAGTTTGATTTGTAAAACTATTTGTCCTTGGAAGATTTAACAAGATTAATTTCTAATCTCCAAGATTTACGAAATATATTTGTATGGTAAATCTTCAAGATTTAAAGAAGATTTGAGGTAAATCTTATTAAATCTCAGATCAGCGTTAGATGAAAATGTAGCAAAAGAAATACCTATATGAAATAATAAAGTGAGAGCTTATACTAAGTTTTCTTTTACCATATTTAATGGGGATTAAATGAAATTAACCTTTAATCTTCTTCAAATCTAGGAGATATACCATGCAAATTAATTTCATTAACCTTCAAGATTATACATAGATTAGTATTTAAATCTTCATTAAACTAATGGTTTTAGAAAATCGAACTAACCTTTACTCATATCTTGCTGAACACATTTATGCAGCGAGATATGAGTAAAGGTTAGTTCTAATCTATTATCTAGAATATTAATGAAATTAATTTGTATTGTTTATACAAATAGAACTGTCTGTCTCAGTTTCACTTCATAAAATATACACTATCTCAAAGTTTAAGTCGATTAAGTAAAATTTTAAAGCTAATTTAGAATGATATGAATCGAGATAGTTACTATCTTCTAAACTTTATAAAATGTAAAATCGTTTTTCATTTAATTATCGTACTATCCTGCATATATGTATGACAGTTTGACATTTACAAAGAATACCAAAAAAGTGTGTTTGGTTAGTTTTTCTCACGAAATACAACTATTTTAAGCGTGTTCAGCGGCATTTTATCCTAGAAAACGTGAAATTTGTTGCAATCTTCACAAACTGCTGTCAAAAACTCCAAGTTTGGGAAATTTAGTGAAAATTCCACGCTGCCCAACAAGCTAGATCAAATTTTAGGTGGAGATAATTCACTATTACAATGAACGACACAAATGTATTCTTTTTTTAAAACAAACAAAAGTTAGTCAACTGTTATTAAAGGTGTGTTTGTTAACGTGAAATTTCTTAAAAAAGTTCACAATTTGCTGTCAGATCCCATACAAGAAAAAACCCAGTTTTTGAAAACTTGGTGAAAATTTCACGTTACCAAACAAGTATAAAGTTGACAAAGAAGCATCACACTAGTTTTGTATGTCATTTTTTCGATCGGACGTTTGGAGTACTCCTTTTCCACTCATTTTTCACTCATATTACTCCAAATTTTCCGCATTCCATAGAAATGGAACAGAATGCAAAACCAAACTAAACCAAATAAATTTCAAAATTATGGGCCACACAATTTAAAAGTCAATATCAATTAGAATTTGACCATTACTTCAGAGCTATTCTGTTTTCAAGCCAGCGTGTATAGCAGCTAATTGGAAATAATTATAAGGAAAAACACTTCGAAAGTAAGATAACACAGGTTAAGAACTGTCGCAGAATTTCAGAAACACTTGCCATAAAATAAATTAAAATCAATATGCATGAAGAGGCTGCTTGTCAGAAGCTACTGACAGCTGTCACAAAGTATTTTAAGTTTATTGACACTTCTAGACATAAAAGATATCTTGTTTGAATTATTGATGCTTTGTTTAAGAGTTTATTTAAACTTTATTTGAAAGGTTAATGATGTTTTTTTTGTTAAAACACAAACATTAAAATTATGCATTTTACCCGGAAAGGTGGAAATAGAATAATATGACAAGAATTATTGTCTCCTTTATGTTATTTAGCATTGTTTCAAAAATAAATTGTGAAAATCGAAATAAAAAGATTCTTAAATGTTTTTTTTTTAATTCCTTCCACATTAGTCATCGCTTTATTAATTCCAGTAAATATTTTTTTTAATTTATTCGTAATAACTAACAGATCTGTACAAATGAAGGTACAATAATATAGGTACTATAGCCATTGTTTCTTAGTTGAAGTTAAACCATTTTTTAATTGTTTTGTTCTTTTATTAATTTTTAGATTGTTTGTTATATTGAATATTTATCTATTCATATATTGGCCCTGTTTTTTAGTGCATTTTTATCTTCGGTTACAAAAAAGTAGCATGTTAAATACAACAACAATTTGGTATAACTCCGTATTTAACATGAACTATTTTGTAAGCGAAGATAAAAATGCACTAAAAAACAGGGCTATTGTTTAACTATACAAAGAAACTTCTAGTGTTGAATAAACAGGATTACAAATTAGTTGGCAGTTTTGAAATCTTTATATTTTTTTCTTATTTGACGAAAATACTTGGAAAATGAGAAGAGTGTAGAGCAATGTATGCAAAGTTCTGTTAAAATTATGGCTTAAGTATTCTGCAGTACCCCGTGGTATATAAGGCCGTTTTCGAAAACATCATCTGCGTTAAATATGCATCTGCAGAATATTCTTTAACGCAAACTGCTAAAGTCACATGTTCGAAAGCATCATCTTTGGTGCAGCGGTGGAGTAAAAAAATTGAGTTGACGATAAAAAAAATTGATAAACCAGAGAGCGTGTTCGTAGACATCAAATGCGTTTGCGAGTAAATTAAATGACGGTGATCAAACCTATTATTTGCAATCAGGACAATTGCATATGACGATAGCAATATCTACGTCAAAAAATGACGATCAAATTTACTTTGATTTGTCGTTTTTGAAAACGTTCATAGCTAATTCCTTGGATTATCATATCAGTGACGGTTGGCAGTTGTAAGTCACTAAAGCTCTGGTTCTCCACGAGCTGTCACGTATTAAAAGTTGTTTTTAATATTAAAAACATACTTTAAATCATTAAACAACACAAAACTCAAGTTTTCTGCTTTGATAAATTCTGGGATCTTGATGAAATAAAATGCATAGTTAAATTTACTTTAAACAGAATATATGAAGTTTTTGCCAGGCGTAGGTAATAAAAATGAAAAAACTAGCAATTTCTTCACGGCGTCCAACGTCGTGGAAGCATTAGATTAAAACAGAATTTAGCCAAAAGTGTAAAAGGCACAAGTAATATCTCCTATTTGGCAAGCTAAAATAAAATTTGATATATTGGTCTGACAGCGCATTCATTTACCCGACCGAAATAGCTCTATGTTTATATTTTAGCAATTGTTTTTGTTATACCTACATGCATAAACACAACAAAAAAATGCACATACAAAACATCTTTAATTGTTTACTTGGTTCGAAAAAAACTTAATTCCAAACTTGATGGTAACTTTTTATTTTATGTAAACACTAATGTCATTAGCAAGCAAAAAACATAATAATTGTTTTGCAAATTAACTTCCTATTGACTTAGCGATGACTTATTTTTTTTTTGTCATAAAATATAACCGATGTCGATCGCCGATGCTGACTTTACTTGTGTTTTTCTGTTTGTTGTTTCTACAAATCAAGTAAATAGAAACATTATTTTGGTAGTTGTCAACTTCCGAAATTGATACGTATACAAACATGTAGTTTTTTGTTTTTATCTCAAATATTGACAAAAATAAGCTCCAAATTTTTATTATTACTGAAACTAGCTGACATTTTATAACCTTTTAGTCCTTTCATTGGAACATGTTTTTTTTTAACATAAATGAGGTACCAACAGTTTTTTCAATGGCCTTGGGTGACCTTGAAAAAAACGTTTAAAATTCATTAAAAAATAAATATCACTCGGGAGACCCACAAAATATCCAAGCACGAATTCCCCAAATGTTAAAATCTCCAAGTTTTGAAAAATCCACAAAATCAAAATCTCCAAGCCCAAAATGTTTATTTTCTGAATCGCCAAAACAAAAATCTTTATTTTCTAAGTCCCCAAAACCAAAATCCCCAAAAACAAAATCCCAAACGCCGCCGCCGCCTCTGTCACTATGACCTGATGATAACAATGGGGATTTCTATTATACAGGGTGTCCTGGACCTGAGTGGAAGTATTTTGGGGTGTGATTCCTGGGGTTATTCTTAGAAAAAAATTCTATGGAGGGAAAGTTGTATATCCTCTCCCTGAGGCAGGGGGGCAGTTTCTGACATATTGACTTTAAACGCAAAAAAAAACATTAAAAATTAACGAAAACACATCTAATAATGTGCTATAGTTTTTTTGAAAGCTTATACTCCATTCTTTCATTTGGTTTTTAAATCAATTGTTTTTTCTAAATTTCTCAAAAACTAAGAAAGATTTTTGCAATTGGTTTATGGAAGTGGACTAAAAAATAATGAGGGCATTGAATATTGAACACAAAAAAAGCACTTAATCACGTAAAATTTTGAAAAATATCGACTTAAGAAAAAAAATCACATTTTTTTTTTAATTTTGACTTTGAAATTTAATTTCTCAAAAACTATTCACTTAAACAACTTGATTGAAAAACCAAATGCAAGAAAAGAGTATTAGCTTTCACAAAAATTATAGCACATTTTTAGATGTGTTTTCGTTGATTTTTAATGTTTTTTTTTTGCATTTAAAGTCAATGTTTCAGAAACTTCCCCCCCTGCCTCAGGGAAGGGAGATACAACTTTCCCCCCATACAATTTTTTCTTAGAATAACCCCAAGAACCACACCCTACAATACTTCCACTCAGGTCTGGGACACCCTGTATACATTATGCACATTACATACCTATGTGAATACTTACCCTACTTTCGAAGATTGTGTTCCTGGTCCAAAACAAATTATGTTGGCAGTAATACAAAAATTAATTATACGACCCCGAATTTCGGTCCTGTGCTGACAGTGTTAAAAACAATTTTCCTAGAACACAGAATTCTGTTGAAGCCTGGCATCGCTGCCATCTCAAGAGCAATGTTGGAAGAAAACATTTTGTTTTATATGCTTTGATTCAAAATCTATCAAAGGAGATCATTGTAGTGAACACTACAATAGACAAAATACGCAGTGGTGAGCAACACATTATTAAAAAAGCGAGAGTTAAAAGCTACAAACAATTAAAAATATTATTGCAAAGCGATCATAGATTGGTAAAATGGAGCATTTGTGATTTGTAGCCGACAACATTCAACTGTGTTAACTAATTGACTACATTAATTTGGTTTAATTTTTGTAAATTTATAGAAATTTGAATAATTTCATTTTGTGGTTTTGAGTTCTTAATAATTGAATTTAATACATAGCACCAATTTTTATAATTAAGGTACTGTTTATAATGTTTTATTCATACAAATAAATAAAAAAAAACAACAATAAAGAAAACAACTTTCGTTTTTATTATTCCATATTTCGAGTATATCGAAATATATTATAATAATAATTAAATTAATATATTTTATTTCTTAGATATACTCGAAATATGGGGATTCTGTGCCTGGAGATTTTGGAATTGGGGATTTTTGTTTCAAGATTTTTTGAATTGGAGATTTGGTTTTAAGGATTTTGTATTTAAGGATTATGTTTTTTTTTGGATCTAAGATTTGAAGATTTCGGTTTTGGAGATTTTTATTTTGGAACTCGAGTACCTAACCCATAAAACTCACCGATTACTGAAATTAGCGGACCTTTCATTGCCATCCAGTGGCCTTTCCGGTTGGATAAGAAATCTTGAAAAGTAAAATCTCGCGTTACAAAATCTTGCAATTACAAAATCTCACCTTAAAAAATACCGTATTACAAAATCTCGCAAACTTAAATCTCGCAGATTAAAATCCCACAAAACCTAAATGCATTAAAGCAAATCCACTATTTAATTAAAATTTTGCAAATTAAAATCTTGCGTGAGATTCTTTATTTGACAGATTCGTCTTCGAGTTTCATTTTTATTTTTCAGTTCGAGACTCGGAGCGAATGTAACTGGAGTTGCGAGATTTTGATATTGGAGATTTAAACTTGCGAGATTTTTTGTTGTGAAATGTAAATGCAAAATTTTTAGAAATGAGATTTTTTAATTTTGAGGTTATTGAAAAATGTGAGACTTCGTTATTCAAGATTTTGTTTTGCGGTATTTTATAAGGCTCCTAGCTTTTCAGATGGTACACATTTTTAGAGAACATCTCACAAATAAAGTGCCAAAAATCGTGGATAACATTGAAATGCGATAGCGAATTCATTTTTCGATCGCAATTACCACCGCATTTTGCTTCGATTTGCCGAAGGATTTAATTGCTTGCACTCGCCCACCTAGCAACTGAGCAGAAACTATTGGGAACTAATTTTTGCTTTTATATATGTTGGGTGACGTATGTATCCCTGTTTTGTGTAGGGGATGTCATTAAAGAAAGTTATAAATTACTTAAGTTGCGTCGTGTTACGAGACAAAAGAGTAAAATAGATCTTTAAAAGGCCAAAAATAAGGGTTCCTAAATTATATTTGTAATAAGAAAAAAAAAAGTCTGGATCCGCTTATAGTATCTCACTCTTACAATAACTTTACTCGTTACGATATAACACATCATTCGCGACTATATTCTTGGACTCAGACGCTCAGGTTACACCCGAAAATTGGCCAGGATAATTTAGTTTGAAAGATAAAAGCGAGTCTGATAAAGCTGATACTCTTATTTTTTGTATTAACTTTTCCCATTGGAAGTTATTGTAATTCGTCCGGTTTTCAAACGAAAATTTTGACATATCTCCAGGTTTCGAGCTCCATAGAATCGGAATCCATCATTTTTTGCGTTCGTACACTCCACCGTTCATATTATATTCCTTCACCTTTTTTCGTTTGGGAAAGAACAGATGAAGCAGAATTTAATTGCTTAAAATTTAAAATTACTGAATTTTGCAAAGCAGATTTTCAACAGACAGAATTGAAAATCAGAAGCCTCTTCTTTTACTATGAATATCTGTGACTTTTAGTCCAAACTCCTGTCAATTAATTTTTTATATGAACTTTGAAACTACTTTGGACTAAAATGTACACAAATCTACAGGAAATCACAGAAATTCAAAGTTAAGGAACACACTGCAGAATTTTGAAAAACAGGGTTCAAGTGAAAAAAAAAACAGAAATTTGAAATCAGAATTTCGACCTACTCCCCTTACAATGTCGTTAAGTGCAGAAAGATCTTTCAGAAAAATTCAATCAGCTGTTTTTATACTACAGCTACAGCAATTTAAAGAAAATATTAAATTTCATTATTCGCGAATATATCAAAGAATATGCTATTGACTTCGGAAAATGTTTTTAAAAATACAGGGTTGCCAGCTTTTTAAACAAAAAATAATATCTGTAAAAATACTATAAAAACTTCGTGTTTTACAACACAATGTAATTAAATAATGATTAGGTGTGTTAAAAGTTTAATCATTTTTTTTAAGAAAAACATAAAACCAATAATTCACTAAACAATGTTTTTGTCTCGAATATCTCGAAAGCAAAGGATAATAACAAAAAAATTATGAATTTTATAGCCATGATGGCATTGGCTCGGTTAGAAAATTAAATAATTTTTTTTTATAACTTTTATGTGCAAATAATATTGAATCTTCACTTGATTGCATATTGAACTGAACACCTGATAAAGTTTTCGATGATCTTGATTTGGCGATTTTTTAATAACATCGGGTCTCTAGCTTCCTAAACCACTAATGGAAAGTGACCAATGCGGGTTGCACTCAACTTTTTTTATTTCAAATTCAGTTTTAATTTAATTTTATTTTGTTCACATCCTCAATTAAAATACATTTCAAGATCAACTTTAACAAAATATCTAGCTCACAATATTCACTATTATTCTTAACTATCCCAATACCCACTTAAACTCCCAAACAAAGATTTTGTTCTTGAAATTAATTGATCTCAAACTCAAGTTAAACTTTAATAGGTATAAGGCAAAGAAAACGAAAAACTAAAACACACCGCAGCATCGCAGAAAGCATTAAGTCATCTAAGTATTTTTTTTTATTTCATTTTTTTTTTTTTTAATAAGATCACTCTTTGTGCATCTGTGAGGATTTATTTTATTTTGGAAAAAAGCAAACTAACCGGTATATAGATGATTTATTGAATAGATAGATCTCTATAAAAGTGAAAGATATAAAAAATAACTCATCGTCTGAATACAATATAATGTATATATTGATGTAGCTATCGATCGGGAAAAAACTATTGGCGGTGGATGGCGTGGTGTCAATAGATTTTTCTCACTTTCACCTTCGTTGAAAAAATGTTAAAAAAATCGCAATACGAATAAAGAGATAGTCTTCAGATAAATTTGAAACAAATTAAGTTTATTTATTCAAAGTTTAAAAAAAACTATAAATGTCTTCTTTACCTTTAAAAAAGAACGATTTAATTTGAATATTTCCAACAGCAAAACTCACGTTTTCACACTTAAATTTTCCACTTGATTTTTTTTAATAGATTCTTATCAATTTTAATACAAAATATTTTTTTGCATCTAAATTTATTCACTTAATTGAAATATGAAATTTATAATGAATCAGATTATTCGCGGACGGATAAAACGTATAACGAGGGCTTAAATCTGAACAAAATAGATGCACACACTAGCGATTTCAATTCTATGCAAATCAGGAAAACAAAATTGCATAAAAAGAAAAAATGTATCCACTCATAAACTTTTAGTTGTTGTTGTAGGTACAAACTCGCGTCGGTCGTGTGTCTGTAAACTCTGAGAAGAGTATTTTGGGGGAACTCGAAGATCTCGAACCAAAGCGACCGTCAACGAGACTGTCTTAACTCTGTCTGAAGTCTTAACTTTGGCTTAAAGCGCAACTGAGTTGCGCCTACGGATATTGTAGAGTATAGGTATCTTTGAGATATACACAAAGCATAAACTCACGAAAAACGTGTGTCGAGTGAATTTTTTTCATATTTTTGTTGTTGTTTGGAATACATTCTGCTTCATCTTCGGTTTTGGCGGTTGGATTTGTATTTGGTATTTTTTGCGCGGCCTAGAAGGTCTCTTCGATCTCGATAGGTTTATTTTTGCTTGGTTTTCTTTGTATTCTCATTTTTTGATTCGATCTATCTACAACACCTTTATACCTCTAGACTTGTGAGGCTATATGCACTGCACATGTTATTACAGTTTCACTCAATTAATTTGAGTGGATATTCAAACTTGAAGCTTTAAACTTGTGATCGGGTTTTTTTTTTTTGTTATAGCTGCGGATCCCTTTTGAAATGTTTTTTTGGTGGCTCTCTGACAAATTTTTCAGTTGAGCTTACACCTTTCGTGGGGTTTGGGTTTTATTTTGATTTTTTTTGTCTCTATTAACAAAACAATTGTCTCAAATGTCGTTTTAAATGTAAAAAGGTCAAGTTAAACTAAACCGAAATAAGTTTCGTGTTTATGTATAATTATGTGTTCTGAAGTTCAGTTATAGTTTAGAAAATGTGCAATAAGTATACATATTTCATTTAAATCAAACATAATTTTGATTTTAAATAACCTTCTAATGGCTCACGAAAGGTGACAAGGATCTATAAGGTTTGAAGTTAAGTGGCATATTTATTTAAAGAATAAATTAAAATTTAATTTTAAATAATGCAGTGCTATACAGAAACAGGTAAATTTCAAGTTTTCTAGAAGAAGTTGAATATAATTATGTTAATGATTTTAGTATACAAAAATTAAAGTTTTTAATTAAATAAAATTATTTTTATTTTAACTAATAAATATGAATGTTTTTTTTTTTTAAGTTGTTTCTCTTGGGTTTTTTAGATCATTATTAATAAGCGAATTTAAGGTGTTTTATGGCTTGTCGCACGAAAGACTGGTTATCAATGATATTTTGTTTTAAATTATTACATATGTATATGCCTAAGTATATGTATATTAGACAAGGTTCTTGTTACGTTATTTCTTCATTTTGTCAAAAATTATGTATAATAATAAACTTTTATTTGTTGAACTCTACCTACTTAAGCATACAGGGGGGGCAAATTTACTTTTGGTCGATTAAAAATACACATTTCAGCCTCTGGGATGTACATATTACCATGAGAATTCAAACAACTGTTTTGAGCATACATTTTATGGATATAATGTCCCACTTCTGTAGGTGATTTATTTAATAGAAGATGGAACAAAAAGGCCTAAAAAGTAAAGCTTCAGGAGGATTCCATAAAGCTCATAGGTGACATTCCATACATTATTTTTAACGTTAAACTCTTTTGTGTTGTCCAAATATTGACCTTTTAATGTTCCACTAAATAAATAAACAGGTTGTTTTTTTTTTTTAAATAGCTTTCTCAGCTTTCAACTGATGATTCTTTATCTGAATATGAATACCAAATCTACTTTTTGTTAAAATGAAATTTAAATTATTAACTTTTGGACGAACATTTTATCAAAACAAAAAAATATAAACAGTCATTTACATACAACAATATTCCATTTTGTCGTTAATATGGTGAAATAGATTTTACTTTTTTTTCGCACTAGATTTATAAAACAAAAATAGAAAAAAAAGTTTTGGAAAATTAATCTTCGATTTAATTAACAATAAAATTTAAGAACATATTTTTAGAAGAAGAAAAATAATAACACACACACAAAAAATAATAACAAATCTCTTGTAAAGTAACTGTTGAATCCAAACAAATTTAACTGCTTATAAGAGCATTACTTAAGAGCACATCCCACTTATGATTATATCTAAGCTCAGGGCCGGACAAGCTATATGTGCAAGCGGTGCAAATGCGCAGGGCGCTGAACCCAATGGGCGCCTTGAGCAAGTATTAAGAAAGCCGCTATCACTACCTGCCAAACCTTTTTAATTTTCAATTCTTTTTAATAGCTCGCACCAATATTTTGATATCCATCCATACTTATTCTGTATTTAAAGACAAAATTAAATGCCAAAATCTTTGCAAAGTGCACGATTTTGTTCGCCGCTTGGGGATACCTCGTTCGTCTCTTGGGGCCACTTCGTACAAAAATCGTATATCAAAGTCAACAGCTTGGGTAATGAAAACATGACTTATCCCACCAAAAACAGCAATTGAGGGGCGCTAGTGATGAAGCTTGCGCAGAGCGCTAATTTACCTCGGGCCGGCCCTGTCTAAGCTATCGTCTTCATGTGACAATAAACAAGTTTTATTGTATTCCTTGAATTAATTTTAAATTCAAGGTAAATTGGGCCCGTTTGTTGCTACAAAACTGAACTATTACAGCCTTATTTATTAGATTTCCTTAATTCTCGGTTCAACCTCGGAATAGTTTAACCAAGTCGAACCACTTGCTCTGTTTTTAAGCCACATAAAAACAAATCCTTATTTATAAAACATTTTCTGAGCCTTTTAAGCTGCGCTCATATGTCAACTACACTAGTCAAAAAATTAAAGAACAAGATTTTTTCAATTTTTGTTAGTAAGGGTATTCATGCAACTTCGTAAAACACTAGATAAGTTTACGATTTGGTTAAGTTTATCATTTGGCTAATGAGTTGTCAAATTTTGTATGGGAAATGGTTTACACAATTTGGTTAAAATTAACCAAGGATTTTGCTGCGGAAAATTAACCAAATTTATTCGGATAAACTTATCCAAACGTCATTGTGACTTTTAGAACTAGGCGTGTTCAGAAACATGACGACCAAACTACACCAACAACGTGTTATTTTCATTTACAGCAAAGTTTTTGTTATTTTGGTTTTCGTCGTGCGTCGTCAACGCATGATTCATATTGTTTCGGGAGATCATTAATAGATGGAAGCTGTCATTTGTATGATTGTGGTTGAACTATAATTGTCGATAGCTCACTGAAGTGGTCGCCTGAAAAAGAGCGAATACATAAAAACCTTATAGAACTTACCATAGTTGTGTTTTGCTAGTTTTCGTCAGGTTTCGTTAAATTTAGCTTTCGGAAGAAATGAGTGATCCAGCCACTTTTAGTTGGTTTAAGACTTTAGCTTCCAACAGAATGCTACTGTTATACTTCTATCTTTACATTTATTTATCGTTCTGAGTCCGATTTCGCGTTGGTTCGGGAGAGGTTCTCCATTTAAAAATAACTTCGAAATCGGAACACGTCTAATCTGTCACGTTTTTGCCGTTAAATATTTGACGTTTATCGTACAGCTAATTCAATTACACAACATTAAACCAAAATGGATAAAAAGGTGGTTCATGCAAACGTTTGAGTAAACTTATCATTTTTCACAATTTGTAAACTTACGACCGACCGACGACGTTGCGTGAATACCCCTACTTAGGTATTTTTTGAAAAGCTGTATCTTTGTGATGAGTCGTATTGAGTTGAAACAAAAAGTATTCTACAGCCTTATGTTTTTTGTTTCGACATTTTGTTACAAATAATTTTTCTTGCAGTACCGTTATGGCGTTATTGCTAGAATTGACACGATAGAATTTTTTTTTTTTATTTTTGAAAGCCGTCATTTTTATGGATTTTTACTTGCGATATAAATACTGTACTTTGGATTCGTGCAAAAAAAAAATTCGAGATAACAATCAAACATGACATTGCGATGATAGAGAACACGAAAAAAGTGGGTGGCAAAATTCTGTCCACTGAAGCGATTTTCTTCAAATTTTGAACTTAAGGTTTTTTTGTAACTCCCCAGAGGGGAAATTGAATTTTTTTTTAGCTCAAAAAATAACGGTACTTGCCATACAACCGTTCAGAAAAAGCTTATTTATCTCAAGAACGGCTCCAATTATTTTGATAAAAAAAAAATCAGTGAATTATTGTAGATATGATATACCTTCAAGTAAGAAAAAAAATCACCAAAAACAATTATTAACGGTACCTGCCATATAACGGTTTTTTTGATCTTTGATTTTCTCATTAACCGCTCATCCGATTTCAATGAAATTTTTTGCACAAAAGCTTTGTTGGAATATAAATAATACTGCATACCAAACTTTTTGAAAAAATAAATTTTGGATTTTTAAAAAAAGATTCAAGTTTTTTTTTTGAAAATTCAATATTTCAAAAACGGGTTGATGAATTGTTTTGAAATTTTAGTTTTAAATGTATATTAATATATACTCGAAATTGGCATACCAAATTTTTTTTTGAAAAATGTTACAAAAATTTTATATATACAAAATTAATTTTTAAGAAAACGGCTCCAACGATTTAAAATTTTTTTTTTTGCATATATTCATATTTTTTCAAGTAATCAAATGGCATACTTTTTTTTGAGCTCTAAGTTATTTATCAGGCTGTTTATACAATTAAAAGAACGATTTATTTTTTTTAAGTTCTTAAGCCCCACAGAACTTGAACATAAGAGCAAGTACGTGCGATCCAGTCGTGCATTTTTTTTTTTTTTTTTTTTTGAGTCAATCAAATGTAATGGGCAGATAACTTGTTTATAAAGCTTTAATTAAACTTGTTTTACTGTTGTGCATTTTTGTTTTGCATATGATTTATATGAATTTTATTGAAAGAGATATTTTTGGCTTTGATAACAAATAATGTCAGCAAATAATGACTTCAACTAAAAGAACAAATTGTGTTTTTCCTAAACATTGCGTAGTCGTCATCAAAATGAAAATAAAAACAACAATTCCCATCGATTTTGTTCACAACTTTGCATCGGTTAAATACTTTTTTGATTTTAAATGAAATAAAAAGTACATTTTTCCAAAAAAATATAAAAAAAATCGAACATTTTTCAAACAAAAAAGCTTCATAAGAGGATCCAAATGTTTCACCGAGTAGAGAATAGGGTTTTCAATATTTATGCGTGGTATCACAATGGAGCAACTTATGGTCTAGGTGTGTCAGTTTAACGACTGACAGCCAATTCTACCTAACCTAACCTCCTCCTTGTAAACTGTCGCTAAAACGACTATAAATAAGTCTGTAAAATCTTAAATTAAATGCTTATGTGCTCCTCGTTTCTCCTACAGCTCCAAACCCTGCAAATAGGACCAGACCGAACTCCAAATGATAATGATTTAATTCTGCCAGTTCTGGGGACATTTCTAAATATAATCCCCTGCTAAGTCAAGATTGATTTCAAACAGCTTGAAAATGCTCCCAAGCAAACTCCGCTTTAACAATGTCGACACATCTGCAATCGCATCTGCATCAACGAAAATTCTTCGCGCGGTGAATTGATTTAATAACTGCTGACTAGCAGGGTTATCAATCTGAAACCGGGCGGCTAGTCTGCTAGTAGGTCCGTCAAAAGAGGTACGCCGCGCCAAAAAATGATGTCCTATCTCCCTTTCTCTGGAACTTGGTAGTAAAAGAGCTGCTGATTCCTATGCGGACGATGTTACAATTGCCGTATCAGAAAAGCATCCTACTGCCTTAAAAAAAACTCTTACAAAACGCTTAAAATAAGCCACATTCCCACATTGGCACTTTTCTCATGCAAAAAAGCCGTCATGCTGAAGGAGGTACTGCCTGTTGCGAGGAACTGACAAATCCTCCAAGAGTATACTTGCAATGAAAAAATGCTTCTCATTTAGTCGTTCGGACTCAGCATAAAATTGTAGGTCCCTTCCATTCCTGCAAACAACACGCACACAGGAATGGTTGAGAGTTGTAAGTCACTATAGGCCCTGGTTTTTTATTTATTATTTATTTTTGTATTTAATGGACCAACAATAACACTGGCCATTCCAACATTCTGAATTCATTCGTATGACTCCCAGGTAACACAGATTTCACCATCCCAAAATTACAGCTCGGCATTATTTTTCAAGTCACCATTCCTTCTAGAACCCACCTCTGAAAGGATACGGCTTTATTGGAAGATTAATCAAGATAAACTAAAACTTAGTCTCTTCTTCCGTATTTCTTATCATTTTAGCGTGTTTCAGGCGGAGCTTATAGCGGTCAAAGAAACCTTGTCTTGGCTGAAAGAAAACTTGATAGAAAACACAGATATTCGCATCTTCAGCAGCTTAACAATCACCTGCGTTGGGTGATTCTAGAAAATTGTAGGGGTGACGAAATTGCTAAAAGTGGTACAACTCTACCTTTCTTAATAATAAAGCAGTTATAGGTATGCCCATAGCTACATGTAAACTTATTTTGAAGCACTTGTCGCGCTATATCTCCTAGACGAAAACTTAATCTTGGAGATTTCCCCTTCGACGATCCTAGTGACTTAATAAACATAAAAACAGGTAGTCCCTTTCGCAAAATAAGAAGCTCCAAGTAGAGAAAAGGGTTTACTAGATTCATGTAGTATCCACGCTTTAAAACTAGGAAACAAATGTTATTAGATAGTAGTAGTTCTCAGTAGTTCAAAGCCTTTTTATCTAAAAAAATGTATATTTTTACATTAAGTCTTAATTTCAAATAAATAATTACTAAAAAACTTTCAAACAAAGAATTACTAAAATACTATAAACACGACCTGCGCAAATCTTAATTTGTTCATGAAATTTTTAAAGTATACAATTGGAATTACATATTCATGATTTTAGTCTTAGTTTATTATTCTTTTTATTCTCAATGCCAGTCACACACTTGATTTTTTTTGTTGATGTAATTTAACTTATTTGTCGTAATTTCACAGTTAGAAGTCATAAAAGTATAAAAAAAAACAATCAACGAAACCGTACCAAAAAAAAGTACGTATACGCCATACACGTCTTCACCTTGACCCACTCTGTCAAATAGAGAAAAAAGGTCATTATAACCCAAAGAAATTATAATTCCTAATCATAAATCATTAAAAATGATCCCTGTCCCTCAAGTTTCACAACAACGACAGCAAAAAGCATAGGTACCTACAAATTCAGTGTAATCGTAATTAAATACACATCTCACATAATACCCCTCGCAGTCATATAATTTGTTTCAATCAGAAAATTAAAAAAATTATGTTCAAAATCTACAGACAAGCTATCCAAAAAAAAAAAAAAAAATTCACACCAAATTGTTTCAAATTACACTCCAAATGATTTGAAGTTTGGATGGAATTAAATTAAAAAAAAAAAGCAATGATATTTCTCACACAGCTTTTCAAGTTTTAATTCTTAATCTTAAACTCGGACACGAAACGCGTGAAAATCTGTTCAATTTAAATACAATTTTCGCTTTGGAGACAACAGCCGAGGTCGTCCCCACGGGCTTCAAACAAAAACAAGAAAAGTAAAAGACTTAAAAATTGCATAAATCTAAGCTTAGGAAAAGACTATACCCACATAATATTGTTCTTGTGTACGTACCTTGATGGTTACTTGTCAGCTCATGATTATAAAATCGTGAGCTATGACCTTTGGGGAAATAAGCAACAAGCAACACTTACTAATCAGAGAATTATACGAACAAAATTGAATTTATTAGTTTTTTTTTTCATTTCTTCAGTGTTCTTAGTTGCTGAATGCCCATTTCCATTACATTTTTTGTGTGATTTAAATAACTTTTTACAATTTTATTTTCAATAATTAACCAAGTTTATTGCATTGCATACAAGTTAAACAATTTATTAATATTTTGTGGTTTGAACTTCGATTACGGTGTGGTGCACTGAAACCAGTGCCAGTTTTTGTACTGATGCGGTTCTGAGCGAGGTTACTAGTGCACAAGTGTATTTGAAAAAAGGAAAAACATAAGTGAAATCAACCATACTTGTTCTACATATGTACTTACTTTTGACAAATCATTGCAAATCTATATGTATTATTGAATTCCAGTTCTGATTGACAAACTTTTCGATCACAGATAGGTTTTCATGAGCTTACAACATATTCTTCTTTTATTACAGATTCAATTTTTTCGTACTTCCGCCAATTTCTTCGCTGTCCAAATTATTAGGCTTTTATTTTCTCAAAAAACAAAATGTATGTGTATTTACCGAGAACCATGGCAATTGTTTGCAAGAATTTACTTACTATACTTCAAAGTAAATATCTAATATCAAACAGGCAAAATATGAAACAGAATAAACTTTAGCTATTCGACTTGACTTTAAGAAATATTTGAACGTGTGGCGCATCGGCTTTGTGACATTATATTAAAAATAATTTTAGCGACATAACGTCGGTATTGAGCCAGAATTACAATGTCAATTTTGACAGAAGCTGTCATACTAAACTGACTGTTAATTCACATGATTTTTTTTTTTTTTTCTTATACAAATTTATTTTATAAACATATGGAGTCCCAAACCAATAGTGGCAAATATTTTAACGTAGAGAAGTACAGCTTAGGCCAGAGACCAGACCAACTTGAAGTGGTTAAAAGGAACCGATGCCTTAGAGCAGCGGTTCCCAAACTTTTTGAGCCGTGGAACCCTAAATACGGTCAACATATATTTTGGACCTCAACACTAAACGATAGCTCTATTCAAGATATTCCATCAAAGCTAGTGTGTAGAATGAAACAGTTTCATTGTGTGACTACTAAAAATTATTTTAAAGTTAATTTCTACGCTTGAAAACTGTAGATATTCGAAGATCTGAGGAGCGAACAAACTTGATCTATGTTAAGTTTAGAGAATAAAAAATGTATTTTAATGAAAAAGAACTTTGCAGATCTATTAGAGTCCAGAGATGCGTCGTAGACTGAGTTTTCATTGGGGGCTATTGTGGATAAAATTTCCCACGGAATTTCTCCCATCTTCTAAAATTTGAAATGCCAAGAATTTTCAATTGTTCCTTGCAGGTTCAAATTTGGTCGATCAAAATGGTTGCCCATCAGTGGCCTTGGAATATTCCAATAAATTCCGAGAAAAACTGCGACCATTATTCACGTTCCCAGTTTTCGACGATGGGAAAAATTCCGTGAGAAATTTTATTCACGATTATTAATGTATTTTGTACTCATTCAATGTCAAAAATAGTACCTTCCTGGAAAGTAATCTTGCCAAGACCTTTGGGAATATCAGCTCAATCTAAAACTAGAAAACATTCAACATTATCCTCGTGTCTCTCTTGGAAAATACTGTTATTGATATTCCCTGCAAATTCGTTTTGTTGGATTTTCTAAAGATTACTGCAAGATAATCAACCAATTATAATACAATGCATCGGAAAGGTTTGCAGATGTAGATATATTTTTCCAGTTAGAAAACTCTCAGCTGATCAAAGTTCAAATAACCTGGACAAAGTTTCTCCCCTCAAAAGCCACTTCCCAGAACAAATTTACTGGAGAGGATGCATTTTCATGAAATTTACAATCTTTACAGCTCACTAAGAATAAGTTCAATGCAAAATACTTTCACTTCTGTAATGTTTTTCAATTATACAAAAAAGAAACTAGGAATCTTCATCAAAAGTCACTTTAAATTTTTGTTTAAAATAGTATAGAAAATGTCTGCACAAATGGCAGCAAATGATTGAGAAGAAGAGTTGTACCAGAGTTACTAGAGTTGACCATTTTTTCAATATTTTGTGATTGAAAGCTCTTTTGTTTCGTCCTCAAAAATTGAATCGGTTGCTCAAACTACTGATGATTTGTTGTTGACGTTTTGTATTTATGTCTATGTATGTAAATCGATCTTTTTTAACATCATGTGTGGTCCATAACTCACACAATATTGATATAACTGGGAAGTAGCTCTACGTCCCACCATAAGAAAATAGTCATTTTTATTTGCTCTGCGCGCGATATCTATGTAACTATAGCATCTGTGGTCGTATCTTGTTCCTTAAATAAGGAGATAGACCAGGAAAAATTGCACAAATCGTATGGAGTACCTTGAAAAAATTAATTCATGAAATATTAGAATTGGAATCGACGCAAAATTGCAACCTCTATAACATATCCAAAGTCCCCCAAAATCCCCGCATTGGCTTTTTGTGTAGATGCATTTGAAGAGGTGAAGACGGGTAGAATTTATAGGTCTATCAAACTAAAATATTTGTTTGGGTAAAACCTAATCATATAATACATGCTTTAAGGGTAGTCAACCACCAAAAAAAAATTATAGTCCTTTTTATGTAATGATGACTTTTTTCAGGTACAACAGGTTAAATATTATTGAAAACCCTTTTAAAATAAAGGTATTTTAATGAAAATTTGAATAAATGTTCCTTGTGTCATACAAACTAAGAATCAATAGAGTCCCTAAAAATATCCGTGCTGAAAGTGTGTTTTTTTGAGGGGAGGGGCAAGTGTAGAATGTTTACCATAACACCCACAAAAAACTCTTACACTCATGAAATTCGCCAAAAATATTCAATTTGTCATGGCAACCAAGAATTAAAATAGTCCATAGAAATATCTTTGTTCTTAGTGTTTTTGTGACGGTTAAATTTTGACCTGTTCTACGGAAAATACGATTTCAAAAATTAATTTTTGCTTGAAAAGGACCATAACTTTGTTTAAAGTGCTATGTATAGATTCAGCGTTAAAAAATACCCTTAAATCATAAACCATACTTTGTGTATATACCTCGGTGGGATGACATAACGTCCACGGCCATTATTTCCATGGACTTTAAGGCTGCACAAACGGACTTAAGGTCCATGGACATTATGTCTTCTTCATAGAGTCTATGGACTTTATTTCTTTTTAAAAAGAAAAACAAATTTCAAAAAACTCTTCGGACTTTATGTCCAAGAACTTAATGACTGCTTCTTACAGACATAATGTCCATGGACATTATGTCTGTTTCAACAAGACATTATGTCCATGGACCATATGTACATTGTGTGCAGACAAAACGTCCATGGATATTATGTCTTATTTTGCTAGTTAAATCATAAATGGACATTATAAATAAATAAATTGGGTGGCGCAACAGCTCATGGAGAACCAGGTGTTCACATGTTTTCAGCTTGCCAACTGACATATTTTTCCTGTTCGCTATAAACGACCATCAGGAAAAAGTATTCAATTTTATACTGTTTCAATTTTTCCTGATGGATTTTCCTGATCGCTATAACTAGCCCCTTAAGTCTCCGTTTGTTCAAATATAAGAAAACAGTTAAAAACTGTACCGGGACCCTGAAAGGTTCTAAAATCTCCCAAAACACACTTCTACAGTGTCAACCCAGCAAACATTTCCCTTCAGAAATGATTTATTAATAATTCACAGGAGTGAAAGAAACCCTCATTTATGAACTCATTTATAAACCGGTTTGGATCAAATTTACTGGGTAGCATTACCTCGAATTCGAATCGATTTTATGTTTCATTAATAATAGAGTAATTCTTCAGTTTAGTGAATGTAAATAGGACGCTTATATATTCGTTTCACTGAACAATTCATGAATCTTTTTTGAATCATTTAAATGAGACAGATTTGATTAATTCATATGAATATAAATTGGGGTTTCCTCATTCAGCTTAGTGAATATAAATTGAATTATATTTAATTCATTATAATGATTCTTAAATAATCTGAATGTATACCATAGAACTGAATGTAAATATTATTTCAGTGTGGTTATACAAAATGCTATTTTAAAATGGTAAAATTATCTGCATAAACAGTTTGATTTCCCTAGATTTATCGAATGAAACTTATGATAAATTTCGCTAAAGTATAAAGTATAATGGAATATTCGCGGCTATTCTGATATTCGGTCGAATTAATTCCGTACGGAATGAAAATGGAAATCAAAAAGATACTCCAATTGAAAAAGTTAAAACAAAAGTTAATTTATTCAATTTATCTTTTTTTTTATTTTTGTTCACTGCCACAAAGAATATAGTTCCGTCCGTACAATAACAAATAACAATACGCAAAATTTAATGAAAGTGACAAATTTCCTCTTAACATAACTTTTGTTTAAGTTTTGGCACGACTAGGTCCCGTTATGGCTTTTTAAAACAAAATGAAAGGGACATTCAGTTTATGTGAATAAAAATGGACGCTCCCAAGATATACCTCTTTTGATGATCGCTTGTGCGCGTTCACTTTTATTCATATTATGTGAAGGAAATAAGAATCAAGAAGAAGAAGAAAAACACAAACAATAAGGAAATAAGAATCTCGATATTTTTTTATTTTGAAAAAATCAACACAAATCCCCTTCCCCGCGTATGAGGTAAAAGTGATGGAATATTTGAGTATATTCACATTTGATTCACAGAAGTGAGTGTTTCTCGAATACATATTCTTCATTTTCACTGAATGTTCTATGAACGTTCACAAAAATGTTTGCTGGGAATAAGCATTACACACACTAATAATTTAATTTTTATGCGGTATTGCTCTATGAAATTGCATTATATTAAATTTGAAATATCTTATTTTCTAAATGAAGTGCAATGAACAACCATAACACTGGTCAACACAAATTTTGTGCCTGGGTTCTGCATATGATTTTCTTATTCCTAACATATTACTTATTAAATAAAAAATTGTCTTGTTTGAAAAAGTTTGCTTTTGTAGTCAGGAGCACATTATTTGAAAATTCATGAAAATGTGCTATGTTAGAATCAATTAATATAGATATTCTAACATAAAAGACTAAGATACACCAAAACGCTACAGCGTTTAGGCTGGTTCTAAACAAAAAAAAGAAACATGGGAAGGGGTGTCTATGTTCCCCTGTTTAGGCAGGAGGGGTAATTTTCTTTAAAAAGTTACTTAAACTAGAAATAAAAATATTGAAAAACAACGGCAGCACCAAAAATATCACGGTATATATTTTTTTAAAGCTAATACACCATTCTTTAATTTAATTTTTAAATTAAGTCATTTCCATGAATAGTTTTTTTTTTAATTAATTTTCAAACTCAGAATTTTGAACACAAAAAATCAATAATATTATTTTTTGTTTAAATTAAAATTTTCTTAATTTTACGTGAAGTCATTCTTCTGTTTTCAATATTCAATGCATTCAACAATCTTAAGTGAAAGTTTAAAAACTATATGGTTTTTTGTATTTTAATTTTTGACAAAATTGAAAGTAACAAAAACTCCTTTTTTCTTCATTTTTTTGTTTAGTGTTTGGTACCAAACATTAAAACGGTAATTTTTATCAACAAACACACTGATTTTGGAATGTGCTGTTCTGAAATTAAACCTATAGAATAATTTCCCATCATTGTTTCATTTTATTGACCTTGGTAATGACGATTACTCTCGAAGTCCATAAAGTCCTAGTTAAAACGTTTTCCTTTTTCTTCTGAGTATGCTCGCAATGAAGTTTTTAAATTTTTTTCTAAATGACCGTGCAGAATATTCAATCTTAGAGACATCCTGCATGTATTTTGAGTTTCTTAACATATTTTCAAAAATGATAATAGTGTGAATTTTGATAAAATAACCACATATATAGCAAAATGCAATAGCATCACTTCGACTCATTCTTAAAAACATTTTAACGTCCTTAAATATCAAAATAAAAATGTGTGTAGTTTGTGACACAAATATACTTTAGAGATACCAAATGGGCGTAACAATTCCCCCCCTCTCTCCTCTTTTAAAGAATATATTAAAGCAAACATTTATTATTTTTCAATCTTAGAGACATCCTGCATGTATTTTGAGTTTCTTAACATATTTTCAAAAATGATAATAGTGTGAATTTTGATAAAATAACCACATATATAGCAAAATGCAATAGCATCACTTCGACTCATTCTTAAAAACATTTTAACGTCCTTAAATATCAAAATAAAAATGTGTGTAGTTTGTGACACAAATATACTTTAGAGATACCAAATGGGCGTAACAATTCCCCCCCTCTCTCCTCTTTTAAAGAATATATTAAAGCAAACATTTATTATTTCTATGAAAACTATGGTAACGGTATTTTGACTACCAACTCTACAAAAGCAAACTTTGGGGGGGTTGTGGGTATTTTTCCATTATTTTGGAGCATGACGAATAAAAAAATCATGAAATGAACCCAGGCACAAAAATAATTTTTTATTTTGTTGAGCTGTGTAATGAAAGTTGCTCCTGAGTAACATATCATTTATTTGACAATAGTTTCATTAATGGCCCCTAACGCCCAAAAATGCCCATTCCCCTTTCTACCTATTCTGTGCACAATATTGTATAATATTCAAGGTGAAAAATGTTTGCCAGATTTTGTTCATGAACTGGCAATCTTTAAGTCGTGTTTAACTGTTTTCATTAAAAAAAAAACTTCCTAGTTATAAAATGTCAAACACTTGCTAACTTTGTGACAGTTATATTAACACATTTTAGTTTAAGACTTTTTTTTAACTAGAAACTTGCTTAACCTAACATTAAATTGTTTTGCTACAATATCTTCAAAACTGGAGGAGAATTTGTTAATACTTTTTTTACGAATATCCGAAATATGAGGTTCCAAAACTTGCTCGTGACTTTGAAAAACTTTAACCATTGATTAAAAATTTTCTTTTCCTGATTAATTTCTAAAACGAGTTGATCTTTTTTGATCAATTACGGAGCTAGTAGATGGCACATTTCTCTTCCTTCTCTAGGTTTCCATTGAAAGAAAATAGAAGACCAATCACTCTTTAAGACTGTTGCAAGGTTCGCAGAAACTTTCAATAGGAAATTGACAGGTTTTGTTGAGAATGGGCCATGTTTGGTCCACTGAGAATATTTGCAGACCTTATACGATTGTCTTTATGTTTGTATGTCTCAACGTGAGTGACTACTTCAAATTTTTTCGTCCGTCATTTGTGTTTAAAATAGTTTCTGAATAATTTATGTGCGTTGTTTTCCATCAAGAATCAAGATTAATTACTAAAAACTGACAGTTGTGTTGATAAAAACGTACAAACTTAAAAACTTATGTGCAGCTGACACAAAACTTCCAATTTGAAACGGGTTGGTTCGGGTCAACAGAAGTGCAACAATCCTAATATTTCATTCATTCATTCAAGTTCTGATCGAAAGTTAATATTATAGACTTGACAACAACATTGGAATGAAAATTTGAATTTTTTTGTTCCAAATATACCCTTTTCAATAAATTAGGAGCTTTATGTGGTTCATATTGTAAGAACTTATATAAATCTGCCATTGGCATGGCGTCTAACTTAAATAACCCACCTACAACGTTTCTTTGTTGGCAATGAAAGAGAGTTTACCTCAAATCAAGATGCAAAAAGCATTGAAACTTCCGCCTTGAAATTTGTTTTAACCGTCATCGTCAATCCGATAAGCAGCTTTTTTTTTAATTCACTTTTACTTTATTTAAGTATCTAGAATTTAGTTGGTTTGTTCTTTATTAAAAAAAAAAATATATGAAAATATATTTGAGGCCACCACCACACTATTTTTTGTGAAAGGAATCCAAAAATAGGTTAACGATAAGTTGTAGGTATATTCTGACCAAAAAAAATGGTTTGAAGAGTGTAATTTTCGAAGTAATAAAAAATCTTATCTGATGGCAAATGTATTGTATGTACAAATAAACTTCTCTAATTAGTTTGGCGGCTGTTATCTTTATTCACTGTCAGGTGCTTGTATCTTTTTTTGTTTGCTTTATTTATACTTACACATCTTTGTTTGAAGAGAAACGAGGAAATACTTTACTAAACGTTTAAGATGGATGAGATTTCGGATAGGTAGGTCAACGCAGGCTTTCAGGTAAGGCCATGAAGCTTATGTCTTGTTTGTTTTGCTTTGTTTTAGGAAGTATGGCATTCGTTGTGGGGTACATGAATTTAAATTAAACATCGGAAGAATAGCCTGAGATGTGTGGTAAGACAAATCAGGGACATGAATTATTGATATGAAAGCAATGTGAAACTTACATAAATATAGCAATCAAAACTTCATCGTTTAAATAGCAAAAACCATCAAGAAACACAAAATAATGTTGATCTAAGAAAAATGCGTTTAACACCTATTTTTAATCTAAAACGCGACGCACAGACATTAAAAGATTTTTAGGGGGAATCGGAACTGTTTTCTTCTTCGTGACCTTTTTTTCAGAAAACTTCATGTTTCAATATATCTGAATTATGCAACAACATTTTATATAAAAAAAAGTGTCATCTGCTTTATTGTGTGGGTGGGTCTAAACTTTGAATCGATAAGTAAGGTATCAAAAAGTGTGCAAAGATTGAATTGTTAAGTTTCAACTTATATCGACTGGAAACTACATAGGTTGTTGGCACTTCGTAAAGCCATTTTGCACAAAACTGTACCAAACTCCTCATTTTAATCTAGACCTCAATATATTTATAAAGTCTCAATCTTAATTCACTGTATCAGTAGAGTGAAACATAAAATGTGCCTTCTATTCTAAAAGTGCCTGGTACCTGCCTTAAATTTCTCTGGCTTACCAAATCAAAAAGATTGTAATTATTTTTCATTAACTCGTTTCTTATAATAATACTATTATTCGTGTTTACAATCCTTGGTATAAGCTTTGAAATCATCACCTTAGGCTAACCATTTTTTAAGAGTCTTATAAATTCTGAGACCTCAATGTATAGCATGCTTTTACTTTCCGTTGAAAGTAAAACAAAATTGTCGGAGATCATTATCAATTTATTTATACGAGAAGGTCCAAGAAAATTACTTTTATTTTTTTTTTTTCTGTTGTTACAATTTTATAGCAAAAATTCTACTTTGCCATTGAATTTTTCTAGGTAATTTTAATCGAAAATAATGATGATGATGCTATATTTAGAAGACGAAAAAAAAATTGATGCTGAAATTGTTATCTTGCGGCAAGTTAAGAGACTTGATCACGATCGGGTTCAGTGCACAAACAAACTATGTACTTGCCCACACAAGTAGTTGGTTTCGTTTTTGTCAAACACGTTCACCTCACCTGGACTTTATGTGAATGCAACGTTTATATTGAATGTTAGTATATCTAATGGTATGGACTTCATATGATACTATTGGATAAAGATGTACGCATAATTTATTAAAAATGAATTGAACTTGAAAACACAACTTCAGTGCACAACTTTCCCCTTCACATTCACTCGAGGCGGCATTCATTTTTCATTTGACTTTTATTTTTCTGTTTTGGTCTTAACTTTTTCTTTATTTATTTAAAAATAATTACTTTTATTGAGAAAAATATTATAACAAGAAAATTATAGTGATTTTAATTTAAGAATAGTGTGAGTATGACCACAAGTGTTTTTCTTTGCTCGCGAGGCCTCTTAGGGGGAGCTTGTTTGGTGACAGTAAAACTGGTTAAGAATTGGGAAGCATAAGCACATCTTGAGAGTTAGTAGTACAAGAGCTATTTACACAGTGAAACTTTTGAAATCATTTTATAGTACTTGAACGTGAGAAAAATCATGACCATGGGATGTGAGATTAATTAACTGAAAACCTTGACCATAAGGGTATTAAAATACCACAATTCATTGAAATCAATTAAAAGCATGAAGTATTTCCGCTATAACTTCTTGAGAGTTCGCTCATTCAATTTTAGACCTCAACCAACCTGGAGACAGCTAGTTGAAGACTGAGCCGGCTGGAAGAAGCCGAATTAAAAAAAAAATGGTTGAGGACCTGATCTAAAGTAGGTTATAGTGCTACCTGAAGTAAGAAAGTAAATATGTAACTCAATTTGAAACACCTCCTGAATTTTAACAATCATAGAAGAATCTGCAAGTTATTATTTCTGTCCGCTTCTTTTAAATTGCTTTGTGTTTTTTTTTTTACTGATAAATTCTTCCAGTACCTTTTATAATTAAGGATCAAGACATATCTCGAATGACAAGAAACCCGAATAGACAAAATCTCGAAAAACATATTTATTTAAAAAAAAAGAAATTGTCATTTTTTTTTTTTTTGAAATCAAATGTTTTGATTTAACTGTTTTTTCAACACGTTCTAGAATGTTTTATGAAAAAAATTTACTTTTATGAAAAAATAACGGCTCCTTCCCTACAAAAGGTTAAAAAAAACCATTAAGGAAAATATTTTTTTTTTTTATAAATGGCTCCTACGGTTTTAATAAAACTTTTTTTTATTGCTAAAATTATTTCGATCTACTGCTAAAAGTTATAAAGATTTACACTTAGCAAATATTAATAGAACCTCTCATGGAACGTTTTTTTTTTTATTTTTAAACTCTTCATTATCGGCTGATCGGACTTAGATACATAAATAAAGATAAATTTTTTGTTATATACAAATTTCAAATAACATTAATAGACCAGGAAAAGTAGCACAAATCGTATGGGGAACCTTGAAAAAATTAATTCATGAAATATTAAAATTGGAATCGATGCAGAATTGCAACCTCTATAACATATCCAAAGTCCCCCAAAATCCCTGCATTGGCTTTTTGTGTAGATGCATTTGAAGAGGTGCAGACGGGGAGAATTTGGACGTCTATCAAACTAAAATATTTGTTTGGGTAAAATCTAATCATATGATACATACTTTAAGGGTAGTTTTTAACGCTGAATCTAATGAAACCAAATTCAAAATGATACAACCACCCAAAAAGAAGTTATAGTTCTTTTTATGTAATGATGACTTTTTTTCAGGTACAACAGGTAAAATATGTTAATGAAACTTGGAATGAATGTTTCATTTGTCATAGGAACTAAGAATCAAGAGAGCCCCTAAAAATATCCATGCTGAAAGGGTGTTTTTTTTAAGGGGGAGGGGCAACAAAGAATTTTAACCATAACACCCACGTAAAAACTCTTACACTCATGAAACTCGCCACAAATATTAAACTCTTCATGGCAACCAAGAATCAAAATAGTCCATACAAATATCTTTGTTCTAATAGTGTTTTTGGTGACTGTTAACTTTTGACTTGTTCTAAGGAAAATACGATTTCAAATATTAATTTTTGCTTGAAAAGGCCCATAACTTTGTTAAGGGTGCTTGTATCATTTTAGTTTTGCTTTTATTAGATTCAGCGTTAAAAAATACCCTAAAATCATATACCATACTTTGTGTATATACCTCAATTACACCAAATCGGAATTTTGGCTCAAATCTTCCAACTTCTTCCAAGATTTTCCCTCTCTTTAATAAAAAATCCCCAGAAAAAATATATTTATGAGGACTATTTTGATTGTTGGTTACCATGACAAATTATATACTATATTATAAATTATATATAGAAAACAGACTTTTTCGTGTAAGACACGGAAATGAATATTCTAATTTCAAAGAAATAGTGGCTGGGGTACCACAAGGTAGTGTTTTAGGTCCAGTTCTGTACCTTCTATTTACACGTGATATACCTCAAACAGAAGACCCTTTCGTAGCAACGCTTGCTGATGATACTGCAATACTAGCAGTAGGCAAAACGATTAACGAAGCTACGATTAAATTACAAAATGCTCTTAATAATGTTAATGAGTGGGCAAAAACATGGCGAATAGCGCTAAATGAACAAAAGTCAGTCCACGTGGACTTTACGTATAAAAAAATAAATAGATTGCCCGTCTTTCTTAATACCGGTCGTGTACCATTTGCGAATGAAGCAAAATATCTGGGAATGACTCTAGACGCGAAATTAAAATGGAAGCCGCACGTAAAAAAGAAATGCGAAGAATTAAAAAGTAAATTAAGAGATATGAACTGGCTACTCGGTAAATATTCCAAGCTTAGTATTGATAATAAGTTGATTTTATACAGGCAGGTACTTAAACCTGTCTGGACTTACGGTATACAACTCTGGGGTTGTACCTGCGATACAAATTTAAATAAATTACAAACGTTTGAAAATAAATTGCTTAGGTCATTTGTAAATGCACCATGAGACGAAATTAAGAGTTTCGCGCGAAAACATAGAAATCGGCTATTAGATCACGCTAATCCAACGATTATTGACATTCTTGACGAGTCGAATTTAGTACGCCGTCTGCAAAGAACAAAACCTTCCGACTTGGTGCGGTGAACACAAAACCGCTTTAAAATCGCGGAATAAGCAGAAACTTTCACCGGAAAGTTACCTGCAACACGTTACTTAACTTCGTTAAAAATAAATTGCTAGATAAGTTTCAACTTAGTTGCAATCGGGAAGTGGAGGTGGTTTTAGTGTAGTAAGAATCTCACACTTCTATGAGCACGCGTTTTCCGGTCCTCATAGAGCCTGATGCAGGTTTTGCGCCTACCCACGGTCAAAAAAAATATTTTTGGCAAATTTCATGAGTGTAAGAGTTTTTTTGTGGGTGTTATGGTTAAGATTCTACACTTGCCCCTCCCCCTTAAAAAAAACACCCTTTAACCATGGATATTTTTAGGGACTCAATTGATTCTTAGTTCCTATGACAAATGAAACATTCATTCCAAGTTTCATTAACATACCGTTATTTTCAAAGGGTTTTCGGTAATATTTTACCTGTTGTACCTGAAAAAAAGTCATCATTACATAAAAAGGACTATAACTTCTTTTTGGGTGGTTGTATCATTTTGAATTTGGTTTCATTAGATTCAGCGTTAAAAACTACCCTTAAAGTATGTATCATATGATTAGATTTTACCCAAACAAATATTTTAGTTTGATAGACGTCCAAATTCTCCCCGTCTGCACCTCTTCAAATGCATCTACACAAAAAGCCAATGCGGGGATTTTGGGGGACTTTGGATATGTTATAGAGGTTGCAATTCTGCGTCGATTAAGATTTTAATATTTCATGAATTAATTTTTTCAACCTCGGAACCCATTTTTCCTGGCCTATAAATAATATTACATATAAAAACTTAAAAAAAATGAAAATTCGGTAGCTCAAAAACGAGTTGACAACGTTTTTTTTAAGTTTATTTTTATAGCCACAAAAATAAATACTTAAGATTTGCATACAAAATTGTTTCCTAAAAAAGTTTTACGCATTTGAAATTAAAAAAAAACTAGTTAAAAAAAAAACGCTCCAACGATTTTAAACTCTTAATTGTCGTATTTCATGCTTTTAAACATTTTTCTCTCATAATTTCAACACAATTTTTTAAACCCTCAGCTTTGAACATAATATTAAGTGCATGCGACCCAGATGTACATTTTATTTTGGTATTGAACATGCCCTATTACGAACATAACAAATTATCACATTCAATCTGTGTGCGTCGTGCAGTACGGACAGAAAGCGGACGAAATTTTTATTTAAATTAAATCCACCCCGTGTTACAAAAGGGTTAAAAGTACAGGTATACCTGCGGGCTACCTGCTTTATTGCCCACAAGTGAAATAAAAAGGGATTATCCCAGCAACCAATTTAAATATTGATGCGGATTAAGTGTGTGACAAAAGTTTTTTTTAAAATAAGTGTTGTGCGTGTTTAAATCCGAATCAATAAAACAATAAAAGTAAAGTGCAAAGGTAATCCAGCAATGGAACCTTTAAATCCCGATTCGGCAATGGCCTCTTTCGAGACATTGCTTAAGCGGATCGTCAAGGACCTCGGCCCCGAATTTTGTGATAAGCTAGCAATGACTTTTAACAGCATTGTGCAGCCCAAAAAAATAATCACTGACAACCACGAAATGGAAAGCGATATGGATACCGGAGAAATTGACAGCGAAACCACTAGTTCTGAAGAGGACGCCAACGAGTTTCCCCTGCCTGGGCAAAAAAGACCGAATAAGGCTTCCAAGAAGGACAATGTAAAGCGCATCCAACTTGACAAGGATTGCCCAACGAATCAGCCTAAAGCGCCAATGACAGTCCAACCCGAAGCCGGAAATACAGCCAAAACGACCAAACCACTCGCCTCAAAGCCAACACCAGTGCCGGACCAAACCAACGCAGAAAAGACAGCCAAACCACTAGCTTCAACATCAGCAGCCGTCAAACCAACCCAAGCGCAGCCACCAAAAACAAAAAAAGACACCACGACCACAAATCCAGTAAAAGGGCCAGGAATGCCACCAATCTTCTGCTTTTCCGCGAACGTAGCTGAAATTAGAAGACACTGCAAAGCCAACAACCTAAGCATCACCCTCAAAAACAGAAATACAAAGACGACCATCATTATTGCTGGAGACAGGGCATCGTTTGAGGCAGTTAAAAAATTCCTGCAGACAACAAAGATACAGTATAACTCGTTTACGCCAAGAGAAGATAGAAAGAATCTTCTATTACTGAAAGGAATTCACCACACCTACGCTGCCATCGAAGTGGAGGATGAGCTAAGAATCGAAGGACTCCCAGTCGTCAAGGTGACACACTTCAAGGCCAAGAAGGCAATGGGGAAAACCTACAACAACTTCGTCGTGGAGCTGGCAAAAACCTGTGACATCAGTGAAGTTTACACGAAGACGCTGATAATGAACCAGAGGGTCCACTGGGAGAAACTGAAATCCAACGACATTGTGCAGTGCCGAAACTGTCAGCGCTTCGGACACGTTGCCAGCAATTGCGGACGCCAGTACGTATGCGTCAAGTGTAAAGAAGAGCACGAGCCCGGACAATGCCAACGGAAGGAAAACACCGGATTGGATGTATGGTGTGCCAATTGCCAAAAGGAAGGTCACCCAGCCAGCTTCAAAGGTTGCCCAACCCTGAAAGCAAGACTCACCGAAAGGAACAGATTGGCTGCAGAAAAAAAGGCACAGCAGGAATTTGCTGCTAAATCAGCATGCGTGGTTACCCGCCCGGCAGTCAGCTTTGCAGCAATGGTGAAAGGTGGACCATCACAGAAACTAGCAAACTCCAGGAACCAACAGCAACAACAGAAAGTGCCTCCAGCAAAAGTGATCACACCCCGGACAACAACACCTAGGAGTGGACCAATGAAGCCAACATCAGCCCCATCAACAAACCTGAACACCGAAGTCCAAAGGATTTTTGGATCCGACTTACTAACAGTCATGGGAAAAGCTCGGGGTGCAGTTCCACCAAACTATGCTCAGCTTAGCGAAGGCGAGAAGTCCGTGGCACTGGCCACCTTCCTGTTCCAAATATGCAACTAAAGAAGCTCCGCATCCTGACGTACAATGTCAATTCATTGTACAGCCTAGAGAAGAGGACGACATTCAGCCTGTGGATGAAGAACAACAATCCGGACATCGCTCTCATCAGTGAGACCAACGTCACCAAACGCAACAACATCGACATGGCCGGCTTCAAAACCTATCGAAGGGACAAGGATGAGGGCCGTAGAGGGACAGCAATCTACGTTAAGAAGAAGATTTCCCCCAACACCACTGAAACCATCATCACAGGTCTCACAACCAGCGAAGCCACTGCCGTCACCATTGAACTTGGAAGAGATGAAACCCTCACCATCATCAGTGTGTATTTCAAGTGCAAATCCAGCATGAGAAATATTCACAATGACCTCAGAACTTTCAACGGTGTCCTCGAAAGAAGCACATATGGACTCATCGGCGGTGATTTTAACGCAAGGCATCACCTGTGGCTGGATACAACGATCTCACCCGAGGGCAAGGCGATTGCTGACTGGCTGGACGCCAACAACGACCAACACTCCTTGGTGGTTGTTTCACAACAAAAACCAACCTATCCCAGAACACCATCGACACTTGATTTTTTTATTTCTACCTCTAATTTTTCTTGTATACTTCCAGAATTCAGGAACTACACCTGTTCTACAATACCCGGGGACTCGGACCATGAAGCTGTTCAGCTAAACATCAAACTCCAACAACCCATCTTCCTGACGACAGAACCAACTGAGCACTTCATCAACTATAAGAGACTTGATGTGGATAGATTTCAACGAGACTTAGAAGCCACCATAACTCTGCCACCCCAAAACAGGAACCTGCAGAACACAGAAATTGACGCAGCCATCAACTGTCTGGAAACGGCTGTTTCTAGTGCACTGGATATCCAAAAAGAGCCCAAGACATCAAAGGACAGATACCAGCACCTTCCTGAGTATATCCAGAATCTCTACACTCATCGGCAACAGTTAAGGAAACGTCTTCAAAGGATCCACCAGCGCGAACTGAACACAACAAGCAGCAACTACCAGACAGTATGGAGCGAACTAAAGTGTGTCAACATTATGTTGCGGAACTCTATCCAACACCATAACAATAACCAATTCAACAAGAGACTGCAAGCCATCAAACCTGGACCTGACGCCTTCAAAAACATTAACAAACTGATTGGGAAAACACCATCGATGCCTGAAACCATTATCACCAACAATGGAGAAATGACAACGACACAGGACAAAGCTGAGGCATTTGCTGAATATTTTGAAGGAAACTTCACCCCCAACCCATCCACTGATCCAGTCTTTCTTGATGAAGTGAAGGATTCCATCCAACTAACCCTGGAACCTAACATGGAGAGAGCAATATTCAGCGACACCAATCCAGCGAGTGACTCAGTTGACAGCCCAAACCTGAGCAACCAAGAAGAAATAGTTGAAATAATCAGCAGCTGCAGGCCAAAGAAGTCAACAGGACCAGATGGAATATCCAACTTCATCATAAAGAGGCTACCAGAGACAGTTTTGATCCTTCTTACCATCATCCTGAACAACTGTGTAAACAACAACTACTTCCCCCAAAAATGGAAAACAGCGAAGATCGTGGCGATCCCGAAGAAAGGTGTCAGGAACATGATATCTAACTATAGGCCAATATCCCTCCTCAGCAACCTAAGCAAGCTCTTAGAAGAGCTGATACTAAGGAAACTGAAGAAGTTTTGCAACGACAACAACGTTATTCCTGATATGCAGTTTGGCTTTAGGGAGAAGCACTCAACACTACACCCACTCCAGAAGTTCCAGCATGACATTACCATAGCCCTCAACAGTCATCGGGTCACCGTCGGATGCTTTCTGGATGTCGAGAAAGCATTCGATAGCGTCTGGATAGATGCTCTAATACACAAACTACATCTGCTACGTTTACCTCCGCCACTAATAAAAATTCTTTTTTCTTTTCTCTCTTGCAGGAACTTCTTTGTGCAATTGGGAAACTGCTCATCAACTGTGAAGAACATCAAAGCCGGAGTCGCACAAGGTTCGAAGCTTGGCCCCTTCCTCTACAGCCTGATGACATCAGACCAACCCGTCCCAACTGGCTGTGAAAACCTGCTGTTTGCAGATGACTCACTCACATACGCTACCTCAATGTCACCACTCGTCGCAGTCCGGATAGTAGAGGCTCACATCCACAGACTGTTCGAATTCTACAAGAAATGGGGCATCAAGATCAACTCAGCAAAATCGGAGCTTGTTTGCTTCAGGAGACCCCGTGACGGCAGAAGTCGCTCAGCAGCCACTTGCAGAAACTTAGTTCTGAAACTTCCTGATGGTTCCACTATTGCCGCCAAAAGGAATACCAAATACCTGGGGATCAACTTCAACGAGTTGCTAAAGTTCAATCCACACTCAAAAAGTGTACTCAGAAAAGCGAACTGGGCATTCCACCGACTACACCCTTTGATGAGGAGAAGATCAGGACTGAGCCAACAGACGAAGATACTTGTTTACAAGCAACTCCTGCGACCAGTAATCAGCTACTGTTTCCCAGTCTGGTTCACAATTACAAAATCAGCGATGAAAGATCTCCAAGTCTTCGAGAGGAAGATGCTAAGAATCTGCACCGGGCTCCACTTTGACCGGCAGCGAAGAAAGCATTACAGGAACGAGGATCTTTACAGAGAAGCAAAGATTATACCGCTGGACAAATACCTAGCAAATTCGGCGAAGAAGCTAGTGCAGAACACCGTCAATCACCCGAATCAACTAATGAGAAGGATGGCCACCCAGCAACGACATCCCGAGCCGAGGTACCTCAGTGTTATGGAGACCCTGGATGCCAATATTTTCACCGACAACGACGAAGCAGCCGTTTCCTTTTACGCTGACACAGGGTCAGCCTACAGCCGTGGCTAAACGCCAACCCTTTCCACCAAACCACACCCAAACCACCAATGGACAACCGGGACGGAACACCCCGAGAGCATCAAAATCAACCGACTTTTAATTTTAAGTTGACATGTATAATATATATTTATATTTCCTATTAAATCTAAGCCAATGTATAACAATAGGCCCCCTATGTGCCATAAGATTTATATTCTTCAATGTATTTAATAGTCGTAAGTTAACTCAAATTGTATATAAATGTTCAATAAAAAAATCGTTAAATCGTTAACATAACAAATTATGATCTACTTGCTAATACAGTTGTCGCCCCGGTCACCAGGAGTTAGGGGCGGCAAATGGGAAAATCATCTTCCTTGTTCATGGGATGTTGTAAACCAATTACAAACATTTTTTTTTAGTGAAAATTTTATTAAATTATTATTAGAAAATATACAATTTTTATAATATTCAAATTTGTAGGGGCGGCAAAATCATCCTCGTTGTTCATGAGAAGTTGGTAATAAACACAAAAGTTTATTTTTTTAAATTAAAAATTCTCTCAAATTTTGAGACAAAATGGCTTTCGTAATGACTATTCTCTTTTGTAGCTTTGCATATAGCTAACTCTGTGTTTTTTAATTCTCTCAATTTAGTGTTCAGAGGGGTTGACCTTTCTCAGAAAAATTTTCACGCTAGATTTGAAAAAAATGCTATTGATTGAATATTTTCACAGGTGATTTGTTTTTGTTTTTTTTTTTTCAAAAATAAAAAAATTGATATTATTTAATCAATACTGATAAATGAATAAAAATAAATAAAACATTACATTAGTTTTTTTTAAACATAAAACCAGTAAACAAAAAATGCTCTAAATTATACATAGGGCTGCATTCAAGATTCAACACAAAGAATTTAAAAAAAATGTGAGTTTTTTTTGCGAAGGCTTGAAGATTAAAATGAATGTAGTATGTAGATTTTGCAGCAGATTTATTTTGAGAAAAAATACATTAGATCAACAATCTACTGCAATTTCAGTGAAGTAACAACTCTGTAGTCATAGACACTCAGTAGTGACTTAGCCGTGGCTTTGACCCTTTCATGGTTCATAATCATTAGATCTGAGAAATATGAACAGTATGCAATTTCTCAGTTTTGCTGTCGAGTACTCATGAAACAATTGGCGTTTCTCACCAAGTAAAATCTCGCCGAGCGCTCAATATCAAGTTGACGTACGCGAAATGTTTTGGTGGAACAAGATTCTCTGTTCAATCGTACTGAAATTATAGAAACAAATTTTAACTTCGCTTTAAATATTTAAATGTTAAAGCACAAAACTTTATGAAATTAATGAAAAATAATACGAAGATCAATTTATTGATCACATCACTGAGAAATTGCAATTTGGCTGTCAGTTTTAGCTGAGAAATTAATCCAAAAAAATTTTCGTCTCAGTAATCTCTGAAGATAATCTTAGTGCTCAGGTCATGTTTTTTGTCCACTTTAAAAATCTCTGAGCTCTCAGAAATTTTATTTGGTGAGACACGCCTAATAAACAGTTATGAACTTCACTATTTTTGGACGAAAGCAAACATTAAACAAATTTCAAGTCTTATTTGCCTATTATTATATACAGTCCGTTTAAAGTTAAATTTCAGTAGGTGAGAAACAAAAAAATTTCATTCAGCAGATATTGCGGCAAAGTGGCGTGTATCAATATTTCGCATATTGTAATTCCTTGTATTTGTAAAAAAAATATTTTAATCAAAATTTTGTCTGCAACTTTAAGACCGATGATATGCAGGTACCTATCACAATTTTTTTTATTAAGTATTGTTAGACCGAAGGGGTAGCAAATAATTGTTTTGCCCCGGGCGGCAAATGTCCTAGCTACGCCACTGCCTATCTCCAAATGGGGTTGATAGCTTTTTTTTTAATTTTTATCTGCATATTAATAAATATGTATGCACCTACAATTGGCATACAACTTTTTTAACGTTTTAAGCAAATATAAAAAAAAAAATATTTTTTTTAAATAGCTCTACCTGTTCTTAATTTATTGTTTGCATTGATTCATATTTCTTCAAGAATAGAGATGACATTCTTTTTTACTTCTAAAACTATTAAAGGATCTTTTTTAACAATTTAAAGACTGAATTCCATGCTCTTACATTATTCTCTTATTATATCCTTCTAATTTGTATTACATTCTAAGCTTTTAAACATAGTAGCAAGTACGTATAAACCAGGATTAAGCTGTTAACTAAAATTCTGAAATAAAAATCCGTTAACTACAAATTTGGGGGGAAAAAATAGCGAACAATAATTATTATTCCAACACCTTCGAATAAGTACCTACTCAAATTTCCCTCTTTATTTGTTGTTGTTTGTTATAGGTACCTTATTTGTTTTTAAATAGAAGAGATTAATTCTCTCCAACTTGTATAAAATACTAAATTCCACTTACCGCCTTAAAATAATCTCCTCAAGTTCAAGTTTTTAAAGCCTAATGTACCTATACTATACACACACGGCAATATCTTAAAAATCAACTTTTAGCTTTGAATTTGAGTTATGGACTTAAATACAAACTTGTTACTACTCACTTGAGCAAACAAGACTAGTTCGCTTAAAAAATTGACCAACTCACGTTTAGGTTTTTAATTAGATCAAAGCAGCTGTTGAATTTTCGGCAAATACATTACAACACAGTCGAACATTTCTGGCAACACCTCAAGAACTTGTTTCCTTAAAACACCTTAAAGTATACTAGAATATTGAATTAACTGGCAAATGCAGTATTTATTGTTTACTAAATTTAATTTAAGTTTCACAGGTTTTTTTTAAAAAACATTCTGATAAATAAAAACAATCTCTCATTTTCTCTATATACAAATGTAAACTAAAAGCTTTTCCTTCTGTGTGCGAATAATTGGAAAATAAATAAACAAAGAAAATAACTTTTAGTTCTTGCGCACACTCTTTGAAAATGACAGTATTTTAACGGCTTGTCTTTTTGATTTTATTTCGCCAACGAAAAGAAAAGTTCATTCTTTCATACCTTTCAAGTATGGAATGGCCTCATAATATAGTCAAAGTAAACAAAAGTTAAACGTCATGTTATTTTCATTGCATGCCTAACTAATTTCCCTTTCATTCATTAGCTTTGTGGTTTTGAACTTAAGGGGAGAGAAGTCAGAGTATACTTTTTACTCTTGCCTTTTGGTTGTTTTGTTCCGTTTTTATTTTACTATTTTTGTTTCTCTTGTTGCAGCAAAGTGCGTGAGTACTTAAAAGCTTTCTTTTTCTTTTAGTTTTGCCGCGCTTTTCAAGCATCAAACTAATGCTTAAAAATTGTCGAAATGAACAGCTATTACTAGGGTTTGGTTCTTAAGTTTTTTTTTTGTTTTTTAAAGTGCTGTCATTATTTTGACTTTTCATTCAAATCGGAGAGTAAAAATATTCGTGTGAGAAAACCCAAATCAAAACAAACAAACAAACGCTTTTAGGTTGGGGAAAATTTGGAAAATCTGGAACATTCACAATGGCAATATATTTTTGACAGAACATAGGTAGAAGTTCGCAAGTGTCAAGTAGCGTGCATTTTCTCCACCATCTAGCTATCACATCACATTGACTAATTCCGGGTCGTTGTAATAAGACGCAAGTCAGTGTTTTAAGAAAACTCAAATATCAAGTGTGTTTTTAATTATTGTTTTCTTATTTTTCTATTAAATTCATGGGGGTTCTAAGAATTACTATTGACAAACTAAAATCTATGGAGTTTTGTACATTTATTCCGTCAGTTTATTGTTAAGTTTTTGTTTGTTTGTTTTTTGTTTGTATTTTATTTACATTCGAGAGAAAATGTCAGAAAGTGAAGAAATAAGTGAAATAATTTCACCACTCAAGAATCCAGAGCAGTTGACTGAACCAGTGGAGGACGAAGTCGACAACCATGAGGACGTTAATGGAATTGGTAAATAACATTACTAAAGAAAATAAATTCAATCGCAGAAAAAAGGAGGAACTTTACAATCTGCAAACGATATAGAAAAGTAAACAAAGGACATCTGAAGGGTATTGATGTCGTTATGGTAGATGTTTTGTTTGAAAGGTTCCACTTCTTTATTATGTATGTAGGTGGTTAATATTTGTTATGGTGTATAGGTTAGTTGTGCTTTTATCTCAATTCATTTGTAGATTTTTTTTAATATAGCTTATTGTTGTATTATTTATTATTATTATTATTATTTATTATTTATTCAAATCTACGATTATACATCTACAGATCTTGATATGCTTAAAACTATATTATACAATACATATACAAGGGATTATAAAAGACTTAAGGCTATTTTTAATTCTGATTTGAAAACTTCACGAGACATAGTTAAATCGAAATTATCATTATTGTTTTTATTTACATTCTAGACCGAGTCTAAAAAAGTAATTTCATAACAAAATTATTTGAGTTGGTTCATATAATAATTTGGAACCTATCATACCATTGCGAACTATAACATCTTATTTGTAAATTAAGTTGAAAATTTAAGCAGTTGTTCGGAAACAAATTTGAAGCTTGAGATGATATAATTAATGTATACCTATTTTAAATAGATTGGCAGATATGTGTTAACATAGAAGGGATAGTTAATTTAAATTAAAAACATATTTTAAAAGCTACCATACTTTTTCAATACATTTAGGACCACTTTGTTCATATTGGGTTAGATCTGTAATATGATTTTCACAGGTTCTAATTAAATGTGGCTTTTCAACCTAAATCGGCTCATTAGGTATTTCGATAATTAACAGTTTAAACTTGAGAGTTTTATAATTGAAATGTTAGCGCAATAGCACACGCTATGAACCTAGTAACAAAATCATTGATTATGATGATTAGCTCTTAAAAATTCGCTTCTAGTTTTAGCTCAATTGTAATATATTGAATAATTATTGTTTTTGATGACTTTATCTCATAAATATAATTTAACTACACAATTTTACTAAACAACCTTTGTATTTTACGTTTCTTTTTGATGTGACCAAAAACGTTTGCCTTGGCTTAAGCCACCCATTGAGTCATTAATTTACCCTTAATTAATAAACTATGAGCCCAAAAATGGAAAACAATTATTTTTGGATGCAAAAACTATTTGCATGCAAATAATGTCTAAAAAATACATATTCTTCTTCACTCTTTTGTTCGCATGCAAAAAAATTGCTATTCCATTGTTTTGCATTACATTCCGTGAAAGAAATGTTTTTTTTTGCATGAAACTGTAAACCAATCATTCCAAAAATAATTTTGTATTTCAACTCAATAGTTTTTGAAATGCGAAAATATTTGCTAGATTTTTTTGCACAGGAACTGTAGGTACACGAGGTTAAAAGAGAAAACACTTCGAACTAATTTTTTTATTTCAAACAAAATATATTTTATGCACCACAATAAGTTTGTTCGAAGTTGTGTTCCCCAGGGCGCACTGGGAACTGTCATTAAAATGCCAACAATTTTGTTTTGTATAAATCGACCATCTAAAAAATATATTTTCTTCACCACTCTTTTGTTCGCATGCAAAAAAATTGCCATTCCATTGTTTTGCATTATGCCTAGTTTACAGTTCCCGTGTGCAAAAAATATTATCGCATGTCAAAAATAATTGAGACGAAATTTATTTTTGCATGATTAGTTTACAGTTTCATGCAAAAAAAAAACAACATTGCTGTCATGGAATGTCATGCAAAACAATGGACCGGCAATTGTTTTGCATGCGAAAAAAGTGTGGTGAATAAAATATTTTTTTTGGATGGTCGGTTTACACTTCCAAAAAAAAATTTTTTTTCGCCTCAAGGCTTTATTAGCATGCAATTAGTTTTTGCATCCAAAAATAATTGTTTTCCATTTTTAGGCCTTATTTATTAATTAAGGGTAAATTTATGACTCAATGGGTGGCTTAGCCCAAGGCAAACGTTTTTGCCTTGTATATTATTCAATTTGGTGCACAGATTAGATGGAAAATTTTGATATTTTTTTCGCATGGGAACTGTAAACTATGCTTTACATTCCATGAAAGCAATGGTTTTTTTTGTGCATGAAACTGTAAACCAATCATTCCAAAAATAATTTTGTATTTCACTTCAATAGTTTTTGACATGCGAAAATATTTGCTAGATTTTTTTGCACAGAAACTGTACACGAGGTTAAAAGAGAAAACACTTCGAACAAATTTTTTTTTATTTCAAACAAAAAATCTTTTGTGCACAACAATAAGTTTGTTCAAAGTTCTGTACCCCAAGGCGCACTGGGAACTTTCATTAAAATGCCAAAAATCTGGTGGCTGCCCGGGATTTGATTTCACATCGAATACTTCATTCAGTGCTACATTTGTACGATAAAAATGTTAAATTGCTTGGGGTACTATTTTGCGCAGCTTCCAAATCTTCGAGCAAGCACTAGATTTCCATAGATTTTTCTTAGCAATTTGTTTATAAATACATCCTAAAAATTAATAGAAAGTAACAAAATCATCTCACGTTTACCATTTAAATTGTTATACAAATTCACAAAGTCAATGTTTTTTTTTGATATTCAAATCTTGCCAACAGCTGATTTCAATTTTGCAGCTCTAATTTCTTTTCCCGAGAAAAAATCTGGAGTGCGTGAAGCGAATTCGGTGCACGCCCCGAAAACACATCGATTACAGTGCAAATAAAACGTAAAACTCCTGAGAACGAGTTCAGGGTGACCCAGTGCCAACATCGAACAAATCTAATTATTCGTAACAGGCTGCACCTTGCATTTAGCATATTATTGTTTCTCAAAGTCTAAAAAAGTTTAAAATTCTGAAGCTCAAATTTTTGTATACATGTTCTTATCATCAACATTTTCGGAAACAATTTGATCTAAACAATATATAGGAGGCAAAATGGAGGGAGTGCACCAATGCTGTCGAACGTACTGAAAATGCAATACATACTTGTACTCCTTTCACCTTACGTACTGCTTTGTTCTGTTACTGCATTTTGTATCGCTATTTTTAATTGTCTTTTGCAATTTTGGACAAACAGTGCGTCAGGTTGTCAAAAACTTAAGCAAAGAAAACTGCTTTTCCCCAAAATTATGCAAAATATTTGTTAATGTATTGCTTTGGTCATTTCTAAGATGACACCACTGCAAAAAAAAAAAATAATTTCAGTTTTGGTTTGCGATAAAATGGGTGTCCTGCTAATTTGATATGAACTAAGCCGAAAACTTTCTCCAAAATGAAAATAAACGATCCGAAAAAAGTCGGTAGTTGAGAACCAGTTAATTGAGAAGTAAAACGCAAAAAAAATATTTTTGTTCTTTTGCGAGAAATGGGCGTATTGCTAAATTCACTTGAGCAACTTTCTCAAAAATGCAGATGCAGATAAACTATTTGAGACAAGTTGGGTGTTTGAGAACTAATTTATTGCGAATTTGTAACGCATATAATGAGTTCTCATTGGTTCAGTTGTGCATAGGGAGTAATCAGGACACCCATTTTTCGCAAACCAAAACATCAGCAATTAATTAGCTACTAATAATGTGATACTCTTATCTTAGCTTCCAAGTTTCTTTTCTTTTCCCGTGGGTAGGTGGAAAAACTTCAAAAGACCCTATAAGACCGAAAAACGCGTGCTCATATGGGGGTATGATATTCTCACTAAACTAAAAACACCTCCACTTCCCGATTGCAACTAGGTTTAAGCTTATCTAGCAATTTATTCTGCTTATTCCGCGATTCTTAAGCGGTTTTCCGTTCACTGCAGCAAGTCGTAAGGTTCAGTTCTTTGCATGCGCACAGTGGGCCGTTTATTGAACTTTGGCAACAAAAGTCAAATTAATGAAATTTGGTACATTCAATGATTTTGGAATGCTGAATTCAGTGGTAACTCAGGTCAAAATTTCAAAATAAATAAAAAGTACTGTCGAAGTCAGGAACTGAGTTAAGTTTATGATTGAAATGACTCCAATATTGTTTTGTACAAAATTTAAAGAAGCTAGTCCAATATGTTGAGAAATTTTCCCAAGAAATTAGAATAATTTTAGTACTAGTTTAAAATTTGTTGTATTGAACATTTTTTTTAGACCTCATCTGATCGATTTGAAAGAAATTTGACAATTTTGACGGCTGGAATTTGCCAATCAAATGTTAGGTTAACTTCTCAAAAGGTCGAACAAAATTAAAAATAATCTAAAGTAATAGCTTTTATGTTGATATTTTTTCTGGTTGCTTTATTTACATCTAACATCAGGCTAAGACTCCTGACTTCGATAATATGTTTTTTTTTTATTTTGGAATTTGGGACCATGCTCTGACCTAAATTGTGTGGCCCCCTGGTTAAAGTAGAAAAAATAATGGCACAAAGTTAAATTCATTTATGTAAAATACTGGCTTGGGAAATTATTTTTGTCGCTGTTATTCAACAAACGGACCACTGTGCGGCTGTGTACTAAATTTATTTAATCAAGAATATCAATAATAAATTAGCGTGTTTTAATAGCCGATTCCTATGTTTTCGCTAGAAACTCTTTACTTCGTCCCGAACCGTAGGAATGACGTGATGCCTGTGCAGATCTTAGTTTCTTATATACAATGGCGCATTTACAAGTGACCTTAGCAATTTATTTTCAAATCAACCTCAGAGTTGTATACTATAAGTATACCTGCCTGTATAGTATAAATCAACTTTTATCAGTACTAAGCTTAGATTTTTTTCCGAGTAGCTAGTGCATGTCTCTTAATTTACTTTTTTAATTCTACGCATTTCATTTTTTTTAATTCTGGAATTTTTGGGTTGGTTAAAAAAATAGTGCCGGAAACATCGGACAAATTTTTTTCATCACCCAAAAGCAAAGAAAAAACTGAAAATATTGCCAAAAACTACTTTGGACCCAAATAATAAAATGGAAATATCCGCCAAATATTTTGAATGTAAGATGTTTTCGGAGCTTTTTCTTGCCGGAATCGGCATACAAAACACTCGATGGCATCTGCAGACGAGGCACTTCTATCATTTAAGCCAATTCTAAATTATACGAGTACTAAATGTTGGATTTGATAATGAAAATCATTTGTTGGATCGTCCAGAGTACCATTAATATAATCGGAATATCTTGTTTAGAAGAGAAAACAAAAATCACTGGAAAATATTGCTTTGTAAGGAAGTTATGCTACTTTTCCACCTGACGCTAATCTGAGATTTAATAAGATTTACCTCAAATCTCCTTCAAATCTCGGAGATTTACCATACAAATTTATTTCGTAAAACTTGAAGATTAGAAATTAATCTTGTTAAATCTTCCTAGGACAAATAGTTTTACAAATCGAATTAACCTATTCTTGCATGGTGCTGAACGATTCATTCGAGACTCGCATCCAGTTCTTCATTGTTTGACACGAATCAAACATTCTGTCTCATTCGCACTTCATAAGAAAAATTAGAACGCCATTTGCATTTTTGAAGGTGCTGTCAAATTTAATCTTTTTGTGCGGTGGAAACACTAAAACAATTTATTAAATCTAATCTGAGATAAACCTTTGGTGGAAACATAGCAAACGTTTAAAATTCAACATCTCTTAAATGTCCACCAAGAGTTCCCACAACAATTGAATCTATATACCAAACCAATTTGACTATATGAAGGGTCAAATGAAAAGGAATTCACAAGAAAATTGATGAATTGTACTTCCTCTTCCACTAAAGACTATTAGGTATTTAATAGTGCAATATATTGACGATTTAAAAGATAATCATGCCGCTGGTCCTTACAATATTCCGTCTATATTTGTAAAATCGTGTAAGTCTCATATTTCGCCCGCTATTACATTCATATTTAATTGTTCTCTGTGAACTGGTGTTTTTCCTGAATTGTGGAAGTCGTCTTATGCTACATTTCCACCTAACGCTAATCTGAGATTTAATAAGATTTACCTCAAATCTCCTCCAAATCTCGGAGATTTAACGTACAAATTTATTTCGTAAATCTTGAAGATTAGAAATTAATCTTGTTAAATCTTCCTAGGACAAATAGTTTTACAAATCGAACTAACCTATTCTTGCATGGTGCTGAACGATTCATTCGAGACTCGCATTCAGTTCTTCATTGTTTGACACAAATCAAACATTCTGTCTCATTCGCACTTCATAAGGAAAATTGGAACTCCATTCGCATTTTTGAAGGTGCTGTCAAATTTAATCTTTTTGCGGTGGAAACACCAAAAAGATTTATTTAATCTAAACTGAGATAAACCTTTGGTGGAAACATAGCATTATATAATACCTCTTCATAAATGTGGCAGAAAAAATTTAGTTGAAAATTATCGAGGTATTGCAAAACTTTCATGTATTCCAAAATTAGGTATTTGAAAACATTGTGTGCAAACATATTCAGTTTCACTGCAAAATGGGTTTTGCAGTAATGAATCAACTATAACAAATCTTCTTGAATTTACCAGCCAAACAAATAAGAATTTGACAGAGGGCCTTCAAACTGATGTATTTTATGGAGACTTAAGTAAAGCGTTTGATAGAATTGAATACCTCTTTATAAACTAGGCCGTTACGGGTTTCCAAATTGGATACTGATTTGGATAGCATCATAGATCATACTTAGAAAACAGGACTCAATTTGTTAAATTGAATAATGCCACCTCGAAAACAATAAATGTATTATCTGGAGTACCTCAAGGCAGTCATATTGAGCCTATTCTTTTTATACTATTCTTCAATGATATCCACTCAGTCATCTCATATAGTAAGATTTTGATGTTTGCTGATGACTTTAAACTTTTTTATGGTTTTTAAAGCTCGAATGGGTATCTGTTTCTACAACACGACATTGACAACGTGTCCGAGTGGTGTTTACAAAACTGAATGGATCTAAACAACAAAAAATGCATGACAATGACTTACTAACGGAGACGTCATCTATGTGAATCCTTTTACTTCATCGAAAATGTTCTGGTTAATAGAGTTGAAATGTTTAATGATCTGGGAGTTCTATTTGATGGGAAACTTTCATTCAACTCTCATACAATAGTCAGCAAAGCAAGGAGCCGTCTTGGATTAATAATGAGGTTCTCAGGGAGTTTAATGATCCTTACATATTTAAAACACTACTGTGCACTTGTCAGACCGGTATTGGAATACTGTAGCTGCGTTTGGTGTCCTGCCTATGAAAGTGCTAGAAAGAAACTTGAAATATTCAAAAACGTTTCCTTTTGTATGCTCTTCGACATCTTCCATGGAACCCAACTCAACACTTACCTCCATATGAAAGCCGACTTAATCTTCTTGGCCTAACATCGCTGGAAAAAAGGAGAGAAGTTAACAATGTCATGTTCCTATATCAACTTTTGTCGGAATCTATTGACTCATCTTATATTCTAAGCCAACTAAACATCAACACCCGTCCCAGAACAACTAGAAATCCAGAATTTTTGTACACATTGTCTTCCAGAGTCAATTATGGTTTAAATGAACCGCTTAATGTTATGAGGAGTGATTTTAATAAATGTTATAACTTAATTGATTTAAATAAATCTGCTTCTAGTGTTAAACATACTTTATATTCAAGATTGCAGTAGAATTGTGTATTCATGTAAAACTTACACACATAATGTACCTAATTTGTAAAATAAGTTTGTAAAATTTTAGAAACAACTTTGACATTTATGTCTTTAGTTGATAAATAAATAAATAATAAATGAATTACATGAGATTAAAAATAGTTCCATGCAACCTTAAATGAATGAAAAATGTGCATTATAATTATCTGCATTCTCTTTTACTTTTTTGCTGGTAGTTTTTCTTTCTTTTAAAATATGCGAGAATTCTTGCATGTAAAAGTTCGACAGCACTACAAAATGTTTGTTCCATTTCTTTTGGCAAATATTATCCGCTATAAATTTGTTCAACTTTTTTAAAAGCGTGGGTGTTTGCTCTGAACAATCAACGCAAATTTTACCTTAACTGTAGGCAAATAGTATCTATCTGTATACATTGTACATATTCGGTAATTATTCAGTATTTTTACACTTAGTTTTGTGTTATTTTAGACACTGTCAATACGAATTCTATAAATTAAATGAATGTTTTTGGCTTTTTCAAAACATGTTTGAACTGAAATTCGAATTTAGTATTGTGCATCTGCTACAAAATTAGGGCTTAGGTCCATCAAGCAAAGGCCTGAGTTCGTATGTATTTAATATTTTAGTTTGAATATTATACATATAGGTAAGAAATAATGAATGGATGAATATTATATTGAGGTTAATGCAAACTTAAACGTTATTTATTATAAACCTACCATATACCTATTAACAATAATTATTTAATCTTCTAACACATTCCATTTTCATTTGTTTATATTGCAGACCTTGGAGTCGGTAACTTTGTTAAAACTGTGACACCATGTCCACTGCGAGCGCCACTTGTCGTTACAATTGTTGGATTACCATGTCGCGGCAAATCTTTTGCCGCTCACAAAATCGCTCGTCATCTTAGCTGGAAGGGTGAAATGGCTAAAGGTAAATTAAAAAAAAAAAAATATTTTTGCAAAAAAAAAATATTTTTACAACAAAAAATTAAAAAAAAAAATATTTCAAAGGGGACACCCGGGTTTGAACCGGGGACCTCTCGATCTGCAGTCGAATGCTCTACCACTGAGCTATATCCCCACTTATTTTTGTGATGACAAAGCTTTCATTTGAAACAATTGTATACTCGCTTCATAGAATTTAATCAAGAAAAATTCTAAAGAAAACTCGAAGAAAAGATAAGATGGTGTCAAAGAAATTAAATTGCATATTAGTCATTAAGTAAATATGAAGGGGATATAGCTCAGTGGTAGAGCATTCGACTGCAGATCGAGAGGTCCCCGGTTCAAACCCGGGTGTCCCCTTTGTGATAACATTCATTTTGCAGAAAATACTATCAAAATGTTGAAGTTTTCTTAAGGGGGAGGAATACCTGTAGTTTAGGTTTGAATCTTGTTACAACAATAATTCTCGATAAATAACTAAAGAGAGAATAACAGTTCTTAGTAACTTTAAAACATTTTTTTCCCTTCACCCCTCAACCATAGGATTGAATTGAAATATAATGATGAGAGAGAATTCGAATTCAAAATGACCGCGATAGTGCAAGACATTACCTTTTCACTTTTTTGTGCTTTAGCCTTTGTTGTCCGAATTATTATTTTTGTTTATTTCGTAAAATAACAGTTGATTATAAGGTGGTTTCAAATCAACTACTACTACTCTATTACTACTGGGACCCGAGAGTATTTCATGAGGTGGTGTCAGGCTGTATCTACCGAACAGCAAAGGGTTAACAAAGTAACGAAAACACTTACAAAATATCAAAATAATCCAAAAGTTTTGTCAGAATACCTTTTTGGCTAAAATTTATTAAAACATACGCCTGGATCGCATGAATTTGCTTTTATAGATGAAAAATTGCCTGAAATTTCAAAAATATTACATTATAAAAAAAAATATGCAAGCAACTAGAAAAAAATTTAAGGAAGTATTCAACTTGTTCTATTTATTTCTAAAACAACTCCTAAAATTAATATGAACTCTTAAACCTAAAAACAGGCATGCCATTTGATTAACTTCAGTAACTGGAAAATTTTAAAATCAAAATTCTTCAAATAAATCAAATGTGTTTAATTAGTCATTTATGATAGACTAAGAGCCCACAGCAGATTTTGGGTGTGATCGATAACAAAAAAAGAAGTATAGGCGTTGAAAGCTTCATTAAAGGCTTTTCAAAAATTCAAGGTCTTGCAGTCCACAACTGGGGCCTTTGCGAGAAACAGTGCATCGAAAAAAAATATGAATGCAACTTCGAGAATAATTGTGTTAGCCGAAATTGGTTTTCACCCCTCCCTAGATAAGCTCCGCGGATCCCATATCACGGAATCAGAGATCATTTGAGTGTTTAATTCGCCCTGCCAGACTGTTTTAAAAAACCGTTTTTCACTTAGAATTTTGAATTTTTTAAATGGTCCGGTAGAGCGAACTATACACTCAAAAGGTCACAGATTCCGTGATATGTGATCCGAGGAGCTTATCTAGGGAGGAGTGAAAACCAATTTCGGCTAAAACGATTATCCTCGAAGTTGCATTCATATTTTTTTTTCGATGCACTGTTTCTCGCAAAGGCCCCAGTTGTGGACTGCAAGACCTTGATTTTTTGAATAGCCTTTAATGAAGCTTTCAACGCCTATACTTCTTTTTTTGCTATCGATCACACCCAAAATCTGCTGTGGGCTCTCGGTCTATGAGTGTTTCTATTGTTACGGGTGTGATTTTATTTACTATTCATAAAATTTTCAAAATCAATAAATTAAAATGAAATAAGTAATAGTAAAGTAGAATGGGCAAAAATGTATGGGAGCTGGTCCACCTACACAACATTAATGTTGAGAAGGAAGTTCCAAATGCGGAGTTGCATTGTTATTTTGGATTTTTTGAGGCTGAACTTTTCTCATAAATTTCTTTCATGTTTAAGAGCTTAACGGCCATATAGTGAAATGAGTACACGCTTTAACCTTTTCAACAATCGACGAATGACACATTCGTGTTGATTAAATTGGACCGCTTTTCTTAGGCTCCTTCAACTATGTTATCGTCCCTTGATTGCAAGAACTACAAAGGTAAATCGATTTTGTATTTTTATAATATCTCGGCAAAATGGTATTATTTTGTACAGTTTTCACAGCTTTTCGTACAATTTTGCTTCTACCATAAACATAGGATATACAAATAAAATGTGCCACTTTTTTCAAGGTAGATATCTATGAACGTTCTTTCTCCAAAATTTGTAAAGTGGATCTACCCAGTTCATGCAATCAGGTGACGATATATGATATGAAATTATTTATAAATGAGCTTTTAAAATTATTTGTGTATCTGTATTTTACTCCATTTTAACTTATATTTTGGGTAATATGGACTGTGCACTATGGCGTATGTGGAATGTTTTTCCTTTTTTTAATTTTTCTTTTCTAAACCTCGCAATCTATTGATTCTCTTTTATGTTTTTTTATTTTTTTGGAATATAAAAATGAAGCGTTCTGATTGACCGTTTTTAGAAAGTATTTGGATGGCTAATCGCTTTGTAGGCTTTGTGCCAAACCAGTGCCAAACCAGTATAAGAAGGCTAAAAGTTAGAAATATTACTAGCAGAATATAGATGATGGGTAAATTTAGGCTAGATACATTTTTTGTGTCTCAAGCAAGCAAAAATTGAAGAAAAATTTATGTAGGGTAAGGTCGGGATGATTTGACACGTTAAAAGACTTTGGGAAGTATCTTCAAATCCAAACACAATTTAAAACTTTAAGAAATTGCATAATTTAAAGAATCATTTAAACAACAAAGTAGCATCGTTTATTTGTATATTTAATTATTCTTAGCAAAGTTATGAATTTTTTTATGTAGTCTTTCAAAGGAAGATAGTGTTTGAAGGAGGATTTGACATCTCCGCAAGGAGGTTTTGACAGTGGGTGGAGGATTTGACAATTGATTGTTATTCAAATTAATTAAACATGAATAAATATCTCAAATAACAAATTATAAATAAAGTCAACGAATGATGAGCCCCACAATTGTATCCTGTGCGAAACGCATTTGGACTAAAGGTCTAATGAAATTTGAATTTAATTTGAAGTCAACGAATATCAAAATCCTGAAAGTGAACATTTAAAACAATTGTTGGCCTTGATCTGGAGCTACCAAGAGGAGATCAATAACTGACAACGATAATATCTCTGCAACGTCAGATTTTCCTTCGTGGAAGTACCTTTAGAACCTTTGATGACGATAGTATTTAATTGTGTACGGCAAGGTACTAACCTCATCCACACTTAAATTATACCTACATAATAAAATATGTTTTTGGTCTAGAATTTCACAAGTACGAAGCCAATAAATTCAGGATTCAACTTTAAACTGTGTTTCAAAATTTAAGATTGGATTTATGAAGGCTTTTCTGAGATTGGATTGATGAAGGCTTTTCTACTTCGCTTGATACTTGAAAAGTATACCGGATTTCGATTTGGTGACAAAATATCTATGAATATGGCCTAATGTTTTCAGTAATATTCTGAGCGGTATATCATTGTTGGTTGATGGACAGAATGTTTCCTTTTATAATTATTAATCATTTTAGCCTAAAAGGATTCCATGCAATGTAGTAAAACATCGTGCAGTAAGAGAACTGTTAAAATTAGAATCGAAAGTCGTTTGCAACAAAGCGGAAATTTTCCGACAAGAAATTATGTTGTAAACCGTCCTAAATGAAAATGGTAAACATAGAAAACTTTTTTTTACTGGTTATGAAACACAGTGCGAGTGTTAGGAAAGTTGGGTAGGATTTTGATTTTTTAATTTCTGAATATCAGAATGAGAGGCAAAATAGAGTAGGATAAGGCATTCCAAATTCGTGTTGTGCGGCTGAAGAAAGAATGTCTGCACTTGACGGTACACCCAAAATTGGATTCAAGGGTAAACTGATGGGCATTTCTGGAAGCGCCAATGCATAGTTTAGCATGAAAACCATTTTTTTTAAATATGATGGAAAAGTTGTTTTACAAAAGTTTTTCTGTTCAACATATGAAGGAGGATTTGACAGTCTGTTAATTGCTCCTTTATTAAAGCTGTCAAAACCTCTTTTTTGTTCAACTTTGGGAAAAAATACTACATACACTTGTCTTTGGTGTTAAGGGCTAAACCATTGTATATTATTGTATTTGAAACAAAAGAAGATGCATTACATTACGCTACTTGTATCTAAAACTACTTACTACAAATCTTTGTAGTTGGATGACTTTCCATAAAAATTACATCAATCGGACCCAATATCAAAAAACAGTTGTACTTCCCTCAGCGTACAGAGCACATTTATTTTCCACTCTAACCAATCGATACCATCTTCGTTTCCTCATCGTTTGTATTGCTGTGAAGGTCTTAATTTTTGAGAAAAGTAGTGATGTCAATTCCTCCCGCATTTCAAATCCTCCTGACCTTACCCTACATTAGGGTGGTCGTTATATGTTTGTTTTGTTAGTTTTATATTTGGATGTGCCTAAATCGGCTCTGAAGAAACATGCATTTATTTTATTAAATTGCCCCTCCCGTTCAAGCGGGGGAGATATTTCCCCCTCCTCTTTTCTTGTCTACTTCCCACCTATGCTCTGATTGTTTTTTGGCAGATTGTACGCGAGTTTCCTAGTATGCAAACAAAAAGGGAATTTTAATTTACCCCAACAGCGACTAGGGGATGAAAATAAAAATCTGAAAAATTAGGGAATTTCTAGTCTTCATTTAGAGCCGATTTTACCCCATCCGCGATGACCTTTTTTTTTAATCCAGTCAATTTGTGCTCAAAAGGGCACTTAGCGAGCAAATTGTGGGATTTGTCGAATAAGTAGTCTAAGACTAAAACTAACGATTTCTCGAAGGCGAATGGAGGTATTTGAAAGATTCAAAAAGAGTTTTGAAGTCCATTCTTCAGAATGACCATAAACATTTTTTCGAAAAAATTACCTCGAGAAAAGAATATAACCCCAAATTTGTATACAAAATGCATTTTTTTTAAATCTTTAGATTCAAATATGTCAAAAACGTGACGTGCTAGAGCAATTCCAAGGCCAGATTCGAACTAAACGCATCAAAGACCACCTGAAAAGTGTATCTTAATTCATGTTACAAGCAAAAATTCAAATTTTGTCACACAAAGTCATTTTTTAGTTATTCCGAGTCAAGGTATACAGAATACAGTATTCTATATACCTTACTTTCGAGTGGATTTTCGAAAACAGTAAAAATAAGTCAATTTTCGACTGGCGCTTGAGTCCAAATGGGTTGTCGCAGAAAAAAACCTTAAATAGGGGTTTATTGGAAATTGTGTATACTTTCAATGGTACTTCGATGTAACTTTCGAATAATTGGTAGTTTTCGAGCCACTAGTGAAAAACTCATAAAAAATGCATTTTTGCATCATTTTTTGCAACTCAATTTCAAATTAAGGAAAAAAATATATTTAAATATGCCAATATTTAGAATATATATTAGATTTAACGAAAAAATTGTAAATATAAAACTGTACTTGTTGTTGTAAAATAGGCAAGTGATCAAAAAAGCTCATACTATATCTTTCGTACCTGGGCATTTTTCAGCATTTTTGCCGCTATTAGTTCTCTATAAATTGTGATGCAAATGGCGGTGTGCAGTTAAGTTTTTATAAGATTTTTCAATACACTTTTTTTATTCGGAACTATTTTCTTGATAGGAGTGCTGTAAAAATAGTAATACTCCTCGAAATGACTGAACATTTCATGTCTTCTCCGTTACCGAAAAATGACAAAAGTTGGTATAAATGTTGAACTATATTAGTGTTTGTTAAATTATTCCGCATGCAAAGCAAGACTTGAAAAAGGATTATGGTGGATTTTTTATAGATATTTAAATCATGTCTAACGGTCTACAACAGGGTAGCGGAGAAGACAAAATTGCAATTTCTTATCCAAATTTCAACGACTCATAGGCACTTGTTTTTTTACAAGTCTGAATTTCTTTGATCCCCATGCTTAAAATGGATCAAGGTAACTAAAAAAACATATGTGTTAAATTTCATTGTAATCGGTTGACGTTTACACGTGCTAGCGAGCACTTAAAGTTGTTCATATAAAATACATGGTGTTTTCACAGTCTTTTACTGAAAGAGCCGGTAAAAGTGTAAACGTTGATTGAAAAACTTTAAACTTGGTACACATGCTAAGTACCATAAGGAGTTTACAAATATATTTTTTTATTTTTTTTAAATAATAGTTACTCCATTTAAAATAGCATTAAATGCATTAAAACAACAATATTTAATACAAATTTTGTATGGTGTTAATATTATACAAAACGATTGAAAATATTTTTTTTTTGATACTCCTTACGGTAGTTAATTTATGTGCCAAGTTTAAAGATTTTCCATCAACTTTTACAACATTGCTGAAATTTTGAGTAAAAACTATGAAAACCCAATGTATTTTGAATGAAAAATTTCAAATGCTCGCTAGCACGTGTTAACGTTAACCGATTTCAATGAAATTTTATACACATTTTTTCAATTGCCTGAATCACTTTTTTCATTGATGAGAATAATTTAAAAATACGAATTAGAATATGATTAAAGAAAAAAAATCTTTTTTATTTATATGGAAGGTTTTATCAGCTTTTCCTTTCAATTGCAATTATTAATGAATTCTTATTGTTGTCAAACATTAAATACTTTTTCAGTAGTAAGATAATCTTATCATAACTCTGTGTGTAAATTGTGCGGTTACAACCAACTTTGTAAAATAATTATGCTGTTAAATAAAGATCCAAGGAAAGAGAAAACTTTAATCGTAAGTGTCTTCTCCGTTACCATTAGTTGTCTTCTCCATTACCATCTTTCATATTTTTTTTCTGATAATAAAATGAAACTTGGCATTAAACCAAGGATGGTTTTTGATAAATGTTGGTCTTATGAAAGTGTGCAAAAAAAATCAACTTCATATCTGAATGGACGGCGCAGAATTTTAAACTTCAAAGCAAAGGTCGGAAATCTCTAAATCGTACGTGTCTTCTCCGTTACCATCTATTTTTTATATAAACTTACTAAATTTCATAATTTTTTGGTGAAATTTATGTGTCGTGTACTTTTTGATGAATTCTTAAAAACCACTGAGTTTCATAAAAAAATATTAATTTTTTAGCAAGAAAAACCTTACTACAAGCGTTCGATTGTCTTCTCCGTTACTTTGAAATGGCCGTTTTGCATTTTAAAAAAACAAAAATCAAACGCATATCATTTGCCACGAAAATTTCATTTATTTCTTTATCAAAACTCACGTTTCTACTACAAAACTATTAACATTTATTTATTTTCGTTACTTGTATGGATACCCAGAGGCTTTTTGTTTTCTATAAGTCTATAATCGTACAAGACAAATAGTTCAATGAAAAAGGCTTCGGGATAAAAAAAACACACATTATTGATTCCCTAGATAGAAAGAAGTTTCCCAATATTTTTTTTTTAATTATTTCAATCCCACTTGAACACACCACACCTAGAATTTCTATAAACAGAATCGAAGGATTATTTGCTTTGCGTGATTCTATGTAATCAATTTTGATTGGTTAAGTATATAAATTATATGGTTCTATAAGTCTTGTTTGAACTAAAATTATTATACTGGAAACTGTTGCTCGAAAATGCATAGTTAAGTCGATATATTTAGTAATTGTGTGTAAATGTGAATTAAAATGTTTGTGTACCTAAATGCTAAATGAAGAGTATTCTCTATGTTGTGGTTCCAGTAAATTTAATTTTATGCTCACATGAGTAAATCGAATTTAACAACTTTAAATAAGGTGATTTAAACAAAGGAGAATGGGCAAATTTGTATGAAACATGGGCGTGAGCGGCCAAGAATGATTTTATTATTTTTGGATGTGTTTTAGTCCTACAATCACCGTGCAGAAATTTTTTCATTGTGGTGTACTTCAAAACCGAAAAAAATGCATTTTTGTTCTATGTGCTTAATAAAGTTTTACTAAGTTTCTGGCTTCTGACCAATTCAAAAATAGAAAAAGAAAATGGAGCAAGAAATCTAGACAGTCTCAAGAATATTTTGTTTATAAATATGGGCATATAACATCATTAATAAGTACATTTACGATAAAACTATAATATTGCAATCCTCACAATATTAAAAAATCCTAAGTAAAATAATATGTTTAAAAAAATTACAAAGTTGTTGAAATACGTAGGTACTGGGTCTGTTTAAGCCCGTAATGCGTCCTTGGGATATTCTGAAACCCCGTTAAACACATTAATACAGTGTCAGTAGACGTTATGATGTTAGAATAAAGCATTACACCCACTAAAAATATAATCACTATGCAATATTGCTCAATGCAATTGCATTATATAAACATTGAAATATCTTCTTTTCTAAATGAAATGCAATATAACGTCCATAGCGAAAGTTGTTCCTGAGTAGCATACCTTTCATTTGACACTAATTTCATTAATGGCCGCTAACGCCCAAAAATGCCCATTCTCCTTTAAGCGATTGAATCGTTGCCATGCATCGAGCTTCAGTAACGAAAAATCATGTGCACAAAATAACCTTCATATCAATCGACTGATATGGACGGCTTTAAAAAACGATTACTTGTTCAATATTCAAGCTTAAAGTTTTTATTGGAAATTTAAGTGTCAGGATATACGGTCACTCCCAAAAGTATTCGGAATAAATCCATCAAATCTATATATGTAATGATTTTTCTTGCTCTGTTGAAATTATAAAAAAAGTAACGGTAGGTAGAATAGCGCTATCAAACTTTCTTGTTTCCCATATTTAAAAGAGTATATAACAAGATGAAACAAAGAGGAATGTAGATAACAGAAAAACAACAATAACAGAACAAAGAATAATAACAGAAAAAAACTCATGCTTAAACAAAAAAAAAACTTTTTATTCCGAATAATTTTGTGAGTGACTGTACATACATATGAATATTGAAGGGCAAAAAATTCCATCCCAAGAGACTTTTTGAGTAATGCTAGGTTTCCATCACTTGTCTTTAAACTGATGCAGTTTGTCAGATTACGATTTGGTCTTTGCACGAAAAAATTATCAGTTCATTTCCACGTGTGTCTCTAATTAAAAAAAAAAAACCTTTGGTCTTTTCAAAGACAAAGAAATTTTGATAAACTCCTTTGTCCGTTCATTGACAAGCATTTCCATTTGGTTCGTCTTTTTTGAACTGAAACTAAATTGTCAATGGGTAAATTTTCAAAGCTATCAATCATCCTGAATGGAATTTGTGTATAATATACCAAGAAAAAAATGCATTAATTATCTTTCTGCTTAGTTAAAAGGTAAAAGTATTTTAATTATGCTTAACAGACAATGAAACTGGTCTTGCCACATTTGTGGTACATTTGGCACAGAAATAGGTCTCCAGGAAGAAGAGGAACCTGGGGTTCAATTCTCGATTTGTGAAACTGTGACGTAATAAATATGATAACGCTTCTCGATTCTCGAAGTGTGAAAAAATGAAAACAAATGCTAAAATGTTTTCATATGATAATTTGTTTATCACAATCATTTCACTCTGTGAAAACCTGTGACAAGAAAAATGATAAACAGAAACAAATTGTGCTCATTTGATACACTCAAGTCGCCATCTTGGTATTTCAATGACGTCAGAATAATCTTTTTCTATGAGCAAGTTGTGGCATTTTTAATGTTAGTACTGTTTAGTTCTCACTTTGACAGCTGTTTTTCATAACGAGTTCGGGATCGTGTTGCCCGTGTTTGTGAAGTGATAAAATGATAAAACCCTGTGAAAACACAGTTCACAGTTTCACATATCGAGAATTGACCCCCTGATTGACACATTCTATTCACGCCCAAAACAAATCAGCTTTGGTCATTCACATTTTCCTTTAAAAGAATATCGTTTTCAAATTACTCTGCTTTGCGTAGAATCCACAAGATTCAAGGTCCAGAAATAAATTTTGTATCCAGGGCTAATTCCGCATGTGTTTTTTTTCTGTGTACACATCGATTTTTGTGATTCCGCAGGAGTGAGTTTAAAATGTTTGACAGATAGTTATCTGTCAAAAATTTTAAACTCACTTTTGCGGAATTCTATTTTACTTGGAACATAGCAAATGGAAATAGAAAATGGAAACTGTAGTTTGTTTTTATTCATTTTGAGAACTTCAACGAACGAACATAATTAAAACACATTAGCCCTGTTCCCTAGCGATTTTCAAACAGTTTCAGACCACCCAGATTTAATGCGAACACGTTTCACAGGTACAAAATTGTATTGGCCCGCACAAAAAAAGACTAAATCTGGCGGTTTGAAACTGCTTGAAACTCGCTAGGGAACAGAGCTATTTATAAAAAATCTTTGTCAGTCAAACACAAAGTGACATTTCGTTTGTCAATTAAGCTATTTTCACTTGTCTTTCAAATTTGTGGTCTTTCATTGACAAACAGTAGCTGTGTTCCTTGCCGAGTTTCAAACAGTTTGAAACCGCCAGATTTAGTGCGACCCCATTCCACACTTGATAAATTGTACTGGTCCGGACTAAATCTGGCGGTCTGAAACTGTTTGGGACTAACCAAGGAACAGGAGTGGTGTTTTTCAGTTCACAGACAACCAAATTTTGAAGTATTACCACTTGCCATTTTATGCCTGTTTGGAAATGTGAAATTTTCACCAAGTTTCCCAAACTTGGGTTTTTTCTTCTATGGTTTCTGACAGCAAATTGTGAAAATTTGCAAGAAATTTCACGTTAACAAACACACCTTTTGTGAAATGCTGCACAAAATTACGTCAGTTGGTTAATGACATGTGCAAATCTAGCATAACCCGTCAATTAATTTTAAATTTTCAAAATGTAAAAATTGTTGAAAATTTTAGAACTGAAAAATAAAATTTTACTAGTTTGATGCCCTAACCCTCCTCTACATATTTGTTAATGGTTAAATGTTGGGAAATTCAACAGGTTTTCATTGGTCAATCATCTGTTTTATATCCTGTTTGGCTGTATCAGGCACAGGCTCTCACTCAGTTCGTTCTGCAGGCTTATGCCTTTGCAAATGTAATTCTTTGTTTTTAGAAAATTTGAGATTGAAGCTTTCAATAATGAGTGTCTTATGTCCTTAAATGGCTTATTTATTTCACCTATGTATATTGGATTTTTGGATTTTAACCAAAATATTTGCATCTTATTTTGACTACAAAATCTTTTTTCCTTACAGTTTTCGCAGTGGAACAATATGCTACCTCAGAAACCCTAAGCGATATTTCGGATTGGTTTCTCGACGGCAACAATGTCGCTGTAAGCTATCTAAAAACATAAAAAAATACAAACCATTTCCTTATTCAAAATCTTAACACAATTCTTTTCAATTGCAGATCATCGATGGCATGCATTTGAGTCGTCAATCACGCCAATTAGTTTCCAACTTTTGCAATGAACGAATCTACCATCATTTGATCGTTGAAATCGATTGTGACGAAAAGAGTCTTGAATCGAATATCAAAGAGATGGTTCGTTATTTCGAAAGAACCAATAGTCACAGTATGGATTGGAAAAAGATATTCATAGAAAAGGTTTGCAATTTTCTTTAATTTCATTATATTACCTAATAATGTTTTATTATTTTCGATATTTGTCAAATTGAAATAGGTTCGTGAGTGTTCGCTAATGTTTGAAAAATGCCTTCCCCTTGAAAGCCCTTTAATCACTGTAAATAATTCGGAAAACCCCTACTTGCATTCAGTGATGTCACGAGGAGTGCAAGGAGCCTTACAAACATCAATTTTGGGTGTTCTTTCGCATCCTGTTATAAGAGAACAACTTTTCTACTTTAGTCGAGTAAGTAACCATAATATTGTAAATCGTGTAAGTTTCCATAATCAACTTACGGGTATTATATAAAAATAATAAATATGTTCCAAAAACTTTTTCCGCGGCCTATTTTTAATTTCTCTTTAAACTCCAGAAAATCGTGAAAAATATTTTTTTTATTCGAAAAAGAACTTGTGGAATGTAATGTTTTTATTTTTACGTCTGGTACAGGTTCGAGTGAACTTGATTCATAAAAAATCGTCGTTGAATACCCGAATTTGCTTTACACAGGTTTTATTTGAAACAAAATAAATTGATGAATTCAAAACTTTTCCACAATATCGGTTTTGGTCGAACGTTGAGATACTATAAAAAAAAGTAAAAGTATGGCATGAATGAGATTGTGGAACGTATTCATTTTCGATTTCATAAGCTCTTTTATATGGCTTGAAGTTGTACTTATTTAATTTTTTTCATAAACAGCACGGTGAATCTGATTACAATGTGGTTGGAAGGATTGGTGGCAATGCGGATTTGTCACCGCGTGGATGGAAGTATGCGGAACGTCTGACACGTTTGTTTAAGGAAAATCAGTTGACCCTTCCCGGTCCTCAATTGGTAAGTTATTTTGAAGTTGAATACAAAAAAGAAACATTAAAAGTAAACGTTTTTACTTTCTTTTTAAATAGATTTGGACTTCAGAATTTATTCGAACTATTCATACCGTTCGAGATATTCCTGGACCCAGGGCTGCTGTTAATGATTTGAATGAAATTAATGCTGTAAGCTCATAATATTAAATATTTCTAAAGTTTCAGTTAAATATTTTCCAATCGTATTTTCAGGGTATATGCGAAGGACTTACTTATGAAGAGATTCAAGAAAAATTCCCACAAGAATTCGCTTGGCGTGATCAAGACAAATTCAAATACCGCTACCCCCACGGAGAATCTTATTTAGATTTGTTGCAGCGTGTCGATAGTGTCATTCAAGGATTGCTCACCAAAACACAAGTTTTAGTTGTTTCCCATCAGGCTGTCTTGAGATGTGTGATGGCGTATTTCAATGGCACCAAGCCAGGTTAGATATTTATTTTATTTTGTAACAATTTTCCTTTACTTATTTGTCACACATATAGAGGATGCATTATTCGTTGATGCAGATCCCTTAGATAGTCTTCCAATATAATTTGTATCTTTGCTTTTGTATTTTACCCCATTTGGACAAGGCTATTTATAGATATTATTATTTTAAGCGCGACAAGTTCATTTTATAGTTTGCCCTCCACTTTATATTTTTTCTCAATATAGCAGAAGAAAATAAAATTCTATTTTGAAATCGAAGGAGACTTATTTATTACATATAGTGGGAACAAAATAAAAGTGAATTCGCTGCATGAGAGCTATTTCATGCAAATTGCAAATTGTAAAATTAGATATACAAGAAAAATTTTCTTTGTCACTTCAAATATATTTTACAATTCCACCACCGCTGTAGTTGTCTTTCTGCGTTATGGTGTTCTTGTGATGCATTAGTTGCAAATATGCGAATTCGTTTGAGATGCTTTCATAATAGTCAAGCCCAGATATGTATATTCATGTGCTGAGAACATTTGTTTTGATTTTTCATTAACCTCTTTGTTTCTTCGGTGAAAAAGAATTAAGATCTGAAGGCAAAATTTAGCAACCGTGTATGATTTTCCGTGTACACGTACACATTCTATTCACACTTAATTTAGCTGTGCCAAATGAACAAAAACTAAGTATATCGGAATTGGGCAGAGCAGCACAAATTTGTGAAAAATGTTAGAACAAAATGGAACGCAGCTTCATGTTTTCGGAGTTGACCGTCCATCGAGTGCCAAAATTAAAATTAAAATTAAAAAAATCGAATAATATTCTATTTAAGCTAGTGCAGACGGCATATAAAAGCCGCAAACATTTGCGACTGTGACGTCATTTTTACGTCATCATTTGCTACTTTTAACCGAATATCGTCTGAACACGCTTTTGGGACAGTCCCCACATGCTCGCAAACAATTTGCGAATCATGTGCGACACCCAGGTCGCATATTAGTTTGCGACTTTTTTGCATATCGTGTGAACACCTTAGCATATAATTTGTGACAGTTTGCGGTAATGTGCGAGCATTTGCGACCGTCCCAGGCATTTGCGATGGCCTGAAAAAAAGACATTGCATATCTCACACATTTGCGAACATTTATGTGAATTTTCAAATGGTTAAATTATTTCTCCAGCTAATTATTTCAAACAAATTTGTAAAGGGTCCGCCAAATAACTTTTTTTTTTTTGAAAATGCTATAAAAAAAAAAATACTGAATATTTTCTCAAATTTAATTTTTTATTTGAAAGTACAATTCTTCCGGTTAATAATGGAAAATAGTTTCATTCAAATGGCTGCTTCGCTAAGTGGGCCTGCGATCGACTTAGAGAAGATGCCGATTTTGCCAAAAAAATCATCTTTTCAGATGAAGCTCATTTTGATCTTTGTGGGTATGTAAACAAGCAAAATTGTCGCATTTGGGGCACAGAAAACCCGCACGCCATTGAAAGGCCGATACACCGAAAACGAGTCACTGTTTGGTGCGGATTTTGGTCCAGAGGCATAATTGGGCCATTTTTCTTCGAGTGGCCGTTACAGTCAATGGCGATTGTTATCGGGCCATGTTGATTGAATTTTTGTTCACAAAAATTGAAGAGGAGGATATTGGCAACATTTGGTTTTAACAGGATGGCGCTACGTGCCACACAGCCGAAGCTACACTCCATGTAGTAGTAGCATTTTCAAAAATAAAAAGTTATTTGGCGGACCCTTTACTATTCTGAAGTATTTTCATTTTCCACATTTTCTCCAAAATTATTTTTGAATCTTTCAAATACATATGTATGTACTTCTTTCAGTGCCTTCGTGTTAAACTACCTAGTTTGAAAATATGCAAAATTCATAAAATTCAAATGAAGATTTCTTAGGGCAAGTTGTACAATTAGTTGTACAAGAACTACAGAAATCTTTTACATTTTTTTCTTTATTTTATTTTTATTTTATTCTTTTAGCAATATGCGACCCAAGAAAATATGTGTTCGCAAACGTGCATATGATTGGAATTGGGTGATATGCGGATTTTGTACCACATCGCCTGAACACCTCGCATATAGACCACAACATTTGCGATCATATTTGTGGACACATGATGTGCGAGCACCTTGACTTTTGGGACAGTTTTTGCACATCGTGTGAACACCCTATGTGTAAGTTTGCGGACACTGACGTAGAAATAGAATTTGCGACATATTTGCGACTTTTTACGTGACGTCAGAATCGCAAACATTAGCTTTGTTCCATGAATAATTGGCCAAAACGGCAAATGTTACTTATTTGTTCCATTTCTGTTCCACACTTCAAAAATTTGTTTGTTTTGGACAGAAGATAGTGCTCTCCAGAAAGTAAAACATTTTCCCTTACTGATAAATTCTGTCCAAGAAATTTCTTTGGGCAGAAATTCTTTGGTCAGTCAAATTCCAGTTCAGGTCAGATGCCATTGGCACAAAAAAGAAACAAAATTTTATCTTTGCCAGACTGACTGACTTTTTGTCCAAAAATCTCTGAAACAAAGCTACTATCTTCATCAAGGAATATCAATTCCAATTGGACAAGTGTTTTCAATTTCATGAATATCAACAAATTCACTGTGTTTTAAACAGTTCCGGTGCGAAAAAAAAATTAAAATTTTCAAAACGATTTTCCACCTATTCTGTGCACTGAGTTGAATAATTGGCCTAGGCCACCCATTGAGTCAATAATTTACCCTTAATTAATAAACTTTAGGCCTAAAAATGGAAAATAATTATTTTTAGATGCGAAAACCATTTGCATGCAAATAATGCCTTGAGGTGAATATATTTTTTTTTGAACTGTAAAGCCTAGTTTACAGTTCCCGTGCGCAAAAAAAAAATCCATGCAAATATTCTCGCATGTCAAAAATAATTGAGGTGAAATGTAAAATTAATTGTTTGCATGATTGGTTTACAGTTTCATGCAAAAAAAAAAAAATATGCTGTCATGGAATGTCATCCAAAACAATGGACCGGCAATTGATTTGCATGCGAAAAAAAGTGTGGTGAATATAATATTTTTTTTTTGATGGTCGGTTTATACTTCCGAAAAAAAAAATATATTCACCTCAAGGCATTATTTGCATGCAAATGGTTTTCGCATCCAAAAATTATTATTTTCCATTTTTAGGCCTATAGCTTGTCAATTAAGGGTAAATTAATGACTCAATGGGTGGTTTAGGCCAAAGCAAACGTTTTTCGCCTTGAATATTATTCAACTTGGTGCGCAGAATAGGTAGAAAATCGTTTTGAAAATTTTGATTTTTTTTCGCATGGGAACTGTAAACTATGCTTAAACCGACAATCCAAAAAAAATATTTTATTCACCACACTTTTTCTCGCATGCAAAACAATTGCCGGTCCATTGTTTTGCATGACATTCCAAGACAGCAATAGTTTTTTTGCATGAAACTGTAAACCAATCGTGCAAACAATTTATTTTGCATTTCATCTCAATTATTTTTGACATGCGAGAATATTTGAAAAAATTTTGTTTGCGTACGGGAACTGTAAACTTGTCTTTAAATGCAAATACGGGACTTAAACTAATGAGCAAAAAAATGCTGTAAATTAATTTGCAACGTCAATTCTAAACATCCCAAAAACGTTTTAGTGAATGGATGTATGGAGTTTAAAATGGCTTCCACTCGTTTCTGCTCAAGGAGATAGGACCTTAAAAACTACAATCAAGAGAAAATTGTAAACTGTAAACTTAAATTTTGAGAAAGCTGTTGGTAGTTTAATGCTTCTTTATGAACGTTAAGTTATGTTAATGTTCACTTTATTTAAAAAATGCCTTTTAAAGGATTCTATGTTGCCTTGTTTAAGTTTTTAATGTCAACAAAATCCTTTCTCTGGTAATGTAGGATTAGAATTTTTTCAACTGCAAATAGTTGGTTGGGATTACCTTTAGAGATTATAATGGCCTTCTTTTTGTCTGGATTTTTCACTCAATCAAGGCATCTTAAGACACTTCGTTCTAGTCTAATCTAGGGCTTGTCTTATATTGTTTTCCGCAGGCTATAATGTAATGTTAAAGAATTAAATTTCATTTTTGATACCTACAACAATTCATATAAAACACTGAGCAAAATCTACTTTAAGCGATTTATTCTTACTTTTAGTTCATCTCCACCTTACACATAATATAACAATAACTTATTTAATCTTTTAAGATCAAGTTCCCTACATCAATCTTCCTTTACATACTCTGCTGGTCGTGCGCACAAATGGTTTTAACTTTGAAGTCGAGGAGATTCCTCTACAAGTCGAATGTGTTGATACATATCGTGTCAAACCTAAGGTAAAATAATATAGAATAATTTTCGAAATTTAGAAATAAAAAAAAAAAAACAATAATAATTAAGCTTAAGCTTGCTCAACATACAAAAAAACACATGCAAATAATTACTGTGCCTTTTTTTAGAACTGCAATATAGAGCGTACCAGTTCAGATGCCCTTGGTACAGTGCCCGCTCACTTTGATGCACCTCTGCCAAAAGTAACTCAAGGCCTTACAAGCCGTTAAAGCAAAATTATAAGCTAAAGCATACTTTAACTAAAACATCATAAATAACAGAACATCATTCATCATCATGCAACAAAATAAATGCAGAATAAAACAAAAAAAAAATATCATAAAAATATCTTTTAGAAAAAAAAAATTGCTATTGGTCTCAAAAGTAAATCATTTAAGTTTTTATGTTTTGTTTTTTTATTCATCTCTGTTCACATTTTCATTTTTATTTATTCTAAAAAGTTTTATAGTAATTTTTTTTACACACACTATTACACTATATATTTTATAAGTTTTAAACCTATGAAAACAGTAGACACTTAAAATACATGAACATTGTACAGAAAATATAAAGCCTCTACAAGCCCATGCGAAAAGTATAATAATATGCCTTTTAAATATAAAATGATTATATATAAGATTTTTTAAATCCCTCGAAATTCACCTGAAACGGTACGAAATAAACAATACATTATACAGAATCTATGTATGTATGTGTATCATGACAAATTTGTAAATGTTCAGTAATTAAAGAGTCTACTGTCAAAAGCAATGTGAATATTAATACAAATTTTATTTTCTATTGCATAACAATAACAAAAAAAATAAAAAATTGCAAAATCTATGAGTAGACAAAATTTTAATTTTGTACACCGAAAAAAAAATACATTATTAGAAAAAAAAAGAAAGAAAAACAAACTCAAGACAACATAATGCATTTTTATTATTTAGAGTAAATATTACTAAACTAGCTTAAACGGATTTGATTGATGGTTATATTGGAAAAAATCAATTAAATAAAAAAAAACTAAACAAAAATATATATTAAATTAAGTCGTTATATGAAAAATTTTTAGTATTGTGTTTCTCGATCATTAAAAACAAAAAAAAGAAGCGAAAGAAAAATTATATACCTACAATTTAATATAATTAAGTATTTAGAAAATTTTACACAATGAGGATGTTTTCTACATTGAAATAGAAATAAATCCTAAATCTTTTTGGCAGGAATGGCAATTATTCGAACTTAATGTCAATAAATATTTAAATTTATAAACCTACACATAAGAAATGAGAAGATTTTTAAAAAATGTATTTGTTTTAAGAAAATATATAGATTGGTAAATATTACTTTAATTATTGTAATGTCAAAAAATATGTTTAAGTAAATGGCAGATGTTTTCTAGAGTAAAAATAAACATATATTTTAGTAAAAAAAAAAATAAATAAATATATTGTCGTTTTTTTTTTTCATTGGATTGTGTAATGCGGCGAACTACCGTTAATGTATTACGATCTAATATCGAAAGCTCCATATTAAACAGCTCTTGCTTTACACTTCAGAGTTCTGTGTTGAAGTGAGCTTAAAGCGAGTTGCATTCTACAATCAGAGGCTCATCATGAGAGCATATCGATACCTTCCCGTAAGAATGTATTAAGCGACATTTCAAAAATTTTATAAACATCGAAAAAAAAAACTCCTGTTCAGTTATTTATTTGTGTACTTAAAGGAATAAAAAGTTTTGAAACGGAATTTTCAACTCAAAATCCCCTTAAAAATCAGATTATTACTACAAAATACACAAATAAATAATTGATCAAGAGGTTTTTAAAATTTTAATAAAATTTTGAGAATGTCGGTTAATACATTCTTGCGGGAAGGTATCGATATGTTAGTGGTTAGTAGATTAAGCAAAGCTAACACAAGCACATAAATAAATAAAAATTTACAAAATTAAACAATAAACAAAATTAGACATAATATAAAACATTTAAATAAGGTTTTAAGTAATCCATGCATAGACATTCACGAGAGTGGCGCACTGGTTCGCAACCATATCTTAAAACAGAGGCAGCGTTTAAATTAAAAGGTTTGCACGTACGATTAAGAGGTTCGTGAGCACCAGTAAACTGGTTCTATGAAAAGGAACGTGAAAAAGTTCAAATCTTCGTAGAGGGTGAGATCCCCCGCGGCAGTTAATACCTTTACAGGCAATTAAGTCAGGAGCGTCAATTTCACCAGTGATAATTTGATAAAAAAAATATTAAATCATTATTAACACGCCTTTGATGTTGCAGAAGCATGATTCTGGTGTTCATAAGGTGGCAGGTTATACGAAAATCAAGATCAGCCCAAGGAAGACCTTTCAAAGCATAACGAAGTTATGTTGTATTGATTCAATACGGCTCTTGTGAATTTCGTAAAATGGAGTCCATACCTGGGAGGCGTACTCAATATGGGATCTTACATAACAATAGTATAAAGAAAGAGTAACATACGGATTGTTAAATTCTTTTGCCCAGCGTTTTATAAATCCAAGCATGGAACTCACCTTTTTTACAATATAATTAATATGTACTATGAAATCTAGATTAAAACTAAAGTAGACACCCAGGTCTTTGAAACTAAAAACACGACAGAGTGTGTACTGTGAAATGGAATAGTCAAAAGCACTCACTACTAGTTATTTAGAAAAAGTTACAGTTTGGCATTTAAGAGAGCTAAAAGTAAGGCCGTTTTTTCCACACCAAATATTAAAATTGTCAATATCAGTCTGCAAGAGAATATGGTCCTGATTAGATTGTACTGTTTTAAAAATGTTCATATCATCAGCATATATAAGAATATTACTACATCGGAAACATGAAGTAACATCATTTATAGCGAGAATGAACAAAAGCGGGCCCAGATGACTTCCCTGAGGTACACCCGAGTGAGCACTGAATGGATTTGAAAGATAATTTCTGAATCTTACCTGGTAAAATCTTTTTTCAAGGTATGACTTAATCCAGTAGCGTAGCTACCGCGGTATCAGCCGTATCAATGATACGGGGCCCCCGAGATATAGGGGCCCCGAGAATCAGAGTACTTGACGTGTGTAAGAAAGTTTTTATTGAGATGCATTTGAAACACAACTTTAACGAGCGAAGTTAACCTAGAGAATTGTCAAAAAAACACCAAAGGATTCTCAATTGTGAAATAAGCAAGAATCAACATTTTCTTTTACAAATCAATAGAAACAAACCACAGCTTCCATTTTCTATTTCTCTTCGTTATTATTAAAGTAAAAAAATGCTTTGGAGTTCATATCACTTCTTCAGAAGTGACCTTGGTGTCAAAAAACACAGAATTTGCTGGTCAGGGCCCAAGAGAATTAGACGAAAAAATGGTAAGATTAGAAAATAGTTCTTATATAATTGAACTTCGATGGAGAGCTCCGTTTTACTTTACCTTCATGACCTGTTTAGTTGAAAAACTTATCAAAACTTAATTTTTCGATGGACAACATTTTTTGTACAAATCGTATTCGGGTTCATCTCCTTATTATAAAATAAAGTTTTTGGTGGAAGAGGTAAGGATAAGACCGTTTTATCAAAAGAGGGTGTGAGTTGTGCATATGTTTTCTAATAACTAATTCGAATTTCATTTTACAATGAATAATTGAGGAACCAGAAACTTAACAATTTTATAATCTTATAGTAATGAGCTATCATTGAAGTCCGAAGGTTATAACGTTTCAAAATTTGACTTTTGATTTTGACCGAAAAGTGACAAAGAAATATTTTTGGAAATGCATATCTAGAAAACTATTACTTTTTTCAAAAATCAAGCTGGTTTAAATTTAAGCTCATAGAATTCTTCACAAGAAAGATTATTACACTATTTCATTATAGAGTAGAAGACTGAGAAAAACGTGCACAAACGTTACAAAATTATTGTTGATATCTTTTCAACACTCAAAATTTGTTTTCTCGTACAAAAAAGTGTTATAATCATTCTTTCGTATAATTTCATGAGCTTGGATTTAAATCTTTTGAACAAATTAACGGTTTTCGAGATACATATTTAAAAAAAAAATAGTTTCTTGTCCCTTTTACCGTGCAAAATCAAATATCAAATTGAACTTATCTAATATGCTGATGCAAGTAAAAAACGTTTATATCTAAGGCTGAGTCTCTGTTAGGAAAAAGGGGGCCCCTAAGAAATTTTTGATACGGGGCCCCTAAAGTGCTCGCTACGCCACTGTTACTCCATGATGTAACAAAAGTTGGAACACCAAAGGCTTTAAGTTTGAATACAATAATTTCATGACTAAGTTGATCGAATGCTTGCTTTGGCGTTTTAAAGCCGAAAGAACTTTTAGACCAGGAAAAATAGCACAAATCGTATAGGGAACCTTGAAAAAACTAATTCATGAAATATTAAAATTGGAATCGAAGCAGAATTGCAACCTCTATAACATATCCAAAGTTCCCCAAAATCCTCGCATTGGCTTTTTGTGTAGATGCATTGGAAGAGGTGCAGACGCGGAGAACTTGGAGGTATCAAACTAAAATATTTGTTTTGGTACAACCTAACCGTATGATACATGCTTTAAGGGTAGTTTTTAACGCTGAACCTGATGAAACCAAATTCAAAATGATACAACCACAAAAAAAAAGTTATAGTCCTTTTTATGTAATAATGACTTTTTTTTTCAGGTACAACAGGTAAAGTATTACCGAAAACCCTTTGAAAATAGAGGTATGTTAATGAAACTTGGAATAAATGTTCCATTTGTTATACGAACTAAGAATCAAGTCAGTTCCTAAAATTATCCATGGTGAAAGGTGATTTTTTAAGGGGGAGGGGCAAGTGTAGAATGTTTACCATAAAACCCACGAAAAAACTCTTAAACCCATGAAACTCGCCAAAAATATTAATTTTGTCATGGCAACCAAGAATAAAAATAGTGTATGCAAATGTCTTTGGTCTCATAATATTTTTGTGTTGGTTACATTTTGACCTGTTCTACAGAAAATACGATTTCAAAAATTGATTTTTGATTGAAAAGGACCATAACTTTATTAAGGGTGCTTGTATCATTTTAGGTTTGCTTTTATTAGATTCAGCGTTAAAAAATACCCTTAAATCATATACCATACTTTATGTATATATACCTCAACTACACCAAATCGGAATTTTGGCTCAAATCTTCCAACTTCTTCCCAGATTCCCAGGAAGACTTTACTACCGATAAGATTATCTTATTAATTTTCTACAGAATATAAATATAAATTTTACAAAGAATATAAAAAGTTATGAGAAATAACGTGTTTCTTAGATTTTTTTTCCTTTAAATAGGGTTGCCACGTACATGCACCCATTCTAAAAGTGGCAACCCCTATTATCTTTTTTTCAGCACCATCTGAACTTTCATTTGAGACCAGTTTTAACCTTTAACTCGATGAGCTAAATTATGGTTGAAAAAAAATGATTTTGAAAGAGGGTTGCCAACATAATCCACCCATTTTAGATTAGGCAACCCTATATTTGTCTTTCTGTCTCGGCAAGCTCTACAGTTTAGGAATAGTTTAAACCTTTAACTCGATAAGCTAAGTCATGGCTGAAAAAAACGTACCGGAAGTGGCCCATGACGTCATCCACCCAAATTTTGCTAGGCAACCCATGTGCGTTGGGTTTCTCTCAGATAGATCTATCGATTAAGTGGTATTAGAATCTCTAACCTTATGAGCTAAGTGATCTTACGGTCGCCGCTTGGACTAAATGTGTTTCTCGCTTTAGATTTGTGTACTGTGGCGAATACTTACTTTTTTGTAACGGGCGGAATTTTTACGATGTTTGGTTGTAAGTTTAGCACTAAGAGTGCTTGTAAGTGCGGCTATTGACAATGGTACGATGGTTCGCACATAAGCATCCAAACGCAGACAGCCCTTACTCAGACGCAGTGGCGTATTTACCCTAGGGACCACAAGGGCCATGGCCCGGGGCGGCAAACTGTGAAGGGCGGCATTCAACTTTGGATGCAAAATTTAAAATTCCCTTACAAATTTCTATGGGAAAAGTAAAGCCTAGAGGCTCCAGGCGGAATATCATCAAAATGGTGTGATATATAAGTAGTGGTCAATGGGCAAGAAAGTAACTACGTGAATTTAAATCAAATATATTTTTTTAGAACGTCAAATTGCTTACCATGCTAATATATTGACTTTCCCCGCCGTGCCACCTTAAAACAGATATATTTTATGCAAGGTACTGCCTCTTGCGAGGAACTGACAAATCCTCCAAGAGTATACTTGTCATGAATAAATGTTTTCCATCTAGCCGTTCGGACTCGGCAAAAAATTGTAGGTCCCCTCCATTCCTGACAATAACACGCACACAGGAATGGTTAAGAGTTAGTCACTAGGCCCTGGTTCTTCACGAGCTGTTACGCCACCCAATTTATTTATTTATTTATTGGTATCGAAAATGAATATTCCATGGCCACTGGGCTACCATTTCAATCGACCAAATTTGAACGTGCAAGGAACAGTGAACAATTGTTGGCATTACCGATTTTAGAAGATAGCCTCCATACACTGCCACATCGAGCATCACTGGTCAAAAAAAATATTGATGTTCTTAGCAATTTGACTTACCTACATCTTGTAAAGTTTACTTTTTCAACATATGGAATACATTGATCGCAATGCAATATTCATAAAAGACTTTGACACGTATAGAAGCCCAGGAAAATTAGACTTTCACTTCGAAAAAATTGCGACAAAGCTGATTTTTGGTGGAGTGGCTTATTATGACGCCTTAAGCATTTCCTGAAAAGTACCCTAAATTTGGCCCGGGGCTAAATTTTTAAGGGGGGGGTGAAAGGGGTTGAAGTTCAATTTTTTGGGAATTGCTCCTAAACTATTGGTTATATATTTTATATTTGAGTAGATGAGAACCAAAACTCGTCATATCCACTTTTATCAAAAATTGAGATTTTGATGCAGATTTGTTGAGATTGGCATATTGAATAGTTTTAAAGGAAAATTTGACAGCCTTACCCCTCCAATCCCCTTTAATATTGATGTCAAACATCGTAATTGTCTAAAAAACTATCCATATCCACAGTGCAATTTGAATCAAAACTTTCCATATCCATTGTATGCAGTAGGTTTGGTTTCAAAACTCTTCTTATCCATCATAGGCAATTGATTATGTCATATAATAAGGAACTAAAACGTTCATGGGTTTTTATTGCAAAAGCCTTTAAATGGGTCAGTGAGGATTGAAAGTAGTGTAGTGCTATTATATTAGGTGCGATTGAGAGAGGGGGGAAGTTGTGGAAACTGGCCACATACAATCATTTGCAGCAAAACTCTTCATATCCTTATTTAATTTTTAAATATCTTTTAAATGGAACATCCAATATATTTTTGCTCTTAATTATACCATATATATTTAAAAATCTTTTATTATACGAAATAAAATCTTTTCTAGCAACTATCATTTAGCCCTATTAAGTTTTTCTTCATTTGCACAAAACGAAAATTTTGGATATGACCAGTTTTGGTTCTCAACTACTCATTTATTTATAATGACTTTCAATTGCACTAATCAGCCTTAGAGATATCAAAGTAGGAACGCAACACAGGAAAAACAATAAATTGCCAAGAGCCAACTCTAAATATCAATAGGCGCGTCTCACCAAATAAAATCTCTGAACATGCAGTGTGCGCAAATTTGAAAACGATAAATATGTAAATATAAAATAAAGACTGAATGCTTAGACAAATTAAAATAAATTAATTGGACATGTTATTATTTTTCATTCATTTTATAAAATTTTGTACATACTTTACCAGTTAAATATTTAAAGTTAAGTTGCAATTTTGTTTACCTACAGAAGTGCAGTACGAGAATTATCACATATAATTTTTGAACCATTGAATGGAGAATCTGTTTCCACCAAATCATCCCGCCTCCGCCAAATTTACATGGAGTGATCAAAGAGATATTATTTAGTGAGACTGACCTTATATGAAAAGCTCAAATTTAAGGAGGGTCATTATTTTGGTAAATTTTGAGACCAACCATAAAAAAAACCTTTCGATTTTTCGGCACAGCCCAATAAATATATGTCTTTAAATACTATTATAGATTGCTTAGAAGCATTCTGAGATGTTTTTACTTAAAAGTACAAGTGTCTCACTATTCACAGGCCTTACCCTGCGTATGTTTCTGAAGATTATAGTGACAAATTGCATTAAAGAACGGTCATTTTCCCGTATTCAAAAACAGACAAATTATAACGCTCCCGGATAAGCGAAGCACATTTGAACAGCTAAACACGTCCCTTATTTTGCAAAGTCATATAATTTTGATACCTATCTAAATTTGCATTTTATTTATTTAAAAATGTGTATTATTAATGTGAATTTCATTAAAAAAATTCCTACGGAGTTTCACCCGAAAACATAGAAATCGGTTACTAGAACACGCTAATTCAACGATTATTGACATTTTGCATGAATCGAACTTAGTACGCTCCCTGCAAAGAACTACACCTTCAGACTAGGAGCGGTGAACGGAAAATCACTTTGAAATCGCGGAATAAGAAGGAACTTTCACCGAAAAGTTACCTGCAACACGTTAACTTCGTTAAAAATAAGTGCAGGTGCTTTTTGCTATAGCCTTTTGGAGGTTTCACACCTAAACCACAGAAAAAATAAAAAAAAAATTAAAATTGAAAGTAACGATCCACTTGAGCTACAAAGCTCATTTTTGAATAAAAACCTTTAATTTACATAGCAATTTTGTGCACTTAGAGAATCATAGTTTTCTTATTTTGTTCGATAACTTCATTGATGTTGTTTAGCAGAAACTTAAATATTCAAAAACCTTGCTGTAAAATCAGGGTGTGTGCTTACAAGTAAGCATTTAATTTGCTTTAATTCACAAATAAAAGATTATATTCGCCGGTCTTTAAATCTTTAAATACACCACTGCTCAGACGCATTTGTGGAGACAATTAATAATAACATTCATAAACCTAACTTGCTTGCAGACTAAATATAACAAAATATGAGCCGGCAAAGGGTAGCATTTATTAGATTAGAAGCTTATCAACCGGATCTTAAAGATTTTTTAGGACTGACCGATTGACTGCATCTTTCACGGTCGTATTGCTGTTGCTGGGAACATACCGAAAGAGATGCAGTTCTTAATATAGAAATCTACAGATATTTGAACCGCATAACAGTTGCAGGGAACACGTTAGCAGGCAGCTCACAAATGCAAACATAAAAATCCCTTATAAGCAGATTGTCCCGAAATGTGGAAATGTAAAGGCATTCGTGCAAATTTAAAATTTATGTTGCTCAATTCAATTGCATTTTTGCTTAATTTACTGGACAGAAGAATGTCTGTTGTTTTTACTTCAAAAAAATCATTAGTTCTTCAAAAATATTATAGTACAAGAGCCAACAGCAAATTTTGGGAGTGGATGTATAAGCAAAATATGAGTACGGGGGTTTTGTAAGTATATGCATCGTGATATCGAATACAAAGTTTTAGTAGATTTTTTTCTTTGAAGGGGGATTCGTTTTCTATTTTGTGTTATGGTCATTATTATTGCAATTCACTTTAAAAAAATACGAAATGATGGCCTGTCATTTTCCCTAAGTGTTAAGATTTTTATCTTGATGGCCCGGTCAAATGGGCTGTTGATTTTATATTTCTATGAAAAACTTATCGGCCATTTTCTGGAGACATTAATTTTTTGATTTTTTTGTTTTGTACAGAATCTCTAAAAAGTGGTCTAAATAGACTAAGAGCCCACAGCAAAAATAGTTCGCCCTGCCAGACTGCTTAAAAAAAAAAGGTTTTTCAGTTACATTTTTAAATTTATTTAACGGTCTGGAAGGGCGAACTACACTCAAATGGTCTCGTGATGACGGAGGCTAACAAGGTTACCCTCGAAGTTGCATTCATATTTCTTTTCTTGATGCACTCTGTTTAAGAGGCCTCCGGACGAATTTTTGAGAAATATGGAAAATTGGCCTAATGGATTCCAAAGGATCTCAGCCACGGAACGATGTATTGCCAAAATTTAAATTGCATATGAAAGAGTAATGTTTTGTGTTCAAAATGGGTGGACTTAAATTTTTGATTTTGGATTTTGATTTTGTTTTATTTCAAAAATCCAGGGAGAGGTTTTGTAAAAATCACGTAAACCTGCCAAATGGATTCCTAAGGATTTTGAAGTAGGAGAGGTGTACATATATAATAAGTATACCATTGTAACGTTAATGATTAGGGCTTCAATATGGGTGGAAAAGATTTTTTAGTTTCATACTTATTTTTTGAATTATTTGGTTTTGGAAATGGACAAATTTTCTACTTTTCAATTGCGTTTTTAAGTAATAAGAAATTAACCAAATATATTGAAACTTTCTCATAATGATGAAGGAGTTCTAATAGACTAAATCACTAAAATAAATTTGTGAAAAAACTTAAATTTTATTAGAAACTACCTTTTTTACACAGGTCTCTTTTCCAACAAAAAGTCGTTATTTTCAAATATTTCGAATTTTTAGTACATCTATTTGCCACATGATGGCTTTTCTTCGAAAATGAACATCATGTTGGATTTTGAATCAAACACGAACCAGATGCAACATTATACCACTATCGCAAGTGTACCTGTTGTTGTTGTTGGTTTTTGGGTATTTCATCTGTTTTTTTTTGTTGCAATTAATGAAGGTTGCAAAGCAGTGGTGGTAGTTTTTTTGTATTCATAGTTAGCTCTAACTTAAATTTTGCTTGTGTGTGTGTACACTTCAGATATATTTATTTCATTCTTGTCGATCTTGGCAAGAATTTTCGTTTTTAATTTTTGTACCACAAAATATATGTGAAGGTATGTAGGTTTGAAGGAAAAATTTGTTCTTTGGAGGATTTCTCTGTTTCCACGTTTGGAGGTGGATGTGGAGAACAATGAATGTTCTGAAGCAATGGTAGACTTGGTGGCGGTTGTTTTTGTTTGCCATTTTTTGCTCTCATTTATCCCTTTTTGTGTGCTTGCTTGTGTACTCTTGCATATACATTCATAAATATAATCTCGATCTTCTAGTAATGACATACGAATTTTGGTTTTTGGTGGTTTCGAGGATTTCTATACAGCATAAAAATAATATGTAGGTGGTATGAAGGAATATTTTGTTTATTTTATGTATTTATTTATTCAGTACCGAAATAAAAAAATATTTTAAGAAATACAGATGAATAGAATAACATACCTTATTTGTTTAATTGCAAAAATAAACTTACCTAGTCGAGGAGTATGTTCGCAAATGATGTAGGTATTTAACATGCCTTTAAATCGAGTAAACTTACTGTAAAGTTAAAATGCTATTTGTTTGAGCATAGCATAAATGAGGCTGTGAGTGCAAAAGTGTAGTAACCCACTTTTATATCATATTTTTCGTCTTGAATCGATATCGATTTTTAATACTAACTCAGATTCAAGGAGTGTACGTCATATTTTTGGAAAGCTTAGATATTTTAGAAATTAAAATTGTAGCTTTGATGACTTTTGATGATTTTTGATGCATAAATGAAAAAATACGAGACAAAAATATCAAAAATGCCAAAAATGGGTTACACCACTTTTGCACTCACGGCCTCAAATAAAGATTCATTATTTGCACCTCTTATAGTACCTAATTTATCATTTACAATTTTCTAAAAATATAATCCTTGTTATATTATCATTCATTTCATACCTCAAAAAAGAATTACTGAAGTTATAAACCATTTGCGGAGAGCTTATTCGTGATATTCCAAATCCTGTATTTGTACCTAGTTTGCAAAATTTTGGGTTGAGTAATGTTTAAAAATCGATATACATATAATCCTGTGGTTAACCTAGCAATAAGTCTGATACACCAAAATAACCTGTTGTTAATCAAAATTATTACAAAATACAAATTTTTAAAATCGTATTTAAAATGAAAAGATTATTGCAAATGGAGTGAAAGCGTGCTTTTAAACCTTTCGAAACCTCTCAACTACTCAAACGAAATGCAAATATAATTTAAGCACGCTTTGAAAATTTAACATTTTTTCAAATTTCTTCAGATATCTACATTATTTCTGAAAAAATGAAAATCGAAGCAGTTTTTCTCGACTTATATCCAAATTAATACAGCTGGATCGACATTTTTTTGATTTTTTTGATTTTTTTACTAAGTTTTGAAAATGATCAAAATGCAACTTTGCTTGTAATTGTTTAAAAATTGAAATTTATTTGGGAGCGTGTGAGCAATGCACATAAACATTCTCATATATGTACACTCAAATTTTAGTTTGGTTTTGCAAAATAGAATTTTGGAAAACTAAAATCATTTGGTGGGTGTGGTCAACAGATATGAACTACATAATTCACAGGTAGGAAGATTAATAAAGCAGTTTTAATAAATAATAAATAATCAAGTTTTAATATACACTAGTCAACAATATTAAAGGAACAAATTTTTTTTCAATTTTTGTTAGCGTTTTTTGAAGAGCTGTATCTTTGTGACGAGTGGTCGTATTGAGTTGAAATAAAAAGCATTTAACAGCTCTATGTTTTTTGTTTCGAGATTTGTTTGCAAACAAATTTTTTTGAAGTACCGTTATTGCGTTATTGCAAAAAATGAGACGAGACAACAAAATTATTTTGTTTTTATTTTTTTGAAGGTCCTCATTTCTATGGATAAATTTTCTTGAGTCAATTAAATGTCATGATCAGATACCTTGTTTATTCAGCTTCAATTCAGTTTTTTTGTTGTTTTCGTACGATTTTTTTTGACATGGTTTATCTGACTTTGAATGAAAAAAGATACTTTTAGCCTTGATTACCAATATCTCAGCAAATAATGACGTTATAAAAAATTCAAAAACAGTTTTGGGAATTTGAAAAAGCGTTTTACAAGATTTTTTTATGATTTTGTAGAAATTATTTTTTTTACCGTTCACCGTTAGTTTAAAAAAAGTACTAAAAACCGACGTTTTGTGGTCTTTTCGTAAATCTTTTTTTTTTGTTGCAAATATTGATTGCATGGCTTGCGTTGGTATGCAAATTTATAGACTTTTAAATCATCAATATTCTTGTAAATTTTCAAATTGATTCATCGAACCGTTTTTCCTCACCAAAACTTCAAAGTCTTACAAACCAGGTAAAGGAACAAATTGTGGTGTTCCTAAACAATGCGAAGTTGTCATCAAAATGACAAGAAAACCGCAATTCCAGTGGATTTTTTTCACAGTTTTGCATTAGTTAGATACTTTTTTGAATTAAAATGAAATAAAAAGTACATTAAACAAAAAAATAAAAAAATTAATTTAAAAAAATTTTCAAGCAAAAAAACTTGATTTTTTTAATTTTTTTTTTTTGAAAAAGGTGAATAACTTTTGCAATATTTTTTTTTTTTCAAATGAAGATTTCTACATTTTTACCTACTTCACTCACTCTATAGGTATGATAAATCTTGAACAATACTACGGAGTAGTTTTTTATGTAGATGCTAAAATATGGGTGGCCAAAGTCACCCTGCCATTGAGGGTGACTTTGGCCGGGCGGACGTTTTATACATTTTCATATAAACTACAAGCAGCAAGTCAATCTTACCCAACCCAAAGGAAAGAAGAGATTTTTTTTTATATACTAGGCATTATTTTTTAATGGCTACCACTGATTTGTTTGTTTTTAATATTTGTTTTTTAAATACTTATAAATATTAATTTAAATTTTCATATCCTTGGAAAGACATTGAAAAAAGCAGTTTCTCGGTGATCTACTGTTGGAACAGGGAAGTTTTTTCACCAGATTACTCTTGTTCACCAGTGCAACGTCATGAAATGATTTTCTAATTTTAATTAACTAAAGCTAGTATGATCATATTTTAATTCATTAAATTTTAGAAATTTACAAAGAAGTTGGAAAAAAATTAAAAAATTCCTTCATATTTAAACAATTTTTTCAAAAAGTATCAATTCAAAAGCCAAAGTCACCCAACCAGGCCAAAGTCACCCGGGTTGACGGTACCTACCTACATTTTCATCATAAAAAAAACACAAATAGCTAATTATTTTGTTAAACTAGTCGCTTTTGTTATTTACTTTCCAATATCTAGAAGAAAAAACCTTGAAACCACACACAAAACAAAAACACCCATTAATTAAAATAATCAATTCCTTCCGGTCTTCCTGCTTGATCCTTTACCTGCCATAACAATATCCTAAAATCTAAAATCATTCAAGTTCAAGATCAAGTTAAAAAAAACTACCCCCATTCCAATAATTTGCATGACCTACAAATACTTTGAAATGTTTGTATCTATCTACCACCCTCATAAGAAAACAAAAACTACAAAAGAAATGAAGATACAATATACAAATACTATCAACATTTATCATATTTATTATTCCCGAACGAGAAAAAATAAAACAGTCAAAACTTCACAAATAGAGCTTCGCGCACCACCACACCAAAGCAAAAAATCACGTAGGTAATATCCCTTTCCAACCAACGAATACATTTAAAAACACTTTACTCCCTAAAATCGTACAGTTTGGTTTGTGCACTGTTTCTTCTTGTTCAATGGACAAAGAGTAGGTAGTGGAAGGGAACAAAAACAAAAAAAGGCTGGCTGTGTGCGCGAATACCTTTTTTTTGTTTCTTTAGGTGTCGTATGCGTACCACTCGAACGATGTTTGTTCGAAGATCAAACATGTTCTTAGGGGTGGGTTTTTTATTTTCGTTTTTTTTATTCGAATATAAAAATCTTCGAATCTGAGTTCGAACTTTTGTCCGGAGGCCTCTTAATCACTAAGGCCCCGATTGTGGACTGCAAGACTTTGATTTTTTGAATAGCCTATACTTCTTTTTTTCCATCACTCACACCCAAAATCTGCGCTGTGGGCTATCGACCTATAAGGTCCGCATAAATGGTTATATCTTGAGTTCTATTCATTAGATTAGACCGTCAAAATTGAGGTATGTCCGCTGACAGAGTATCATATCCAATTTGCTCTAAATAAATTAAGGTGGTTATTGAGTATCATTTCCAGTTTGCTTTATATAAATTAAGCTGGTTATTATCCTGACAATAAAAAAGGAGATCTAGCTCTTTTAAACCCTTCACCCCTCCCAAAGGCTGGGAAATAAACATGCCAGACTTTGGTATTTGATATCACGGTACAAAATGTAATCCTATAAACCGTCATATTCAGATTTTGGTTATAGCCTATTCACACCGAATCGAAATCTCGATTTGAAGCAATAAAATCTAGTTGAATCGTTCACACCACACATAATCCAGATTCTGAATGACATTACAAAAGAATTAAAGTGCGCACATAGCATCTCAAAAAAAAAATAAAAGACCCATTGCAATCAGCCAAAGTCCCAAGACACAATTTCACATCTTTCTCTCTCTTCATTAAGGTAAACTGTTGTACGAAAGTAAAGGGTGATTTTGAATAAACCAATTAGATTTTGAAAAGATTTTTTGGTAGTTTACTAGATTACGAAATCTTAAAATGTGTTTGAAATCTTGTTGATTTTATTAGATTTTGGGCTTTGGACTAAAGATCTAGATTTTGATTCAGTGTGAAAAGGCTATTATACTACAAAGGCTTTGGGGTTGAAAATGTAATTCATAAACTATTAAGATTGACATTGAAGCAGAATTGCACCCTCTACAGAATATCCATGGTACCCTAAACATCCGCGCTATGGTTTCCCATATAAAGGTTTTTTAAAAGGGGGAGGGAGTAGGTGGAAGTTTATTGAACTGTAAATTTAACCTACTCCCTTTTTTAATGGGAAACCTTACTTGGTTCTATTAGGCTCAGTTTTTCGTTGCGGGATAATTTGAATTTGGGATTGAAACCCAAGTTAGTGGAATTAGGTCTTAGCTGGGTGTAATCGGTGAGTTAAACTATGTATAATTTTGCTCTAAAAAAACTTTGGCTGTGAAGCTTGTATTTTAAAGGTTATAAATAAAAATACACTAAAAATATGACTAATAGAATCGCATTTTGTGCATCAGCATCAGATAGTATAATAAATTCAATTTCGGCACAAGTCAACTTATGTATAATATGTATGCTGTTTTTCATCATGATGATTAAATATAAAGAGATATCAAAATGAATAGTGTGGAATGAGTCAATGTGAATACATTCTCGACTTTTTATTGAATTTGTCAGTTTCAATTTAAGTTACCTTCTCACAGTAATAATTGGTCTTATTAAATTATTGAATGATGCAAACTCTATCTTTCTTATAAATGCAGATTAACCAAATAACTTCACTTTTTATTTTTAAAAACGATCTGAAATAGTCGGAAAAAGTATTTTGACAAAAAATCGTATTTTTCATTATACCTTTCTTTTTATAAATAGAAAAAAATCTGAAAAAACTATATTATAATGGTATTAAAATGAGCTTCCAAAAAAACACACCAAAGTAAGATTCATAAATATAGTTTTGAAAGGCTCGCAAATATCGGCTAACTTTTAAGTACTGGCAGTGAGGATTGTTTTTTTAGTATGGGTTTTGGATGTTGAATTCAAATCCATCATCCGTTTGTGGCTATCAGCTCGGGTTTTCGAGAAACTTCTGTTAGAAAATGACCAAAAATTGTTTTTTTGCTATTTTTGAGACCGCGTAACATCTAGACAAAATATTTTTGCTCTATACGTTTTGGAAATACAATTTTTGTTTTCAAAACTATAATTATGAATCTTGATACCAGCCCGCTTAAATTATCTAATTCAAATTATAAAACAAAAGGTCACGTAAATAAATAACAACTTTGAATACCTATATTTTTTTTCAGATTTGTTCTATCCATAAAAAGGAAGATATGAAGAAAAGTGCGGTTTTTTTTTGTCAAAATACTTTTTCCGACTAATGTAGGTACACCGAGAAAAAAAAACAACGTAAAATCAACGGAAACAACTTTGATTTAAATATTTTTCGGAACGATTTGGCATCGAAGACGAAAATTTTGAATTCAAAGTAGCAATGAATAAAACAAATATGATCTAACCATGTTTTCTCTTCATTTGAGATGTCATCATCGTTGATTTGAATTCATCCATCTTTAAAACAATATGTATCAACTTCGATTAAACTACAAGCATCGTTGATTGAAATATATACAAATTTTAAAATACTTTTTAAAACTTTAATTCAACCTCGTCCAGTTATTGATTTAAAAGAAAATGGAAACTAATTCATAAAACAAATGACAAAAATAAATATGAGAAAAGTAATAATTTTTTTTGATTAAATGTAAGTGAATTTTGAGTGCTACGTTGAGTGTACTTTAAATGTTCGAAAAGTTGATTTCTATGTAAAATTGAATACGTTTCGCTTTGAAACTAAGTTGGCTTTGTTAAATCCACGTTGCCTATTTAAATCAACAGGTTTTCAACTTGAAATTAAATATGATTTATTGAATATTATTCAACTTTAAATCGAATATTTTCTATTAGATTTTAAATTGCATTTTTTCCCTCAGTGTACCTAGGCGTATACTCCGAAGAGAATTTCATTGCATAATTTGAAGTTTCAAAACAATACTAGGCTCGTTCCTTGAAGTAAAGCCAGGGTTGACCCAGGCTTTCGTGAAAGCACCAAAAATTGTCAAAAAAAACTTGGGTTTTCGGTTCTCAAAAACACCAAAGGGCTCTCAATTGTGTTGTTAAGATAAGCAAGAAACAAAACTTGTTTTAAAAATGAATAAAAAAAAAAACAATAGCTTCCATTTTCTACTTCCGTGTATGTATTTTTTTATTATTATTAAAGTTTATTTGTGTGTTCCTTGTATTTCTGTTTCAAAAACCAAAGAATAGCCTCCAGCACGTGAATGCACAACAAAAAATTGCTTCAGAACTCATGCCACTTTGACAGGTTATATTCTTTACCTCAACTCGACCCAGAAAAAAACCTAGTTCTACTTCAGGGTGAGCTCAGGGCAACCCCAGGTTTAAAAAAAACACAGAATTGGCTTGTCAGGTTAAGTTCAGGTTTTTCAAAAAACGCTTTACAGCGACCCCAAGCTGACTTCAGGGCTCAATGAACAAACCTACTAGGTATACGCTTTTGTTCGTTTTGTCTATTCCGAATCCGCCATTTTTGTCTTGTTTTGAAAGTAACTATTACCTAGATCCTAAACTTTTTTTTAAAGAATTCAATGCTCTTATCAATTAATTCTTAATAAAATACCGAAATGAAAACGTAAAGTTTTGCAAGAAATTAAATTGAAAAGAAATAAATATGTAAATTACATATCCCGAATCCGCCATTTTTGTGTTGTGTTGAAAGTAACTTTTACCTAGATCCTATACATTTTTTTTTTTTCATTTAAAAAAAAAAAAAAAACTTTTACCTAGATCCTATACATTTTTTTTTTCATTTAAAAAAAAAAATGTATAGGATCTAGGTAAAAGTTACTTTCAAAACAAGACAAAAATGGTGGATTCGGGATCGACATTATGCAGGGTGTCCCGCACCTGAGTGGAATTATCTTAGGGTGTGGTTACTGGCTATATTCTAAGAAAAAAATTGTATGGGAGGAAAGTTGTATCTCCCCTCCCTGAGGCAGGGGGGGCAGTTTCTGAAAAATTGACATAAAATGCAAAAAAAAACATTAAAAATCAACGAAAATACATCTAATAACTGGCTATATTTTTTTTTGAAAGTTAATACTCCATTCTTGCATTTGGTTTTTAAATCAAGTTGCTTAAGCGAATAGTTTTTGAGAAATTAAATTTCAAAGTCAAATTTGTTTAAAAAAATTGTGATTTTTTTTTTTTCTTAAGTCGATATTTTTCAAAATTTTACGTAATTAAGTGCTATTTTTGTGTTTTTTTCATAAACTGCCCCCCCCCCTACTTCCACTCAGGTGCGGGACACCCTGTATAATTACATAATGTAATTATATGTATTATTATTATATGTATATTATATGTATTTTAAGTTTAAAAAATATTTTTCAAAAAGAAGGTAGGTACATAGGTATATTTACAAAAACCCTTTTATTTAAAAAATAAATTTGAAAATCAACTTCTGGCTTTCAAAAAAGCTATAGCATGATATTGCAAGTACAAATTGCCGTTTTTTCTAGTTTAAGTCAATTTCTAAGCAAATTGCCCCCCTCCCCTTAACGGGAGGGAAGAGACCTTCCTCCAGTAAGATTTGTTCTTGTATCAACCCAACCCACACAATCTAGTCTTTTGTTACACCGTGTTTATGCAAAACACCCTGGTTATTTTACAAAAGCCATTTTTCTTAAATTCAAGATGGTGGCCAAGGTTAAACAGCCGGGCGGTCGAAGGAGAAACGATTTAGCAATTCCAAAAGGAAAAATCTATTTTATTTGATTATTTTAACTTGAAATATTGAAAGAAAATTCTTTGAAATTGTTGAATAAAATTTCTTTTCAGAGAACAACTGTTTTCTGTAATTTATTCTCCACAAAAATCTTGTGTCAAAATTTAGCTAGGACTTTGGCTGGTGTTTGGAGAGAAATGTGGGAGCGGAATTTTAGCTCGATCTGCGTACTAGGCTTAAGTCAAAAAATATCGATCGTAGAGAAAAAACTATTATGGCCAAACTTGTAGATAACTAAATTTTGAACAACTTTTGTTAAGTGCATTTCTTGCCAAAAGTTCAAAATATGTAAGATATTTAACAGTCATCCAAGATGGCGGCCAACACATAAGGGATAGAAAGACCTTTATGAACTTCCCTAAGAAATAAAATCGAAAAGTATTCCTTTGTATTTTTTTACATTTCAGCATTTTTTTGCGTACCTAGGGAGGTACATATACCTACATTCCGACTGATGGGCTAATGTAAAAATTTGAGTTTTAAAGCAAGGTAACTGAATAGAGCAATGCAATTGCCATTATCACGTGGGTATCACTACCTACCCCACTGAATGCTGCATACCATTGGATTGTATACCTTTATAATTCAATTTATATGCATGTAGGTAGGAACGTACATAGGGTCATGTCCCCAGTAATGGAACACTTAGTGGTTCATAATAAAGTAATCGTTGACTGTGAGGAAACCGCATTCAACGTAAATATTTGATGTAAAATTATTTATCAGCTTAAACTCAAATATTTGTTATAACTTTTAAAGTTTTTCGAGTACCTAACTTTAACTACTTTTTTTTATAAAAGATCAAAAGCTGAAAATAACCAAAAGTTCCCCCGTTGTCGAACACTAGTTTCCTAAACCCGAACAGAAAGTTTCCTTATTCCGAACACAAGATTTTGTACATAGTTTCAACCAAAAAAAAATAATAGAAGTAATTTTCTCTCAGTTTTATTAAACAAACTGTGTTTGTTAATTTGTTTTTATAGCCTATTGAATAGACCTTTAAAAAAGGAACAATTACGTGCAAGGGTTTTTATTATTGAATATGTTTGTTTGGCCCATAAGCATGCTTAAAACCGAAAATGCTACTAAATTCACCCATGCGTTTCTGAGAGAATGGTCACACTGGCCACTTTTCAGTATTTTTGGTATAACTCGAAAACTAAGCCGATTTTGACAATTTTAAATATAATACTTTTTGTTGAAAATTAAATTTTCTATCGAAGTGGATAGTTTGGAAAATTTTTAAAAAAAATTTAAGCAGCAAAAGTAAACAAAAACCAACATAAAAAAAATCGAAAAATCAAAGATTTTAAAAAAAAATTTTCTAAATTGCGCATAACTTTTTTCGGAGCAAAGATACGCTCAAGACATGCATGAACAAAGTAGACTGGAGTTTAAGGGCTTTAATATGACATGTTATAAAAGCCATATTATTTGAAAATTGACAGAGATATATCCATTCAAACTTTACCATTTCTTATCATTTTTCACAGTTTTTGCCCGAAAGCCTATTTTTTGGTACTTTATGACAAAGTTAACGTTCCTAGCAACTAGTACCAAATCTTAAGTTAATCGGACCAGCCGTTCGGTCTGTAGGTCTCAAAGCATTACAAAACAGCCGAAAAACGAAATTGCGAACTTTATCCTTTTTATAAATTCTCTATAGTTCTAATGTCATATTATATCGAAATTTTTATTTCGAACATTTTTACGAAAGTGAAATTTGCCATATTGTACCGAAAAAGGGACTTTCGGGCCAAAACTGCAAAAAATTATAAGGAATGATAAGGTTTGAACGGGAATATCTGTATCAATTTTGAACAAATATTAATTTTTGAACATGCCATATTAAGGCCTTAAGTTTTTACTTTATTTTTTCTCTGCATGTATTGACCCTATCTTTGCTTCAAAAAAAGTTATGCCCAATTTATAAAGACGGATCGAAAACTGATGAGGGGGTGGGTGGCGGTGTGTACTCAGAAAGACTAAAATTAAGTCTCTCATTCCGTCTTCCTAATCATTGTAGCGTGTTCCAGGCGGAACTTATGGCGATTAAAGAAGCCTTATCTTGGCTGAAAGAAAACGTGATATCAGCTACGGATATCCGCATCTTCTCGGATAGTCAAGCTGCTATCAAATCCCTGGAATCGGTCTCTACTAACTCTATAACAGCCCTAAACTGCCGTTCGTCTCTGTTGGAGATGGCAGAACAGTTTAATATTCACCTGTGTTGGGTGCCGGGGCATAGGGACATCCCAGGTAATTGTAAGGCCGACGAACTCGCTAAAAATGGTACAACTTTACCTCTTCTACCTAGTAAGGCAGAAATAGGTATACCCATCGCTACATGTAAACTTTTGCTGAAGCAAGATGCCTTAGAGAGAACAAATCTTAGGTGGAATGATATCACCACTTGTTTGGCAACAAAACAAATCTGGCCAGTAATGGATTTAAAACGATCTAAGCGTTTGATATCTCTAAGCAGATTGCACATCAGCTCCATGATTGGTGTTATAACCGGACACTGCCTCATAGGCAAGCACGCAACGCGTCTTGGCGTATTCGCTAACGATTTTTGCAGAAGCTGTATGGATGAGGAAGAGATAGAATCGATCCCTCACCTTCTATGCACGTGCCCTGCTCTATCTCATAGACGAAGACTTCACCTTGGTGAGTTCTACTTCAATGATCCTAGTGATCTGATAAACTTAGACATTGGCAATCTATTACGCTTCATAAGAAGCTCCAAATGGTTCACCGAGTAAGGAAAAGGGTTTCCTAGATTCATGTGGTATTACAATGGACCAACTCATGGTCTAAGTGTGTCAGTCTCCACGACTGGCAGCCACTTCAACCTAACCTAACCTAACCTATAAAAAAATTTAGATATCCTTGATTTTTTGATTTTTTTTTAGGTTGGTTTTTGTTAACTTTTCCTGCTTAAATTTTTTCGTAAAATTTTTGAACTATCCATTCCAATAGAAAATTTAATTTTGAACAAAAAGTATTAGGTATATGTAAAATTGTCAAATTCGGCTTAGTTTTCGAGTTATACCAAAAATACTGAAAAGTGGCCAGTGTGACCATTCTCTCAGAAACGCATGGGTGAATTTAGTAGCATTTTCGGTTTTAAGCATGCTTATAGGCCAAACAAACATATTCAATAATAAAAACCCTTGCACGTAATTGTTCCTTTATACCCCTCGTTTTCCCGTCTTTTCAATAGGCTTTTATTCGATTCTTTTAAAAACGAAATAAAACAAACAGTTTAACGGATTCTTAGTTTGAACACAATTCAAAAGCTGTTCGAACAAAGGAAGCTAGCAATTACATGAGTTTCCTTGAATCGAACACTGGAAGAAAAGAAGAAAAAGGTGTTCGAATACTGGACCCAAGGTTCCTCTCAGTGTTCTTGACGTAAAACAGTAAACAAAATTTAATTTTCTATACCTATTTATTGCCTGAACGAGATAAAACAATTTTGACGGAGTTGCCTATTTTCGAACACTAGTGTTCGAACAGTCAATTTATTAATAAATTATTAAGCTTTAAGTTAAATAAATATAAATAAAATAACTATTATTTAACAAGAAAACGCGGCATTAAGTTTAATTTTCACACCAAAAAATACAATTTCCAAATCCAACAGCTTTTTTATTTACAAAAACTTAAAATTACTGGATTTCCTAAAGCCTCTTTTTTAAGTCCTTTTTTTTAAACTTTAGGATGAAATTTGACTAGATGATAGGACTTCAAGGTTTAAAGGAATAACACATGAATTATTCTGCGTTTAAAGAAGTTGAAAATCTAAGAAATAACACAGATTATAAGCATATTTTCAAAGTGTTCGACTACTGCGAGTGTTCGAAATTAGGCGATTCTACCCTACCTACATATGTATGTACATACATACGTGATACGTCGATACGCAAAATCAACAATGTATTGTGAAATTGAGTGTATCAACTATCAAACAAAAAAAGCACACCTTCATCGTCATGAAGTATTGACGTCACCATTGTACACAAAGTAAAAGTGAATAGCGGAAAGGTTATACAGACTTTATTTGTCACGAAATAACTTCGACCTTGCCAGTGCCCTCTGATGATAAAGCAGTCTGTTATTTTTCATAACATCACCATCACCTCCTTCAAATCAAGCTGATAAGACCCAGAAATCGCAACCCGAACCCGAGCTCCCCTGTCGTTTTAATTGTACCTACCTACCTATTACTAATTTATTATCACAAAATTGCCAGTACCTAAATATCTTTCATTTGCTTGCGTGCATTTTTAAATGTAGATATAGGTAGGTAGGCTAGGCAGGCATCATACGGATACGAACGAGTATATTAATTATATTGTATTAAAATTAATAAGCTATGGCTATCTCACTTCTGCTGTGTTTTCACTTTTCAAAGTCAACGAAGGAAAATGGGAGACGGCATGTAGAAACTGAAAGCTTTTTCGGATATTTCATTTTGGAACATTTCTATATCTATTTCGATTTCAATATCTGTTTGGCTTTGTGCTCTCTTTTTTTAACACAAGAACTGGTTGGGAAGCACACACAATTTCAATTTGGGAAAAATGTGCTCTTGAAGTTGACGGTTAACATACACTGTATCAAAAAATTGAAATAGCAACAGTTTCGAAAAAAAAAGTTTGAAAAACGAAGTTACGAAAGGAGAAAGTTTTGAAAAGTCAAAGTTTCGAAGGAAAAAGTTTCGAAAAGAAAGTTCCGAAAACCTCGGAACTTCGTAGTTCCTTGAGCGATTTCAACGAAATTGACAAAGGTGATAGCTGATACAGAATTTTAAATGAAAAAAATATTTTGGTGTTCCAAAAATATTCCAACATATTGCAACTTTTTTGTTCCTCGACCGATTTCAATGAAACTGACAAAACTCAAAATGTAAATATTTCATGTAAATTTAAAACAACTTTTTTTCAATCATAATATCTATGTTAATACCATGTAAATAAAATTCTGTTAAACCAGTAATTAATTGACTTAATAAATATAAATATAAAGTTGATACAGAATTAAAGACAACAAAATATTTTCAAAATACGGTGTTGCAAAAATATGTCAACATGTCAAACAAAATTGACACAGGTGATAGCTGATACAGAACCAAAAAAGAAAAAAAGAAAATGCACGACTGGATCGCACGTACTTGCTCTTATGTTCAAGTTGTGTGGGACTTAAGAACTTTAAAAAATATTCAATTAATTATAGAAAAAGTACATAAAAAGCATTTAAATCGTTCTTTTAATTGTATAAACAGTCTGATAAATAACTTAGAGCTAAAAAAAAGTATGCCATTTGATTAATTGAAAAAATATGAACATATGTAAAAAAAAATTTAAAATCGTTGGAGCCGTTTTCTTAAAAATTAATTTTTGATATATAAAATTTTTTAACATTTTTCAAAAAAAAATTTGGTATGCCAATTTTAAGTACATATTAATATACATTTAAAACTGAAATTTCAAAACAATTCATCAACCCGTTTTTGAAATATTGAATTTTCAAAAAAAAAAATTTGAATCTTTTTTTAAAAATCCAAAAATTATTTTTTCAAAAATTTTGGTATGCAGTATTATTTATATTCTAACAAAGCTTCTGTACAAAAAAATTTTATTTAAATCGGATGAGCGGTTAATGAGAAAACCAAAAATCAAAAAAACCGTTATATGGCAGGTACCGTTAATAAATGTTTTTTTTTTTTTATCATCATTTTTTTTTCTTATCATAAATAATACATTGATTTTTTCGTTTTTGAGATAAATAAGCTTTTCCTTAACGGTTGTATGGCAAGTACCGTTATTTTTTTATCTAAAAAAAAAATTTCAATTTCCCCTCTGGAGAGTTACAAAAAAACCTTAAGTTCAAAATTTGAATAAAATCGCTTCAGTGGTTTAGGCTGTAGGTTGAGGTACGGACAGACAGACAGACAGACAGAATTTTGCCACACACTTTTTTCGTGTTCTCTATCATCGTAATGTCATGTTTGATTGTTATCTCGAATTTTTTTTTTTTGCACGAATCCAAAACTTGCCCTATAGTACCTACATATATCGCAAGTAAAAATCAAAGGTGGGTGTTTCAACAACATGTCAACATATTGCAATTTCGTTTATTTCTTATACCAACAGAAGTTACCTCAAAGCTTTTGTTTTTAATAAACAACCATCTCAGAGATATAATAAGACCCAAAGAACCACGCTTTCATTATTAATCTGTATGAAATTTGACTTCAAGCCCACTGTAAGTGCAATTATTTGATGTATTTTGTTGGTTTCTCTTAATGTTTTGAGTTTTTTTTTATTTATAAAAGCTTTAAAATATTCAATTTTGTCTTGTTTTTAGTAAAACTTTCAATAAACCACAGATCAGTGTTGGTACACGTAGGGAAAAATCCTACACGTAAGGATTTTTGATTTGAAAATATCACTGTAGGGAAAAAAGGAAGGATTTTGAAATATAAGATTATTCTATTAAAGCGTAGGTACTTTCATTGTGATTGTATTACTAAATAATTTGTATTACTACACATCCAGCAGAAGTTCATATACCAAAATATACTTCTTTCTAAAAATCTTTCTACAGACCTTAAATTTAATAATAAAAAATGGATACATACATACATACGTTTCGACATTAAAAAAAAAAAAGTCGTTGAAAAGCCTAAATTCGATTTTCGATTTTTGGCAGTAGAGTAATATTTTTATTTTTAGTTTCATAGGTTAAAATATGTTATAAAGATTTTACCTACAAATATTTGCCACACCTCTTTCTTATAATAAATTAATTAAAATTTTAAAGTTTAAAATGGTTTTAACGTTATTTACCTCGTCTCTTGTTCATCTGAGCAAAAATATAGGTATGAAGCTAGCTAGTTCCTAAAACTACGAATTTCTACGAATTCAGCCCTAAGTTCTGTCATGTTCATATAAAATGAAATAAAATTCGTAGAAACTTGTTATTTTGGGAAGTACGCGAGCAGACATATTTTCGTATTATCATCGTTGTACAAACGTGGTTTAAAATTTGATCCATGGTTCAAATGTTTTTGTTGGCTGATTTTGGCAGAATTATTGAGGTTCAACGATGGTTCAAGGTTCAAGTATGTTATAGTAGCCAATTTAATGCCGAACCATCGTTGAACCTCAGTCCATTCTCCAAAGTCAGTGAGTTAAAATTGTTGAACCACACGTTAAATATTTGTACAACTGGCCCTTAGAGTGAAAAGCGGCTAACTCCACATTTTTTCATCATTATAGACCACTTCAAAAATTGCAAAAAAATATAAAAATCTATCAAATCTTTTCAACTTCACAGAATTTAGCAATAACGAGTGTTGGAAAATTCTTAAGCACTCCATACACGATTCAATTTGTCTTTCAATTTAATATCAAGTTCGTCAAATCAACTCGTATGTGGGCTTGACGTTTGATTTATTTGAAGGTTGACGATTGAATGTCTGTTCGCGTACCTCCCAAAACTACGAATTTCTACGAATTTAGCCTAAAGTTATGTCAAAGCTCATATGAAAAAAATTAAATTCGTAGAAATTCGTAGTTTTGGGAAGTACGCGAACAGACATTGAGTTGGAAGAAAATCAAAAGATTTTGAATTTTTTCAAGTTGATGTGATTGTTTTCAACTTCGTTGACCTGTGTGTAGGCAAGTCGTTTGATTTACTGTCAAACCAAAGGCATTTTAACTCTACGCCAAAGACGTTCGATATGCAGTTCAACATAAGGTTTGTTCCTTGCCGACTTTCAAACAGTTTGAAACCGCCAGATTTAGTCCGAAGTCGTTCCACACTTGAAAAATTGTACTGGTCCGCACCAAATCTGGCGGTCTGAAACTGTTTGGGACTAAACCAAGGAACAGGGTTATAACTGCAAACTTCACGTACATTTCATTTTCATTTCAAACGTATTCGTTGTCTGTGTTCGTGTCTTTTGTCTGAGTATGGTCTGAGTTTATATGGTTGAAGTAGAAGTCTTTCAACAAGTTTATGAAGTGTGTGGCGAAGCATCAATTTTTTTTGACAACTGAGTTAAAAATCAAATTGAATCGTGTATGGAGTGCTTTAGGGTTTGTTTCACAATGTTTGAATAAAGTTCTGATTAGATATCTGACACATAAATACTAGCACAGGGTAATAAGTGCACCCAAGAAAAATTCACAATTATTGTCTTATGACCCACATGATCAAGTAATAAATTCATAAACAAATTTTTATTTGTGAACATATGACCCTGCCTCAGAATTCATGTGTCGAATAACTAATCAGAACTTTACTTAGAGAAACAGGCCCTTAATGTAATTTTGTTTTTTTTTTAATAACGCGAACACTTGTTTTGAAATAATTTTTTGTAAAAAATACAAAATAGGAGTTATCCGCTTTTCACTCTAAGCTGGTGTTATGTAGTATTTTTTTGTTCACTATAATTTCCGGACCATAAATACCATCACATAATCTAAGCTCTTAGCAATAAATAAAAATTAAAATGTGCTTTCATGTTTATCCTCTTGCAAACAGTTGATATGAAACTGTTCATTTCATTACTTTAACAGTTCGAAAAAAACGAGACAAACAACATCATTATAGAAATGAGACAACTAGTATTATTAGAACGGTAAAAACATAAACTCCTCACCGGTAATTTTCGTTAAAAGCTTTGCCCAAGAAAATAAGATGAAAAATTTGCCCTTGATTTGACACTCGTCGTCTTTCAGTCGTGGAGTGAAGTTGTGCATTTTGTCGGTTCTATATTTTGTGAATTTGGTAAGTACCCCTTATCTGCTAAAGTGCTTGAAAAAAAAAGTTAAATCACCCTAAATTTTCTTTTCGTTTTTATTATTAATAATAATGGTTTTATTCTTCATCAATATTTTATTTCTTTCAAATTATTTTTCAAGAAGAAAAAATTATGCAATAGCTTCCATTGATGGTGTTTTACTTTTTTGTCATTACTGCATAATAATTACTGTAATAAATTGTTCATTAAATCCCGTTTTATTAGTTTATTTTTTAAACAATTTTGTGTGAATTATAATATTTTGTTATTTTGCGGGAAATATTTCCATGTAAGCCATTATTAATCGGTAGTTTTTTTAAATGACCTTTAACGACCTTCCTAGGAATGAAAAATGAGTCGTTTTTTCTTAGCGGGGTGTGACATGCAATATGTTCATAGCAATATAGGTTACTTATAATTTCAATTTACTTTCTCGATTTGCAATAAATTTAATATTTCCTTGAATATTGCTATTTGCCGGTGAATTTTGCAAACACGTTGAACAATTTTCGTTTTATCTCGGAAAATTCCTGTTCTGTGTAGATTAAAAAAAAAACTTTCCACTTTGATTTCATTTCTCATTTAATTCCTCCTGATTAGATGAACAACTCTACAAATGATGTTACAGGGTGGCTGTATTGGTCTTAAGTTGTTTGAACATGTTTGACAAATGTTTCTTTCGATCATTTTTGTTTATTGGATGAAAAAATAGAATCAGAAATTAACTAGATGTGTAAGTTATTGTAGTTTGATCGTTTTATTTAGGTATGTATGTACATAATATACATACATAAATACGTATGCATGTACCTGGGAAGTCTATTTATTTCTTTTACTTTTTACCATGCAAATCTTAGAAAAATTCACGACAAAAAACATTGAGCTTTGAAAGGGTGTTTGGTAGACGCATATTTTATGTACATATATTTTAGATACTCCTGCAATCAGTCTTGACCTTGCTTCTGCTTCAAAGTTATATACTTAAACAGTATATAATACATACCTATATAATAGGTATATACATATATAAAATGTACTTGATTTGACTTTCACTGGAATGAAAATGATAGTAGGTATTTTTTTTTTGTCTTTAACATAGGTAAATAGGCAAATTGTATTTTATCCTAAAATGTTTGAATAGGTAGGTAGGTATTACTAGATAGAAATACCGCAGTTTATGCAAATATCGCAATTTGAGTTTAAAGAAATACTGACACGAATGAACAGTTTGTAAATCACTATTGGGGCTACGCGGCGTATGTGGAACATACTGATTTTGAGCAAGTCATGATACAAAAAAGCTTAAATTTGTCATATTCATCTGTAAATAATATCCAAGACTATTTCTTGTTAATCTTTGATGTTGGTAGCTAGGCCCATTAAATTGAAACTATTGGTTTCTAACTGCCAAGTGGTTCAGACGGCAAAAAAAATGTAATTAAATTTATATATTTCTGCTTTGGAAATGCAACACACATTTTTTTTGCAATTTGCAATTATGTATATATTATGTAGGTATTTGATGGGTAAGGTACCTACTATAACTTTTAGAGCGATTTTTTTCAGTCAAAGTTGAACATAACTTGAGGATTTTTATTTTCAACTTGTGAATTTGTTTTTATTGACTCAAATTTTACGTCTTCAACTTCCGATTTTCAACTCTAGAGTTGATCAACTTCTGATTTTCTCAACTTCCGGAAAAAGTAGAAGTTGGCAGAGTAGACTTGAGAGCTGACATAGAAATATTGTTTTGTTTCTTTTTGTAAATGCATACAAATATTTTGTTTCAGATATGTGCTCTTCATATAATGTCCCGAAGCAATTTTTACCATTATTATTTGCAAAATTGGTTGGAAAATACAACACTTCCAACATATTTATAAGTTTTTTCTATTATATGGACCTATGGATTTTTGGCAATTACTTGTATTTTTTTTACCTGGATCCACGCGCTTTAAGTAGCGCTTTGAGGAAGTCCGCATCTGATTTTTTTGGGTGTGGGTGAGGTGATTTGTATGTACCTACATACCTATATCATATAATCAAGACAAAAATAATGAAACGTGCCAACAACCTTAAGAAGGATTTCTTTTTTTTAGGCATCTTTTGACTTTTTCAGGCAATATTTTTAAAACTTTTATACCTACATATGCATACACAAACAAATTTCACGCACAAAATAACACAACACAAAAAACTTGAAAAAAATCACTTTGATTGACAGAATGGCTTCAAACAAACCAATTTCACCCAAAATAGCACACAAAACTTAAGAAAAATCTGTTTTATTGACCAAATTCCTTCAAATTAAAATATTAAAATGACAGTTCTTGAATTATTTTTAAAATATCCCAGGGATTTTTTTCAAATCGGAAGTTGGCCAACTTTAGATGTTAAACTTGGGAGTTGAGAAAAAAATTAGTGAATAAAAAGGAATTTCAACTTGCGTTTCAACTCTCGAGTTGAAGTCAACTCTCAAGTTGGTCAACTTGAGAGTTTGCCTCAAGTTGAGCAATAGTGAAAAAAATGGCTCTTAGAATATTATTTTTCATTAAAAAACCAACACTTTTCTTAAAAGAATTTTCATTTTGAACTACCTACCTACCTACTCGCACTTTTATACTTGCTTGAAACCGATTTCATAAAGTTCAAATCTGTACAACGGTCAAAGTACCTACCTATTTGGTGTCTAAATTTAAATTGTACAATGACTAATGGCTTGAGTTATATGAAGCCTTCCGTTATCTACTTTAAGAGCGTACAAATTTCATTTAATTTGTCGTTAGATCTATACCTATCTAGGATCCCTCTAAATCTGGAAGAAAAAACTGTATTGATCGTAATGAAGTTTATATAGTTCAACGATTCTTTTTTAAATACCTAAATGCTTTTTGATTTTGTATTAATGATTTTTCGGTATGTACCTTCTTTCGGATTGAAAGACAACAAATGCTCGAGTACTTCTGATGGTATATAAGAGTTTTCTTTTTTAAATTTTCTATTATAAAAACTATTAATGTTAAGAATAAACATTTTTCTTGCACCTTAAAAAAAATAAGAACTTGGTGATCAATATTTGATTCTTTTTTTTTTTTTGCAGTTTAAAAACAACAAGTAATCATGTCGAAAATTGGTATTAACGGATTCGGACGTATTGGACGCTTGGTCCTTCGTGCCGCCATCGCAAAGGGTGCCACCGTTGTAGCTGTCAACGATCCCTTCATCGATGTCAACTACATGGTTTACTTGTTCAAATTCGATTCGACCCACGGTCGTTTCAAGGGAACCGTCAGCGCCGAAGGTGGTTGCTTGGTCGTCAACGGACAAAAGATCACTGTCTTCAGTGAACGCGACCCCAAGGACATCAAATGGTCCAGCGCTGGCGCTGAATACATTGTCGAATCAACTGGTGTCTTCACAACTATTGAAAAGGCCTCAGTTCATTTGAACGGTGGTGCCAAGAAGGTCATCATTTCTGCCCCATCAGCCGATGCACCCATGTTCGTGTGCGGAGTCAACTTGGAAGCCTATGATCCATCAATGAAGGTTGTGTCCAACGCCAGTTGCACCACCAATTGTTTAGCCCCATTGGCTAAGGTCATCCATGACAACTTCGAAATTGTTGAAGGTTTGATGACCACCGTTCACGCAACCACCGCCACCCAAAAGACCGTCGATGGTCCCTCCGGCAAATTGTGGCGTGATGGTCGTGGTGCTGCACAGAACATCATCCCAGCTGCTACTGGTGCTGCTAAGGCTGTCGGCAAAGTCATTCCAGCCTTGAACGGCAAACTTACCGGCATGGCCTTCCGTGTCCCAACCGCCAACGTATCTGTGGTCGATTTGACTGTCCGTCTTGGCAAACCAGCCTCATACGATGCCATTAAGCAGAAGGTCAAGGCAGCCGCCGAAGGCCCACTTAAGGGAATCCTCGACTACACCGAAGAGGAAGTCGTTTCATCTGATTTCATCAGTGACACCAACTCATCAATCTTTGATGCCAAGGCCGGTATCTCATTGAACGACAACTTTGTCAAACTCATCTCATGGTACGACAACGAGTTTGGTTACTCCAACCGTGTCATCGATTTGATCAAGCACATGCAAAGCAAGGATTAAACATCCTCTTTGGGAGAGAGAAATATTCATACACAAACAAACTCAGCATAGAACGCCCCCACTACCATTGCGCTCTCATTTTAATTATAAAATTCAATTTTAATACACTTAAGCATTGTTATGTTACAAACAAAAAAATAATATTTTAAAAATGCATTCGTTAGAGTTGCAAAGCGTTGAGTATATAATTATAAATTAATATTCTATTATATAAAAAAGAAGTTTATACTGTACTATCACCAACACACAAGAGTAAAACGATAAAAAGTAAACATACATATGTACTTGTAGAAGATACGTTTTAAGTTTCTGATTTTCGGAAATAAATATGTGTCGTAAGGTAAAATGATTTTTCTTTATTTTTTTGCATTTATTTTTTGAATGGAAGTTCAATGCCTTGAACTTGATAAAGATTTGCTTAATCGGAGCCAAGCCTTCAAAGCAACAACCCGAAGAAAAACAATGTCAAAGGCTATCGGGAATTGAATGACAAAATCGCAATCCCTTCCGATTTCATGACGTATATCGATACTGGGAATTATATTCTTGGCTCGACAAACAAGATAAGAGGTAAGAATAAAAACTATTGGTTGGATTTTTACCTGGGTAGGGTGAAAGATGCTCAATGAGGTGCGCCTATTTTAGGGTTTCAGATATTGATCACCAAGTTCTTGAATGTTAAAATATCTGCATCACTACACTACATATACAAAGCAAGGTTCTATTCATGTGCATTTTTAGTAAAATAAGCTTTCATTGTTGAGAGCAAACATCCAAACTTCTATAGATGTAGATTTTAGAGCAACAAAGAAGAAGAAAAACAGAATTATCATTTTGTTTTTGGTGGACTACAATATTATTAAACTTGAAGTTAAAGTTTTTATTCCAATTGCGTTTCGCTCATACAAGACAGTTAGCTTTCACATTCGCTTCACTTAACGCTTAGAACGCGATCACCTATACTTAATTTTACAAAGGTTTTAAACACTACACTAGCCAGACCACGACTCGATGTAGAACAACTTACTACCGGACAGTATTTGTTTGAAGTAATGGAACTTCCAACATTTGTTAATTCGAACAATGTTTCCGAAGGTAAGTTCAGTGCTGAACTCTAGGTAGGAGCCGATGTACTACACACCGCGCTACCAAAGCCACATGATAAGCTGAATCCCAATGCAGGACAACAAAACGTTGTTTATCAATTGCAACGGCGACCAGCATTTCTATAAGCCACAGCTTCAGTTAGTTTCTTTCTTTTTTCCTCGTACCCGATTCGTAAGCCAACAACTCGAGTGTCTTACACAAGGGAAGATGAGTTGAAAGATTTGGCGTTAAATAATGCGAAACTTCCAATATAAGAAGAATGAGCACAGCACATAGTGAAAGCAAATATGCGATTAAGGGATACAACTTCTAATTGGTATCATATAGTATGTAATGTAAATAATGTAGCCGCTGGATTGAAAAATACTATCCGATTTAATCACTTATAATAGTGGGATTGAGTAGTCACGCGAAAACTTTAAAGCAAATAACGATTTCTCGGAGAAAGAAATGAGGAATGCAATGATTCAAATTGTCTCTGAAGGAGAAGATTACTAATACATACGTATTTGCTGATGCCGTTAAGAGTTTTAGTAGGAAATATTTTCCTTTTTTTAAAATTGAGTTTATAATCACTGAGCCAAAACGCAAGGCATAATTGTTTCTTTTTGATAAAAGATATAGTGAAAGTCACAGAAAGACAAATATTTATATCATCATATCAAAACGAAAGCTATACGAGAGCCAATGGCCAGTCGTAGAAGAATTACGAGTACCGTTTTTCCATTAACGATTATCGTTTAACGTAATCACAATTTAACGATAACGCGGTATTTTGAACGATAATCGAATAACGTAATGGGCTCTGGCGATTCAAATTTAACCCCCGGACCACGGAGTCAAATTTTTGGCTTGATTTTCCTATTTAATCTAAAATATATATGAAGAATAGAATATGAAGAAAATTTAAAAAGAAAATTCTTCTGTTTAAGTGGAGGGACTGAATATTTATAATTCAAGTTAAAAGTTCAAGTGAGCTCAACTCCATAGAAGGGTACGATAGTCATCTAACTGATGATCCCAACTATCGTACCTGGGCGAAACGCAATTATGGAGTTGGGCTCACTTGAACTTTTAACTTGAACTGAAATTTTTTTTATTTTTAAATAACTAGTAAATTGGACGAACAATTTTAAATAATAATCCAAGAGATGGAGGAATTACCTATCCAAAACATAACTTTTAGGGCTAAAAAAAATCAATGGTGCGATTTTAAACCTTTTTATTTCCGCTGAAATCCCCAAAAGCATTATCACTTACTGTACTGACTTCTCGTGAAATTCCAAATCCAAATTAAACACATTTAAATGATGTTTTTTTCCACCTTGACCAAACTGTGCGGCTTTTGTTGGATATTTAAAAACAGCCAGTTCCCACCACTAAAAATTAAAATAACAAAGTTTGAACATTTCAGAAAAATTAAGGAAATATTTAGCGAATCTGCATACAACACACAATCGTTTCCTGCCGCCTTGCAAAACGCGTAAGATGCCACGTCTCAGTAAAACGTATTCACTTCCATCCAAATACGCTTATATTTAAATAATGGCATATACACTACACAATACTCTATACTCTGTATATGGCAAGAATATTGACCTCCAATAAAAAGAACATTATTAAAAGTTTTTTCAACTTTATTTAACAGAATTTTAATACATAATATACAATCTAAATTCTACCTAAACTCCAAAGCTTAACGTCTAATCAGAAATACAAAGCTTAAATAAGTTAAAACTCAAAGCTCAATGTTATTTTGTTCGTGCTTTTAATGAAATCGATTTACATGTTCTTTTTGAATAATTAATATTTGTGTATACTAAAATTGTATAGTATTTCAAAAAACCTAAGGTTTTTTCATTAATGTGCAATTGGTTAAACTTAATTATATATTTTTTTGTGACTCTTTTAAAAATTAAAACAAAATAATAATGTTCTTAAATTAAACAAAACAAAAAAACGAAAATCCCCCATGGATGCTTAGGACGTCCTGCTCTTTAGCTTATTCTACCACTAACAAAATCATCTTTTGTGCTAATATAACTTATTTTTAACGTAAGGATTGTACAGACTGGTGGTGATATAAATATACATTCTCTTCTTTAGCAATACAAATAAAATATTGTGATTTGCTTTATCTTCTAAGGCGATCTTTGATATCCATGAAAAAAGGTAAATAACTAATCAAGATCTATGCGACTATCGACAAAAAGACTCCCTGTGTGCATTTTAGATTCTTTCAATTTGTCATATGACTTCATCAGATCTTCCATTGATATTGATAGCAATTCGTTAGGTGTCGACGCTTTTAGCTCTTGGGCGCTGGCGGTGGAGTTGAGGACACTCTCATTTGTGCGCATAAATTGACGCATTCTATAGACCGATGCATTTCGGCACATTTCTCGTAGATCAGATCCTGAGAAACCATTCGTAAGCTTAGCTAATCGATTGAAATCAACAGAAGTGCTGACGTTTTCTGAACTGAGAATAAGCTTCAAAATTTGCAGACGTTGAGTGTCTGTAGGTAGGCCAATGTGGAATTGAGCAGGCATACGACGAATAATCGCCTTATCAAGATCTTGTGGACGATTCGTTGCACCCATGACGATGACAGTCGAACCAGCTCGAGTACTGAGACCATCCCACAGCATCATAAATTGAGTTTTCATCATGGCGGTGGCTTCGTGATCATTGGAACTACGACTACGAAGAAATGAATCGATTTCATCGATAAAAATTATACAAGGTTGTAGTTTGATGGCAAGCGAGAAAACGGCTGATGCAAGTTTCTGCGATTCACCGTACCTAGAATATTAAAGAATATTATGTTTCATAATTAAATAATCTTTTAAAAGTTCAACTTTCAATTTCTTGCTAGTGAAACGCAACACCAATAACAATTAAAGAACACAAATAAACAAATAACAACTAAATTGCACGTCTGAATCTTACATACTGACTTATGATTAAATGCCATCAAGGCCCATTTGCTGAAACTAAAGTTAAATAATATTAAAACTCAGCATTAGAGCTTATGTAACAGTTTACGGTGAGGAAAAAATGGAACTTAAGCGTTTAAGTCAAACTAAAATCTTTCGTATCACAAAACTACGCGAAATAAAACTTTGGAAAACAATAGACGTTACGCTGGGTGGTAAAAAGCCAGTGTCAAAGCTAATCTTTAAACTCGTTAAAGCCATAGTCATAAGTTCAGAAATTTGAGGTGATTCTAGCGCTCTAAAAGTATTTGCAAAAATAGTCGGAATTTTTGAATTATGAAGACAAATTACTACTTTTTCGACGTTAATCGATGATATTCTGTTGGAAAACTTTTTTCACGTTTTCAGAAAATGGTGGAATAACGGAAAAAAGTCTGGAATTTACTAGAAAACTTGCTTCATTTAAGTCCCTGTTTAAATCTATGGTAGGTTTTTCGCAGTTTTTTTTTTTTTTTTTTTTTTTTTTTTTTTATTTTATTGTTGATCTGGGCCCATAGACCCACCCAACTAAAAATAAATGAAAGAGAACAGGGGCTTTGAATTAGGACGAGTTGTAAAGAGAGGTTCGGTCAGAGATATCTTGTGAGTTATTCCTTAGACCAACGTTTTATGAAGCCGAGCGAAGAATTGGCCTTGATAATTATATGGTCAAAATGGGCACGAAAGTTAAGCTGACTGTCGCAAACTATTCCTAGGTCCTGTATAGAAAGAACAGATATAATAGCTAGGTCATGAAGTTAATGGGTTCGGGAAGGTAGGAGTAATCGCTTACGGGAGAAAGTTATGAACTGATATTTGGCAAATAAAAAATGAAATAAGAGTTTTGAAGTGAAATAGAGTCAGTGGGAGTAGAAATGACCTTAATTATTTTCATATCATCAGCGTATATGCAGAGATTTTAATCATTAATTACATTGATAATGTCGTTTATTGTTAAGACAAAGATCAAATGTCCAAGGTGACTCCCTTGAGGAACACCCGAAGTAGCATAAATGGGATCAGAGATTGAAAACCATAATAAAATTCTATATTGGCGGTTCTCTAGGTATGATCTGAACCATGAGATGAAAAAGGGTGGAAAACCGAGGGCTTTAAGCTTAAGGTAAATAATTTGATGACATATCTTATCAAAAGCTTTACTTAAATATATGGTGATAATGTCGACTTCATTTCCGCTCTCTTAATTCATTGAGAGTCTTAGAAACAAATTCCGTAAGGTTTGCTGTGGTAGATCTGCCTTTTAAAATGTCATGCTGTTGTGGAGAAAATATAGAATTGCAGTGAAAGTAAAGAGAGTCGTACACAATGCTTTCGAAGAGCTTAGGGATAGAAGAAAGTTTGGTTATGGGAGGGATGAGTGGGAAATTGATTTGTATAGTGGCATTGGATCCCGGCAGTTTGTTAGACGTCCTCCGAACCCTGAATATCGACCAGAGTACACATCGAATACCGTCAAACATGGTGGTGGTTCATTGCTAATAGTATGGGGATGTGATCAATTTTCTTTCTCGTCTGAAAAATTAATTTGAATGCGCGCAGTCTCTTAAAAATATCAAACACTCAAATCCTTTAGATCCAGCTTTGCCCATATCTGTTTTGCCCTTAAACAATTAGTTCTATCTGTTTAAGGTTAATTTTAGTTCGTATTGTTTGTTCTTAGTGATAATATAAAGTCATGAAATCAATTTTAAAGAATTCGTTTCCTAGAATGTCCTTACTACTCGGTATTCAACAGTGGTAAATTTTGAGCCATTTGTTTTCCGTAATATATGATCGGCTGTTAAGTGCTGTTATAAAGACACTATCTAGAGAATGAAGTGGCCTAGATGTTAGGGAAGTGCGTATTAACAAAAAGCACAATAGGCTTTATTTTTCAAAATTTATATGAATACGGCTGGAATCATTTTGGTGCATTTGCATTCAAATTTCTATAATAAATCGCAAAACAGAGAATTGAAGCTCTACGATTTTGTTTTATACATTATAAAGGGTGTCCAGCGGGAATTTTTCAACTTTAAATTGCGATTATCGAAATACTAGCGGGTTGAGGTAAGCAGGAGGGGTATCATTCAAAGCGCAGGATTTGCGGAATTTTTAGTCGCCATGAGTCACTGATCGGCAGCGCACCGCGCGTTTGCGGTGGAGCAATATTTGAGTGCGGTGATGTTCCGAACACGCAACTTATCTGGTCGTGGGTACAAAGATTCAGGCAAGAAGGCACAAATGGTCAATAGACCTATTCCTGGACCATCAACGTCAGCAACAAAGCCAGAAAATGTGTCTCAAGTTCGAAATGAAATTATTCCAAATCTACGTAAATCGATAAGGAAGATTGCGGCCTTTACAGGAATAAAAAAATCAACAGTGCATGTTATTTTGAAAAAGAAATTAGAGCAAAATGCAAATTGTTCAGTATCTCAACGAAAGTGACTATCATTTGCGAGAATCCTTCGCAAGAACAATGCTGCAACGTTTTCGGACAGCACTTACGCTTGGAAACATTTTATTCAGTGACGAAGCACATTTCCATATTGATGGATATGTTAACAAACAAAATGTACGATACTTGTGCCCCAATAACCCTAGAGAACGCCATCAAAAACGTTTAAATTGTGTAAAAACGACAGTTTGGTGTGCCATTTCAGCGAGCGAGCGGGGTCGCAAATGTAAGGGTCCGACTGCAAGAGTGCATTGAAAAAAACGACCATCAATTGGATTATATCGTTTTTAAATAATAAAATCCGCACTGTTACTTTGCATTTAATTGAAATAAAATAAATAAAAACGATGTAGTTTTTTATATTGAATTTTGAAGTTGAAAATATTCCACTGGACACCTTTTATAAGTCTTGACCTGAATATAAAAATTCAAAAGTTTAGGTGATAATGATTACATCGAAAAAAAAGAAAACATTGCAAAATTGCCTGCTTTGTTTTACTCGTGACTTTTTGGTAAAAAAAGCGGGTTAGATAATTAACATCAACATCGAGTGAATGATCGAAGGGCGAATTAAAAAAATGTATGTTTCTTAGAAGTTAAAAAAAGCCAAACATAAATTAGATACCTATCAGATGGTTACATAACCATTTCACAATTAAACAGCTTAATCCAATTCAACTTACCATTTATCAGTGAGTATAGCAACGTCCAGATTAATGAATCTCATACCAGCTTCTTTAGCTGTGGCTTTGGCAATCAATGTTTTTCCACATCCTGGCGGCCCATGCAAAAGAACTCCTTTCGGTGCTTCCCAAAGTTTCGATTGATTAAACAAGTCTCTATGCCTAACAGGCAAAACGACTGATTCTCTTAATTCTTGAATAACACTATCCAGGCCAGCGATATCCTTCCAGCTGACTGGGATATCATCGGGTACAACTAAGTGTGATGCAATCATAAGTTCATAGTCGCTCAGCACTTGAGTGTTAATCTTAAAGCCATCTCCTTCGCCTAGTCTATTTTTGCAAGTGCATTGCCATATTAGATAAAACAAAAAACAAATCAATTTCTTCCTTTTTCTCACCTTTTCAATTGTTCTTCAGCACGTATTTTAGCCTTTCTTTTGTTCTTGCTTGTCGGATCTAATTGGTTCATCATCCACTTGACCGAATAAAAGGTGACAACGGAGGCAAGGGACACACGAAGGATCAATTGCAGGACCTCATTGCGACTTAATTGAGAATTACCAAAGCTCAAGTTGTTCATGTTGTTTCCTTGAATTAAGCGATCTGAAAGAGCTTTTTAATTTGGTAACATGGAATGTTTGATTGAATGATATAATTTTAATTTACAATTTTAATATATCGGAAGAAAATTCACGTTTTTACTTCCGCAAAAAAAAACTGGGATTTCTGTTCTCGCCGTGCTGCTACGAGAAGTACAAAATTTTGATAGATGACAGCTGACATAAATGTCATCGATATGTCAACATTTTGACAGAAGACAGTAGAAGCCCTTCAAGCAAAGGAGTCCGTTTTGGATTCGAAAACGTAGTGGACAACGTATGAACGACTACGTTTTCGGATCCTAATGTGGATCCTCAAAACTGCGTTTTACGGCTCGGATTAGTATGGAAATTAGAGTCACCACGGACCCACTGGCGCATGCGCTGTGAAATATAAAATTCACCATAATTAGCAAGTACCGAAACCAAGAGGTATGAAGAGAAAATTCCCTTATTGAGTTCTAAATTCCCTACAAGCAACAACCACAGACAGAGGACAAACAAAGAATAAGAAGAATGTTTTTCCTTCCAAGGCACAATTATTTGGAATTTATACAAATATTTACAAAAACACACTTATTTGCACTAGCAAAGATTAAACAAATTACCATTGTATTTAGTTTGTATTATTATCCGAAAATTTGTTTAAGTTTTCACGACAAAAAGAAATAAAAAGAGAAATGATCTCCACCGCACGACTTACAAAATTAAACTAGAAGAAATAAGTGGGGAAAAAATAAAATCCCCGTGCGAGCTCATTTTTTAAGGATCCAAGCAGTACCGACAAAGTTGGGTCAGTGAATTTGCTTGAAGGGAGCCCTTTAATCGATTTACCGACCCAAGTTCATTATGCTACGTTTTCATTAGGCCAAATGAGGTAATTTCGTTGAAAATTTCCAATCTTGTTCTTTGCAAAGTGACTTATGTTCTCTGTGCGAAAGAGAACAAATGTATCTTTTCTTTTATTTACTGAGCAAAAGAAGAGGAAAAAGGCGATAATATTTTTCTTTGTATGTATGAGATAGGAAAACTGAATAAACACTGTCGGTGTGTTGGTGAGGTTCGTTGCGATTGCTTGTGGAGTTGCTCATGTGCGCGCTCATCGGTCAACTTGAGACTAAACTATTTTGTTGTGGTAGCAGTTGCTTGTGCGCGACTAGCCTAATGCCCGTCGTCCACTTGTGCCCAACGCGTTCAATTTCAAGTTCAACACATTCAACTCTAGTGTACGGTGATCTCAATTCCATTCAACCGTCGCGTTTACTGCGGTTGGAGTTCGTTCCTCAACGCGTTGTTCAACAGATGTACGGGAAGTGAATGAGCTCGTGTTGCTCGTTGCCCATACTTGGGCATCGCGTTGAGCAACAAATTCACGATAATGTGCTGCACATTATCTGTTCAACACGTTGAACAAGTTTTGAATTTTTGTTTGGTGTGAGTTGCGTTGGATACGATGAAATTTGTGTGCGGATACAAATTGAACCGTTGTGTTTCATGTTTACAAACTCACAGCTGTAGGTAGGTATATAATTTTTGCTTATGTTTTTCACATTACAGTCGGAAGTTTTGTTCTATTGTTTGTATTTCGTCTCAACTTTTCTTTTTCTTTGAAGTGAAATCATTAATTTTTTTTTATTTTTTAACTGAATAAAACACAATACAAAATAGCTTGCAAATAAAGTCTTTGTTCTTTGATGAGAAATAATTTTAGAAATGTGAGTAGCTGTCAACTGATGAGTGCATTCAACGTGTTGATCAACGAGTGTTGCTTGGTTAAGTTAAGTGAACGGGCCTATGAACTCGTTCACCAACATGTTGTGCAACCACACCAGAAACTCTGTTGATCAACTCGAGGAACCTATTTGTTGTCCAAAATCAGACAAGCTTATCAACTAATGTACGGGGTTGCTCAACAATTGAGTGAGTTGATCAACTTGGTGTACGGGGGTATCCAACAGTTGAAAGAGTTAACCAACTAGGTGTACGGCATTATTCAACGTTGGAGTGAGTTGGTCAGCTAGTGTACGGGGCTTTCAACGCGTTGAACAACTAAATTGTAAAGTTTCGTTGCTCAACAAGAGCAATGAACAGAATGCAAGACGCAACTGGAATAGATGTCAAAAAAGCTGCAGTAGATGTCAAAAATGCTGCAGTAAAAGTTAAAAATTGTTCAACTCTTGCAGCTCCGGCTGCAGCATTTTTGACATCTATTCCAGCTCCGTTTTGCATTCTGTTCAGCCAGTGAGTTGTGCAACTATAGTGTAAGGGGACAATAATTTGTTTATCCAATTATGGAGTTGAATAAACAGTTGAACGCAGTTCGTTGATCTAGTTGCGCACAAGTGGACGACGGGCATAATAGTTGCATTTTATTATCCACATGATCTTATCCGGATCAATTTCTAACACGTGATTACAAAAACAACATGGGATCCTGCTTTTTATCTGGATCTATTTCAATGATCCAAAAATTACAACGATCTTTTTAAACAAGAGTATATTGACTATAGAGAAAAGGTATAACTGCATTGCTCTGCGTCATCAGCACCTGTGTTATATGGTCTTCCGAAGATCCACAAATCGAATTTACCTCTGTGTCAAATAGCATCATCCACTAACGTTCCATGTTATGGACTATCGAAATATATTGGTGGAATACTTAAACAAATAATTTCAGAAGAGTTCAATATCAAAAACTCTTTCAAACTTAAAGACAGAATGAAAAATATATCATTGGATGAAGATGAAATATTAGTCTCATTTGACGTAGTTTCACTCTTTACTAATATACCTACTTACACAGCAATTAAAATCATGATGCGAAAATGGGAAACTAAAAACTATACAAAAATACTAAAGAAACTATTTTTAAAGATTCTGCAATTCTGCTTAACAGATAACAATTATTTCAAGTATCGGAACACGTTTTACAACCAAACATTTGGTATGCCAATAGGCAACCCCTTATCTCCCACTATCGCAGACATAGTACTCGACCATTTACTCAATGAATCAATAGATAAATTACAAAAATGTAACACAAAAATAAAATTCATAGCCAAATACGTAGATGATATTATTGCAGTAGTCAAAAAGAATGAAACTAACAAAATACTCAAAACACTGAATGAATACCATTCCAAACTAAAATTTACTCTAGAAACAGAAAATAATTATATGATCCCTTTCCTGGACATGAAATTTATAAGGGAAAAAAACAAAGTTATATTCGATTGGTACACGAAACCGATGTCATCAGGTAGAATAATTAATTTTATGTCTTGCCAACCAATGAAATATAAAATTAACACAGCCAAAAAACTTATCAATAAGGTTCTAGATATCAGCGATATTAATTTTCACGAGGAAAATATAATAAAAGCAAGGACATTACTTCAAATGAATAATTTTCCTAATCGAATAATAAACGAAATTATTAGTGATAAATTGCTTCAAAATCAAAATCAAAATAATCTAACAACAATAAAAGCTAAAACAACCCTAGATACTTCTCACTTACATACATCCCTCTCCTTACAGATAACCTCTCCCTAACCAAAACAATAGATATCAATAAAGAAAAAACAACATTTGCACACAAAATCAACGCCACACTTAATACAATATTCACCAACACCAAACCACCTATAAAAATAACAGACCAACATGACATCGTGTATGAAATACCATGCAAATATAAATCAAACGAAGATTGTCAACAAATATATATTGGATTCTTGTTTGTGCTCGCAAACCGAACGGACGTATTTCTCTCGCGCTCATTTGTTCAAGAATTTAATTTTTTGTGTGTTTCGCAAAGTTCTCTTATTTTAATCATGGATGGTGGTTCGTCCCCTCCGATAAACAAACTAATAATAGTGTCGACAATAATGTCGAAAAAACAAAATTGATTTTGCCTTCCCAGCTGCTAAATGCTGAAGACAAAAATGGGATTTACAACAAAGTGAATCGGTGGCGTCCCGACGGTGCACCACCAAAAAACATTCCCACCGAAACTGAAATGGAAACAGACGCCAGCACCACTGAGGTAGGTGCGAGCGAGAAAACTGATGGTGTCAGCAACGAGCAGGCACCACTTCCAAACAACGCCGGCATTGTGATTGGCTGTACTGATTCAACGGAAAGTCCGTATCTCCAAAATAACGGAGGAACAAAAACGAAGCGGTTCTAAGGAATCTACTATCTAACGATCAAGAAATCGTTTCAAAACTTATTGCCCGTAAAAGGAGGCAATCTACCATCGGCAAATCAGCCAAAAAAACTTTTCGGAAGACCCCACCGCGGAATCCCAATTACTACGCTGTGCTTGACGATTCACAGGACGACGATGATACTGGCACGAATCGTGCAGAGATAAATAGCCATAAGGCCAGCGGTTCCGGATTGAACTCCAGCAACATCGTTCCCAACGTAAACTCCAACAACAATTTTGGCAACTTTAATCGCAGCAGTGACAACAGCAGCTTTAATCGCAGCAGTGACAACGGCATCAACATTATTCGTAGCAGCGACAGCAGCAACATTATGAACACCAAGAAGACACAGGATTTTGATAATCTGAATTGGTGTCCACCAATATTTTGCACAGGTATTTCTTCCAAGCCAATAATTGATTTTTTTAAGCAATGCAACATAGATTTAAGTCTAGTAAAATTCCATTCGAAAAGTTTCGGTAAAATAAAAATTTTTGTTAAAACTGTCAAGCTTCACTCTCTTCTTTGGAACTTAAAAAGTCAAACATTGAAGCCTTCTCCTTCACCCCGAAGAAACATAAAAAATATAATCTGGTCTTGAAGGGAATCTCAACTAATTTCTCTCCTTCTGACGTTCAGAAGGAGCTCCTCTCACTGGACCCCTCGCTGAGGATCACGGTCAAAAAATTCGAAACCAGATGGTCCAAGGAATACAACTTTCCTTTGGACCTTTTCCTATGCGTTTTGGAAGACAGAGAAAGCCTGGTCAAAGCCAAGGCTATTAAATATGCTCTAAGGCATAGAGTTACATGGGACTCGCTTAAGGGGTCAGGCATGAAACAATGCTTCCATTGCCAGAGGTTTGGCCACGTTTCGGCATATTGTGCCTTCCGAGTAAGATGCGTCAAGTGCCTTAAAGAGCATGATTCAGGGAATTGTGAAGTTGGCGCAAAAAGTGAGGAGTCGGTTGCCTCTTGTGTGAATTGCGGTGTATCTGGTCACCCGGCTAGCTACAAAGGCTGCCCCAAACGAAACGAAATCCTGAAAAACAGGCAGGATGTGAAGGTGGCTGCTAAGCAAAATAAATTAACAATACGCAATAATGTTGTGGGCTTTATTAATCCTTCTCCGCGTGAGGGTTTCTCATTTGCGGACGCTGTTAGGGGCTCAAAAAGCGTTTCTGCCCCTATCTCAGACCCAGTTCCTGGGAATGTGATAAACGATTTTCTCAATGAGTCAAAAAAGTTGTTCGGACTCACCTTTAATGCACTCTTTGCCAAATTCAGAGACTTTTGGCCGAACTATTCTAAGCTGGACGATATCCACAAACCGGAAGCCTACTTAGGTTTCCTGGCCTCCCTTTCTACGAATGCACCATGAATTTTAGCTTTATAACTTCAAACGTCAATTCTTTCAATCGTGAAAAGCAATTAGAAGTGGAACTTCTCTTAGAAGAAATTCATCCTACCGCATTATTTGTTCAAGAAACTTGCCTGAATAGGCAAATTTCTTTCTTCAATAATAATTACAATTTTATTTCCAATAACTCAGGTAGAGGCACGGGCGTCCTCCTGAGCAATTCTCTCAAAGCTTCTCAAAAAAATTTTCAAAACAACACTATCTCAGCAACAATAGGCTTAATCCCATTTAAAATTCAGCAGTCATTAAAAACATTGGCTGTAGTGTCGATTTACATACCTTGCGACTCGGGGGCCAGTTTATCCTCTTCACTTGACGAGCTCATCGATTCAGTTAGTGCCTATGACTTCATAGTCATAGGGGGAGATTTTAATTCCCGCCACCCCATGTGGGGGGACCCTCGCACCAACCGAAATGGCCTTCATCTTTCTAGATGGTATTCTGATGAGCACTTTATGGATTTCGACATTATAGCAGCTGAGGGGCCCACGCGCCCCAGTTCTGGCTCGCACATAGATTTTTTCATCGTTTCTTCCAATTTTCGTTCTACAAATAATAGTCCAAATTTGGCTTGTTTAACCTTAGATCTGATATCTGATCATTTTTCAGTATTTCTTAACATTCAATTGCAAAATGCCTCTCCCTTTCCACACCCTCCTCGTAAGATCCGCTGTTTTAAAAACACCAATTGGGCAAATTTTAACAGCTCTCTCTCGACTCCCACCTTGATAACATGTTAGTTCCCACCGATATTAATCTCTAAAATTCCGAAATAGATTCTTATATTTCTTCATTTACCACCACCCTATCTGATTGTATTTCCAATTTTAGCGAGGAAAAATACGTACTGGCAAACCGACTTAAAATCTCGGAAGAGACTCTCAATCTGTTTAAAATTAGGAAAGTCTGGAAGAGAAACCTAAAAAGATTATTCCACCGCTTTGGTGACAGAATCAGCAATGAATACAAGGAATTATCTTCCAGAATAAGCTGCCTAAGCAAAATAATTAAGGATAGAGTCCGAATTGAAAATAATACCCAGCTCCGACAAAAACTAAACAGCTTACGGCCCTCTCCTAATGTGTTCAAAGCAATCGATCAACTCACGGGGTGAAAGAAAAGTCTAAATGCACCTCAATTCAATTCAATTTGTTTTATTGAACATAATATATACAATTTGGCTTACAACTAATAAGATACATTGAAAAAATTTACATTTGTTGGCGCATAGGGGGCCTAACTTTATACTATGTCTTAGGTTTAAAATTTTATAATTATATAAAATACATGTAAAAATTTATTTAAGCGTCGGTTGACTTTCTCATTCTCGGGGTGTTCCATCCCGGTTGTCTAGTCTAAATGCACCTCGAGAGCTTGTTTTCAACGATCGAACTCTAGCTACCCCACACGATAAAGTTGAAGCTTTTAAGTCATTCTACTCATCACTTTACTCCCTTAAAACTCCTACTTACGATGAAGAAAACGTTCTTACTGTTAATACTTTCATTGCTTCCTTCTCATCTTGGAATGCTGATCTTAAAATAACAAATTTTTCTCCCTCCAACAAGTCAGACACGAACTCCCTTGAACCCTTTATTTCTACTAGCCTAACAGAATCAATTATAGCAAATTTAAACAATAAAAAATCTTTTGGCCCAGATAAAATTTCTAACTTCGTGCTTCGTAAGTCCAAAACTACTATCGCTAAACACCTTACTCCGATTTTCAACAATTGCATCAATAATTGTTATTTCCCTTTATCATGGAAGAATGCAACTCTTGTTCCCATTAGAAAAGGACTCAGTTCGAACAATATAACTGACTTTCGCCCCATCTCGCTTCTGTCTAACATAGGCAAGGTTCTGGAAAAAATACTTTTACTAAAGATAAATGACTTTTTTGAAGATACCCCCCTCACTCAAAATCAGCAATTTGGCTTCAAGCGTGGTCATTCCACCGAGCACGCTCTTTTATATTTCCAAAATCGCATCCTCAATAACCTCAGATCGAAGCACTGCACGGTCGCATGTGCTCTAGACCTATCGAAAGCTTTTGACTCGGTGTGGTATGCCGGGTTGCTGTATAAACTTAACCTGTTGAACTTTCCCCCTCATTTCATTAAGATAATTCAGAACTTTTTCTCCTCCCGCAGCCTATCTGTTTGCTTTGAGAATGAGTTATCCTCTCCCATCCCAATTTTATCAGGCATCCCCCAGGGATCCATTTTGGGCCCATTTTTATTCAACCTTTTTCTCTCTGACTTTCCCATTCATAATAACAACTCCGAAGCCGTTCTCTATGCGGACGACACTATTCTATTCAGTCCCCATGAAAGACCTCACAATGCTCTGCATGAAGTGAGAAACCACCTCAGTGTAGTGATTCCGTACTATAAAAAATGGGGCATTGAACTCAACTTAAAAAAATGTGAGATGATTTGTTTTAGGAATGCGTCCGGTAGGGGCCACCATCTGGCGGTTCGTGAAAGCAAGTATCTGAAACTCTCTATTGATAACAACGTAATCCCCTTAAAGCAATCTATTAAATACTTAGGTATCAACCTTCATGAACGATTGAAAATGAACCAACACGCCATAATTGCCTTGAAAAAAAGCAAGGCAGCAGCTGCCATTTTAAAACTTCTTCTAAACTCTAGGGAAGTTGATAGGAAATCTAAATTACTTATATACATAAAACGCTCATACGCCCTCTGATTTCGTATGGATTCCCTACTTGGTTCCACATAACCCCTAACGTTGCCCAAGAACTTCAGTCTTTCGAGAGGAAAATTATTAGGAAGTGTATCTCCAAACACAGAAGACGATCCGGAAAGTGGTTCAGTAACCGCGCTATTTATGAGGAATCTGGAATAGTTCCTTTAGCCAACTACCTAACTTCACTGTCTAGCAAACGAATGCAGGCTCTTCAACATCATGAAAACCCTGTCCTACGGAACGCATTTGAGGAAAACTTCGGTTTCACATTGAATGATAGATACTACCTGTCACCAATAGGTATACTCGGCGGGGGTTCTTTGGAGGAGTTCCAAATCGCTGACGAGGATTGTTCCTTTCTTGCACCGTTCTCCCAATAACTACAGAGGCTTAATTTCTTTTTTTCCTTTTATAACTCCCCTTCGCTTCATATTGCTCAATTTCTATAATCTCACAATATAATTAATTATTTTTTATTTTCATATTCATATGGCTGGAAGAAATACCTTATTTTATGTAATATGTTAAGTTTTATTTCGTATTTTTCTTTTTCTTTGAAGTTTTCAAACATTCAATTATGAACTTATCAACTTTCTTTTCTGTAAATATTTCAACTTCTTATGTTTTTATTGCCTTATCAATTGTGCCTTCATAACATAGAATTTAGTAGCTTAAGTAATGTCAATTCAGTATTATAACTAAACAAATAATTTTGTATATAAGTATATAAATATTTCCCTCCACTACTATAAAATAACTACTAATGTATACCTATAACATGTATCTCGGATGGAAAGTATCTTTCTCGCATTTATGTACACTAGCTGCCATTAGAAAAAAGAAGACAGCTACTACATGACCACACTGTGGATTTTGACAATGTCAAAATATTGGACAAGGAACGACGAATGAACACACGGTTCACTTTGGAAAGTCTCCGAATCCAGCAAAAAATAAAAAAAAAGACGATGAACCACAAAGAGGACATTGATGACATAAGCACCATATATAGTGTTGCCATAACGTAACTGTGATAAAGTTTAATTCTGGTTTGCCAGCAATTTTTTCTATTGTTAATTTATTTATTTATTTTCAAAGTTCAGTGCTTTATAAACTAAATTTTCTTAAATAATAATGTAAATTATATCCAATTTAAAAAAGTAATTTCTTTTTATTATTCAAAATCAAACATTTTTAAAAATCTTTAATTGTAACGTTACTAACTTCATGATTATGTATTGTGTTGTTTTAAGAATTAATAAATTTTAAACCCCTGATGAAGCCGGTAAGTAACCGGAGAAACGTTGGGAAAGAATGAATTGGTTTTTAATTAATTGCATTATTTTAATAAAGACCATTAAGCCCAAATATCTATACAACAATTACTATTGTGAATGTGTCTCAATAGTGCCAAGAAAAGAGGCAACAGACACGTGAAAATAAACAAACATAAGGCAAAAAGAGACGGGTGTATAACTTAGATCCTGTCTGTTTTATTCATCATGATCTGATGCGGATCGGATCATGAGGATAATAAAATGCGGCTTCCCTGTTCCTTGGTTAGTCCCAAACAGTTTCAGACCACCAGATTTGGTGTGGACCAGTACAATTTTTCAAGTGTGCACTAAATTTGGTGGTTTCAAACTGTTTGAAACTCGGGAAGGAACACAGCCAATTTCAACCAAATTTGCACGAAATTAGGTTGGAAATTAAAGGTAGAACTATAATAGTCGGAAGGGCACTGAAGCTAATGTCAAAAACCAACGAAAAGTAGCTTTCCGTACCGAAAAAAGGGGAACACACCCATAATGTAATTATTATCTATCTCTTTTTGGCACTCCTATTTCACCAAATGTCAGTTTTACTTAAGTGAGGTGCGCTCCGGAGCGCACCTCACTTCCGTAACCAAAGTTGAACGAAACTTGACGAAACGCTCCACTCCGCAATTATAGTCTCCGTCGTATGCTTTCCGTGTATTCGCTTGTTTTCTTCCGACCACTTAAGTGCCCCTCCGAGCATTATAGTTCTAGCTTAAGGCAAAACCTAACGAACACACCCAATTAGCCACAGTTTGAAGAGCTCTGAAAAGGTTTTGTATGAAAATGTCAAAGCGCAATGGAAGGAGACAAAAGAAACAACAACAAAAAGCGATAAACAGCCAGTTGAAATTCAAAAATGAAATGAGCTGTCAAACGAAATTATCAAATTACAAATGAAAACACTTTATGTGATTTGCGAAATTACCTCATTTTGGCTCTAATGAAAACGTAGGAGCCGAAATGAGGTAAAAGGTCTGTTTTTTTTTTAAGCCCGCGGGGCTAATTGGACGAAAAAAACGACGTCTGGGCTAAGCCATTTACATGTTTTATGCAACGACAACTAAGCCCCGAAATTTTTCGGGGCTTACATTTATTAACAGGCTAAAAACTGTGCTATCAAACTAATCACCTCAGGTTATCGATAAACAGCCTTATTCATAAACGCATCATAGCAAATAAAAAGCGCTATGCACTCGCTATAATGCCACCGAACGCGAAAACCTTATTCATAAAACTTAAGCTGGCCATACACGATAGAGCCATTTGGCGCGGAGCCATTTGGACGGGGTCCATGCGGACACGGTCCGAATTTGGGTGCAATAAAAATAAAAATATCATTTTTTTTGCCTGTTTGCTCTCAACAATAAAAACAGACAAACAACTTTAGAAGCAAGGCATGAGACCAAATTTTCCTTGCAAATCATGAAATTTTCCTTTTAAATGGCAATCAAATAATAAATAAAACAAAAAAACCCTTTTGAACATGAACATAAACCGGAAGAACCGCCATATTTTGTTTTGACCGAAAAAAAAGAAAGAGAAAAAGTGATACATTTAGCAAGAAATTGTAATTTACAATTTAATGAGTGAGAGTGAGAAAGGTATGCTTTATTTTTAAGTGAAGTTGGCACTATTGCAAATCTTGTAAGCAAACAGAACTTTTTGGCTCTCTGTGTCCCCACACACGACAGAGCCGAGCCATGGCTCGATGGCTCGGGCTCGTGGATTTTGGACTGTCTGAATATCCAAATGGACTCACAGAAGTGATATATTCAGATATGTATGCCTACACGCATATACATACATAACCTATTCTTCCCAATAAAAACTGAGCAAAAGGAATAATGAAATAAAACAACAAAACAGTTTTATCTCAAACATTTTTATTTAATTTATGCACATAATGCGTACCTACTATAAACATAAAACAACGAGAACTGTATTATAAAAAAAAAACTAAAAAGAATCCAAACGGAACGGAGCTGTTGCGGCCGCCAGCGGAGCAGCAGGAAAAATGGGGGTTGATTTGTTTTTTTTTTTTTCTTTTAATAAAAATGCACTGAGTAAACGGAATATTTAATAGCTTAGTTTTATTGAAATATTTATTAAATATTACTAAAAACGACACAAGGAAACTTCAAAATTATAATTATTAACACAGAAATTGAAAAGACCCGACAGCATTATTCTTTTATTGATTTTTCACGAACAGCTCTGATGTTTGCTTAGAGATGTGCAAGTAAAATGTAATAGATTTTCCCTTTTTGGCACTTTATTTGACATAAGCGTTGCATAACTACCATTTTTCTACCCACAATTTTGTCCGTTGTCCTCTGGGAGCTTGAGAGTTGCTCGGAGAGGATGACAAACTAGGTTCATCATTTATCTTTATTCTTTCGTGTTGAGCCAGCGGAGACTCACACGCCATCTTTAATCTAAGCTAGGAAGCTTAACGAAACTTGAAATGGGAAACGTACACTGCACACTTAATGTGGATTTCGAGCAACGCAACATCAACATAAGCCGTTTTCCTTTGGAGGTGGCGAAGTACTTACGAGTAGATGAAAACCCTAATCTAGTACTACCAACTGCACATGCTCTCATGCGCGAGTAGATACATTTTACATGGGAAAGCAGTTTGATGTGTTCCATTGAAAAAAGCTGGCAAAGTACTTGCAAGTACTTCACCACCTCCAAAGGAAAACGCCTATAAACTTAATTTTTCTTTTTTTTAAACATGGCACCAAGCCCAGCCTAAATGTTTAACTTTAATTTTAACTTTAAATAAACATCGACCGCATAAAAGAATGGAACGCTAAACGCTACTCCCTTCACTCTCCAAATCTGTACAAAGGTCCACCGAATAGTAGATTGCGCGATAGTTAGTTTGTTTTGAGTTTTTGCCTTCCTCCTTCGTTTCCTCAAAAAGGTTTAGAAAATTGTTAAAAGAAAATATTTGCCTTCTTCGAATAATTTTCAAAAGTTAGAAATGTAGAGTAACTGAGAGAATGCTCAGAATTATGTTTTCAACTTTTTATAGTTTTTTTGATTCTTTTCTCAAAGTAGATTATTGTGAATATGTCTTGCTCCGGCCTTGGATTCGTCAAGTTTTGGGACAATGCCAACAACTTGGGGAATCCATTGAATGTGTGAGTGAGAGATAGTTTCGTTGGAACTCAACCTCGGAGTGGAACCGTAACAGAGTTCCACGAAAACCATACAGCACATACAGTGCGTGAGAATGTGTGAGTGAAAGAGAGGCCGGTAGAAGACAAAGGCTAGGCAGGAACAACCACTTCTTGGTTGACCTGAATAGCCGATAGAGGTTTTAAAGATTTTGAGAGAAGAAAAAGAAAAGAAATATAGAAAGTTGGAAAATTTTGGATATTGTTTAATTAATTAATTTCAGTTGGTAATAATAGAAAAGTGTTTTGAAAGTTGTTCGAGGAAGGAGTTATTTGGTTGAGATAAAACTCGCTTTAAGGAAAGGATTTTGATAACCATCGCCAGAACGGGGCGGATATTTTTTCATTTCATTTCATTTCATATATTTTATTCATTCCAACTTAAGAAATAATAACAATTTTTTAATAATTAAAGAAAATACTTAATGTACGGAAGGAATAATAGTAGTCATTCTGTAACTATTAAAAGCTAGTGTTGAATGATCTGTTATACTAAAAATTTATACAATTCAAAACTGATGTGGGGTATTAATCAGTTGCCTGGACAAATTTAAATAATGATAAAATATAAGAACTCAAAAATGCATGCAGGAAAGAATTTGAAGAATACACACAAAATATTATTATTATTGCACATATCAAAAGACGGATTCAATGTTAGAATAATCTATAGTAAATAACCAATTCTTGACTTTATTAAGGAATGAGTGGAAACGGTAAGTTTTTCTTACATCAATCGGTAGTTTATTAAAACTTTTAGGAGCAGTAATAGTGTAGAAATGTGAAAATTTGGTTTTATGAGCGAATGGAATATTGGCCAATGTTTGGTTATTAATGCGTAAGTTATGACAGTTAGAGTTTCTGTTTGGGTTGTTACCACTTTGCTTAAATAACTCTCTGAGAACTTTAAAGACAAAGAGGTGTCTTAATGGAAGAATCTGTAACTCTCTAAAAAGCGGCCAACTGTGAACAAAACGATTTCTACTACAGATGATTCGGATTAAAAATTTCTGAGCTTTAAGTAAACGACCAAAAGTATTATCATAACACCCGCCCCAGCTTGTAATACCATATTGCAACTTAGAGTTTGCAAGGCCAAAATATATCATTGTTAATACTTTCTTAGAACAGTATGGTTTCACGAGATACATTTTTCGTGCAACTCGTATCATGTGAGATTTAACTGCGTGCGTGTGGGTTTTCCAATTTAAATTTAAATCAATTGAAACTCCGAGATATTTATATTCACTAACAGATTCTATTTTAAAACATTTACTTGAGCATTGAATACTTTCATCAAAATTTCTACTTCCACAGGTATGAAAAGACAAACAAAATCTTTTACAATCATGGGAATGAAAAAATAAGCCAAAATCAGAAACAATATTTCCAGACATTTTGAAAGCCATTACTTTGGTTTTTTCACTCACGATCAACTTATGAAAGGTAAACCACTGTCGCAGATTTTGTAAGTCTTCTTCAATTTTAGTAATGCAGTTAAACGCAGTAACATCTCGATAGGAGAAGGCTATATCATCCGCAAACGCGGTTGGCAATCCATTGAAGTTCTGACTGAATAGAGAGTTTTATATAAATCAGGAATAAGAGTGGACCCAGCACCGATCCCTGTGGAACACCATTCATAATTGTTAGGGAACTGCTTAAATTTCCATTAATATTAACTGATTGCTTCCTATCCTTAAGATAAGAACGAAACCAGTCATGTAGAAATCCTCTAAAACCAGACCTATACAGTTTATCTAGAAGCAGATCATGATTTACCATGTCGAAAGCTTTCGTCATGTCTATAAAAAGAGCCATAGTTGATTTTGAAAAGTTAAATCCTTCATAAAGTTGGGTGCACAACTGGAGAAAAGCGTCTTCCGTGGATTTCCCTGCCCTAAAACCAAACTGATTTTTAGAGAAAAAATTTTGATTATCCAAAAAAGAAATCATGCGTGATTTTAGCAGCTTCTCAAACAACTTAGAAAAAGTAGGAAGTAGAGATATGGGTCGATAATTTTGTAAGTCCTTGCGATTTCCTTTTTTAAATAGTGGTATTACTTCTGCGCATTTTAATGATTGTGGAAAGCAGCCATAAGTAACACTTTTATTAAATATATAACAAAGTATATCAGTTATATAATAGACTATCTTTTTTAGAAGTGAATTTGTAATACCATCACTTGTGCAGGAGCTTTTATTTTTTAAGGACAGAATGAGCCTAAAAATTTCTTCAGAAGTGATTGCATTAAAAACAAAGCTGTTGGCAATACCACTTTCATCATACATAGATCTTGACCTTAAGTTACAATCACAATTATTATAAGCAGGTAATGCAGGCGGCTTCAAGCTTTCTGATATGCCAATAAAGAACTCATTGAATTTGTTGGCCATGCTACCTGAGTCAGATAAAATAGAGCCATTTACTTCCAAAACATCGATTGGTTTGAACTGTGTTTCTTTACCTAAAATATTATCAACAATTCTCCATTCTTCTTTACTGTTACCCCTACAATTTCGCATCTTATTGGCATAGTAATGATCGCGTGTATCAATTATTTTTTTATTAATATCTTTGCATAATTTATCATAGAACATTTTCAGTCTAAGGTTGTTAGGATGCTTCCTGCATTTCATTGAAATTTTCTTTTTCCTTTTAACTTTATTTAAAAGATCAGAAGTCATCCATGGCTTAAGTTTTTTGTATCTGTTACTATTTTGATCATGCAAAGGTAAAGAAGTACAGTTTAAAATATGGTTATTTAAAATCGATAAAAATATGTCATAAGCAACTGATGGATTGCTTTCTGAATATACTGGTTCCCAAAATTCATGTTTAAGATATTCATTTAACATAAAATAGTTTACTCTAAAATTGTTCTGCGTAGAGCAGTTTACGTTATTAGGACTATTGATGTTACCTGTGCTAAGAGTTACCATATGATGATCAGTAAGTCTGTAATCGTAGACATTACCACAAAAAAAACTTTTATTATTTTTATGTATTCTTGTGAAAATATGGTAAATACAAGTGATAGATGAATTAGACACACGAGTTGGTTCATTTACAAGGCTCTTGAGACCGTACGAAGCCATTAAGAACATATAGTTCTCAGTGTCTTTATCAGTCTCATTTAAAATGTCAATATTTAAGTCACCGATAATTATTAAATTACTAGCTTTTATTTCACTTAAAAGAGAATCGGATTCTTCAATAAAGACACCTTTATTAAATTCATGTAATCTGTAAATGCACAAAATTGTATAGGAATCATTAACGTATTCGAGGTTTAATTTCACTAGATCGGCGCTTGGAATATTAAGCAAGGAACAATCACACATATAACCAGTCTTCACATAAACAGCGACGCCACCGGCTGCGTAAGAATCATTACATATTGCAAAAAGTGAATAACCCGGAATATTATAAAAATCTAACTCATTTTGATAGATCCTAATCTCACTTAAAACAATTATAATAGGTGAATTCGCGAGAGATTCGATATGTGCTAACAATGTATAAAAATTTTTTCTTAAACTACGAATATTCTGATGTAAACAAAATGTTTCAAATTCATTAACAGTAGAGGGAAGAGTAGATGCTATTTGATTACGTTGGGGAGATGAAATAGAACTATTTATACCAACTGAGCTCATAGTTTTTCTAGGTCTGCAATACAGTTTATTTTAATTAATTTATCAACTTCCTTCATTCGCATATATACTGCCCCATTCCTCGTCCATAAAAATTTGTACCCCTTGGAGACTTTCTTCGATGCTGCAGACTTAAGTAGTTGACGAGTGTTGTAAGATCGGCTCTCATTCACGTACATCTCCTGTGGTACAGTATTCTCGTTGATCAACGTTGTCATCAATTTTGCTTTGTGTTCATATTTCGCTTTCATTATTTTCTCTTTGCAAACACGTGAAACTAGCCTCAATTGGAGAATATTTATTTTCTTCGATGATTCGTTAAGTGGTTTCGTTGTAATTTGCTTCATATGACAGAAATCAATATCTTTTTCAATCACATCCAGATTCATACCATCACGGAAAACTTTCAGAGCAATATCAATATCCGAAAGATTGTCAGTGCAAGGAACGTTAAAAATTTCGATCGAGTTAGCTAACAGTTGATGTTCTAGGCGATTGACTTTAGTTTCCAACGAGGAGATCCTCTCTTCACATTCTTTGTTTTTAATTTGTAGAGCATCAATTTGATTTTTTTGGTTCTCTTTAATAATTAAGAGCTCTTCATATATCATTTCCAAAGTAATGGACGATTTATCTGACGATGAATTTTCAATTTGTTTTACTTTTTCAATTAAAGGTGATAGATCTAAGGTTCTATTTGTATGGTCAGATAAATTGCAATCCTCCAGCGCTGGTTATATTACCTTAGTTTTCGAAGAGTTAGATGTGGAGCAATTAGCAGCTGAAGATCCCGAAAGAGACCCGCGGCGAATGAATATACAGCTAGTTCAACGCCATAATCTTTTGTTTTTTTTAATAACTTCCAGATCCTCCAACGACAATTTAGCACAAGAAGCGTGAAAATCAGAATTACAGTCAGAACACCTTCTTTTAAGCTTTGCTCTCTCTACTTTATGTTTGCAAACTTTGCACGACATTGTGACAAAGAATTAGATATTGAATCGCAACGAATCAAATAGGCTCCCGACACGCGTGTGTACCCCACAACAGACAGACAGCTTTTATTAGAGGAAAAGGAAGAGGAAGGAATTGTAACCACAGGAAAAGATAAGTACAGTGATTGATAGTAGTTCGAAAGTTAATTCGTTTTGATTTAAAGTGCTTGAAAAATAGTAATTCGGTTGGCCTTTTAATTTCGTTTTTATCTCAAAATTGTGAGACTCGTGACCCCATTGGTAGCGTAGTTTTCTTTGTTCTTTATTTCGGGACCGGTGATAGCGGTCCATTCTTGCGGCTTCGGTTTTCTTTGTTTGCTTTTTATTTTTGCTTATTTGCTTAAATTGTTCTTCGAACAATTATTTACTTTGTGTTCATTTTTATCTTGAAAAGATTCTGGGTTTTAATCCAGGCGTAAGCCACGGTTTCCCAGACATTTTTTTCTAATAAACTTTTAAACTCCCCATCAGGGATTCAAATCATTGTGTTTTTCTTCCTACTTTGAAGAAACATTTTCAGTACCCAGTTAAGGCAAACGACCATAAAAGTTTCCTGGCGCCCACCCTATAGCGTAAATACCTACGCCCATTGACATACTATATATGGACTGCTAGTCGAGTCTCATTTCCATACAAAAGCTGTATAAAAAAGAGCTCACATCTTCTTAGCGACGTAACTGCTTCTTGGAGCAAAGTGACAAAAAAAAGTACTTTACTCAATGCCATCTCTTGCCACTTGATCTAAACAAGCTATTTTTTGACATAGAAACTAAGGCCATCTTTTATTATTACTTGTAAAAAAACAGACCCATCTGTGCTCATTCAAATCTATATTTTGACGTCTGAAGTTTGTGTGTCATATTTTCTTTTTTAATTCAAGTTTCAAGCGCACAAGAATAAAATCGTGAAAATTATTTCGTATATATTAAAAATCATTCGCTAAATGTTATAAATCCTTGATAAATAATTATTATAATTAAAGCAATTACATATTTAATTAATGAACCAACAAACACTGGTTTCAACAATTTTCTTAGCGAAGAGGTTGTTTGATGATTTTGTGCCCTTGGAGTTTCCTGCCATCAATCGGCAACTATTCAAAACCAGTGTTCAACAGATTCGAGAAGTCATTGTCACATAGCTCAATTGAGGAATGAGGAGCCAAAAGTTTTATTGAAAGGAGACCCCATCTATGTATGAAGAAGTCGCTTTCAATGCAATCTTCTCGCTGTGGGAACATGGTTCGTCTATTGGCTTACAAGGTATTCTAGACAACCATATTCAAGTACAAACAATACTATTTTTTGAGTATCCAAAGGTTTAAAAGCTTAACTGGCCAGATTTGTTCGAATTATTTTAAGAAGTTCGAGCAAAATTCAACAAGTATGTATATGTATATGGAACGCGATGATTGATATGTTTGTGCTCTGTTACCTGTACCATATTCGTACCTAGAACATGGGACAGGTAAAACAGCACTGCCCGTGTTCCCATCTCTGGAAGCATATTGGCCAGGTGTGTTTAGTCTAGTAGGTGATATTAATCCAGCCATAAAGACACACTATACATACTTACCATGGTCTGGAGGCAGTATGGATTTTTGTCCGCGTTTACATTCATGCAGCCGAGGAAAGATCGAATAGATGTAAAGAGTACAATCGTTTAAATGCTGTTGGGAGAATCTTGCTTTTAGCTCAAAGAAATACTTATGGTTTGTATGTCGTTTATTTACCTTTTTTGTTTGAAAGAATTATTTTGCTTTACAGAAGATTACTTAGCATTGAACGAAAATGGCTCAAAAACAACTAGGCCACAGTCTACACAAGAAACTAATTTGGAAAACCAATCTGGAGAAGTCACTCAGAGATGACAGGCAAGACATGGATTGGATTTAAACCATGAACAAAAATACTATAAAAGTTAACCACATCGACATGAGTACATGCTACAGGAAGTCTTGTCACAACCTTTAATATATTTGTTTATATTAAATCACAATTTGTTTCCTTTCTGTGATTGTTCTTTTCAGCATTTAAATTTTTCAGACTATCGCAACCATCATGCATTGATGAGACCCTTATTTTGAATAACCACCTTTTAATATTCAAATAATAGCATGTGTCCGATATTTGATATCAAATTCCAAATGAGTTTTCCAATCATAAAGCAACATTAGACAATGAGGAATTCACATTAAAAACAAAATTGACTGCCAAAAGGTAATCCACCTCCCTTGCAAACGCAAATAGGTACCCATTCGATGTTTGTTGCACATGAACCCTATCATACCCTAGAAAGTTACCAAAATGTTCCTAATTTGTATGTTTGATCTTCTAAATAAAAACGAATGTTTAATCGGCACTAAAACCGCCCAACCGATTCCATCGATAGATATGTAACGGATTACAAAATTGGCAATTTCCAAAAATTTCATGTGTGGAGGTAATACAAATTTACTATACCATGATCCTCTACTGTAAACCTACATCAAAGCATATTTCCTGGAACGAAAGTTCAATGAATTAAAATTCAACTTACTATGGTTAATATTCACAGTGAATTCTGGATGAAAGCATCGATACGCTATACTTATATTTCTAATACCTGTTTACGAGCAGAGATCAGAAATAAATCCCAACCTTTTGAACGGTGTTTTAATAGCTCTCATTTGTTATTTGCAATTAAAGAATAAAAGTAACAATTAATGTCTGTACCCAACACGCTGTGATGGCCTTATTAATGCCTTAAAGTTTTGAGTCTGCTTGTATGAAACTTTTTTTTTGAAAGTCTAATGTGTATCCTTCAATTTTTCGGACTAAACATTAAAGTGGTGACGATATGCAACTGTCATATCGAAATAGCTTTCATCTGGAATGAAGGTAAAACTGCAGTTGCAAGTCGGTTTAAAATCGTCGTCGGCTTAGAGTGAAAAGCAGCTAGCTCCTATTTTGCATTATTTATAAAAATTATTTAAACAAAAGTGTTCGCATTATTTGAATAAAACTAAGATTTCATCAATTATTTTTCAGCACTCGCTTTTGCAAAATTCAGTGAAATTGAATTGATTTGATAGATTTTTGTATTTTTAAGAAATTTTTGAAGTGGTCTATAATGACAAAAAAATTGGAGCTAGCCGCTTTACACTCTAAGCCGACGAAAAACATAACCGCAGCTAGGAATTCCACAATTCGGCCGCTCCTTTAAGAGTGTTCCGGACTGAAATGGTGATTTCAGGAAGAAGATTGCGAAGCGTGTACTTATCCGATCAAAGCGATTAAGGTGTCCATGGACAGATAAACTTATTTTCTATGCCATCATTGGAAAAAAATTTAATTTTGTGCTCTAGATTTTGGTAAAAGCCTCTTAGAAATCGAGAAAACGGCTTAAATGGCTGTTTTTCAAAGCAAATGTAGCCTACACTTTAGCATTTTTTGCAAAAAAAATGTTTAATAACATAAAATTCCATATTTTTATTATGCCACTATTGGAGAAAATTTTAAATTTTGTATCTAATTAAAATTTTGATAATGCAACATAAAAATGCTTGTGAATTTTAAAAAACCCATTTTTGACAGTCAATTTTTTATACCTAAAGCTATTTTTTTGACAAATTTTTTTGCAGTGGACATAAATTCAATTTATTTTTCATGATTTTCATATTGAAATTTTTAATTCTTAAAATGCACTTTTTCACAGAAAATTTGTGTAAATTTAGAAGTTAAAATCAGTTACTTTTAGAAAAAAGTTTTTTAGTACAATAATACGCCTACTAGAGACCAATTAGAAAAAATGCAAAGTTTTATAAAACAAAGTATCTGATGAAAGTGAAAAAAACGGTCTTATATATGCAAAAAAAAAGTTAGCAAATGACTGGTTTTGTTCAGTTCGGAACACTTAAGGTGAAACAACAATAAACATACTTCTATTCAATCTTTAAAAATATTCCAATATATGTAATTATTTCTATTGGAACATTTTTTAGGATTAAACATTCAATTATGTCTAAAACATTAAATTAGAAACAGACCGAGAGCCCACAGCAGATTTTGGGTGTGAACGATAGCAAAAAAAGAAGTATAGGCGTCGAAAGCTTCGTATTTATCATGGACAGATTTTACTTCCTCAGATGTACAAGTTCCTTCAGCAATCAATTTATCAGCATACAAGTCCAAACCTGAAAACATGGAACACAATCAACATTATAATGCATTGCATGAGATATCGAATACAACTCTTCAACTTACAGTTCTTATGATTGCGAATCTTTTGGTACATCAAGGGTTGAGTAAACATAGGTTCATCAATTTCATTGTGTCCATTGCGTCTATAGCCAACGAGATCAATAACACAATCTTTGTGGAATGTTGCACGCCATTCGGCAGCAACTTTGCAAACGTGCATCACAGCTTCTGGATCATCAGCATTAACATGGAAAATTGGGGCGTTCACAACTCGGGCAACATCTGTGCAGTAGGGTGAAGATCGTGAGAAACGAGGATCAGTCGTAAATCCAATTTGGTTATTAGCAACAACATGGATGGTTCCGTGTGTTGTGTAATCGGGTAAGTCAGACAAGTGCATTGTTTCATAAACAACACCTTGGCCACAGAATCCAGCATCACCGTGGATAAGAATCGACATAACTTTCTTGCCCTCACTATCGCCTCGGTAAAATTGTTCGGCACGAGTTTTTCCCTGGACTACTGGATCAACAGTTTCTAAATGTGATGGATTAGCAACAACGGCCAAACGAATATTTTTGTTTGTAACACGGTTCAAACGTTCAATATAGGTTCCCAAATGGTATTTTACATCACCGGAACCCTAAATTATAGAAACATTTTAATTGTTTTTCGACAAACACAGTGTACAATATCTTACGTCATCTGCAGCTTCGAGACCAGCGAACTGCGTAAATATTTGATGCAATGGCTTACGGAACACATTAGCCAGTGTATTCAATCGACCTCTATGAGGCATTCCCATAATCACAGATTCAACACCAAGTTCAGTCGAAAGTCAATGATTTCTTTCAATGCAGGTATCATCATTTCACAACCTTCAAGTCCAAATCTTTTTTCAGAAGAGTACTTTTTGGCCAAAAACGCTTCAAAACTAAAAAGTAAAGGACCAAATCAAAAAAAATAACGAAACAAACTCTATCAAAAAAAATCGAACAAATTCGTCCTGATAGAAGAATGCTTTCATCGAAGCAATTAAGTTCGTTCCTTATCGTTTAACGTAATTAAGTGCTTATGTTCTATAACTTTCACATGGATAAAACAAAACATAAGTTTGGTTCCAATTTTAAACGTTTTTCGAAGAGTTTTATTCATGCGAGAGTTACAGATTTATTCATGGAATCTGAGACCATTTGAGTGTATAGTTCACTCTACCGGACCGTTTAAAAAATTCAAAATTCTAAGTGAAAAACGGTTTTTTTAAACAGTCTGGCAGGGCGAATTAAACACTCAAATGATCTCAACTTCCGTGATATGGGATCCGCGGAGCTTATCTAGGAAGGGGTGAAAACCAATTTCGGCTAACACGATTTTCCTCGAAGTTGGATTCATATTTTTTTTTTTCGATGCACTGTTTCTCGCAAAAGCCCCACTTGTGGACTGCAAGACTTTGATTTTTTTAATAGTCTTCAATGAAGCTTTCGACGCCTATACTTCTTTTTTTGCTATCGTTCACACCCAAAATCTGCTGTGGGCTCTTAGTCTAAAAAATATAAAATTCATTCTTTAAAAAACCCATTATGCTATAGGATATAGCTTTAATTTTTTTCAAAATGAATTTCTTAATAACGTAACAGTTTCCATATTCTTCAGTGCGTCTTTGTAGTTCAAAACAGGTTCCACCTGTTCACTCAAAAACACGGTGACCTGATCATAAGTATTCTTGCGAACACGATCGTTGTCTTTGCGGAATTGCTTTACCTGCCAGCCTCATGTGAGAGCACACGAATTTTCTGATAAAAAATCTGAAAATCACCACCGGCCTTGACCAAAGCCACTATGATGTCCTCTGCAAACTCAACTGACGATCGGCAGCGACGTCCTGTTCTATCCAACCATTGCCTGCCAACCATATGTGTTGGCAGTGTCGGAATAAACTGTGATCATGTGTCTTGCCAAGGCACAGCAGCGCTTCAAGCACATTGGGTTTCTTTTGTAAAGCATTGTGGATGAGCTGATTTGGGTTGACTCGAATAGCTCCTAACTTCATTGTGGGTAGCAAGAATTCTCAAATCGGAGCATATTTTGTGGATGGATGTTCCCAAGCTTGAGAGCGCTCCTAAGATCTCAACATCAACCTTAAGCAAGCAGGTTTGCCCATGTGATGGCGTATGGTTTTTCAAATCCCGCTTACCTTCCCCACATGACCATTAAAGAGCTGCATAAAAAAGGCCTGAGCTCCATTTGTTCCTTTCACTCCCCGGAATCGCATTTCATCACGTCATCGCCACAGAGCCCCTTCGTCCATGAGTAAATCATGAATACAGAGACACGCTCTTTTCCCAAGCTCTTTTCAGCTTCGTCGGTTTTGGAGGTGAGTCAATCTTGTCAATCGACTTGTGCGATTTGGCAAAGTTCTTCAGGCAGATGATCACAGACGCGACACGAGGAAGCAAGAGGTCAAGCAAGTTCCTCAGAACTATCAAGTCGGTATTGTCACCAACCTAGCAGTAGGTGGCTCCTAAATGTTGAAGGGTGCGGCCAGAGGAGACAGTTTGGCAAAAACATGCACATGTGCCATTACTTCTTGTCGCGTAAGACGCAGCAGCTGGGAAATCAATGTTCTCGACGTTCTTCTTCATTTCATCTATCTGGGCGTGTTATTTTTAGGCTCAGTTACTGAAAAAAGGCAGAAGTGTATAATGATTTTATTATAATTTAATGACCATTGGCATTACGTGTTGAACTCACACTTGAATATTTGAGTTCGCATCGGATTTTATGTCTTTATTTTTTAGATTCAATTATTTTCTTGTTTTTAAATTATTTGCACAAGAAAAAGTAAGAAAAATTACAAAATTTCTTCATTTTTCCTTAATGATAAAATGATAAATAAAAAAAAAAAACAAAACTAGTCAAACCATTTGTCAAAAGCTACACCATTTTTCTGTTTTGCTCCAACTAGCGCTGGTGGCGCTTAGTGGTTGAAAATGAACCGTCGTGAAGTTGGCTCCTGGCAGTCCATATAATAGGTCAATGCCTACGCCCCTGTACTTACCTTAATTTTATTTACTTTCTATCAAACCCTTTTTTTATTCGATTCATATTATTAAATTCTTTAATTGTTCATATAAAATTCGACGAACCCACCCCCAGCTGACTAGCCGGTTGGCTGCATCGTTGTTGCAGTGTTGTTGCAATATTTTGTCTCATGGTATAAGAATAACAAGGTATGCTTGACAGTTCAGGCAATTGAGTCGTGGCGTCATTGCGAGTGAACAATCTCAATTGTTTGCCATTTATGGCAAAGAGAGTAATTTGAAATTGTTTATGCTTTGACGCTATTTGCTATTAAAACTCAAAGTAAAACAATAGATTATTTATGTTTTGAAGTTATGTTTTGATAAATTTCAAGAAAAACAATAAATAATTTATTTTGTAAGGCTATGTGTTGATGAACACTCGCTATGACGTCACACAAAACAAAATATGGCGACCCTTCATCTCATATACAGCATACCTTATATTTTTATACCATGATTTTGTCTTATCTCTCTATTCTCCCATCCTTCTTGATCGTTTTGACAGTTTGGTCATTTCGATCTAATTTTTCGCGTGTGCCGGTTGCACAAATTTATTATTTAATTAATTCGTTTTGTTGTGTTATTATCTTGATTGGATTCGCATAATCCAGAGTTCGCGGTTTTTAAGTAGAATAAAGGCTCCCCCAAACCAACGCGAAACATTCGCTGACGACGCGAAATCATTCACAATAATACAAAATATGAAAGATACACAACGCTAAACAACAACAAAAAACTGACTTTGCGAATGATTCGCTATGATTTCGCGTTGGTTTGGGAGAGCCTTAATTCGTCATCCTAATCGTCCTATTCGCATCTTAAATTCGGTCAAAAATATTGCAACACTTATACAGTGCATAACTTATCATCTGTTTAGTGGAATCTAATGAATAAGGCTGAAATTGTATAGAAACATCAAAACTGACATTTTGGATGTCAGAAATCTCAAACAAATTTTTTTTTTACGAATGGAATAATGGATAATGGAGGAGCTTGGCAAAAGGTAAATATATTCAACTTAAGTTCACATCACTATTTAAAACTTTTTAATTTTTAATTTGTTTTGAAAAGAATAAAGAAATAGGTTTTCAATTTGTACACTTTTTCAAGAAAAAAAAATTGTTTTGGTTTTGCAATGTCAATGTGACAGTTATGCTTATCGCCTTCCATTGGAAATTCCAGCCAGAACTGTTCGAAAATTTCACTTATCGCGTTCAGTTACAGAAACCCAATTTTTTCCAGAGGCGATAAGTGAGGAATGAATTGTTTCATTTTTTAACGACTCGAAAAGTTATCGCCTCAGTTATAGAACATGGGTCCTGTATTTATAATTATAATTTTGAAGTTCTTGTGTCGCTACTCATTTTTAGCAAAAATAAATAAAAGTTTCGATAAAAACTCATAGCAATAATTTGATATTCCAGTGAAATTTTATAAAAAAAAACAACCCCCATTTTTCTTGCTGCGCTGCTGCCACCGGTTGGATTGTTTTTAGTTTCTTTATTTTTGTTTTCGTATTATAATTCAGTTTTCGTTGTGTTACTGTTTATATTAGATACGCATTTATGTGCATAAATAAAAGAAAATTAAATTTTTTAGAAAATAATCTGTTTTGTTGTTTTATTTAATTATTCGCTCACAGTTTTTATTGGGAAGAATAGGTATAGATATGTATGTGGGCATATATCTAAATATTTCACTTTTGTGTGTGTTAGTGACATTTGATACTAAAATATCCTTATGATGAATCTATGTAACGTTGCATAAGTTTTATGAATAAGGTTTTTGCGTTCAGACGCATTATAACGAGTACATAGCACTATGCACAAGCTATGATGCTTTTATGAATAAGGCTGTTAATATTTCAATAAAACTAAGCTATTTAATATTCCGTTTACTCAGTGAATTTTTATTAAAAGGAAAAACAAATCAACCCCCATTTTTCCTGCTGCGACGCACGTGCGTCGGTGGTTGCCAACAGCTCCATTCCGGTTAGATTCTTTTTAGTTTTTTTTATATAATACAGTTTTCGTTGTTGTTGTTTATAGTAGGTATGCATATGTGCATAAATTAAATAAAAATGTTTGAGATAAAAAACTGTTTTGTTGTTTTATTTCATTTTTCTTTTCGCTCGCAGTTTGTATTGGGAAGAATAGGTTATGCACGTGTGTATATGAATACATATCTGAATATTTCACTATTGTGAGTATATTAGAGACATTTCGATACTTATATATCCTTATGTTGCCACTATTCAACCTCCAAACGCGTGTAGCTTATTATGAGCCTATGTATGTTACGTTGTATAAGTTTTATGAATAAGGTTTTCGCGTTCAGAGGCATTATAACGAGTGAATAGCGCTATACACTTGCTATGATGCGTTTATGAATAAGGCTGTTAAAGTTTATCTTAAAATGTTCAAACTGAAAGTTGATAAATGAAATAAATCCACACTGAAATTTTCTCAAAGCCATAAAGAAATAAATTCTCTGTCGGTTATATTTTTCAAGGTCACTATATTCAGGTAGAGTACTTCATTTTACTAAGCGTAAACTCTGGATATTTGCGTGGGAGTATTCTATGCTCTAAAGCGAGTTTTTCGACACATTCTTGCGTTTACTTTTAGCCATTTGCCGTGACAGTTTTAATAATAGTTTAAAACCGACTGAGCTTAAATAATGCCACAGGCATCAGTAACTCAAACAATGGAACAACCGAAAAACATAAACTCACCCAGGAGGAGGAGGAGAAACGCCATTTGGTCAAACAGCGAATACTCTACGTTCCCAGCCATTTTTATTTCTGACAATAGCCCTGTTTTTTAGTACATTTGTATATGCTTTGTTGGGACAAGATTCTCCCTTTAATATTTAAAAAACATGTGTTATAATTCTTGTACTGAAATTATGGGAACAAAATTTAAAAAATGAAAGATATTACCAAGTTCAATTTATTTTCATTTTTATGATTCCATTCCACCTTTATTTTGTATTTATTTATCGTTTTCGTATTTGCACTTCACTGAGAAATTACAAATTTGGTTGTCAAACGAACAGCTGTTTTTGCTGAGAAAGAAGATTGAGAAATGAATCCAAAAAATTTTCGTCTCAGTAATCTTCGAAAAAAATCTCAGGGCTGTGAGATTTTTTGTCTTACTTAAAAAATCTCTGAGCGCTCAGAGATTTTATTTGGTGAGAATGCCTAAAGGATTCGCTTGCTCAGTTTTTGACACTGAGCCCTCTGAGATATCATTTTCCTAAACACGATTAATGTCAATTGTATGTTATTTTCGTTTTGATTTTGTGTTCTGTTCCATTCCTATGGCAGGAAGTAGGAGTGTAGTAGAAAAGGATCCAATCGAAAACGACATTTAGCCAGTTTATATTTCTGAGATCTCAGAGGACTCAGAAATATAGGATTCCTCTTCTCAAAAATTCCTCACTTTTCCCCTAAAAACTGAAACTGCAGTTATTTTTTGTCGCAGTAAATTACATAGGAAGAAAAGAAAAAGAGAGTTGTTTTGACTTCTAGGTGAAGAATTTGTTTATATTTTATCCTACTGCCCTGTCAACTCTGTTACTGCCACATCTGTTATTCTGCTATAAATTTTCTGTTATCAACTATAAAAGATATTCACCATAAAAGATCTTTTATAATTGGTATTCAGGAGTTCGATCCTTTATAAATTTCTGTTATGAAACTTCGAAAACTGAATCTGTTACCAAACAGACCTAAAACCTGTTGTCATAATCAGCTGATCTGTTATGATGGGCACGTTCCGCTGGCTATTCTCAGTTATCCGGATAGCTTTGTGTTGTTGTAATCCCTTGTTAAAAAACAGCTGATAACAGCTGACGCAACAACAACTCAAGTTATCTCAAAGTTTTTGGGATAGCTAGATAGCATAGCGAATAAACATTGGAACGCGAGGAATTAAAATGTCGTCTGACAAGAAATAACAAAATGGGACAACATTTATTTACATTAGCTTTTTATTTTTCAACTTGTTGCCTGTATTTGAAACGGAATTGTTTTATTTGTGGTGCGTGTAAATTTTGCAATTTGTAAATAAGATTTTGAGTGACTAGAAAAGCAAGTGCCTACTTTTTTTCAACTATAGTTCCATCCAGTGTTCTGTTTTCGTCTTTAAAAATGTTTTTGTGTGCGAAGAATCTGTGGAACGCAACTAATTTCCTTCGCCCTCATTTTGACAGGTCAGACGCACAGTCATCGTGTAATAGGGGACAAACCAAATACAATCCAAAGGTTCTTTCTTGCTGCTGCTTATTTTATTTGTTTAATTTCGGTTATCGCCTCATCAGTTGTTTAAACAAAAGCTTAGTTACTCGCATCATTTAAAGCCAATTCTTTTCGGTCAATAAAGTTGTAAAACAAGCCACGTTTTTCTTTTAAGTGGAAAAAAATCCAAATCGATTAGTATAGTAGTATGAGCGACTTTACTTTCGGCGGATCTCAAATAAGCCGCAATGAAATACTTCAGCTGATCCTTCGTGTATCCCTTGCTTCCGTTGTTACCTACTATTCAGTCAAATGGATGATGAACCAAATAGATCCAACTAGCAAGAACAAACGCAAAGCTAAAATTCGTGCTGAAGAGCAGTTGAAGAGGTAAATAAGTGTACTTCCATTTATCATTACAAATCCATAACATTCTGATTTGGCAATAAATTCAGGATCGCCAAGGGAAGTAGCTTCAAAATAAATAGCCAGACTCTTAATGACTACGAGCTGATGATTGCCTCACATTTAGTTGTTCCTGAAGATATCCCAGTCAGCTGGAATGATATCGCTGGGTTGGATAGTGTCATCCAGGAACTGAGAGAATCAGTGGTTCTGCCAGTGAGACACCGCGACTTGTTTAGTCAATCGAAGTTATGGGAAGCCCCAAAGGGAGTTTTGTTGCATGGTCCACCTGGATGTGGCAAGACTTTAATTGCAAAAGCCACAGCAAAGGAAGCTGGCATGCGCTTTATCAACTTGGATGTTGCAATTCTCACCGATAAATGGTAAGTTTCTTTTTACAAAAAAAGTCTTCTAATTTGGGGATCCCCTTTTTCATATACATACATACATTTTTACTCTAAGTCAATGGCAGAGCTGGCATTTTACTACTTTTTGAGATCTGAGAAAGTTCAGACTTCAGAGAAAACTATGAATTTTTTCGCGTTGTATAACTTTTGTACACAGACTTTATCTAAACCTCTATCCATGCGTACCTACGCTTTAGTTTACAACTTTTTTTTTTTTTTAATTAATTACGTACATGCAAATATAGATACTGAAAAGTTAGGTAGGTATTCAGTTATTTATGCAAATTTGTTGCTTAACGAAGGTATATCGCCATCCAATTCACTTGGCCAATCTACTGCGCAGTTTCTTTATATTTCTCTGAGTATCTCTTAAATTTTGAAAGATATATGTAGGTACACAAAACTATGAAAATTGCTTAAAAATAAATAAAAACAACGTTCATCCCAGCGTTGTTGATTTCATCATCGTAGCTTCGATATCGATGAAATGAGGGTGGACTTCAATTGTGATTCAGGCTTTAAATCACTTGCGCACCTCTTCTGTTCTCTTGAATTCTCTCTCTGCGCAACTGACCGTTGGTTAAGTGATTTATTTGGAGTTGGAGCTATACTTAAACGCAGGTCAAAAAGCTTCTAATTACTGATACTTAATGTCACGGCTTAGATATATATTTCACATCACCACTTAATTTACTTAATTTAAGCTTCATACAAGCATAATGTCTCAAATCTTTAACAATTTACTTAAAACAAAATTAAAATAAAAAATTTGGTCATCATCAGGAAAAAGGAAAGTTTATGGTTAGAGGACAAGTTTTGGAGATATTTTTGAAAGGCTTAAATCATCAAGCTAAGTTTTCAACAAAAAAAAATTGGCTCTGAGTTTTTGCGAATTTAATTTTACTGTCATCATATTCCCACGTTTATGCGCATTGAGGCTGAATATTTGTTCTGTTATTTTTCTTTCGGAATGCTATTTTTTTATTATATTTTTTTTTTGAAGTTATGTAGGTATTTGGTAATTATTTGTATACGAAATCAAGCATCGATTAGAAAAAAAAGTTGGTTGCAACTTTCTTCCGTTTTAGCTATGTTGGCCATATCGTACATTTTGTTTTGCTTCATTTTGATCCATTTTTTTCATGCAATCAGTCCTATTAGAAACCTTAACTTAAAGTATGTAAATTGATTAATTTAAGAATATTTTCGTAAGGAGGTAGATTAAGTGGGTCGTCCCAACAAAAGCCACGCAGGGCAAATCAGATAAATTTTCTATCCGTTGAATGTGGACATGATGGTAAGGTGACTTGGAAAGCAAATTCGAGAAGAGGTCTATCAAAGGTAACATACAGAGACAGTGACATAGGAATTTCAGAATTTTCTAGACCAGCATTTGAAAAATCGTAGAGTAGAATGAGCACAAAAATTTAGTTGATTGTCATAATCACATACATACACACTAAAGTCACTAATGAAAGTGATGTAACAAGGGAGGTACAGTTAAAATCTTGAGTTCGATGTTTTCTTAAGAGATCCAAAATCGCAAGTAAAATACTATTTTTTTTTTTACTTATTCATCATATTTTATCAAAAATATATAATTTTCTTAATTTCTTTCAGGTATGGTGAATCACAGAAGCTGGCTTCTGCCGTCTTTTCCCTCGCACTTAAATTGCAACCTTGCATTATTTTCATCGATGAAATCGATTCCTTTCTTCGAAGCCGTAGCTCGAATGACCACGAAGCCACCGCCATGATGAAAACTCAATTCATGATGCTTTGGGATGGTCTCAGTACACAAACTGGTTCGACTGTTATCGTAATGGGGGCAACCAATCGGCCACAAGATCTCGATAAGGCAATTCTTCGACGTTTGCCTGCTCAATTCCACATTGGGCTTCCTACCGATGCACAACGTTTGCAAATATTAAAACTTATTCTGGAGTCAGAAAATATAAGTGATTCTATCGATTTCCATCGTCTATCCAAACTTACCAAAGGTTTCTCTGGATCAGATCTCAGAGAGATGTGCCGTAACGCTTCTGTCTATAGAATGAGACAGTTTATGCGCGACCACGAAAATTCAGGGGCAGCTCATGAATTGCAAGCATCATCATCCAACGACTTGCTTGCTATATCAATGGAAGACATGCTGAGATCATATGAAAGATTGAAGGAGTCTAAGAAACACACACAAAATCTCTTTGTCGAGAATCACATTGAACTCGATTAAATATTTAATTTTATCTATGAAACAAGTTATTCCGTCAGTTTACATTTCTGAACACTAAAAAATTGCATCCGTTAAAAACTGAGCAAGTGAATTGAAAACATTCTAAAACTGAAAATTATTGAAATCTCAGAAATATATGTGAACTGAACTAGTGTACTGATCTTTAAAAAAATCCGTCTTCAGTAAAGAATTCAAAACCATTTATGTAATTAATTTAAGAAAAGACAGACATCAAATAAATTAATATTGTTATACCCAAGCTGGTATTCTACATAGTGTGCAAAATAATACAAGGGCGTAGCTGCATTTTTGTACTTTTGAGAAAACTACAATTTATAATTTTGCTTTGGTTTCCCCGCACCTGAAAATTAATTGTTTTTGGAAATCCAAAAAAGTGATTGTTATTTAAAAAAAATTATGTTTTATTATGCGCCTTTTTTGATTAGTGAAGACACTTCAAAAATTGGTTTAAATTTTTCATGAGATAAATAGGTTGATAAGCATTTTTAAACTTTTTTTAAAACAAAAAATACAAATTTCAGTACAGGGGGTTGTGGAAAGGGTAGGCTTTTTTGCCAACAAATCTGGTTAAAATCATAAAACTAGGTAGGTTAAGGGTGGTATATGGACCACCATCTTATTTTTGCCTGTAAAACATAAAATGTAAGTTATCACTTTTTTATTTATTTTTGAAATAAAAATAGACATTTTCTGAATACATTCTTAGTAGCCAATAATAAATTAAATTAACACACACAAAAGGAATAGTAATTTAAACCAAAAACATCCACTGTAAACTATATCCAATAAGATAAGAATTCCTAATCATTAAGCTGGAAGTTTTTTTGCCCGGCGCCACCATAGTTTCTATATAAGAAGGTTTTATAATACAAATTCTTTATATTACTGAAATAAATCAGCAAGGTAGAAGGCTTAGCATTTCGTTGAAAAATTCATGTAAGTTAAACTGAACTTAATACAAATTACGTATAACAAAGCCTTCACTATGACACTGATGAGTTAAAGTGAGTAAGCCGAACGAAACGCCAGGTTGTAGGACTAAAGGCCATAAAAAGCTATTTTGAATTAATAATTCAACAAGTCCAATCCTTAATGCTAAGTCTTCTACTTGGCTAATTTATTTCAGTAGTATATAGAATTTGTATTATAAAACCTTTTTATATAGAAACATTTGATAATTTCTCCTTGGCGAAATTGAGGCATCCATCCAACAGACACTGATGTCCAACTTGGACAGAGCAATGTTTAGCGACACCAACTACCAATAATAGAAAAGCAACAATGATACATAATAAAGTTGAAGCCTTCGCTACCCAATTTGAAAGAAGCTTCACGTCCAGCCTGTCTGATGATCCAGTCTTCCTTGGTAAAATTGAGGCATCCATCCAGCAGACAATGATGGCCAACTTGAATAGAGTAATGCTTAGCAACACTAATCCTGCAAGTGATTCAGTCGACAGTCCAAACTTGAGCACCCCAAAGGAGATAGCTTAGGCTATTAGAAACTTGGAAGTGAAGAAGTCAGCTGGACCGGATGGGGTATCCAACTTTGTCCTAAAAAGGCTCTCACAAACAGTAATGGTGTTTTAAGCCATCACCTTCAACAGCAACATCAACAACCGTTACTTTGCTCAGAAGACAAGGCAATCTTGAACTGTTGACTTGATCCCCCAAATGGCAGTACAAAACTTCTTCCTGACCTGGTACTATCCAAGCGGAAGTTTACCTCTGATTATGATCTAAATCTTTTAATTATAAAATTGCCTGAGAATTATTCATCTGCTGAGCTTGCACCGCCAGAACTATTTGTTAATGAAAGCTTTCGTATCGTTGGCTTCAATTGAACAAAAGTTTTCCCACAATTACAGTTCTGTGGGATTCGATAAAAGTTCGTTTTCCATATTAAACGCATAGTCCATAATACCCGATCTTACGCTACTTTGAGAATGAAGAATCAAAAGAGTTGTATAAAAAGTGTATTTTACTAGGACTGAAGGAAAGTATTATATGTATTAGGTGCGTTTTATTGGTATTTTTAGCTAGCGCAGCAATGCAAGCACCAATAAAACGCTATACTCACTTTTATATTCAACCCAAGTCCAACGCCACCAAAAAAACTTTGCCTAACTCAAAAAAAAACCTACCCCTTGATGTATATAGTTTATGATTCTCCACTCATTAAAGTGCCTTTCACAAGAGGTGTGACCAGAGATCAGAAATAACTGTCAACCTTTATTTTCAATTGGTTTCTCTCTGAGAGTTACTACATTCCCTTAAAAAGATTTCAGTTTTGGTTCGACATTTATTTAAAAAAAATTCAAATTTAGGTTATCGGTTGAGATTTATTTTTAATTTTTAGAAATATCTTTCAATGGTTGAGTTTTTTGCGAAAAAATAAATGTAAAAGGTCAATCTTTAACCTTTTTCGCTGAAAATAAATCAAAAATGGTTTTTACGATTTATTGCATAAAATCGCTCATAATCAGAGTTGGTAAAATTTCAATGCAAAAAATAAATTTGTTACAAAAAATAAAATTTGAATGCAATGTGAAAATGTGCGGATCAAACATTTTCTGCATTAAAAATAAAATGCACGACTGGATCGCACGTACTTGCTCTTATGTTCAAGTTGTGTGGGGCTTAAGAACTTTAAAAAATTTCAAGTAATTATAGAAAAAGTATAAAAAGCATTTAAATCGTTCTTTTAATTGTATAAACAGCCTGATAAATAACTTAGAGCTAAAAAAAAAGTATGCCATTTGATTACTTGAAAAAGTATGAATATATGCAAAAAAAAAAAATTAAAAATCGTTGGAGCCGTTTTCTTAAAAATTAATTTTTTATATATAAAATGTTTGTAACATTTTTCAAAAAAAAATTTGGTATGCTTATTTTGAGTATATATTAATATACATTTAAAACTGAAATTTCAAAACAATTCATCAACCCGTTTTTGAAATATTGAATTTTGAAAAAAAAAATTTTAATCTTTTTTAAAAAATCAAAAATTTTTTTTTTCAAAAATTTTGGTATGCAGTATTATTTATATTCTAACAAAGCTTTTGTGCAAAAAATTTCATTGAAATCGGATGAGCGGTTAATGAGATAATCAAAAATCCAGAAAACCGTTATATGGCAGGTACCGTTAATAAATGTTTTTGGTGATTTTTTTTCTTACTAAAAGGTATATCATATCTACAATAATACACTGATTTTTTTTTATCAAAATCGTTGGAGCCGTTTTTGAGATAAATAAGCTTTTCCTTAACGGTTGTATGGCAAGTACCGTTATATTTTGAGCTAAAAAAAAAATTTCAATTTTCCCTCTGGAGAGTTACAAAAAAACCTTAAGTTCAAAATTTGAAGAACATCGCTTCAGTGGTTTAGGCTGTAGGTTGAGGTACGGACAGACAGACAGACAGAATTGTGCCACCCACTTTTTTCGTGTTCTCTATCATCGTAATGTCATGTTTGATTGTTATCTCGAATTTTTTTTTTTGCACGAATCCAAAACTTGCCCTATAGTACCTCTATCGCAAGTAAAAATTAGAATGCAATTTGAAAATTTTTTTGCATTGAAAAAAAAAATTTCAATAAAATAAAATAATTTTTTTTTTGAAAAACCGAGTATGCCAATCGATTTAGAAGGGAAGTATTACCTCATACTCGGTTTTTCAAAATGTTGATGTTGATATTTTAACACCTGTCGGATAAAATGTGTTTGTTCTAGTGGTCCCACAGCGTTGGCGGGAACACTAGGTAATACCCCCCTTCTAAATCGATTGGCATACTCGGTTTTTCAAAATGTTGATGTTGATATTCTAACACCTGTCGGATAAAATGTGTTCTAGTGGTCCCACAGCGTTGGCGGGAACACTAGGTAATACCCCCCCTTCTTAATCGATTGGCATACTCGGTTTTTCAAAATTTTGAGGTAGACATATTTTAACTCCTTTCAAAAATCGTGTTCATGTGAATTTTCGTCCTATCACAAAATGAGTACTCCATACAAACTCATTTGAAATTCGTGTCCTACCCATCATTACCACGAATCATGCCCTTAAATATTATTGACGTAGTTTAACGAAAAATGTCTTACATTTTTTTTAATGCAACAAATATTCATGTTGCATTAGCATTTTTTTTTTTAATGCAAAATATTATATTATTAACATTTTTTTTAATGCAATAAATTTTTGAGTTTGCATTAACATTTTTTTTTTAATGCAAAATATTTTCACATTGCATTAAAATTTTATTTTTAATAATTAATGCAAACAAAAATGCATTTAAAAAAATGCATTAAAAAAATAAATGTTTACACAACTCTGCTCATAATCCACGAGTAGGTGTTCACCGATGACTAAATATCCTAATTAAATGCATTTCTCCATGTAGGGTCTACAAAATTTAAACATTCATACTAAACGGACATTCTGATTGATCAATTTGCAGATGAGATTTATTTTTTTCTCTCAGTGATAAATCTCACTGGTTGACCGAAACATTAAAAAAATCAAAATAAAGGTTTCTCTCAGAACTTAACCGAAAAAATTTCTTTTTTAGAATAAAGGTTAGTGAGTGATTTTTATTGAAAATGACAACAAATGAGAGTTATTGAAGAACCTTTCAAAAGGTTGAGTTTTATTTCTGATCTCTGGCGTGTGACCTGCTAAGGCGAATAAATTTGTCTATTCAATTCGAAGAGCAAATATCAACAAATTCTTGTTAAAACTTCTCAACAAAGTGATTAAACGATCCTATCTTTAATTTTAAAAAGAAAACACGTCTTAAAATTAGTTTTAAGCTAGAACTATAATGCTCGGAGGGGCACTTAAGTGGTCGGAAGAAAACAAGCGAATACACAGAAAGCATTTGACGCGACTATAATTGCGAAGTGGAGCGTTTCGTCAAGTTTCGTTCAACTTTGGTTACGGAAGTGAGGTGCGCTCCCGAGTGCACCTCACTTAAGTAAAACTGACATTTGGTGAAATAGGAATGCCAAAAAGAGAAAGATGATAGTTACATTATGGGTGTGTTCCCCTTTTTTCGGTACGGAAAGCTACTTTTCGTTGGTTTTTGACATTAGCTTCAGTGCCCTTCCGATAATTATAGTTCTACCTTTAATTGTAAAATGTAGCATTTTTATATTTTCTACGCTACCAAGAAGAATTTTCTGCGAACTATACTCCACTCAATCCACAAATCTACGAATGAAAAATTCGCTCGAGTTTAACCTCCAGCACCTGTAGCTCCAAGTTGCAGCACTCTATTCTGTTCAGGCAGTTACACCACGCAATATCGTAAAATCACATCTCACAAGATCTTTAAATTTGCGATAGATAATAAAGGATTCTTGTAGAAGGACACAATACAAATGTTTTTATGGGACGGTCTATATCTCCTCCCGTTTAGGTGTTGGGTACGAAATCTCGCATTCGGAATCTTATACTACGAAATCGCACAAGTACAAAATCTCACTTTTCATAATCTCGCAAGTACAAAATCCCGCTTTTAATCATCTTACAATTTAAAAAATCTCGCAATATTTAATTGCATCGCAACAAATAAATTTTGTAATCAAAAAGTTTTTATTAAAAAAAAAATATTTGTTGCAATACAATTAAATTTCCAACTTATACAAAGTAAATTGAATGCCTTAGCTACCTACTTTTAGACCATGCATGTTGTTTATTAATACATAATTGCTATTGTTTAAAAGGGTATTCATACAACAGCGTAAAGCCGTCGTAAACGTAGTAAAGTTTTAAACTTCGTAAATCTGTCACAATTTTAATATGGAAGATTATACTATGTTCCCACCAAAACGAAATTTGAGATTTCAGCTGAAGAATTTGGAGTTCTCGACTTGGTGGAGCGGGATTTCATTAAGATTTCGATGAGTTTTCATTGAGATTTCGTTGAAATTTCCATGAAATCTTGTTCCATCAACTTGAAATACCAAAAGTTTTCAACCGAAATCTCGGATTTCATTTTGGTGGGAACATAGCATTAAATAGATTTGCGAAGTTTACAACTTTATTACGTTAATTACTACTTTACGCATTTGCACGTATACCCTTTATATTTCTATTGTTGTTAATTGTTAAAAATACACTTTGGAGAACAATAAAGGCTCTCCCAAACCAAAGCGAATCATTCGCAACGATACAAAATATGAAAGGTGCACAATGCTAAACAACAACAATAAAACTGCCTTTGCGAATGATTCGCAATAATTTCGCCTTAAAGTGCCTTTCATATGAGCTGTGAATGGCGAACTGCAAATTGCGAATGGTCGCGAGTTTTGACATTTCTTTCACATGAGTGACAGACAGACGTGAATTTTCATAAAAATAAACCAGAAAAATGGGTGCTAAAAAAACACGAATTAGTTGATATTTGCACTTGGAATTACCTGAACAAATTTATTCGCATTCGCAGCTCATGTGAAAGGCACTAAAAGCTATCCCAAACCAACTTGAAATTGTAGCGAAACAATTGCAGAAACAGTTTATTGTTGTTTAGAATTATGTATGTCTGTCGTATTTTGCATCGTTGCGAATGATTCCGTATAATTTCGCGTTAGATTGGGAGAGCTTTAAAAGCTTAAGAAAAAGTTGATTTGCGAGATATAACTTTTCGCAGTTTTTAAAAAAAGCGAGATTTTTTTATTCGAGGTTAGAAGTTACAAAAGGTGTTTCTTTGTGCCCACTTCTTCGCTTAAAATTATATATAACAGTTATAACCGTTATTTTCGGATACTAAAGGGAATTGTTATTGTATTTTATATTCAAATTAAAAGCGGAGATATGTACACAAAAAAAATACCTTTGTAAACGCCGTATTTACAGCGAATGGAATTCCATTGTCAATTCCATTTTTTTCAAATTGGAATAAAACAATACTCTTGGCATCACTTCCGAACAAATATTCCCCATGAATGAAGTATCAAAGCAAAACTTGTAAAAATATCCCATCCACAGAAAAAGTAATGAGCGAGTCAAACACATTCTGAGCCAACAATCCAAAAAGAGACAAACATGCTAACCAAGGGATGGTATCAAAATTTATTGGATGTGTTCGTTCATGTGCATGTGCACTTCTCCTGTTCAGTCAAAGAGTAGTGCCATTCTCATTTTGCCAGTAGTACCATACGAAATCTGAACTGATGGACGCCATTCGTGTGTGAAGCTGTGAAGTGTTCGCAAATTATTTGGTGTTTTTTTTTTACTTCAAATTTTCATCCCGTGGAAAATGATTGACTTTTCCACGATCATTCGAAATCCGACCAAGTAAATCAAGTTTCCGTACATCGATCGCAATAATGTCGTGTGCGCTGTAAAAGAACTAAAATTCGACCAGTAAGTGTTAGAAAAAATTAACAAAAACGAAGTGTTAAAAAAATTAAGAAACAAAAAATGAAATAGCCAAAAAAAAAAACGTATATACACAGGGCACAAAGAGAAACCGAGTTGGTTGAGAGAAAGTCAGACAGAGACAAAGGTAGTTGCTAAGAAAAACGAGAAGGATTGCCAGAAAAGAAAGCTGCGATAAATACTACGTACGTAAGCTCGTTTTTTATTTCGTTGCTTCGTTTTTTCTTATTGTGCCTCCTTCGGTGTGTCTATCTACTTCTACTCTACACTGCTTTTGCTCCTCCAGCGAAAAGTATCTTCCACAGCGACCATGGATTCATAATATATTTTGTGTAGATTTCTAAACGATAATTGTGATTAATTAATAAAAAATATCTAGGAAAATCATTTTCATTCGTTAAATGAACGAAAAAAGTGACATGAAAATGTGCGTTCGGAGTGAAATAATTACAGTGAATACATAGCGAAACGAGGGAGAAAGAACGATAATAGACAAAGTGAATCAAAGATAAATAACGAAAGCAGAATAAAATACGCAAAAGTGATCCGACGTTTGTTTTTTTTTGACATTTCTAAGTGAGGAAGAATGAGCGCACCGTTTAGTCGCGAAACGGTTTCTCCGTTGGCCAGAAGGAGATAAGTGATATTTTGTGAAAGAAATATATTGGACAACAACTGGTGAAGAGATCAGCTACTTTTTGTTTCTATATCTCATTCGTTTCGGTTCCAATTCTCTACCTGTGTAAACTTATTCAATTTTTTTTGCTTTAACATTTCTTTTCTCATTTGTTCATTGTTTAAAATGAAGGAACAAAATTATTAAAACAAAAATAAATGAAAGATTCATATTTTGTTTCTTGTTTTGTTCCTCCAAATAAATCATAAATTGTGCTAGTGCCGTTGAACGAAAAAAAAAATAATATAAAAATAAAGGAGAAAATGTGAGAATACACGAGGAGAATAAAGAAAACTCTATGATGTGATAAATAGAGTTTATATAGGAAGAAGAAAAAGAGTCCGCGAGATCGAGAATCACCTACACTAATTTTTTTTGTCTTCTGAATTTTTTTTGTTGAAGTCGAATTCGACAGCCACAGAAATATATAACAACATTGATAAAAAACGGATACCAAACATTTAAAATGGTATGTATATGTTCATATTCTCCAGAGACGACATTTTTGTACCATAATTTTTAGTTAAAATAATTTACAAATTGGGCTGTAATTTCTTCTTTATTGTTAACAAAAAAGTTGGTTTTTTTCTTGTGCTACTTGGGTTGGAAACGAAGGGAAAAGAAGAGGAAAAAAATCTGTGTACACCGACCGACCGTGTATCCAGGCGAAAATACTCTTATTCTTTTTTGATTTTGTTATTGTGTGTGGCGGTCTCGTTTTCGCGCATTTGTTTACCTTGTTCTTGTTACTCTTCTACTATTTACTTACACGAATTCTCTTTGAGGTGAAACGATGACACCTAGAGAAGAGCAAATTATTGTTGATTTTTTCTTATATTTTTGGTTGGTTAAATTTTCACTTGGAATCTGATTGAAGGATAAAGTGATTTTTTTTGGGAAAATTAAAGTACATACCTACCTACTTACCTTTATTTTGTATGTAAGCTTACAATTTAACTCTGATAGAGCCGAAGAAATCCAATAGGTACGTTTCTTAAATAAAATTGAATAATTTGGATTATTGAAAAATTATTTATCGGAAGATAACTTTGAGGTTGTCTATCAAGTACATAAATACCTTGGTATCTACCAACTAGGTAGGTATTTGAGAAAATTTACAAACGACTTAATTATTCTATCTTATAAAGATATTGGGCTCTTACCTAGCCTTTAAGCATAGGTAGGTAGTAGGTGTACTGCCCTTCAGAGTTAGAAGAAAATAAAATTTGGTAGACATTTGGTAGCTTTTATGTATTACTGGTTACTGGGGGAACACAATGGTGTAGCTCTGTAGCTTAACCAGAAAGTTCTAACCTAGCCTTTAAGCAAAGCTAGGTAGGTATTATGTGTTACTGGTTATTGGGGGAACATAATGGTGTAGATGTAGCTGTAGCAGAAAGTTCTATCTTATAAAGTTATTATTGGGTTCCAAACCAGCCTTTAAGCAAAGGTAGTTATTGTCGTTCAGAATTAGACAAAAACGACTGGTTGCTGGAGGAACGCATTGGGGATTTGTAGCTGCAGCATAAAGTTGAAGTTTGCTCAACTACCTTGACCAAATTAATATCAAAAAATTTTAATCGAATTGTCACGCTGTCTGAATTGTCGATTTATTTGAACCAAAATACCTATAATTTTGTACACTTCTGAGGTAGATACGAGGGCTATCAGTGACTTCTCATAAAGGAAGCGCTCGTATTTCATTTATAATTTTTTTTTGCCGAAATATCTGTTAGGTAACTATATTTTAGTCATAGGCAAACAAATTCAAATAGGTCCAATTCGTTTAACCCTTCAAGCTTTATAAAATACGCAATTTTTCCTTTTTCAAGCACGTTTGTTTCAAGAAAGCCTGTGTTTCGATTCATTTTAATTTCTGGCGTGTAGTCGATTATCCAGAGGTAACGAGCTGTTACGAAACGCTTTAAAAATTTCCTTCAATTAAGAATAAAGATACCTAAACACTGTTATGAAATTTGAAAATGATTCCATTTTTTCAGTAATTTTCAAAACCGTTTTGTTCTACTTAATGGTTTTACCACCCAAAAATAAGTGGTTTATCAAAACTCGAAAATATTTTTTTGTTCCACTAAGGTCAGGTCCAGATAGAGAAGACGCTCGGAGAATTTCCCTACTACGTACACTGTGGTTCATCCGTTTTAATAGTAGTCTTTTTTTCAATAAACTTAATCATTTCTCCGTAACCTTTATAAGTAACTAGAAAAAAATAATTAGGTATAAAAGAGCATGGCATTACACCCTTTTTAGAGGAACAAATTTAGGCGATTTTCGACTCCCTCTAACTTCAGAACCAATGGAGTCAGAAACTTCAAATTCTAATTTGTTTGCTAAGCTAGTCAAACACAGGCGGCTCACTAGATTTCATCGTTTAATAATTAGTATTTCCTGAGATATAGGACTTCAAAAATAGCTAAAAACGTACCTGACTGACTTACTTTCAGATCATGAAAATGATGGAGCACTTCTCGGCACCGTAGAAGCTTTAAATTTCGCACAACGGTAAATCTTGTGGTGCATACAAAGGAAAAAATCCATCCACCATCCACCTACTTTCTCAAAATTGGTAAAGAAGTAGGTTTTGAAGTCCATACAAAGAAAAAAATAGATAATTCTGTTCAGAGGGCGTCGCATCCACCCACTTCGTCAAAAATTCTTTTAACTTACATTGGTCACTTCCGACTGTTGAAGAACGATGGAAATTTTTAGAGCGGTAGGGATTGAAATATGTACACACAGGCAAAATCGAAAATCTGGAATTTTCTGTTCAGGTAGCGCGGCATCAACCCACTTTTTTCAAAAATACTTAAAAAAATATATGGAGCACTTCGATTGTTGTAGAACGATAAAAATTGGTAGATCGGTAGGGTTTGCAGTTCATACAAGAACAAAAGTAAAAAATTAAGAATTTTCCGCTCAGAAGGCGTGGCATCCACCCAAATTCTTATAATTGTTATCAATTATATGATGCACTTGCGGTTGTCTTAGAATGGTGAGAGAATTGGTAGAGAGGCAAGGCTTTAGGTGGATGCAAAATAGCGTGGCATTCACCCATTTTGTAAAAATTGTTATCTATATCTATATCTCTTCTATATATTATGAGGATGAAACATTTATTTGTTTGTTTGTACCTATGTAGGGGGTAATCTCTGGATTTATTGAACCGATCCTTAAAATTCTTTAACAAATGGAAAGATAATGTCCCTGAGTACCTAATATTATATAGGCTAAATTTTATGGTTAAAATCCAAATATTTGTACTCATTTTTTGGGTATTTGTGAGTTTTTGATTTGTATAACTTAATATTTCAAAAAATTCTTTTGGAGTTTGAAAGATTATTCTAAGGGAAAGGCTTAAAAGTTAAAAATTTGTAAAGAAATTCTATTTTTAGGGTGAAATAGGGCAACAATAAAAATGGTAGGAAATTACAAAACGGTTATCTCAAATAGAAATACCTATAAGATATTTTAACGAAATTATAGGTAGGTACTTGAACTAGAACTATTTATTTAATTTATAATAATTTTATCTAGCCAAAGGCTCCTGGTAGCTAGTGCTTAACCTTAGCAATTATTGATATTGTAATTTATTATGTGTCAATAAAGTTTAATAATAATAATAATAATCATTTTCTGTTTGATAGGGTTTACTAAACGATGTACTTAGAGAATGGTTTAAAGGCTAGACATATTTCGAGATTAAGCTTTATATCTATAGGGTGAAAACAAAAAAGTATCCGATTCCAATTTCTTTTTGCATTGTTAAGTTATATTTCTAGGATGCGTTAAGTGCATAATATTTTTCAAATTGAAGCTTCATTCTTAGTCATCCTAAGAATGGGGTGAAATCAAAAAAAAGTTTTCCCTGGCATGTAGCATTAAGGTTCTGGAGCTAACATCCAACGACAAATTCGTTTTAATAATTGTGGATGTTGCAAATGGATCCTTAAGAGCTTCTCTAATTATTTTTCTGTCGAGAGTATGTGAAGGTCTCTTTGGACGTCCTCTTGTTTGGTCGGTTTTTGTGTTTTATTTCGGTCCCTTAACACTCTGGCGAAAACATACGGAGAACGATGAAGTGCATTTTGCAGTCGATCTCCAGCTGTGAAAGAGTGAAGACGCTAAGACGACTTTCACAGTTCTTTTAATATCTTAATCGTGTGTGACTAGTTTCAAGTAAATCAAGGTCTCTTTGAAGTGCTCAGTAGCACAAGGAGTAGTGGCGCCGACCCGCAACACGGAGGAGCCCTGGTTCGATTCCCAGCCGGGCAAAAATTTTTTTATTTTTTTGCAAGAAGCATTTGCCCACAACCAAGAAGTACAAGACTTCATTGATTGGGAAAACCAGATAATGGAAGAAGAAAAGCTAGCGGGGACATCGAAAGATGTCTCCGCAGCAACCACAACATCGTTAACATCAGCCGATGAGAGCAAAAAAAAACGGAAGAAGAAGACCCGTTCTGAATTGAATGATGCAAAGCGTCGCCCCACCACCACTTCAGCTAAGCTGCCAGCTGAAATGAAGGAGACGGCACAAACAGCGAAGACGTCAGCAGCAACAGAAACTAAGCAGCAAGTAAACACCGCGCCTTCCGACGCGGAAATACAGTACATGTCAGACGGAGGAGAGGGACATTACACGGGTGATAGTAATGTGCTTTTGGACATCACGTCATCAGAAGACGAAATAGACGAAAAATCTATCCAAAGCAAAATTGGTGCTGTGCAGGGAGAAATTGAGCACCTCCAAGCCCAGTTAGAACCTCTGATACTGGCGTTGAAACAAAAACAAGAGGCGCGTAGGGAAAAAGAGCGCGAGATGAAAAAGACGCTACAGGCTCAACAAAAAGTAGTGCAACAAATGCAAGTAAATGCTGAGCTGCAATCACTGAATGAGCAGCCACAGCTTATACAACAACCAAAGCAGCAGCAACAAGAAAAACAACCAAAGCAGAAACAACAACAACTGCAAGTACAACAGCCACAGCAGCAGACAATACAAAAACCAAACCAAAAACAACAAGACACGCAGCATCCTAAGCAACAACAACAAAGTCAACAGCAGCCGACCCAGCAGCAGCCGACCCAACAGCAGCCAACTCAACAGCAGCAGAGACTACAGCAGCAGAAAGATCACCAGCAGCAGCCACAGATGCCAAAGAACAAAAAAGAGAAGGTGCCACCCATTAATACATACAAGATGGAGCTTCAGGACACCATTAATCTATGTAAGTCGGCCATAGGCGATAATTTTATAATAAAACGATTAAACAAAGATAGACATGCTATCCACTGTTCTACAGTGGAGCAGCACAAACAAATTAAAGCTTTACTGAAAGATTCCACAACGGAGTTCTTCAGTTTTACCCCTAAGGTAGAAAAACGCCAAACGGTCCTGTTGAAGGGCATAGATTCCTGCACGGAACCAAAGGCGCTCTTAGAGGAGCTCCGTGAGAAAGCGAGCGATGATCTTGAGTTTATCGGGGTCAAGCCGTTCGCTACAGTCAAAGCCAGGCGGGAGAAGCGCAGTCTGCCGTTTTTCCTGGTGCAGCTTTCACCCAATAGCAAACTGGATAGTTTGAGGAGTATCTCCATCCTCAACTACCAGGTTGTAACCTGGGATAAATTAAAGAGGCGTGGCGACATGCTTCAATGCATGCGCTGCCAAAGGTTTGGCCATGCTGCAGCCAACTGCGAGATGCAGTCACGCTGCGTCAGGTGTGGAGAGAACCACAAGATAGAAGAGTGTAGGCTCGGAATGGAACGGGTCGAAGATCGGACCCAGCTGAAATGTGCACTTTGTGGAAACGAAGGACACCCTGCAAATTATCGGGGATGTCCAGCGTTTCAGCAATTGAAACAAAACAAAGCAGCAAAGCAGACAGTAGAGAAACGACCCTCAGTGAATCCTCTCACAACAACTGTCGTCACTCCCCAAATTTCCTACGCCCAAATGGCGTCAGGAAGGGGAAATACGGTACAGCCAACACCAAAGGTAGCCCAACAGGCCCCTGTGCCTAAAGCTCCGGCGGCGGTGGCTCAGACGGATATTATGACATTGCTGCTGGCCATTCAGAGTCAGTTAACAGGTCTACAAAACCAGATCAGGGAGCAGGCAACTAGGGTGGACCATCTCTACTCTGTCTTGCCGAGCTTAACGCAATCTAGAGGTTAAGGGCGCGCTGCCGGAGAGGCCCTTTAGGATCCTTGCTGTGAATGTAAATTCACTGATTAGGACTGAACGTAGAGCTAATCTTTTCCAATTGTTGAAAGACCAAAGTCCGGATGTGTTTATGGCCAGCGAAACTAAGCTGAACCAGAAACATAAGTTGACTAATAATAATTACAATATCGTTAGAAGAGATCGGCCCAACTCCACTCAAGGGGGGGGCGTCGCAATCTTCATACGAAAAGGCATTAATCATAAAGTAATTTATAATAGTGAACTGCGCAGATTTCGGCTGTTAGAGGCGTGCGTCGTATGCATTCCTCTCCAACAGGGGAAGCGAATGTATGTGATCGCGGCTTATGCACCGCAATCACCTCATCCAACTGATTTTATAACAGAGCTTGAAAAACTTTTCGAATGTCTACGCTTGAGCTTGGAAGAAAGTTACTTTCTCATGGCCGGTGATTTGAATGCCAAACACCTTGATTGGGGAAATCAAACACAAAATCCAAGAGGTATTCATCTTTTTAATTGGATGAGTCAGTATAACGCTGAATATGGTGTCGACCTGCTGACTACGGTTCGGCCATCGTTTCCAAGAAGCGGTGCCTATCTGGATTTATTGCTTATAGACGCAAGACTGACAGTTACCGACACTGTGGGCCTAAGACCAAGAAACTGTTTACGAACGATCGAGTACGACAGTGACCACTGCGGACTCGCCGCCGTAATACAGCTTCCGAACGATCTCGTGGAGTTGGATGAGTATGTGTCTGTGCATACTTACAATTACAGTAAGGTACGCTGGCCACGCTTTACCAACGCCTTATCGAGCGAAATCAGTTCGAATAACATATCCCCACCAAATGACAGGAATTTGACAAATACCGAAATAGACCAATACCTTGAACAAATGGACGAGACAATCAAACGAACAATGGACAGAACGATACCAAAGTACAAACAACGGGACGCAACCCACATGTACCGGAATGCGACCATTGACGCATTACACAGACAAAAAAGTGGACTGCTGACAAGACTCAAACTCTTGTACCGACGGTTTACTGACCCACACAATCTGGAGATTAGGACACTGAAGTCGTCGATCAAGAACATCAACCAACTAATAAAAGAAAATTATCGGTTGTCGATTAATTTGTATTGGGATAACAAAATTCGGGCTGTTAATTCTAGCGACCCGAGTATGTTTCCCCAAATTAACAAAATATTTAGAAGGAATGATCAGAACGACCTTCCGTGTCTTAAACTCCAGAGAACGACAGATAACAGAGACGTACTTCTGACAGCAGGAATTGATCCAGAGGACGCCGTCTTGGACGATGACCTCTTTATTGTCGAAGATCCGCAGGAGAAAGTGGAGACTGTAGGGGCTGCTTTCCAGCAAGTGTACAAGGTGAATGCATGCATTCGCCCGAACCATGACCTGGAAAGCAGAGCCTTGCTCCACCACTTCTACCTTCGGAATGACATAACGCAATGGCGATCAGAGAACCTCGGTTTCACCGGGTTCAATGAAGATCATTTGGCAAACGCCATAATCGCCGAGCGAAATGGGCCCAGTTCCCTGTTAATTACGAAGGTGGAGCTTCAGCTTATCTTCGATTCATTGAAGAAGAAGAAGTCAGCAGGAGTCGATGGCATATCCAACGTTGTACTTCGACATTTACCACAGGAAGCAGTAGACATTTACACCACACTGTTTAACAACGCTCTGAATAATGCATATTATCCAGTGCGGTGGAAGACGGCTGTGGTGCATCCTCTCCCGAAAAAGGGAAAGGACAACTCCAATCCGGCGAATCTCCGGTCGATAAGTCTTCTTCCGAGTATCAGCAAGGTATTTGAAAATGTTATCAATAGAGCTCTGTCTAAGTGGGCAGAGGACAATAATATCATACCGGATAATCAGTTCGGTTTTAAGGCGGGACATGACACCATTCATGCCGCATCTAAACTCGTTTCTGATGTCCAATGGAACAAATCTAAAAAGCAGTGTACGGGTGCCTGTCTGGTTGATTTGGAGAAGGCATTCGACACCGTATGGCTAGAGGGTCTTTATCTAAAGCTGACCAGACTTGGCATTAGTAAACCACTATTATATATGCTTTATGATATGCTCAATGGTAGAAAGTTTGTTGTCAAGAGTGGCAATGTGACTTCTGCCACAACCTTTAATATTAAAAATGGTCTTCAGCAGGGAGCGGTCAACTCGCCGATTCTATTCAGCATTTACACCAGCGATCTGATAAGTAGTCTAACTCAGGCAATAGCGTATGCCGACGATCTAATTGCGTACAGAACAGCTCCAAAAGTCGAGGACATAAGAACTTCTTTGCAGTGTGACTTCGACAAGATTCAGCGATACTGCGATGACTGGAAGTTGAAAATCAACTTTCAGAAATCAGAAACTATCTTGTTTAGGACTCCGTTGCGTGGAGCCACAAGGGATACGAGAAAGAACTGGCGCAAGCTGGTGATCGTAGGGCCAAATGGACATCCACTGGAGAGTAAAAGTGTAGTAAAGTACCTTGGCATCTGGATGGATCAGTATTTGTATTTCGACAGACATATAAATGCTGCTCTGACCAGGGCTAGGGGAGCTTTTGCCCTGACGAAACGGTTGTTTTATAGCAGCCGGCTTGACAGCAGGGTGAAGGTGATTTGCTACATGGCCCTCATCCGGCCGATGATTGCCTATGGATGCCCGGTTTGGTTCAACGTTGCCCCATCTCAAATGGAAAAGATTCGGGTGTTTGAGAGGCAGTGTCTTAGACGTTGCCTTGGATTGCACAGAACACCAGAGTCGGAGTACAAACATTACTATTCCAACTTGGTTCTATACAACGGCGCCAACATAAACAGGATAGATAATTTCTTGTTGAAGCTTATTCGAGGTCACATTGCAAGAGCGATGTCCTCGACCAACAGCTTAATTTTTGGGGCTTATTACCCTAAGAACGAATACTACGAGAGTGTGCGTCTAAGCGGCTTTATTCCACCCGATGCATTCCTCTACTTGGACAGTCGAGGGCTGATCCAGGATCGAGCGGCGGTTCCGCTAATCTACCACGTCGGCCGTAGAACTGTGGATCGGCGGCTCCTTTACACTCGAGACGTCCTCGCACAAGACGGAGCTGAGCACCTTCGGTTCAGTAGGACTGTGTCCGATCGGGACCGAAGAGATAGGGTAAAGCAGGAGAACCAGTTCTGGTGGTTAAAACACGAACATGAAGTTCCTTCGGATATTTAAAAGTTGAGTATGCATTTTTCTATGCCATGGCCGACTTACATAGGTTTAGGTAGTTAGTTTTAAGTAGGGACAGTCAGGGTGGCACCAAAAAAAAAAAAAAAAAAAAAAAAAAAAAAAAAAAAAAAATTATATATACCTATATATATATATATATATATATAAAACACGAAAATGCTTGCTGTGGTTGTTCTAGTTTGTAAGTAGTCTATAAGTAGTTTGTAAGTAGTTTTAAGTAGTTTTATAGTAGTTTTAATTTAGTTTTAATTTAGTTTTATTTAGTTTGTAAGTTTTATATAAAACCAAAAAGTAAAGATACAGATACCAAGTTTTTTTTCAATTCTTCTTGGTGAAAAATAAAACCAACATACATTTTAGGAGTAATATAGTTCTTAGGCCGAAAGGCATTAGCATTAAGTTATTAGTTTAACTTAGAGCGCCCAAATGGGGCCAGTAAGTTAGTTGTAAGATATCGATAAGTAGGCTAGTTTTTATGAATTTTTGTCTAGCTTTAAGATAGTTTTAAGATGATTGAAAAATAAAAATGAATTAATAAAAAAAAAAAAAAAAAATGAAGTGCATTTGCAATAAAATCGTAAGTGCAACCTTCATCTCTTAAATGCAAGATCAAACTACGTTCTTCCTCAGAACAATGCTTCGCGCGCCCCATTTTTTAGGTTTCAAAACTAAAAACAATTAATTAAGTTATTTTGATATAAGAAATTAAGAACTGAAAAAAATATCCCAGAAATAATGCAAACTTACACTGCACTCTTATTATTTTGTCCGCTGAAAAATTGAGTTTCGTTAATAAAATAACGGTACTTTGATAAATCATCATCATCATCGTGTCCTGTAACCCCGGCTGGGGCATAGGGCGTCAAAAAAACGTCTCCATCCTTCACGGTCTGCTGCAAGGTATTTTAGCTGTGGCCACATCTTTCTCTGGGATTCTGCTTCCGCTAAGACAGTTGATTTCCATGTTGTTCTTGGTCTTCCAATCCGCCATGCACCCTGAGGATTCCATTCAAAGGACTGCTTTGCAATTTTATCGTTTGGTTTCCTCAGTGTGTGACCAATCCAACGCCATTTACGCTTTCTTATGTCGACGTCCAGCCGCTCTTGACTTGTCCTGCGCCACAATTCCTCATTTGATATTATTTGTGGCCAGCGAATCTTAAGGATGTGACGAAGACAGCGATTCACAAAAGCCTGCAATTTCTTCGAAATGGTAGACGTGACTTTCCAGGTTTCACAAGCATATAACAGCACGGATTTGACATTGGATTCGAAGAATCTCAACTTAGTGCGTAAGGAGATTTGGCTTGATTTCCAGATTGGGGACAGAGTACCGAAGGCAGCACGAGCTTTATTTATTCTACTTTTAACGTCCAGATCCGTACCACCGTTTGCAGACAATACTGCCAAGGTAGTTAAACTGCTCCACTACTTCAACTGGTGTCTCCTGTAGAATAATACACTGCTGTGTGGAGCGGCCTGTGATTATTTTTGTCTTTTTGCTGTTTATTCTTAGACCACTCGACTCTCCCTTCACTTGCAGTATTTGGCACATCCCGTTCAGCCCACTGATGTTATTTGCCAGTAGACATATGTCATTGGCATAGTCTAAATGACTGAGCTTTTCGAACGGTCTCCATTGAATGCCATTTCGCTCAGCTGTACTAACACTGGCCGTTAATACGTCGTCCATCGCCAGCAGGAAGAGAATTGGCGATAGACCATCCCCTTGTCTCACACCCTGTTGCTCTTTAATAATGGCAACAATTTTTGGTGGAACTCCTCTACCAAGCAACGATCTCCATATACATTCTCGGTTAACTCGCTCAAAGGCCTTCTCAAAATCCACGAACATGAGGTAAAGCAGTGATTGAAATTCCATCGACTGCTCGATGACGATACGCAGGGTGTTGATATGGTCGACACACGATCGACCACTGTCGAAGCCGTCATTCCACGTTTTATTATCATTTCTTTAAATTCATGTGCAAATCGTAGCCCTTTTTTTGGTTAATTTGAATAGGTACACCGCCTTCATCATCACTTTTGCTTTGAACTAGTTGAAGGTCAGACCTTTTAAAGCAATTTTTGGTTTTTATATCATAGTTTCTTTGACATGACACAAAAAAATTGAGAAAAAGTGGACAATGGGTGGAGGAAAAGCTCTTGGCGCGGTTGAGTACGCAGGAATTTATAGTTTTCATGATCAAGGACAAACGGGACATCAAATTTCGGAAAAAATTAACAGAATCTCTTCTTTGACCTTTAATTATCTGAAAAATAAACAAAAAGATGGTATCGATATGAAAGGATGCACAAAACCTGCTACCTCCGCAAGTGATAGACGAAAAATTTTGAGGGTTTCGTCTAATTCGTTGGTTTAAATGGCTAAACCAAGGGAAGATGCTGGGTTCAGTGCCAGTATTTCTACAGTCGAGAGCTTAATTAAAAGTTCTGCACTTATTTGAAATCTCAATGAAAAGAACCTTTCATGTTCCTTGTATCCCCAAACTTGGGCACAGTACAGAATTATTGTTCTCGAAACGGCATCGTGGATTTTAAATTTAGCTGAGTGACTAACGGACTTGTTTCTTATAAATTGCGACCATGTTGCATTGAGGCTATTCTTGGAAGTATATTATGAAAGTACCTATGTACAACAACAGTCTAGATTTCAGGTGTTCTGTCCAAGACATATTGTAACTTAAAATAACACCAAGGTACTTATACTGATTTGTAACTTCTTTCTCGACACCCCTGAAAAAAACATTTTTCTTGCGCTGCTCTGCGTCACCGTTGCGAGAAATTACTATTTTGGATTTATTCAGATTAACTTCAAGATCCCATTTGACACAATTTGCGATGAAACTATCTAAAGTGTTTGCAGTTTAGGAACACTGTCACATAAGATAACTATATCATCAGCATTTAGAAGAACGTTAATGTTTAGTCCTTCCACACATATTGCTGTTGGAAGCTCAGCGTGTATGTTATTTAAGAACAGGACAAACATTAATGCACTCAAAACACATCCTTGCCTGACACCTTTGGTTGTTGGAAATAAATCTGTACTGAAGTCTGAGCGTTTAAAGGAAGGGTTAGATTGTAGGAGGTGCATACAAAAATAATAACGAATTAATGAAAAATTAAATTCTGGTGAGTATACATGTGCTTGTGCATGGCTGTGTTCACCGTTGACCATTAAAGACGCGAAAAATTTGTAGAAATATTTTATGTAGGTATACAAACAAGAATGCATCTAGGCACACACATGTAAATATTCTCGAAATCAACACAAGACACAACCAGCAGAAGTCTCCCAAAAAAGAAAAAAATATTTTTAATGATTAAGAATTCGTTTAGACAAAAAAAGCAAAAGAACAAGAAAAGAGGAACAAGAGAATAACTTAACATAAATGGGAGCATTTTGGGTAAAAATGTGACTGTTCCACAGTGCTCGTATTTGACAACTGACAGACAAGACAAGTCGAGAAGTGAACATTTAACGAACCCCTACACAAAAGGAACAACGAGTCGAAACCTTAAACCTTTTTGTTTCTTCATTTTTGTACTACAATAAGTCTTCGTATCAGTACTCAGTACCAGTTAACTTGAAATGTCCCTCAAGTTAGCAGAGCAAGGTGAGCAGAACATATATTTTGTGATGACATTATAAAGCGCTTATTAAATGCTAATTAAATGCCCAACAATTAAATTTAATGCTCAAGTACTTTTGGTAAAAATCAATGTTCTGCTAACTTGATTCAAAGATAGCAGCAAAAAAATTTTTTGTCCCAATTTTGAAAAAAAAAATATAATAATTTTTTCTTTTAGATTTTTCGATTCAAATCTTTTTGATTAGTTAAATTCTCGCCTAAATGCAATTAAATGCTCCAATTTCGAAACAATTTTCGAAGATCTGAGCCAAAAAAAAAATAATTAAATTTCCCATACATTTCCATGTTCTGATGACATAAAAAAAAGCCCGAAGATGGAAACGCGTCGTTTGAAAAATTATTATAATGTTGTGATAAATTACATTTTTAAACAAATAAATACAAAATTTTAAGTTTTACTTTCAGAAAATTTTCCCTTTTTTATTTTAATTCAAATTTCAATTCAAATATACTCACAACATGGAGACTAAGGCCCATTTGCTGATACGGAACATAAATACTTATGTTCCACATAAAGCCTTAAGTGACACATAACGCTTTGCACCAAATGAAAACTCAAACATAAAAACCCTTAAGTTGAACATAACTTAGGTGGAAGAAAAAGTGCCACATAAGATATTTATGTTCAACATTAATTTTCGTTTACTCTTGATTTTGACTTCTTTGCCAAGAATTGTGAAAATATGGCTATGATAATAGTAATGATGTGGAAGGAATACATATTTTTTCACTCTTCTTAAAAAAGATTTTGCAAAGAAAATAACAATAGTTATTTTGAACTTAAAAAAATGCTTTAAGAATGTTATAATAAAATTTCCTGAAACTGCAATTGGCATTTCAAAAACAAAACGTAATTTTTTTTTTAACACAGCATCGAACTATGTTTTTTCAAGTTTTTTCTTTTATCAAAATAAAATTCAAGACTAAAATTTATAATTGCAACTTGCCCTTGGCACGGTATATACGAGTATACATAATGAAAATGAAAACACCAGTTCAATTTAAAAATTCTTTAATTTAAAAAAAAAACGAAAGATTACAAACTTGATCCATAACTATTGTGTAGGATAAATAAAATAAAATTTCATCTCAAATTCAGTCACAGATTATAGTCCGGTAGTCGACCGTAAGATTACCTATCTCATCGTGGCCATGCAAAAATTGGATGCCAACCGATAGCCTTAGTGCCCTCTACACGATACCAATGGTCAGACAGACTTTTTCTGGCGGTTGCGACGAGTCCGACCATTTTCTTAAAAAATGGTATTTTTTTTAACCCTGCGTTTTACATTAGGGAAAACTGAGTAAAATCATGCCAAATAGCTAGGAAAGTGGCCGTAGCCAATTTTTTTCATTTTCACCCAAGGATGCACAAAATCCTAATTTTAGAAAAGTGGTCGGACTCTTGGTAACAGCCAAAAAAAGTTTGTCCAACCATTCGCATCGTGTAGAGGACAGTCTTACCTTTCATTTGATATCCCATTTATAGAAGTTGCTTATATTATAGGTACATTTAGCGAAAAATGCAACCTAAAAAGTGCATTGTCTAACCATTGCGACCAGATAAAGCTTATCCGACCAGTAGTTTTGTAAATGTTGGGAGCAAAGCTATCGGTTGGCATCCAATTTTTGCGTGGCCGCGATGAGATAGGTAATCATACGGTCGGCTCCCAGACTATTATCACAATTTAATAAAAATAACTCACATCAACATTTTCAAAGAAGATTTTTGGCCTTGTAGGTAATTGTTAGAGAACCTCTTGAGCTTCTTGTTATTCCTTTGTAGCATCATTTCCGCTGATTGTAAGTTTTTTCATTCGGTCCCAAACGCTTTCCTTTCGGTATCTTTTCACGTTGCACATGACTTCTTTTTCACCAAAATCACAATCAAGAAGAAGCGTTTTTAATTTTGCCAACAATTTGGGTTTCTTTTTTTTAATTATTTACGGACATTGTTAAAAATAAAATACCGTAAAATTCATTTACACACAAAAACAAACCGATGTATGTATGTATGTATTTTATTGAGACTTCATAGGTTACATTAATATTCGTTTACATAGATTTAATTATATTAAAGCCGACTTAGAATTGGTCTAGCTGTCACATCGAGATTTACTTATTTCTATTTATATAATAGGTAGAACAGATATAAAACTTCACAGAGTTACTTAAAGAAAAAAAAAAACATGTTCGCTCAATGGAAACATGACAGAGATAAAGAGACTTAAGACTAGATAACAAAACGAAATATAAAAGAGAGAGAGAGTTTGTTGGTTGGATTTGTTGTTCACCAGTTATGCCAAATTCAAGAAAAGTAAAGCAAGAATTAACAATACAAAAGATAGCAATCTTAAAGAGGATGATGGATACAAACTAAATTAATGATACAAAATTATAAGTACGATGGAATTGTTAAACAGGAAAATTGAGAAATCATGTAAATTAATGATGTGAACAAGATTATAAATATATGAATATTTAGTGAGGCGAACAGGTGAAGGAGGTTTGGTATTGAATAAAAGTTATACATAGCTTTCGAAAATATTGTTTTCAAGATAAGTTCAATCTTAAATTTATGTTTTAATAAATTGTATTAAGTCATATTAAATAAAGTATTATTTACATTTTGGAACCATAGTTTCAGAGTTTTGTGTTTTTTTATTTGTTATTTAATTTTTGATTGCAAATTGGGCGGAAAGTTAAACATTGATTAATTGTTTAATATTTAACAATTAGTTGAATCAAAGCTCTATATTTTATGAAATTGAACAGAATTACATTTTGGGAACTTTTATTTCATTTTTGAAAGTTTTCAATAGACTAATGAGTTGGAAGTTTAACATTGTTGTTTTTTTTTTTTATATTTTAAAGATTAGGTTAATCTAAGGTTTTATGAATACATTTTTATCTACATTTTTGGGAACTTTGTTTCAATTTCCAAAGTTTAATTGATATTGTTACAAGTAGGACGTTGATTTGATTCGATTCAATAGATTTAATGATTTATTAGCCTCTATAGGTTTGACTGTTGCTTTTCTTGTAGAAATTAGGTAAGAAATGGCAATCATCTTCAATCTCAAAGAGGGGTGCAGACCCATTGCTGATGATGCTAATTGGAGATATATAATATTTGTCAGATATTGAGAATCTGATGTTATCATTAAGAACGGATTGCATTAATTGATTTGGATGATGTCTTAGATTGGGAAGTCTTACTTTCGCTAGGTTAATTAAATAGCACATTAGAGGCGTTACTCCAGAAGTTTCGTAAAGAACACTGTTTCTGAACCATTTGCCCGAAGGTCGTCTGTACTTGCGGGTACATTTTCTCAAGATAATTCTTTCGAACTTCTGAATCTCTTTCGCCACTGTTGGAGAGATTTGGAACCAAATCGGGAAGCCATATGCCAAGATGGGGCGAATAAGTGTCTTATACATCAAGAGTTTCGTTTTACATTCTACTTCGGAGGAGTTTAGGAGGACTTTAAGTTTAGCTCCTGCTGCTTTGCATTTGTTAAGAGCATTTCTAGCGTGAATGTTCATTTTCCACCTTTCATGTAAGGAGATTCCAAGATATTTAAGGTTGGTTTTCCTAGGGATGTTGTTGCCCTCAATGAAAAGGTTGAGTTGTTTGCTCTCTCTAACCGCTAAGTGATGGCCCTTCGTGGACGCGTTTCTAAAACAAATTATCTCAGATTTTGGGATGTTGAGATTTAAACCCCACGTTTTAAAATACGGAAGAATTATTTCAAGGTGTTTTTGAATGCCGTGAAGCGCGTTGTGAGGTCTTTCGTGCGAATCAAAGATTAACGTGTCGTCTGCGTATAAGATTGAACGGGAGGACTGAAACTGAGATGGGAAGTCGTGAAGAAATATATTAAACAAAAGAGGACCTAGGATGGAACCCTGAGGAACCCCTGATTTTACAGGTATGGGCGCGGAGCATTTCTCATCAAGGTGGATGGTAAGGTAGCGATTTTTAAGAAAGCTGAAAATCATTTTGGTGAAAAAGGGAGGGAAATTCAGGGAAATTAATTTAGAAGTTAGACCGTCATGCCAAACTAGATCGAAGGCCTTAGTGAGGTCAAGAGCGCAAGCCACTGTGCAAGATTTATTTCTCAGATTTTTTAACACTTTGTCCTGTAAATGTAAAAGGGCATGCTCGGTGGAGTGTTTCCTTTTAAAGCCATATTGACATTCTGGTATAATTTGGTTATCCGAAATAAAATCTTCAATTTTAATATATAGAACTCTCTCGAGGATTTTGCCGACATTAGACAACATGGAGATAGGCCTAAAGTTTCCGATGTCATTGGAGTTGCCTTTCTTTTTAATAGGGATGAGTTTGGCTTCTTTCCATCTGAGAGGGAAGTACCCGTTGTTGATGCAGTTGTTGATAATCGGGGTTAAGTATTGGGGAATAGATGTGATGCATTTTTTAATTATAAAGTTCGAAATTTTGTCAGGTCCTGTAGATTTTTTATTGTTAAGATTGTGAATAATTGACTTAATCAGATCTGTAGTAGCAAGTTCTTCTTCAGAACTGGAAGAAGAGTTATTGTAAAGAGAGAATTGTGTTAAAAAGTTAGAGGAGTTCCAAGCCAGGAAGGAGCTATTACGTGTAGATACCTCCAAGACATTTTCGGGATTAGCTTGGGGTATAAGGGGGGAGTATAAATCTGAATAAAATCTTTCAAAGGCGTATAACTTGTCCTGAATTGAAAAGTGTGAGGTATTATCGTAGATAATAGGAGCAGACGACTGATTACTAGCTCGTTTTCGACCGGTGATTCTATCTATTTCTTTGAATACTGCTGGTGAAGGCCTTAGTTGTTTCAGTCTGTTTCTGAATTGAGTGTTCATTTCGATTCTTATCTGGTCCTTTATTAGTTTACTTAGACAAGTTATACGGGAGGAAAGAGAAGTGTAGGCTTGGTTTATTCTGTTACCTTCTCTGTGAAAAATTCTCTTAAGTTGGGCTTTCCAAACTTTTCTAAGCTTGAGGAGCTTCAAAATTTCGTCACTAAGGTTTTTGTAAGAGCTTTTATGATATATTTTTTCTGAATGGAAGTCAATGCAATCTTGGATGGAAATAGAAAAGAGATTTACAAAGTGGTCAATTTCTTCATTTGAGAGGTTTCTATTAGACGGGATGTTAAGCGATTCAAGTTTTTGGGAGAGATCGTTGTTAAATAGTTGCCAGTTCGTATTCTTGAATGATATGTTTGATGGGGGATTGGTTACAATGGGTGAAATGTTAGAAGTCTCAAGAGCTAAGAATACTGAGAAGTGGTCGGAAAGAGAAAGAGTTGTTAAGCAACTAAAGTTTCTCTCAGCATGTTGTGGAGCAAGGAGGTTGGCGGAGACGATAAAAAAGTCAATGATTGATAATGAGCTGGGTCTGGTAGGAGTTCTAGGAGAAATAATTTCCATGTTCAAAAATGCGTCATTTTGGTACCAGGAGAAAAGGTGAAGACCATTTAAATTTGACATTGAGTCGCCCCAGAAGCCATGTCTAGCATTAAAGTCTCCGCCAATGATAAAGTAGTCAAAATTGGAGAGTATGCGGCATAAGTCATCCATGGCATTGGTTATACCGGCTCCGGTGTTACAAGGAATATATAGGGACACGAAGGCCAAAGTTTTGTTAGGGCCAGAAGGTTGGGTTAGGGATATCGACACAATTGTTGTAGAGATGATATCATTATGGAAAGGAATGATGTTATATTTTATTGTGTTATCGATTAAGACTCCAGTGCCCCTGCCGGAATCGTTTCTGAGTAAGATATAGTTATCGAAAAATCTGATATGGTTTGCCTTCAACAGGGTTTCTTGAACTAGAGCAGCTGTCGGAGAGAAGTCTCCCAACAGCTGATTTAGTTCAGAGCATTTGTCATGTGAGATTAAGGAGTTGATATTTGCGGTAAGTAGCTTTATGATCATGGTGAAATTTTGGCAATAAATTCCAGATAAGCACCTGGCTTGTCGGAATCATTTAATTTAAGATAACGTGGCCAAAATTCACGGACCCGAATAATTAAGACGTTTATTGGTAAACCAAACAGTTTATAAGATTCATTTAAGAATTCACTGAATGCTGACGGTGTCGAGCTTCCTATTTTATTGCTGGTCAGGCCAGAGGTAGGAGCAGCTATTTGGCTACCCCTCAAAATATTGGCATAGGATCCAGTTGCAGGAGCACTCTGGATTGAATGCAAAATTTGAGAAACACCAGGTTTATTCAAAGAATTTTTGAAAGAAAAGTTTTCTTTTTTTTCAAGTATTCGACTCGTTTAGGACATTCACTGAAGTTGGCTGGATGACCTGAGGATCCACAATTTATACAGGCCACCTTGGTCTTGTCATTGTCTTTTTCAATTGAGCACAACCCAGGATTGTGGAATTCTTTGCATTTTACGCAACGGTTAGGATACGCACAATAGGCACTGACGTGGCCAAATCTTTGGCACTTGTAGCATTGGACGACGTTGCTTCGTTTAATTGTATCCCAGCGGATTTTATGGCGTAGGATACTCCTAATGTTTTTTAATTTATTAAGACTTTCTTTGTCGTCCACGGTACATACATAAATGCCCAGTTCCAAATCATTTTCTTTAGACCATTTAGTAGTAAATGGTTTAACTACCACCATCAGCGATGGGTCTACACTTAAAATGCCCTCTTCAATTGCTTCTGTGGAAAATCCATCAGATAGTCCCTTTAACAGAACCGAAAATTTTTTTAATTGTCTAGGCACAAAAGAGAAGGCGTTGGCCTTCATTTCGCAAAGAGATTTCATAAGAGAAGAATGCAAATCAACATCCTTTACATGAATTTTAAGCCTACCCAAACCTCTATTTTCAAATCTTATATTATCTAAGTTACCACTATAGTTTACCTTAAGAAAATCGAGTAGGCTCTTTGAGCTAACTCCCTTCGCAAAGATTGGTGGGCACCATTCGATCACCTTCTTAACGGCTGGAATACTTTGATGAAGATCCTTCGGTGTAGGGTCCTGGGGTTGTTGTGTAGAAGCAGGTTGAACAATTTGAGGATCCATGTCTAGTATATTATATCTGTTGTTCGCCAGTCTGTCAGTAAAGGCAACTTTTTTCGAAGAAGAAGAGGGTGCCAACGCAGAGCTCCTTTTACGATTCATGACTTGTTCAAATGTTTTCGTGTCATTCTTTAAAATTCGTTGTAGATCTTTTTCCGCCGACTGGTTAAACAATGAAATGTCTTTGTTGCCCCAAATTGACATGGGCACTGTTGAATTAAGATTTGCACTCTTCGGTATATTTCTCGCAGAATGGATATTTAAGTTATTTGGCAACGCTGTTGAGTTTCCAATCTGTTGTGAAAATTGTGGGCTCTTTGGCAGCATTGCTGCAGAATTTCCAGCTTCCAGACTGGCGCCATTAATATTTCCGTCGCACTCTGACACTATAGGTACACTATTAGCACTAGCTTCACATCCATCTGTATCCATGGCAGATGTATCTATATCTATGTCCGAGCCATCGGCGTCGGTATCAGTATTCGTGGGTAACGGCACTTCGTAGCCGTTGATAGAATCAGAAATGCTTTTTTTAACTTTTTCAGACAAACATTTGGATGGAATTAAAAAGGGTTTAGTCATTTTAGAATCAGGGGGGCGATTCCCTTGGAAAGGGGCACCGTCTGAGTTGAAACTCATCGTCACTTATTCCAATTAATTATCAACTATTACTTTTTTTACTTTTTTTTTTTTTTTTATTTTTATTGTTCGCAAAATTCAAGACAATCGGGAGAGAAGGAAAAGCACGTCCGTTCACTACCGAGTACAAATCGAGAATCCACAAAAACAAACCGAAAATAATAATATTTTGACATTTCCGCAAATTGACTTGAAGTTAGTTAGAATTCAAAAGTGGTCCCTTACTATGTTGAACATAAATTTTTTCGTGCAACTTACTTAAATGTATGTTAGTTGCTCGAAAAAATTTATGTTCAACATAGTAAGGGACCACATTGGATTTTTATGTTTGAGTTTGAGTTGGGTGCAAAGCAATAAGTGTCACTTAAGGGCTTATGTGGAACATAAGTATTTATGTTCCGTATCTGCAAATGGGCCTAAACTACAAAGAAATATATCTCCACAGCATTGTCCAATGGGGAATCAAAAACGGTGTAGAATTTAATGCTTCTAAAACTCAATGTTGTCTCCTGTCTTTTAAGCGGAAGCCACCCCAATGGCGCTATCCATGAGCGGTGCTTGCATCAAGGAAACTGAACAGCTATCAGCTCTCGGTATATGTATCGCAGATCTTCTTTTGTGGAATAAACACGTTGACGTTGTCAAAAACGCTGCTAGGTGTTTAGGTTTTCTTCGTCGATGCAAGAAGTTTTTCTCCTTGCTGTTCTTTATAAAGCGTACATTCGTCCCGGAAGCTTTAGTATAACTCGCATATCTGAGCAGGTGCTTCTTCAACCTACTTGAGTCTTGTAGATAGTATACAAATAAAAGCTTTGAAAATGATAGGTGATAGAAACATAACGGAAACATTCGATTCTCTCGAGCATGTATCATTTCGTAATATTCCATGTCTTTCTGTATTTTTCCAATATTCCAATATTTCAAAAATATCCTTATCATTTTTCAAATATTAAAAGTTTCCTAGATTACTCTTTGCGTCGTCCACTAAATTTATGTATGTAAAGTTCCATCAAAATCTATTCAGCCGTTTTGAAGATTTGAGCGGACAACAATTTAAAAACGCTGCATTTCTGTTTCTTAGCATGCAAGTAATCTTATGATCTTAAAAAATACAATTGTTTCAATATTAAAGACACTCCTTTTTCGATCGAGTCTCTCGCACCCTCTTAAATAGTCCTATACCACCAACTGCTAGCATAGAGAACCAGTGGAAGAATTGCCAGGAAGCCATCAGAGATGCCGCCTCCGACGTGCTGGGCTTTGCTCGACCACCACAGCGAATCCCTGGTTCGACGAAGAATGCCGACAAGTACATGCAGCCAAACAACAGGCATACAAAGCGGCGCTGGATAGAAGGACTAGAGCTGCTCGCGAGCTCTACGAGCAGAAGAGGAGAGAGGAACACAAGCTTCTAAGAAGAAAAAAGAAAGAGCATGAGAAGCGTGCGATCGAGGGAATAGAGGGAGCAATTGCAGGAATGAAGTTTGGAAGTTTTACCAAAAGGTAAAGAGAACCTCCTAGGGTTACAAGGCCCGGACCGAAGCCTGCAAGGACGATCAGGGGAACATCATAGTATGTAGAATCGCAGTCGGTGCTGAGGATATGGAAAAATCATTTCTGCAAATTGTATAACGGCGATGAAGAACCGAATTCCGCTTCCATGCAGATTGCACCATTCAACCTGGACGACGTAGGCCAACAATTCCGTCTACCCGATCTCGACGAAGTAAGGATAGCTATATCTAAACTTAAGTCCAATAAAGCTGCTGGAGCTGATCGCCTTGTGGCTGAGCTATTCAAAGCGGCTGGCGATGAATTGGTTAGGAGTATGCACCAGCTCATCTGTAAAATATGCTCGGAGGAAAGCATGCCCGATGAATGGAACCTTAGCATTGTTTGTCCGATCCTCAAGAAAGGCGATCCTCTGGACTGTACCAACTACAGAGGCATCAGTCTTCTTAATATCGCCTACAAGATCTTCTCTGCCGTACTTTGTGAACGCCTGAAGCCATTCGTCAACAACCTGATAGGTCCATATCAGTGTGGCTTTAGGCCAGGGAAGTCCACCATCGACCAAAAAATTCGCACTACGGCAGATCTTGGAGAAAACCTAGGAGTTTCAAATCGATACCCACCACCTTTTTATCGATTTCAAGCCGCGTATGACAGCATCTATAGAGACGAGCTATATAGAGCAAACTCGTCCGTTTGTGCAGGATGACGATGGAGAATGCACGCTGCTCCATCATGGTCGGCAAAGACCTCACCGACACCTTTGATGTCAAAAAAGGTTTTAGGCAAGGCGACGCGCTGTCATGCGACTTCTTCAACATCGTTCTTGAAAGAATAGTGCAAAACTCTCACGTCAACACTAGAGGCACAATCTTTCAAAAGTCCGTCCAATTACTTGCTTACGCTGACGACATTGACATAATCGGACGAACAAAGCGTGATGTCAGTGGTGCTTTTGTGAGTATTGAGAAGGAAGCCAAGAAGATGGGTTTAACGGTGAATGAAAGCAAAACGAAATATATGCTGTCAACAAGAAAGGACACCCAACACCGACACGTCTAGGACAGAACGTCACTATAGACAGCTATAATTTTGAGGTGGTCAGAGACTTTGTCTACCTAGGATCCGCTATAAACTCAGCGAACGATACCAGTGCTGAGATCAAACGAAGAATTACTCTTGCCAATCGCTGTTTCTTTAGGCTAAGAAGGCAATTGAGAAGCAAAGCCCTCTCTGGAGCACCTAAACTGTCCCTGTATAAGACGCTTATCTTCGAATCCAACCCCGTGGGACAACGCAGTAGAGGTGGACAGCGTAAAAGGTGGCGCACGCAAGTGGAAGAGGACCTCAACCAACTTGGCGTGCGAAACTGGAGACAGCTAGCTAGAAACCGAGCCGGCTGGAAGAAGCTTGTTGGTTGAGGCCCTGGTCCACCCCGGACTGTAGCGCCATCTTAAGTAAGCAAGTAAGTAAGTATTATCTTACCTACTCTCATTAAAGAAATAGGTAAATTTTACTTCGTCATAAATAATAATTCGGAAAATGTTTGAGGATTACTCATTCTCTTCGCCATAGTTCTTTCAAACACTTGATCGAATTCTTTCCCAATCAGGTAATAGTCAGGCAATAGTCAGGTAGTACCTCGTGGCTTGATGGTTAGTGCGTAGGACTGTCATGCCGAAGGTGTGGGTTCGATTCCCAGCCGTGGCACCTAAAATCAGAAATGTTTTATTCGAGGTACGGCCTCTTGCGAGGAACTGACAAATCCTCCAAGAGTATAGGTACTTGTCATGAAAAAGTGCTTCTCATTTAGCCGTTCGGACTCGGCAAAAAACTGTAGGTCCCCTCAATTCCTGCCAACAAACACGCACACAGGAATGGTTGTGAGTTGTAAGTCACTAGGCCCTGGTTCTCCATGAGCTGTTGCGCCACCCAATTTATTTATTTATTTATTTTTAATAGTCATTATTCTGAGAAATGGTTTAGTCCATTGAAATATTACATTGACCTTGCATTTTGGGTAAGACAAAATATTTTTGAGTATAAAACCCGACTTTCGGGGTTGAAAGCCGCCCCCATTTGGCCGTTGAAAAAGGGGTTAAAAAAGGGTTTACACAATATCTTTAAAACCGTAAGTTTTACAAAACATGGGTGATTTTAATGCCAAACTAAGAAGAGAAGACGTCTTTGGTGGCACAATCGGAAGATATATATAGGTCGAGTTCATAAATGTAAATGTTCGGCAACACTACAAAATTCATGTAGCATTTCTGTTGGCAAATACTGTCCGATCTACAGTTTTTCTACTTTAAATGAAGCGTGAGGGCTTGCTCTCTGCAGTGAGAGCAAATTTTACCAAATAAGTACATTAATAGTACCATTTTTTAACAATTGTTTTTGGCAATGATGCGGTATATTTACATTAACAAACTCAAGGACAGCCAGCCCGACGCACGCTACCTCTGATAACGGACGCAGGTTAATCGACTTTGCTGCAGGGCGCAACGTTGAGGTAGCTAAAAAGCAGTTCCCGCATCTTGATATTCACAAGGGCACATGGCGCATTTCTGGTCAATCAATCGCCAACCAGATTGACGACATTGCAATAGACGCAAGGTGCTTCTTCAGTATCATGGATGCCCAAACGTTCCGAGAAGCCCTCTTAAATAGTCTTAGTCTTATGCCGCCAATTTCAAGCATCGAGAACCAGTGGAAGAACTGCCAGGAAGCCATCATAGATGCCGCCTCTGACGTGTTGGGCCTTGCACGACCACCACAGCGAATAGCCTGGTTCGACGAAGAATACGCAGCCAAACAACAGGCATACAAAGCGGCGCTGCCTAGAAGGACTTGAGCTGCTCGCGAGCTCTACGAGCAAAAGAGGAGAGAGGAACACTGACTTCTCATAACGAAAAATAAAGAGCATGAGAAGTGCGCGATCGAGGAAATAAAGGGATGCCATTCCAGGAATGAAGTTCGGAAGTTTTAACAAAAAGTTAAAAGAACCTCCTAGAGTTACTAGTCCCGAAACGAAGCCTGCAATCACGATCAGGGGAAAATCATAGTAGAATCGCAGTCGGTGCTGAGGATATGGAAAAATCATTTCTGCAATGACGAACCGAATTCTGCTACCATGCCGCTACGTGGGCCAACCATTCCTCCACCCGATCTCGACGAAGTGAAGATAGCTATATCTAAACTTAAGTCCAATAAAGTTGCTGGAGTTGTATGCACCAGCTCCTCTGCAAAATATGGTCGGAGGAAAGCATGCTCGATGAATGCAACCTCAGCATTGTTTGCCCGATCTTGAAGAAAGATGATCCTCTGAACTTCACGAACTGCCGATGTACAGTCTCCTTAACACAGGATACAAGATCTTTTCTACCGTACTTTGTGAACGCCTGAAGCCATTCGTCAACAAACTGGTAGGTCCATATCAGTGTGGATTTACGCCAGGAAAGTCCACCATCGAATAAATACATATTCGAAATACGGCAGATCTTGGAAACACCCAGGAGTTTCAAATCGATACCCATCATTTTTTCATTGATTTCAAGGCCGCGTATGACAGCATCTATAAAGACAAGCTATATACATCAATTTCTAGTTTTGGCATAACGCCCAAGCTCGCCCGTTTGTGCAGCATGACGATGGAGAATGCATGCTCCTCTGTCATGGTCGGTAAAGACCTCAACGATACCTTTGATGTCAAAACAAGTTTAAGACAATGCGATGCGCTAACATGCGACTTCTTCAACATCGTTCTTGAAAAAATATTGAAAAAAAAAAAAACATCCCAACAGTGTTGCCTTTGCCAATTGGAAACCGGAGTTGCCGTTTCAGTTTTTGAGAAAAAGTGCTTCGAGGCAAAAAAGGCAGTACATCAAAGTTCGGCAGTAAAGTACACCTATGTGTAATTATTGTTCACATGTTCATTTAAGTTTTTTTAAAATGAAAATATTGTTCATAAAAAATATTATAGAACCACATACATATGAGCTCATCGCCTACTTAATTCTACTTTGTGTTTGTGAACGTTTTCCACAAATCTGTTGCTTTTACGAAAAAACTTTTATAAAATGTATGTTTTGGATAGAAAAAAATATTAATAATATTTTTTTTAAATACCCGTTTTACAAGGTATTTACAAATATCTTAACTTTGTTCTTTTTTATTGCAAAATTAAGATTTATTCAGAGAATTTTACTGTCTAAAAATTACTTTTTGTCATTTTGTTGTAAACAAAATATTCCATACAATTGTTAAATAAAATTAAAACTACTCCTTTTTTAGATGGCGACCTTCCCCTTACAATGGGCACCACAAAAACTGGGTTTTATAATGAAAAAGATGTAGCCAAACACAGATAGTACAAAAAATATTGCCCAATTTCAATAATTATTTTCACTCAACTTGCTACATCATGAAGTTCTCTAAATCTATTGATTTTATGAAAAAAAGTATGGTAACCTTTTTAGTGTAGAATTACATAAGCTACAATTTTCAACTTAACATTTTATTAAAAAAAAATCGATAGTTTTCGAAAAATTGTACACCCATTAAAAATATTTGCTCAACCCAAAATTAAGGCTGTTTTTTTTGTTTTCAATACATCTAAATCATAGAAGTTTCTGTACAATTTTACCTGTTCCCACCTGGAAAAACAATCTAGTTTTAAACACGGCACTAGAAAGTTTTGCATTGACCCTAACATGGCTCTAGCATAACTACCTATCGATTTTCTCTAGGGCCTCACCAGTTAAGCAGCCTTTTGCCTAGAGAGACAAAAAAGAGGTGTCTTCACTGGAATCAATCCTGTAATCCGGTTCTGTGATCTTCTAATTAACAATGGAATGCCCTAACTACTGAGCTATTTCGCATTACAGTTGCGTGATGTTGAAAATGAAGACGTATAAATTAAATTTTTCTTACTATTGTATAATGGGTATAAAATATTTGTTTTATTTTGTCATATATGGGGTATTTGTGATGGGATAACAAGACTTATCCGACAAGTTTTTACTAGCGAGGGCCTCTTGAGTATTTGACAAGTTTTTCTTGTCTAGATTTCCCCTACCAAAGCCTTTCCTTATCCCACAAGTTTTTAATAGCGAGGGCCTCACGAGTATTTGACAAGTTTTTCTTGCCTAGATTTCATCTACCAAAGCCTTTCCAGGGCCTTGATTAAACTTGACAAAAACTTGCAGTTTTTCAAAAAAAAACTGTACATACTTTGTTTGTATTAGCCATACGGCAGTACCTACGAAGCTTCAAAATGCAGTACACATACTGCAACTGTAGTACTTCGACAGCCCTGTTGGAAACAATACAATAGAGCTTTTTCAGTGGTATTTATCAAAGCAATTTTGTGTTTTAAGCTTTTGCGAACAAAATTTATAGGTGAGAGCGAAATGTGTTGTCGTTTTTATTGTCCCCTTTTTATTTTTTATATTTCTGAATGAGCCGTTAAAGGGCAGTTAAAATTCATTGGCTTCTGGTCATTCAGAAGAAGAAGTTATTTGCGCTATGCTTTGAAATAATTCACACGGCATTACGGTACGATCATATTGGCTGCGTTCAAACACCGAACTAAAGCGATTTGGATAGGTTTGTGTTGTTGTAATCCCTTGTTTAAACACAGCTGATGACGAAACAGCTGTTTGCAGAAAAGAGATCCCAAGCTATCCTAAAATTTTAGGATACGAAGCTATCCTATGAGAAATGTCAACAACAGCTGACTTGCGTCCAAACACATACATGGATACAAAGCTATCCTAGATAGGAGGCTATCCATTGAAACTTGAACGCGGCCATTCATTTGAAAAGGTATGCTGTGCTGTGGTGTGGTGAAAATAGATAAGTGGGTTTATTTTTTAACATGTTTTAATTCAGACAATGGATGGTAATATGCACATTTTTCTACGATTTTTGGCAATTTATAATTCAATGTGGAAAATGTGGTAGAGCTTTAGCTTGAGACAGATATATGCAAGCCAATGCATCCAGACTGAGAGGCAACCGTTCTATCTTCCATGTACTGACAATTTTTTTTGGACAAAATTTAGTGGACACCACTTCCCTGACTACGCATATGATATCATTTTGACTGCACAATGAATCCATTGTATGGCAACAACAATATAGGAGATCCATTCTCAATCTGTGAAGCTGTGCAGTGATACCGAAAAATCATTTGAGTATTCAGTCATTTTTCATTTTATCACTTCACCAACACACGTTATGCGGATCTCCATAAATATCAAAGTGTGTACTAGAAAGTATTATATGATAAATCCTGTAAATTGTCTGACATTTTTTAGTTTCTCTACTTGCGATATATTTGTAGGTACTATATGGCAGGTTATGCATTCGTAAAAAAATAATCGAACTCGAGATTTTATTATTCTATATTAAGAAAAAAGTTGGTTTCGGAATTCTGTCTGTCTGTCTCACCGTTGAGCTACAGCCTGAACGTCTCGATCCATTTTCTTTAAGCTTAAAAAAATTACTTTTTACCTTACAAGGAACCATTTTTTTTTTTATTTTCGATTTTCTTCAAAACGGTATGACTTTTTGGATAAAAAAAAAAACGTTTCAATTCTGTTTTTTGAAAATCAAATACATATTAAATAATATTTTGAATTTTTTTGAAAATTCGATAGGTACCTCAAAAACAGGTTGACAATTTTTTTTGAAATTTAATTTTCATATGCACATAAATAAATAGGTAGGTACTTAAGACCTGCATGCAAAAATTTGTCCTTAAATTTTTTTAAGAATTACATACATATGTATATAAAAATAATTTTTTGAAAAAACCGTTCAAACTATCAACGTATTAACATAGTTTTAACTAATTTAAATATCGTGTTTTAAACATTTTGCTCTCATAATTTCCATGTCTTTATATAAAATTTTCTTAAACCCTCAGCCTTTGGAACTCTCTTATTTTGTTTAGCTTTCTTTAAAAGAAAAATGTCCAAAATAATTTGTTATTGCACTATTTGAATTACATGCGTGTTCCTTTTAACGAAGGTGTAAGGATATTTCGGTGTTCCTTTATTTTTGTTTTGACCTTTCAACTGTTTTTGACAGTTTTTGATGTGAAACATCTAATGCGGCGGGTAAACTCGATTTTGGGCGTGGCTTAATGCGTTACGAAAAGCACGGTTGCCGCTTGTAAAAAAAAATTCCTACCAAATTTCACAAAAAAACCTACCAAAACGAATAAAAGCCTACCAAATAAAAAAAACTATTTTCGTTCTGCAAATTTTCTTTGGTAGAAACCTCAAACACATTAGAGGTACGAGGTTTATTCACAATCGTGAAATCCATTTTCTAGACAATTTGAAAAAAAAACCGAAATTGTTTTATGCTAAAGGCTAGTACGCAGATCAAGCTAAAATTTCGCTCCCACATTTCTCTCCAAACACCAGCTAATATCCAAGCTAAATTTTGCCATAAGATTTTTGTGGAGATTACATCACAGAAAACAGCTGTTCTCTGAAAAAAACTTTTATTCAATAATTTAATAGAATTTTATTTCAATACTTCAAGTGAATCTAATCAAATTAAATAGATTTTTCCCTTTGCCATTGATAAATCGTTTTCCCTTGAATATTTCTCGTTCTCAATTTTGATTTCCACAAAGTAATTTTCACACAAATCAAACAAATAAAAGAACCTGTCACAATTAAGCTCGAGAATTAATGTGCCGAACAATTATTTCACGCGCTAAATTTTGACAGATAAGAGCTGTACAGTAAGAAACGAAAATTTGATTTCTTAGCTTGGCTAAATTTTGGAGGGAATTTTGTATATGGAAGCGAAATTTTAGCTCGATCTGCGTACTAGGCTTAAAACAAAAATTCGAGTTCCACGCCACCCCACCCTAAATGCTAGTTATATTTCCGAATTATTTAGTTAGGTAGTTTCATGCTAACATTTAATGATTTCTAATTCCTTGGAATTTCCTAAGCATACAATTTTGACATAATCTTCAAATGTTTTTCTTGAGGTATGGCATAATTAATTTTCAACATAATTTTTTATGAATTTGGATAAAATCATTTCATTTTGACAAATTAATTTTAAAAATTTTATCATTTGGAAATGAAATTAGGATTTTTCAACGAAACTAGATCACATTTGTTCTTAAGAACATAGGCAGATGAACGCCAACTGATTCAAGTCTCTGTTTACTTGAGTTTATTTGACATGTGTTGAGTTGGTCGGAAATGATCTCAATTTTTATGTTTGTACAATGTTTTATATTATGCTCAAGAGCTGTATGAAAAAAACCTACCAAACCGGATTTTAGCCTACCAACCTACCACAGCTGAAAAATCCTACCAAGTTTGGTAGGATCCTACCAAAACGGCAACCGTGACGAAAAGGGAAAGTATTTTGTATCTCTTTCATTTATACTCGCACTCACTTAAAAAAGTTGTCATTGTAATGGGGAAATTTATTTGTTTACATTTTTCGGCAGGAAGAGTCCAAGTGGAAGAATTGCACATATATTCATGTCACTCGCACTCAATCTTGTATTCTTTCATTCACAATCAAAAATCTAGTAGCAACATTGTATATCCAATCTAGAATTTATATACAATGGTAGCAATGGCATTGTATATCCAATCTAGAACTTATATGTCCAGTTTTACACAGCGCATGTAATTAATGCGCAACTCTTGCTTATTTCCTTTTGAACTTGCATTCGGTAATGCACGCATTCTTACACGAAGCATGTTCGAGCTGCGCATTGTTTTTACTTGCGATTATAGGTACTATAAGGCAAGTTTTGGATTCGTGCAAAAAAAAAATTTTGAGATAACAATCAAACATGATATTACGATGATAGAGAATACCAAAAAAGTGGGTGGCAAAATTCTGTCTGTCTGTCTGTCTGTCTGTTCATCTACAGCCTAAACGGCTGGATCGATTTTCTTCAAACTTGGTACTTAGTGGTTTTTGGTGATTCTGCCGACACGTTTTTTTCATTTTTTTTTAGAACCAAAAATAACGGTACCTGTCATACATTTTTTTTTGGCAAATTTACATAATCGTATTTTTCTCAAAAACGGCTCGACAACTTTTCTTAAAAAAATTCAATAAATTTATTTTAGTGAAGGCTTTCTTTGGGTGGAAAACCATTTTTCAAAAATGGTTATTAATGGTACCTCCCAAGGAACCATTTTTTTAATTTTTGATTTTCTTCAAAATGGGATGACCGATTTCAATTATTTTTTTTATACAGAAGCTTCCAAGAAATGTTAATAGTTTTGTGTACCACAATTTTTGAAAAAATATTTTTTGGATTTTTAAAAAATATTTCAAAATTTTTTTTTGGAAAATCAAATATTTCGAAAACGGCATCATAGATTTTTTTGAAACTTGATATTTAATACTTTTTTAGTACTCTAAAAAATATTTTTAGAAAAAATTTTACATTTATGAAAAAATAACGGTACCTTCCATACAAAAGTGAAAAAACCGCAAAGGAAAATATTTTTTTGCTTGAAAACGACTCCTACGATTTTGATTAAACTTTTTTCATGTACTTAAATTAGTACGATCTACCATTAAAAATTATAAAATTTTACACATAGCAACTATTAGTAGTACCTGTCATAGAACGTATTTTTTTATTTTGAGTTTTCTCGTTATCGGCTTAACGGATTTAAATGAATTTTTTTATATACAAATTTCAGATAAGATCAAATAATATTGCATATCAAAATTTCAAAAAAAAAAGTTTTTGGATTTTTAAAAAAAGTTTCAAACTTTTTTTTTGAAAATTCAATATCTCAAAAACGGGTTGACAATTTTTTTTCAAATTTTGTTTTTATATACACATAAATATATAGTTTAAATCTGCATACCAAAATGTGTTCTTAAAAATGTTTCAAGAATTTTATATATAAAAAATTAATTTAAAAAAAACCGCTCCAACGATTTTAAAACTTCTTTTTCCATACAATCATATTCCATCATGAATTAAGATGGCATACTTTCTTTTCACCTCAAACTGTCAAAAGAGTTGTTTTAGCTAATTTAAGTGTCGTATTTCATGCTTCTCTACATTTTTCTCTCATAATTTCCATGTTTGTATATACAATTTTCTTAAACTCGCAGTGTCTTGAACATAAGAGCAAGTACGTGCGACCCAGTCGTGCATTTTATTTCAATTGTGAATCATTTTGACAGCTATCTGCAAGTTTGAGCTACATGCAGAACAAAAATGTTGCAAAATCATTGTATATAAATTCTATAGTATTATCATGAAGAAAAAAAGCTCGTGGCCATCTATGCGTCCAAATGTAATACTAATTTTTGTTAAGGGATCTCGGTAGTATTATCATGAAGAAAAAAAGCTCGTGGCCATCTATGCGTCCAAATGTAATACTAATTTTTGTTAAGGGATCTCGGTAAGGCGATCACAGCGAACCTATCGACCAAATGTCTACCTACAAAATCGTGTTTCATGAGAATACTATAGATTGGATATACAATGGCAAAATAAGAACAAAAAGAATACAGACAAAGAAAAACGTCAAAAAGTTGCAGGGACAGTCCTACCCGTGCATGTTTAGTTTCTTCTATTTCTATTTCATTATCTTTCTCTTTCGCACACCAAGCATGCAAGGCAAACATGCGCTGTGTGAAACTGGACTTACAATGGCAATGGTGCAGTGGATGTAGAGCTTGACTGCTAATTTAGAGGTGTGGGTTCGAGCATCATTCTTTTCTACATTCCCCCAGCTTAACTGGTGGCCACCCGTTTGATTTAATGGGATTTATTGAGATAATAAACACCTTGATCTCAATCCACTGTGCCAAATCTTTCCTATCCTTCTACTCTTTCTAACAAGGGCCGTGCAATTCAGGTTGCATTTAAAAGACCTAAGGTCTTACAGATATATACTTAAAATTGTAATTATTATTATTATTATAGATAAGGGTGTTTACACATGCGTTACTGGCGCTTTTCTTTTTGCCAGGCGTCCCGCGACGGCTTAATTTTTTATTCACTGAATGAATTTGAAAGTGACATTAAATTTTTATAGACATGGTCCGTTCTTTTTCTAACAATAGATAACTATTGTTAACAATTGTCGACTTTTATCGTTCCTTTATTCTAAAATAGTTACGATTCGTAACAATATGACGTCATAACATCGTTCCTAAATGCATTTTGGAGTGTCAAATAGTTACGATTTGTAGATATTTCCAACTCATGTCCTAGGAAAATGTTAATCTGTCAAAGTGCACAAGTGAACCAATTTGTTTACAAAACAAACCAAATTTTTGTTGGTTTTGATAAAGTTAAATGAAAAAACAAAATTGAAATAGCATTTGTGCCGATTGTAAGCGATAAAGGAAAATTTATATTAAAAAATTATACGATTTTATGCTATAATAATGCAAATATTTTTTTTGCATTCGTTCATTTGACACATTAACAATATCTAAAAACGAATCGTTCCTAAATGAAGTTGTAACAATCTTAACAAAGTCTAACAATGACACATCAACAACTTTTTTTTGACATATCAACATTAGTTAACTATAGTTAGAAAAAGAACGCAACAACGGTGTTTAGATCATCTTCACATGAGTTTCTGGGTAAGAAAGAGATAGCGAAGTGAGGCAAGAATTTTCAAACTTCTACCTCACTTGAATATCATCTTTCTTACCAACAGATGAGATTGAGACAAAAGTGAGAGGCGTCAATATGAGTCGCCTCACTTGAAGCTTGTCTGAACACTGTCATGTGAAGCAGCTTTGATATGTCAGTTCAATTTTACAGAATTACTGAATTGAAAAAGGCGTAAAGTTGTGAAATTAGTTATCATTTCAAAACATTACAAAGTGAGAATTGTGTTTATTTATATTTTTTTTGTATTGCTAAATAAAGGAAATTAGATTATTTACAAGTTGAGATACCTAAAACATATTCTTTTTGATTTATAAACTTGCATACATTGTGGTAAATGCGCATCAAATGGTGAATAAAAGCCATTAGAGGGCATTCACTTACTCACTCCCCTTCGCTTTCTTTGTTCTTACTTGTGTCCAGGGGAGCGCTATGAATCCATTGGGATCCGATTGAAATTATTATGCTGTTTACCTTTATTATCACTTTTTCAAAAATAACAACTAATGCCTCTCAAAGTGTGTCAAATCAAAAACAAGTGAGAAAATAGCTTGTAGTCAGCACAATATGACATCAGAGCTTTCGTTTCTCCTTGTTGATACCCTCTTGTAGCATATCTGGAAAATATTAGATATGTACAACATATAAAAAAAGGAATAATTTCATCTTAATCTCTTTAGCTAGGAAACAATTTTATGCATGTGCTTATGTATTTTTTATTTTTACCGGTTCAAGGTGAATAACAGCATTTAAATCTGGCAAGTTTCCCGCAGTCCGTATGGGGCCATCAAACTTGCATGTCAAATTTTTATTATTTTTGTTCTTTCTTAATTTGACAAGCTTAATTAAATGTTTAATTTATTTGAACAACAAAATAAAGAAAACACTTAATTACCGTTAAGTACATATTTATGTTAACCGAAAGGATGAACCTTAAAACAAATATTTTTTTTAATAATTAAAAATTCTTAACATCGTAGGTACATCGAATGTACGGAAAAACCTCGAAGGAAAGGGTCGCGTTGGATCATATTATCTAAAATCTGCGTTTAATGCGCAGATTCACCCGAAGAACTTTGCTTTTTTCATACTTCAGCACTCCATTCTCTCAAATGCTGGTGGATATTATAATCTGGGCATCCTATTGAGATATCTTTCAGATGCAGATTCCTTATTCACGTCTCTCATAGTAGTAGTATAATATGTCCCAAAATTCTTCTTCAGTTTAGTTTGCCATCGTGATGTGCTAACGAGTCGTTAAGTAAACCTAAAAATATAAGATTTCAAAAAGCAGTTTATTTGTTTTTTTTATACAATACCTTCATAACCTTAAAACTTCGTCATGACCAGGTAGGGCACATCGCTCCGTAATTGCAAGTATAGCTCAAGATGCGTAAACTTATTTCAAAACTAAATCTGTTTTTAAAATAGTTTTGTCGTCTGTAATTCGTTGTCTTCCAATTCCTAGAAATCATCACAATCGTGCCAGAGAATGTATGTAAATATGTTGATCTACTTTGTATTCGTAGGATAACATTTGAAGTGATGAGTACAAGACAATTGCAACGATATTCGAAATAATCAACATGTCGGAACTGGCTATTTCTATTGAAAGAAAGAAAACGTGACAGATCACTCGACGCAAGCTTCATTAGTTTATATGCTTATATGTAACATTATGAGTAGGTATTTTATTGTTAATAACAAACAAGAAAAGTTAAAGACACTAAGGAAGTGCAATGTGAGCTTACGTTTGTTCTCAGTCAAAACTCCTTCAGTTGTTGGGTAAAACATTGTGACATAAAAGGGTGACAATTGCTAACGCACGCCGCACCCTTCAAACTTTTCTGGTTAAATTGCAATTAATGAACAACTTGCTGCAATTATAAATACAATTTCACAAGTTTTTTTGTTGTTGTATTGTTGTGATATTTGAAATATGGCCAAATGAGTAACTGTTCTTTTGTGTTTGAAATCAATTAATTAACTTTTGCTATCTGTTGCTGAGATTGCATGCGAAATATAATTTTCTGTGCGGCTTATTGCGGCACCGCAGAGGAACGGACGGGCGAACGGGCAGACGAACGAACGGACTTCTGACGATTGCGACAACGATTCGCTGTTGGTGGTTGTTAAATTAGTATTTATGGAAATTTATATACACATCCCAACGAATATTAATTAAAATATAAATACAATATTTAATGTAAATGCAACGGGGAGCGTTGTTTGACGGGTAGCCCGGGGGTGTTGGATAAACAAATGATTGATGAGAATGCTTAGCACATTTGGAGTGGCCTTCAAGTCAACGGTGGAACGGTCGGTACCTTTGCAGAGGGGAGAAGAGTATGTGGTGCTGCAGACGGAGAAAATATTCTATTCGCTTAGAAACACGATCGAGAATTCAAATATGTTCGTATTATTTTTTTTTTTATTTTTTTTTTATTTGCGTTGATCGATGATGAGATGAGAATCTCTGGTATTCTATATTATGTGACGTTTAGCGCGTGCAGTATAATGAAGGAGACATTGAATCGTATGTGTCATCGACTTTTGTTAAATTAAAAAATGATCAGGTGCATTGTGTGGGATTTTCTTTTGTTTGAATGCAATTAAAAGAGCGATAGTCCTCATATTTTGGTTCTTAGTAAATTTTAATACAAATTATGGGTTTGTTGGCATATTTTCTGCATTATAATTTGCAGTCTTGTCCGATCTTATCAAATTCTTTTTTAAACATTGTATTGAGACGAAAACATTAAAAAAAACGGGGTTCTTTCCTTTCAGAAATGCAATCTTGGTTAAAACTGTTTACAATGATGAGTAAACACGTTAAACTGCCTCAACACAATAGAGTGCTGCAAATGAAAATGGGGCTTAAATATTTGTCAAAAGGTGTAGTAGGTGCTATTTTGTAAGTTCCTGCAATTTAGCTGTATGGCTTTCTGTCATTTGTTTGGTCAGCTGTGAATCTTTTGCGAATTTATTTAACAATAAGTTATATCAATTGAACATGAAAAAAATGTTTCGAAAACATTCCAATTAAACTGTATAAACTAAAATATACAGTAATGAGCCTCATTAACTTAAGAGCACTCGATTATTGCCGCTCTTAAAGTCATTGCGAATTATATTAAATTAATCTTTGTCCTACAAAAATTGAAAAAAATGTACCAATTCATTTCAGATGATTGAAAATATTTGCAGTGTATATTTAATTCCTAAATTTTGGCTAGTTGTAAAAAAAATAGAAAAATCAAATCATCTCTTCATTCTGTTAATCTCTCCATTTCCTTACAAAATACATACATCAACCATGTTGTATTCATTTAAAGAAATAATCAACATTTTTCCTTTTCTTTTCAGAGATTCAAATCACATGTGAATCGCAGTTAGCAGTGATCCATTTCTTTTGCTTTCGCATCAGGAACTCATCATTAAAAAAAAAAAAATATTGGAGAAATTTTAACAACGTGTTTCAGTAATGAGACCAAATTTAAATCCGAATTTGAAGGCAGCTACAATTGTTATCACTGTATGTCCATAGAAATCCCCAGAAAAATATCCAGCAAATAACAATAAATGTTTGAACTTCCGTTGTCAATACCACCCGTACAACAACCACCATTACGAAGTACGCTGTCGTTTGCGGTGAAGTTGCTAGCGTCCATATTATTGCTATCGTCTTTTAAAGCATCATCTCTAATAGCAGCATCTTCAGCAGCAGCATTTTCTATGTCACGGTTTTCAATATTATCAACATTATCGTCAAGTTTGTTGTCGTCATTACCGTTATTGTATTTGTTGTCGCTGTCATTGTTTTCATTAACAAATAGAACAAATGAGTTCCTTCCAAAACGTTAAAATTATTTCAACAATAATTCAACAATTATTCAACACCAACAACAACAGGAACAACAACACAAACTTAACAACTTTTGTATTTGAAAACCAGGAACTAGTACAGCAACAACAAGAAGAAATCAATCAAAACTCAACAATTGTGATCAAATCGAAGGAGAAACAACAAATAAAAAGAAAAAAAGAAGCATCTGATTTAGCTATAAGCGCTAGCAACAGTAGAAGATTAAGAGGTAGAAAAGGATCTTTAAACGTAAAAAGGACAAGAGGAGGAGGAGGAGATGGTGGAAGTGGAAAAAGAAAAATAATTTTGAATTTATTTCGGGAAATTCGTAACGATTACTCATGAATTCCTCGCTTAGTAAGCAAACTTTGCTTTGTGATAAATAAAAAGAAGAGCACTTAACATACAATAAAATATCAAGGAAACCAAGTATACGCGCCCGCACTGTCTCAAAATCCACCGTCCTCTATCCGTGGAAACGAAAGATTTCTCATTATAACTAACAAACTTGTATCATACATAATTTTTTTTATATAACCTAAGGAAACAACATAAACACAACCACGACGGAGAATAAAGGCGAAAACGTATTTTTAATTTTTTACAAAATGGCAAATACTTTATCAGTATTGATACGAAATGTTGTGAGTAAGAAGCGCCGACGATACACGGAAGGTGGCTTTAACTTGGACTTAGCTTGTAAGTTTAAATATTTTAATTTCAGAAGTTCTAATTGCATTTCTTATTTTCCAATATTGTATTAGATTGATTTCTGTTGGCAAGTCATGAAGTTTTTTTTTATTTTATAAAAACATTGAGAGAAAACAGAAAATAGAAAGGATCCCTTCAGGAATAGTGCAACGAGTGTGGATTCTCATTTTTATCTCCTGCTTTCACATTTTTGTTGCAATATTACTTAGGTTTTTTAAAATTATTGAATAATTATGATTATGTATTATAATTAATTATGTTCTCTGTCTCCATACAACTACAACTACCTTAAACTGTGTTTCAGATATTTTGGACAACATTTCAAAAACATTCAAATGAACAAATCTCATTAGAAGTTTTAAAACCACCTAATTACAGTTCTTTCCGTTTGTAAGGCCTTATAAATGTAATCTTTTAACAAAATAACTTTTATTTCAATAGCCTGCAGAATGTAGATTTTTCACTGGGATATCAGTTTGAGGCTAAAGTCTCAATTTTTACAAAAATTTCTACTGCTATAGAAGCCTATTCCATCTTTTTGTAATATTGTCATTCCACTAGTTCTTTAGTTTTCAGAATTCGTCAAGTGATAATAAGGGACACTATTTTCAACATTATTGAAAACCTCATACTATGTTTGGGCATGCTGCAAGTGTGAATTTCTTGTAGTGAATTGATTTCTTAACCGTATAGGTCCCTTGTACTTCCTCAACATATTTTCACTTCATGTATCAGTATGCTGCTGAATTCTGCTTAAGACGAATATGTTTTATTTTATTTATTTATTTTATTTCGCTTTATTCAAGCTTATATAATAATAACAATAATTAGTTAACTTAAACCATCTAAAAACAACTTATTCTAACTAAAAACTAAAGAGAAGGGGGTTAGGGATAATTAGAGTAAAGGTTTTTTCTAAGGGAGGATACACTTGGGTTAAAATCAAGGAGATGCTGTGCACTATTGGTTAATCGTAACATTCTTGAAATTGGGTTAAAATGGGCATAGTTGGTTCGGTGAGTAGGAAGGCGAAGGAAGGGAACAGATCTAAGGTTACGTGGATTGGTGTTAAAGAAAATTAATTCAAGAAGAGGCGGAGAATCGATGGCTCCTGTGATGACTTGGTGAACGAAAAGTATGTCTGCAACAGCACGACGTTTAGCAAGGGTGTTTAAGTCAATCAGTTGTAACCGATGTTCGTAAGGAGGAAGGAAAAGAGGATCAGACCATGGAAGATTTTGTTAGGCGAAGCGGAGAAACCTACGTTGCACAGCTTCAATTCTAGATGAGTGGGTGGTTTGATACGGAGACCAAACTTGACTGGCATACTCAAGAATAGGTCTAACAAATGTGATGAAGAGAGATTTTGTTACGTATGGGTTTGAAAATTCTTTAGACCAGCGCTTTATAAAACCAAGGGAACAGTTTGCAATAATATTATCTATGTGAGAACGGAAATTAAGCTCTTTATCACATAAAATGCCGAGATCGCGAATGGAGGACACTGTGGGAACCGGGACGTTGCAAAAATAATAAGTACGAGATGGCAGGGACAGGCGTTCACGAGAAAAAGTCATGTGTTGACATTTAGTGACATTGAGTTCGAGGAAGTTTTTGGTGCACCATGTAAGAAAAGAATTTAAGTCATTTTGTAGCAGGGAAGAATCAATTGGACTAGATATTACTTTCATAATTTTCATGTCGTCGGCATAGATAGAGAGGTTAGAGAAAGAAATAATGCTTTCAACATTATTAATGGAAAGGACAAATAAAAGTGGCCCGAGATGACTACCCTGAGGAACTCCTGAGGAAGCATAGATGGGATCGGACACGGAACATATTAAAACAACACTATATTGGCGGTTTTCCAAGTAAGACCTCACCCATTGGATGAACATTGGAGGAAACCCAAAGGCTCCTAGTTTAATATAGATAATTTGGTGAGAGATCTTATCGAAAGCTTTGCTGAAGTCAGTAGTGATCACATCAACATCGTAGCCTTTTTCCAGAGCACAAAGTGCCATGGAAACAAATTGAGTGAGGTTCGTCGTAGTGGACCTGCCCTTAATAAAACTATGTTGTAGTGGGAGACTGATGACTTACAATGAAAACAAAGAGCGTCATAGACAATGCTTTCGAAGAGCTTGGGTATAGAAGAAAGTTTAGCTATCGGACGATAGTTAGAGATTCGTTCTTATTTCCCTTTTTGTGAATTGGAAAAATAAATGAGTTTTTCCATAAAGTAGGGAAAACTGCTTGCGAAAGAGAGAGTTTAAACAGAATTGTGAGAGGTTCGCACAACACGTTAGCACATTTTTTGAGAAAAATGGCTGGAATGCCATTAGGATCAGGAAAAAATTCATCCTTAAGTAGTTTTATTTTTTCACTGACTGACGAAGGAGAAATATCAAGAGAGACTAGTGAAGTTTGCGAACTGCTTGACAAGTACTCAAAATATTCTAGATCAGGATTATTAACAGCATCGCTATAAGACTGACTAAAAGAGATTAGCAAAGAGGTTGACAATTACTTCGGGATCAGGAGATGAGGTGTTGTTAAAATTGAAGGTAGAGGGAAGACCATCAGATTTTCTTTTTGCGTTAATGAATTGATAGAACCGCTTCGGCTCAGAGATGAGACAGGCCTGCATTTTGTCAAGATATGCATGGTATAGAGAATCGCAGAGGAGAGAGAAATTGGAAAGAGCTTGCTCGTAATTTAAATAATCTGAATATGTTCGGGATTTTAAATAAGTTTTCCATAACTTATTCCTTGTATTTCGAACAGTTCGCAACTCCTTAGTATACCAGGGGGGTGATGACAAACAATTCTTTTGAAGCATGTAAGGGACACAAAGGAGCAAACATTCAAAGATTGTAGTATAGAAGAATGAAAGGGCAATGTGAATGGGAGTTTTATAGTTCAAAAAAAGGCTGAAATCAATATTGTTTAAAAGAATCTCGAGTTGATTAAAATTGGCTTTCCGGAAATTAAAATGAAATGAGACTTCTGCATCAATGACGGATATACCTTGATCAACAGTGAAAAGAAGAGATAGAGGAGGGTGATATAGATCGAGGGTGGAAAGAAGGTGGAAACTTTTGGTGACAATTGAGTTGCAGGGGCAGAAGAAAAAATGAGGTCAAGCTGCCTTTCCAAGTTGTTAGAGATCCCACTTGTTTGAAATAGGCCATTTTCAAATAAGCGATCCGTGAAAAGAGATTCCTTTTCTGAAGTAGTATTGCAGGGAACAAAGTGCAATTCATCCTCTGATGGAATCCAAACAAGATCGGGTAATTTGAAATCGCCGACTATGATGAAATCATCACTGGACTCCGCAGCCTCAAAAAGCGAATCGAAAGAGTCGACCATTAGTTTATATGCGAGGATGGGTTGTGCAGGGCGAATATAATAGCAGATTATGTAGAAACACCGATTATAGACAGAGACCTTGATACACACGAATTCGAAGAGTGGTGAATTAGAGATTTCGACAAGGGTTGCATTCAGTCGGTTGTGAACAGCCTAGAGAACTCCACGCCCACAGGGACCATCATCTATGATTTGACCATCGGCTCGAAAGACGAAAAAGTCAGATGTGAATAGCTCACTGTCGAGAATGCTGGGATAAAGGTTCGTTTCTGTTAGGGCAAAAATATCGAAAGGCAGTTTTTGGGAGTAGAGGTTTTGGTGCGGAGCCCTCTAACGTTTTGGTAATAAAGAGATAGCGTAGTTGGGCCAGGGTCAGTAGATAAAGTATTAAGAATAGGGTTACTATTAAAGATGAGGCTTATTACTGAATCTAGTGAAGGGAGAAAGTTTTGAATTAACATGAGAAGCGTAAGTAGCAAGGTCTTTCGAGACTGTAGAACGAGAGATGTTAAAACCTTCATGAAAACGGATATATATATTGATAAGAGAGCTGTGGTCGGTTGGGAGACCTTACTCCTACATTTTTGGGGACCTGTCTAATTTTCCGAGACCTATCTCATGTTTAACTGCAAGTTTTGCTCCAAGTATTTTAACTCGAAAATACACACTCAGTCGATCAAAATCGATCACTGTTATTGGGCAGAACAGTGGAACAACATTTTTTAATATATATTAGAAGGTTTCAAATGGAACGACTTCCTTGCTCCATTTGGATTTCCTGCCACATCCTTTAAATATGTATGACAGATCCTAAAGATAATACTTTCCTAAAGAATATACAATATTATTGACTTGCCATACTATAGGCAAGTTGTGTATGCGAACAAAAAATTGAACTTGAGATTTTGATCGGACTTGATAGAGGAGACGAAAGAATTGGGTCTCACAATTCTGTATGTTCGGCTACAGCTTAAATGGCTGGATAGATTTTTTTAAAACTTGGTGGTGGTTTTTGGTGATTCTCCCTTCACGATGCAAATATTCTCGCATCTTAAAAATAATTGAGGTGAAATGCAAAATTAATTGTTTGCATGATTGGTTTACAGTTGCATTCCAAAAAAAAAACATTTCTGTCATGGAATGTCATAGACCGGCAATTGTTTTGCTTGCAAAAAAAGGGCGATGAATAAAAAATATTTTTTTTTTTTTGATAGTAGGCTTACACTTAAAAAAATATTCACTTCAAGGCATTATTTGCATGCAAATGGTTTTTGCATCTAAAAATAAATATTTTCCATTTTTAACCCTATAGTTTATTAATTAAGGGTTAATTAATGACGCAATGGATGGCTTAGGCCAATCCAAATGTTTTTCTCCTTGAATAATATTCAATTTGGTGCAGAGAATAGGTGGAAAATAGTTTTGAAAATTTAGATTTTTTTCGCATGGAAACAGTAAACTATGCTTCATGTACTCTACCTATTACAGTTACTTGAATTTACCCTAAACCTCCTGGTATCAACCTTTGCTGTTAGTATATTTATGTTGCTGTTATCGAAGTTGAAAATTTTTTTGTATGCCCTTTATTTATTTATTATTTATAGACAGTCAAACTAAACAAAAGGTTAGTACTCTACAATAATCTTTAACGGGCTGGTCTTTGTATTTAATTGTTCCCTTATTGAGTCGAATTTCTTTTAAATATATCAATAAGATTTTACTTCTATATTTTTTTTTTGCAGATATTTGTGACAATATAATCGCTATGGGCTATCCAGGAGAATACATTCAAAGTGTGTTCAGAAATCCCATGAATGATGTTTGTCACTTTTTCGAAGTCACACATCCAGAGCACTATAAAGTCTACAATTTGCGCTCGGAAAAAGCCTACGATGTCAATAAGTTTCATGGTGTATGTTGGTTTTCAAGTTATTTTTATATGTATTTCCTTTCACTGGCTTGTTTTCAACCGAATTATATATTTTTTTAGAGAGTTTCAGTGTATGCATTCGAGGACCATAATCCGCCAACTATAGAACTGATAGATAAATTTTGTAACGACGTAGATCGTTGGCTGAACACAGATCCGAATAATGTTGCAGCTATTCACTGTAAAGCTGGGAAAGGACGAACTGGTAAATAAATTTTATTTTATATATGTATTTTTTTTTTTTAATATTAGAGCTATTGAAATAGGAGCTTAGATTGTACTCCGACAAAAGCTTCTAATAATGTTCAATATAGATTGATATATTCTTTGCTGCATGTACTGCACTTGTGGATTATGGATGGATTCGTTTACACACAAAACCGCACTTCATATTCTTACATGTTTCCCGGTTCTTATTTTAGGTTAGGATAGGTAGGGAGAAGTGATAATACGGCAAGCCGCATCATCTCACTCGGATCTCTGCTGATCCATTGCGCTCCCAGTCTGTAGATAGGTAGGCGAGGGAATAAAAGGGAGGGGATTAAGTGGATGTTTAGGTATGGGAGGCATCCCTGAACCATCCTGAATTCTTGATGAATTTTAGGATGTTCTTTAGGGGCAAGACAGTTGCCCAATTTCTCGAAAAAGTATTCACCTAGGGCTGCTTTCCTAGTTTTGGCTAGGATGGGACATTCACAAAGGGAGTGAAGTGAGCCCTTCTTCGCTTAAATATTTGCACGTCCTGTATATTGTTTAAAAATTGACTATTCTTACGAAAATGTGTTCAGAATTAGGCTTTTTCACGTTTAAAAATTTTCTTTGAAGTAGTCATAGGTGTGTACAGGGCACAAGTATGTCACGAAAAGTATTAAATTCTTGTTATCAAATAAAAAAAAACAAAGGTTACGTTTTTAGTACTTCAAAAATGCATGTATAACGAAATACGAATTCAAAATTGATGCGTTGAGCTAGTAAAGTGGAAGGCAGGCATTATAAAACTTATTTCTTTAATATTTTAAAACTTTATTTAGTATACATATGAACATATTGTGAAGTCTTGTCTATATAACTGAAGAACAAAAACTTCTTTCCATCTAAAAATCGTGTGTGTCATTGAAAAAATGTTCACTAAATTTTTTTTTTTCATTTTTATTTAGTGTAAATGTTTAAAATTGGTGTGTTTCTAGTAAAAAGTTAACCATTTGAATATAGACAAAAACTATTCTAAGTTTATTTCATTTATCGAATGATGTAAATTGAATAGTCCCATTCCATCAAAAAATCGTTTTATCAATCAATATATTTTTTGTATTAAGAGGATTTTTTGTTACTAATTTCGTTTGTTTATGTACATATAAAGATGTGTTTTCGTCAGTAGACTCTATGGACGGTTAACAAAGAAAAGAATTATAAAATCTTCTTTTGCAAAGAAAAAAGATGATACAAATTCTATAAAAAACGTAAGAAGCAAAAGCAGCAGTAGTACCATCAGCGCCAGGAGGCAACGAATCTATAGATTTCCTTTGTAGGAGCAGTATAACATATAATCTTCGCAAGGAGCTATGTCTTCAATTGAGGGAAAAACAAACGGATCATATTCCTTGTGGGCGATTTTTTGGAACAGAGGCCAGTGGTGTTGGTATCAGCATTGGTGCATTGGTACATCTACCTCCAGTAAAAAAAACCATCGTTGGAATTAAAATAAGAGCATTGGGCAATTGTAGTAAGGCCCATTGGCAGCATTGCAAAATTCATGTTTCAATTTTTGAACTCTGGTTCTTTTTAAAAAAATCGATTCGGTTTATTTCGATTCTTATAGGCTATGGTCTCGGTGAAAGCGAATTTCACTCGCGCCAGTCAACGATGATCGCTTAAGTTTTGAAATACACACATTTCATATATGTTTTGATTTCGGTGACAGCGATGAAAGCTTTTTTTTATGTTAAACTTCTTAACAAAATTCAAGGTTATATTACAGTGACCAGAGCAATTGGAACCACAACTGCATAGAACGGCAAAGGAACATACACACTAATAACTAGAAGGTTGATTAATCACTTAATTGCAAGCCCTGCACCGAAACCACCCCATTCGCTCAAGTTCGCTTTAGCGACAATTGCATCAAATCGCTTTGTCACGCGAGTAAGATTCGCTGTCACCGAAACCATAGCGTTATAAGTCTCTCTGCATTGTCTCACAAATTATTAATACAATGTCAAAATAAAGTGGGAAGGAATTTCATACGGCTGCCAAATTTGTGTTCTGATTTTGATATTTTGTTTCCACACTTGCATCCAAGCAAATTAGTTTTACCATAATCTCAAACACTAAAATGTGATGGAATGTGCGATGGCTTAGGACGAAACCAATCCTGAAAATGTTCATGCAAAAGGTGTGTGTGATGAAATTTCATATTCTGTATCCACACTATTAGACTATTAAACATAATTATCTTCGAAAAATCAACTTCCTGAAGTATCTAAAAAAAAAAAAATCAAGGAGCTTTCAATTTAATTATCGGATCTCTGTCATTTTTTTTCAGAAATTTGTTTGTTGAAATTATGTTTAAGGAAAAATAAGTATACATTGATGTGTTTTGGTAAAAAGTGAATAACTATCGGAATGTGAGCTGAAGCTCCAAGTCGGCATCGGATACAATTATAAGTTTTTCAAAAAATCAACTTTTTGAAATAGAAAAAGAACTTGATAAGGGCTTCCAACTGAAGTACCGGATCTCCTCCATCATATTTGTGAGAAATATATTTGTTGGAATTAGTTCGCTTAAAGACAAAATAGATATCATTTGCTGTGTTTTGGTAAGGAATTAAGAGAAAAAACAATGTCGGCTTTAATACGTGAAACCATAAACTATCGAAGACGTCGGAATAACGACAGGGTTCTACCTGACTATTGTCAGAACAATATCGTCTGATCGTCTTAAGGGGATGAAAAAACAATCTAAAAAAACATTTAAGAACAATTTTTTCTTCAATGGGCGGTGATTAAAGAACATCCTTTACCATTGTTTCCTATAAGTTAGGTTATGCCTTTTTGGTTTCCAATAACTTACCTTAAGATATTATTCTCTTTAAAAAAGATCATTATTAATCAAAAATAAAAAGATTCTTATCATGGAAAAAAAATATTTTTATTAGTTTTTGAGAATTCGTATTCTCATCATCAAGCTAGTTTAAAAAGTACATCATTAATGAAAATTTTAGAAAAGACAAAGACATGGTAAAAATTTAAAAAGAAACTAGTTTAATAAGTCAGTTAAAAAATAGTAGACATACTACTGAATATATATTATTATTTTATGTGTATTATATTTTAATGTCATAAATTAAAATATAATTTATATTGTAATTAGCAAACTTTACCAATTACATATATATTATTTTTTTGTTGTAATTTAATAAATACATACAAATAATAATAAATATGGAACTAAAAGAAAGGAAAGAAGTCATTAGGTTCATATTTCTGAGCTCTAGGAAACATTCGATATAAGATGTATACCGACGACACAAATATATAATTCCTTGCTCAATTTTCGATTGAGGAAAATTATTGAACTCCGAAATATGAACTGACCCAACTATTTATATATACAAACAAAAGTTATATTTAGTAATTAACTAAAAAACTTTAAAAAGTTATATACATACCATCGATCTTATTTGCTTCAACCAGGCATCATGCACAGCAACATAATTTCGAATCTCTCAACTTCTTCCTTGGTCATAGGACGTCCCTACACAGCAAACAACATAGTAAATAGTTTACTCATAATTCATAAAGAATTTGTACTCACAAAATTCCAATTCCTTAGGAGTTTTCTATTTTTTTCTTGCTTTCTTAATCGCTTTTGCTCCTCTTCTTTCATTTTTTCCACCATTTTATCCCCCATCAAGTAGAGAACCTGAAAAAAAATTATTACATACTATTCCTTAACTATTAAACAATAAAAATAAATTTTTCTTACATTTTTAAACGTTTCCTTTACCAAAAGTTTCAACAATATCCGCATTCTGCTCATTTCTACGTCCGTCTCATAGAAATATTTTTTCGTAATGATTTAATTTGTTTGGAATTTCCTAGACGTCAAATTTATAAAAATCGAAGATTACTATGTAATATAAAAATTTTACGAACAGACAGTGGAACATTGTACTGATTTCTGTTGGATATAGTAAACTAATTCATAGTTGGTAATGGCATATGAGTTTTGAAATGCTAAACAGGTGTTCATATTTTGGATGATGCAGTTTGGTACCTACATTGCAACTGATGCAAAAATTGTGCAGGGCGTTTTGAATAAAAAAAAATAAGACACTAGGTTTTGTGGACAATTCAGAACCTTAAACTAACTATTTTGCACTCCCAAATGAAGGTTTTAAAAATGGCCATACGAAGCATAATGGAAAAGTGCAACAACTTCAAATCAATGTCATGAAGAGCTTTTTTCCTAAAAAAATGAAGTATGGGCCATTTCAAACAATCCACAGGCCTTAGCGTATCAATTTGCATACCAAAATGAAGGTCTTGAAGATGGCCATCCGATGCATTGTTAAAAAATGCAATATCTCCAAATCTATGCACTCCAGAGAGTTTTTCATAAAAGCCGAGGTATTAGCCATTTAAAAACATCCATGGGCCCTACAGTATCAATATGCATACCAAAATAAAGGTATTGAAGATGGCCACCCGATGCAGTGTAAAAAGTGCAATATCTCCAAATCTATGCACTCCAAAGAGTTTTTCCCAAAAAAACGAGGTATGAGCCATTTAGAACAATCCATGAGCCATAGCGTACGAACATGCATACCAAAACGAAGGTCTTGAGGGTGGCCACCCGATGCACTGTTAAAAAGTGCAATATCTCCAAAATATATGCACTCCAGAGAGTTTTTCATAAAATCCGAGATATAAGCAATTTAAAAAAAAATCCGCGGTCCTCACGGTATCAATATGCATACCAAAATGAAGGTCTTGAAGGTGGCCATCCGATGCAGTGTTAAAAAGTGCAATATCTCCAAATCTATGCACTCCAGAGAGTTTTCCCTAAAAAACGAGGTATAAGCCATTTAAAAACATCCATGGGCCCTACCGTATCAATATGCATACCAAAATAAAGGTCTTGACGATGGCCATCCGATGCAGTGTTAAAAAGTGCAATATCTCCAAATCTATGCATTCCAGAGAGTTTTTCCCAAAAGAACGAGGTATGAGCCATTTAGAACAATCCATGAGCCATAGTGTACCAACATGCATGCCAAAATGAAGGTCTTGAGGGTGGCCATCCGATGCATTGTTAAAAAGTGCAATATCTCCAAATCTATGCACTACAGAGAGTTTTTCATAAAATCCGAGGTATAAGCAATTTAAAAAAAAATCCACGGTCCTCACGGTATCAATATGCATACCAAAATGAAGGTCTTGAGGGTGGCCATCCGATTCACTGTTAAAAAGTGCAATATCTCCAAATCTATGCACTCCAGAGAGTTTTTCATAAAATCCGAGGTATTAGCAATTTAAAAAAATCCACGGTCCTCACGGTATCAATATGCATACCAAAATGAAGGTTTTGAAGGTGGCCATCCGATGCACTGTTAAAAAGTGCAATATCTCCAAATCTTTGCACTCCAGAGAGTTTTTCATAAAATCCGAGGTATTAGATATTTTAAAAAATCCACGGGCCCTACCGTATCAACATGCATACCAAAATAAAGGTCTTGACGATGGCCATCCGATGCATTGCTAAAAAGTGCAATATCTCCAAATCTATGCACTCCAGAGAGTTTTTCATAAAATCCGAGGTATTAGCAATTTAAAAAAATCCATGGGCCCTATCCTATCAATATGCATACCAAAATGAAGGCCTTGAAGATGGCCAGCCGATGCAGTGTTAAAAAGTGCAATATCTTCAAATCTATGGCCTCTAGAGAGTTTTTCATAGAATCTGAGGTATTAACAATTTAAAAACATCCATGGGCGACGATGGCCATCCGATGCATTGTTAAAAAGTGCAATATCTCCAAATTTATGCACTCCAGACTGTTTTTCATAAAATCCGAGGTATCAGCAATTAAAAAAAATCCATGGGCCCTACCGTATCAATATGCATATCAAAATGAAGGTCTTAAAGATGGTCATCCGATGCATTGTTAAAAAGTGCAATATCTCCAAATCTATGCACTCTAGAGAGTTTTTCATAAAATCCGAGGTATTAGCAATTAAAAAAATCCATGGGCCCTACCGTATCAATATGCATATCAAAATAAAGGTCTTGACGATGGCCATCCGATGCACTGTTAAAAAGTGCAATATCTCCAAATCTATGCACTCCAGAGAGTTTTTCATAAAATCCGAGGTATTAGCAATTTAAAAAAATCCACGGTCCTCACGGTATCAATATGCATACCAAAATGAAGGTTTTGAAGGTGGCCACCTGATGCACTGTTAAAAAGTGCAATATCCCCTAATCAATGCACTCAACTTAATAAAAAGTGAAGTATTAGCTATTTCAAAAAATCCATGGGCCTTTCTGTATCAATATGAATACCAAAATAAATGTCTTGAAGATAACCACCCGATGCACTGTTAAAAAGTGCAATATCTTCAAATTTATTCAGTCCAAAGAGTTTTTCCAAAAAAAAAAAACTGGTATAAACATTTCACAGGCCCTAGCGTACCAATATGCATACCAAAATGAAGGTCTTAAGGATGGTCACCCGATGTCGAGTTTTTCACAAAAAGCGAGGTATAGGCTAAACTGAAGACAATTTTCGTTGTTGCGCCATCTTGATTTCGATATTGAAAGTTATTGAATATCTTTGGATAGTGCAATTTCCGTTGAGGCGCCACACTGTAGTTCAGAGGCGGACAAGAATTATTTTGTCGATGGTTAAATATTTTGATTTTTGACACTGCAGTTTGTTTAAAAAATAGTTGAAGCATTATTATCAGGATTTGTTGTTTCCTCTATGAATCATGTTAAAAAATATTTAATTTTAGAAAAAAAAACTAATAGTTGGATTTTTTAAGGTCAAATTCAAATTTCAACTAAGAAAAAGTTTATGTTCCCTTATCTTCTTAACAAAATTTGCTGCTTATACCTGCGAACCTCCAAAAGCATCGAGTTTATGTCTTAAGACCACCGAAAACAAAAAGTTATTGAATGCCTGGAAAAACCTGTATGTATGTTATTCGTGGAGGTAAATCTTTGCATTAGTACCTTTTTCATTGCATTTTCTTATGAAAATTTTTAAGGGACTATCGTTTAAGAAAAAGAGTGTTTAATTTTATAAGTTTTAGTAGGTATTTCTTATCTCTATACACCTTTTAAAGAGGCCGTGGAATAAAATTTTGTATGAGCTATTTTTAAAAAAAAAGCACTTCATACACATTTAATTCTATGTAACTTATTTCACATTTTAAGAAACCTTTCAAAGGTGGGCGTGTCAGTGGGCGAAAATTTTCTCTGATGATGTCTTATGATATCCTCTATCATTACTGAAAATTTTATCATAATCGGTTATCTGCCTTATAGTACGGGAGGCAGCGTGGAATTTGAAAAGTCATTTCATACCGGCTGAAAATTATACCAACAATAGTTTTCCGCATTCCCATAAGACATCTGACCGTCAGCTACTCCGGTTGTGGTGGGTCTAGGAGTAATGGGGTCTTGAAGTTGTAAACAAAAATGTATTTTCAAGTAATTTCATACCGCTCCAAAATGTGTTGGATAGTTGTTCAGATAATACTGAATCAAAAAACAATCGTCAGCTGCATGGGAGGCGGGGGATTATACGTCAGTCGGGGGCATGAACTGGTAATTTTTTTCAAAAAATAAAGTCATTTTATACCTTATGAAATTTACGGAGCTGAATATTGATGTTTTATAAATAATGAAAACAGCCGTCAGCTGTTTGGCTAACGGGGGAAAGACCGTCAGTCGGCGTCTTAAACATTCTTCGCCTATAGCAGCTCTGTGCATTTCACAATCACTGTAAAATATAAAGTAACGACCTTTACCTCCACAAACATTCAACTAACACCAGTTTTTATAAAAAGTTCGTTCCGGAAACCGAAACCATTGATGGATACAGGGGTTCATAGAAATCATAACCCTCCCTTCCTGAGACTTTACCGAGTTATAAACGCATTTAAAATATGTATATGAAATCAATTATTTTGATTTCACCACAACAAATTAATTAGGTACATTTTTATTTCGGTTGTCAATAAACCATTATTTGTATAATATTTTAAGAGATAAAACCCGAACGTTCGAACGAAAAAAACGCATAGTTTACTAGTTAACGAAAAAAAGTCTTACCTAATTATTTTCCTCCAGAGAAATACGAATAATTTTCTTTTGTGGATAAAGTTGCAAGCAACAATTGCGGTTTTTGTTCAGTTTATTTTACTTTACAATAAATTTTTAATTTGTTTTAAAAAATATAGTCCAGTCAACGAAGGAAAAATAAATCATGCTCTCTCGGTTATTATTTTATGTCATAAGAGTGACCCCAGGTATAACACACTAAAAGTCCCCTTCTCAGGGCCGCGAGCTTAAGGTAGGAGTTGAGTTGGGAATAAAAGTAGTTTTTCGTGAATATTTTTAAAACTTAGTGTATTAGCGGAAAAGTTTACACTACGAAATGAAAGACAATTAAATTTCCTTAAAAATAAAATGCAAGACTGGGTCGCACGTACTGGCTCTTATGTTCAAGACACTGTGGGTTTAAGAAAATTGTATATAAAAACATGGAAACTATGAGAAAAATGTAGAGAAATACGACATTTAAATTGGATAAAACAACTCTTTTGACAGTTTGATGAGGAAAAAAAGAATGTCATCTTAATTCATGATTGAATATGATTGTATGGGACAAAAAAAAATTAAAATCGTTGGAGCGGCTTTTAAAAAAATTAATTTTTATATATAAAATTCTTAAAACATTTTTAAGAACAAATTTTGGTATGCAAATCTAAAGTATATATTTATGTGTATGTTTTTTTAATTTTGATAAGCAATATTATTTGATCTTATCTGAATTTTGTACATAAAAAATTCATCTAAATCCGTTAAGCCGATAACGAGAAAATTCAAAACAAAAAAAATACGTTCTATGACAGGTACCATTAATAGTTGCTAAGTGTACAATTTTATGATTTTTGGTAGTAGATCGTACTAATTTTAGTATATGAAAAAAGTATAATCAAAATCCTGGGAGTCATTTTTAAGCAAACAAATATTTTCCTTTGCGGTTTTTTAACTTTTGAATGGAAGGTACCGTTATTTTTTCATAAATGTAAAATTTTTTCTGAAAATATTTTAGAGATTACTAAAAAAGTCTTAAATATCGAGTTTCAAAAAAATCGATCATGTCGTTTCGAAATATTTGATTTTCCAAAAAAAATTTTGAAACATTTTTTTAAAAATCCAAAAAATATTTTTTTTCAAAAATTTTGGTACACAAAACTATTTTTATTTATTGGAAGCTTCTGTATAAAAAAATAAATCAAATTGGTCGTACTGTTTTGAAGAAAATCAAAAATCAAAAAAATGGTTCTTTGGTAGGTACCATTGATAACCATTTTTGAAAAATGGTTTTACACCCGAAGAAAGCCTTTACTAAAATAAATTTATGATTTTTTTTAAAGAAAAGTTGTGGAGCCGTTTTTGAGAATCTTACGATTATGTAAAATTGTATGGCAGGTACCGTTATTTTTGCTTCTAAAAAAAATGAAAAAAATGTGTGGGCATAATCACCAAAAACCACTTTGTACCAAGTTAGAAGAAAATCGATCCAGCCGTTTAGGCTATAGATGAACAGACAGACAGAATCGTGCCACCCACTTTTTTGGTGTTCTCTATCATCGTATTATCATGTTTGATTGTTATCTCAATTTTTGTTTTGCACGAATCCAAAACTTGCCTTATAGTACCTATAATCGCAAGTAAAAAGAAAAACGCATATTATGTCACTGAGCAAGTTATTGCGGTAATGGAGCTTTGTTACATGGATAGCATTCTGGGGCCTATTTCAGCGCTAAAAACCTCACCAACTACATCATACAACTAAAACTTACAACAACATCAGTTACATTTTTTCTGTTTCAAATATACAACTGGGATTATGAAATAAAAGAAAAAAACTTGTATCAACGGTGTTACATTGAGTGGCATAAACATATCCCATTTTAAACATTTTACATTTTATGTCAATTTATTTATGCGTTCGTTATATCGCAAATTCGCTATATCGGGTATTCGGTATATTGGGCGTCCAATGTATATTAAACAGTATAATAGAAAAAACATGGTCTTTGACATATGCTGCATCAAAGCAATAGAGCAGTTGTTTTCTTCTTTAGACCCAATCTACAAGCCCCATTGCTTTGATGCAGCATATGTCAAAGACCATGTTTTTGTTATTATACTGTTTAATATACTGTTGTTTTAAATTTGTATTGCTATATTATGAAAAGTGGTCCCTTGGAAACTGTTGTGTCTACGAAAACAGTTTTGGACTAAAATTGAATAAAATTTAGTAGATAAGGTTGAAATCCTAGAGCAATTTTTTATTCGGAAATTAAGGCGTAATGGTTAAAATGGCCAATAAGTTTAAAAACCGTGAGAAAATCGTGTTTTTTTTTGGATTTTTACCAATATTGCGTTTGGTGCTTGAGGCCAACATCATAAACAACTCAGCAAAAATTCAGAGCTACCGGAACTGACGCAAGGTCTCAGTTCTATGAAACTACAAGGTTACTGGACTATTTAATTGAAATGTTTTTTGCATTGTTTTTATTGTATATTTCTTAATAATAACATTTCTCACTTAGACCTTAAACCCTACATTTATATAAGACAGTAACATTATTTTTCAAATGTTTGACATTTCTACGCCTCGTACCTTTCATAATCCCGCTCTTACCGAAAATTTGAATAAAGCTTTTTTTTTAGGAAATTTAATCGTCTTTCATTTCGTAGTGTAAACTTTTCCGCTAATACACTAAGTTTTAAAAATATTCACGAAAAACTACTTTTATCCCCAACTCAACTCCTACCTTAAGCTCGCGGCCCTGAGAAGGGGACTTTTAGTGTGTTATACCTGGGGTCACTCTTATGACATAAAATAATAACCGAGAGAGCATGATTTATTTTTCCTTCGTTGACTGGACTATATTTTTTAAAACAAATTAAAAATTTATTGTAAAGTAAAATAAACTGAACAAAAACCGCAATTGTTGTTTGCAACTTTATCCACAAAAGAAAATTATTCGTATTTCTCTGGAGGAAAATAATTAGGTAAGACTTTTTTTCGTTAACTAGTAAACTATGCGTTTTTTTCGTTCGAACGTTCGGGTTTTATCTCTTAAAATATTATACAAATAATGGTTTATTGACAACCGAAATAAAAATGTACCTAATTAATTTGTTGTGGTGAAATCAAAATAATTGATTTCATATACATATTTTAAATGCGTTTATAACTCGGTAAAGTCTCAGGAAGGGAGGGTTATGATTTCTATGAACCCCTGTATCCATCAATGGTTTCGGTTTCCGGAACGAACTTTTTATAAAAACTGGTGTTATTTGAATGTTTGTGGAGGTAAAGGTCGTTAGTTTATATTTTACAGTGATTGTGAAATGCACAGAGCTGCTATAGGCGAAGAATGTTTAAGACGCCGACTGACGGTCTTTCCCCCGTTAGCCAAACAGCTGACGGCTGTTTTCATTATTTATAAAACATCAATATTCAGCTCCGTAAATTTCATAAGGTATAAAATGACTTTATTTTTTGAAAAAAATTACCAGTTCATGCCCCTGACTGACGTATAATCCCCCGCCTCCCATGCAGCTGACGATTGTTTTTTGATTCAGTGTTATCTGAACAACTATCCCACAAATTTTGGAACGGTATGAAATGACTTGAAAACAAAATTTTTTTTACAACTTCAAGACCCCATCACTCCTAGACCCACCGCGGGCGCGGCGACTGACTTGCATTTTTTTGATTGTTCGATTGTAATCTTTCACATACAGTAGGAACCATTCGGGGTAAAATGACTACTAAAAATTAACGCTGCCTCCCGTACTATTAGATTTTATAGATTTGAGACCATCTTCAACCACTGTGCGCCATATCGATTTTGATACTGAAAGACTTATAATAGTGATATCCATAGTGTCGTACATCCATTTTTTTTTTAAACTGAAAGCTAAAGTTAATCCTCAACCTAAAAAATACTTCTGAGTGTTATCTCAGAGCTAGTTTATTTTCAGAATTAGCTTACTCAAAGTTAACTCAATAATGAATAACTGGTTCCACCACAACTGGCTACGAAAAAAAGCAAGCCAGTTGACGAGTCAGTTGCTGAGGTTTGTATGTGTTAGTAAACAAACTATCCAGTTTTAGGGGCAAGAAAAAGAATTAAATGGCTGTACCTATGTATGTCCCTCACTCTCGTTGGTGATTGACTTGTTCTTTTTTGGTTTTGACAAAGCGATTTTGATTTCCGTCTTAAAAAGTTAATACTTATTTAAATATTGGCACGTCCTCTATATTGTTTAACATTTTTTAAATTCAAAATTGACTTAGGAAAATGTTCCCATAATTATGTTGTTTTACATTTTAACATTTTCTTTGAAGTAGGCATAACTCACAGTACACATATCTATATGTGTACTGTGGGCATAACTGTGTACACGGCACTGGAATTCACGATGAGAATTAAACTGTTGTTATCCAATACAAAAACCGAAGAATACGTTTTAAGTACTTTAGGAATGTATAACGTAAGACGAACTGGAAATGTATGCCTTGCGCTAGTAAAATGGAAGACGGGCATTATAAAAGTTATTTCTTTAATATAATTTTAATACTTTATTAAGTTAAAACTTTGATTACATTAAAAATGTACATAGGTCATAAAGTCTTGTTTATATAAGCTGCATTTTATTATCCCCCAAATCTGATCCGGATTAGATTTATCATAATAAAACAAACAGGATCCCAGTGCGACGGAGTCGGTTTATCCTTTTGCTTCTGTACACGTTAGAGAAAAAACTATTTTTTGCAAGAAAATGCTAAGGGTGTGTGGTCAGAATGGATTTGTAAATCGAAATCCAAAATCAAAGTTGGATTTTGTGTTGTTTTTGTAATACATGTATTTTCGTATGCAAATCCAATCCAGAAAAGATCTGGGGGAAAATAAAATACAGCTATTATTCAAGACCAAAAACTTCTTATTATTTAAAAATCGTGTATGTCATTGGAAAAATGTTCAATCAATCTTTTTTTTCAATTTTATTTCGTGACGAAGTTTACAATTTGCGTGTTTTTAGTACAAAGTTTATTATTTAAATAGAGACGAAAAAGAAAACGCAAATGATGGTAAATTCAATAGTCCAATACCACCAGAAAATCGTTTCACCAATCAATGCAATTTTCTTATTAAGAGGTTTATTTTGTTTTATTGTTACTAATTTCATTTGTTTATACAGATTTGTTTTTTTTTTTTTTTCTTATTCAGCAATCTGTACAAGATAAAAGCTTCCTTTTGCAAAGAAAAAAGAAGATACAAATTGTATTTACCATAAAAAACGGAAGAAAGAAAAGCAGCAGTAGAATCATCCGGCCCAAGAGGCAATGAATGTATAGTTTTCCTTGGTAGGAGCAGTAGATATTATATTCGAAAGGAGCTACGTCTTCAGTTGAGGGAAAAACAATATCTCAAAACGGATTAGAATCCCTTGTGGGGGATTTTTTGGAACAGAAGCCAGTGATGCTGGAAAAAAAATATCTGATTTGCAACGTTGGGCTTAAAATAAGAGCATTGAGCAATAGAAGTCAAAATTGTAGTTAGGCCCATTGGCAGCATTACAAAATTCATGTTTCTCTGGCAATGTCCGATGGAAAGTTTTTCTACTTTATTAGGAGCTTGGGACTTGGTCTCAACCTTGAAAGCTAATTTAACCAAAAAAAAATTACATAAATAGTACCATTTTTTTTACAATATGTAATTGTATTTGGCAGTAAAGCAGTATTTTTACAATAATTTGTGAACTCTGGTTCTGTTTAAAAAATCGATTCGGTTTATTTCGATTCTTATAGGCTATGGTCTCGGTGAAAGCGAATTTCACTCGCGCCAGTCAACGATGATCGCTTAAGTTTTGAAATACACACATTTCATATATGTTTTGATTTCGGTGACAGCGATGAAAGCTATTTTTTATGTTAAACTTCTTAACAAAATTCAAGGTTATATTACAGTGACCAGAGCAATTGGAACCACAACTGCATATAACGGCAAAGGAACATACACACAAATAACTAGAAGGTTGATTAATTGCAAGCCCTGCACCGAAACCACCCCATTCGCTCAAGTTCGCTTTAGCGACAATTGCATCAAATAGCTTTGTCACGCGAGTAAGATTCGCTGTCACCGAAACCATAGCGTTATAAGTCTCTCTGCATTGTCTCCCAAATTATTAATACAATGTCAAAATAAAGTGGGAAGGAATTTCATACGGCTGCCAAATTTGTGTTCTGATTTTGATATTTTGTTTCCACACTTGCATCCAAGCAAATTAGTTTTACCATAATCTCAAACACTAAAATGTGATGGAATGTGCGATGGCTTAGGACGAAACCAATCCTGAAAATGTTCATGCAAAAGGTGTGTGTGATGAAATATCATAAAATCATATTCTGTATCCACACTATTAGACTATTAAACATAATTATCTTCGAAAAATCAACTTCCTGAAGTATCTAAAAAAAAAATCAAGGAGCTTTCAATTTAAGTATCGGATCTCTGTCATTTTTTTTTCAGAAATTTGTTTGTTGAAATTATGTTTAAGGAAAAATAAGTATACATTGATGTGTTTTGGTAAAAAATGAATAACTATCGGAATGTGAGCTGAAGCTCCAAGTCGGCATCGGATAAAATATAAGTTTTTCAAAAAATCAACTTTTTGAAATAGAAAAAGAACTTGATAAGGGCTTCCAACTGAAGTATCGGATCTCCTCCATCATATTTGTGAGAAATATATGTACATATTTGTTGGAATTAGTTCGCTTAAAGACAAAATAAATATCATTTGCTGTGTTTTGGTAAGGAATTAAGAGAAAAAACAATGTCGGCTTTAATACGTGAAACCATAAACTATCGAAGACGTCGGAATAACGACAGGGTTCTACCTGACTATTGTCAGAACAATATCGTCTGATCGTCTTAAGGGGATGAAAAAACAATCTAAAAAAACATTTAAGAACAATTTTTTCTTCAATGGGCGGTGATTAAAGCACATCCTTTACCATTGTTTCCTATAAGTTAGGTAATGCCTTTTTGGTTTCCAATAACTTACCTTAAGATATTATTCTCTTTAAAAAAGATCATTATTAATCAAAAATAAAAAGATTCTTATCATGGAAAAAAAATATTTTTATTAGTTTTTGAGAATTCGTATTCTCATCATCAAGCTAGTTTAAAAAGTACATCATTAATGAAAATTTTAGAAAAGACAAAGACATGGTAAAAATTTAAAATGAAACTAGTTTAATAAGTTAGTTAAAAAATAGTAGACATACTACTGAATATATATTATTATTTTATGTGTATTATATTTTAATGTCATAAATTAAAATATAATTTATATTGTAATTAGCAAACTTAACCAATTACATATATATTATTTTTTTTGTTGTAATTTAATAAATACATAAATAATAATAAATATGGAACTAAAAGAAAGGAAAGAAGTCATTAGGTTCATATTTCTGAGCTCTAGGAAACATTCGATATAAGATGTATACCGACGACACAAATATATAATTCCTTGCTCAATTTTCGATTGAGGAAAATTATTGAACTCCGAAATATGAACTGACCCAACTATTTATATACACAAACAAAAGTTATATTTAGTAATTAACTAAAAAACTTTAAAAAGTTATATACATACCATCGATCTTATTTGCTTCAACCAGGCATCATGCACAGCAACATAATTTCGAATCTCTCCACTTCTTCCTTGGTCATAGGACGTCCCTACACAGCAAACAACATAATAAATAATTTACTCATAATTCATAAAGAATTTGTACTCACAAAATTCCAATTCCTTAGGAGTTTTCTATTTTTTTCTTGCTTTCTTAATCGCTTCTGCTCCTCTACTTTCATTTTTTCCACCATTTTATCCCCCATCAAGTAGAGAACCTGAAAAAAAATTATAACATACTATTCCTTAACTGTTAAACAATAAAAATAAATTTTTCTTACATTTTTAAACGTTTCCTTTGCCAAAAGTTTCAACAATATCCGCATTCTGCTCATTTCTACGTCCGTCTCATAGAAATATTTTTTCGTAATGATTTAATTTGTTTGGAATTTCCTAGACGTCAAATTTATAAAAATCGAAGATTACTATGTAATATAAAAATTTTACGAACAGACAGTGGAACATTGTACTGATTTCTCTTGGATATAGTAAACTAATTCATAGTTGGTAATGGCATATGAGTTTTGAAATGCTAAACAGGTGTTCATATTTTGGATGATGCAGTTTGGTACCTACATTGCAACTGATGCAAAAATTGTGCAGGGCGTTTTGAATAAAAAAAAAAATAAGACTAGGTTTTGTGGACAATTCAGAACCTTAAACTAACTATTTTGCACTCCCAAATGAAGGTTTTAAAAATGGCCATACGACGCATAATGGAAAAGTGCAACAACTTCAAATCAATGTCATGAAGAGCTTTTTTCCTAAAAAAACGAAGTATGAGCCATTTCAAACAATCCACGGGCCTTAGCGTATCAATTTGCATACCAAAATGAAGGTCTTGAAGATGGCCATCCGATGCAGTGTAAAAAAGTGCAATATCTCCAAATCTATGCACTCCAGAGAGTTTTTCCCAAAAAAACGAGGTATGAGCCATTTAGAACAATCCATGAGCCATTTAGAACAATCCATGAGCCATAGCGTACGAACATGCATACCAAAACGAAGGTCTTGAGGGTGGCCACCCGATGCACTGTTAAAAAGTGCAATATCTCCAAAATATATGCACTCCAGAGAGTTTTTCATAAAATCCGAGGTATTAGATATTTTAAAAAATCCACGGACCTACCGTATCAACATGCATACCAAAATAAAGGTCTTGACGATGGCCATCCGATGCATTGTTAAAAAGTGCAATATCTCCAAATCTATGCACTCCAGAGAGTTTTTCATAAAATCCGAGATATAAGCAATTTAAAAAAAAATCCGCGGTCCTCACGGTATCAATATGCATACCAAAATGATGGTCTTGAAGGTGGCCATCCGATGCAGTGTTAAAAAGTGCAATATCTCCAAATCTATGCACTCCAGAGAGTTTTCCCTAAAAAACGAGGTATAAGCCATTTAAAAACATCCATGGGCCCTACCGTATCAATATGCATACCAAAATGAAGGCCTTGAAGATGGCCATCCGATGCAGTGTTAAAAAGTGCAATATCTCCAAATCTATGCATTCCAGAGAGTTTTTCCCAAAAGAACGAGGTATGAGCCATTTAGAACAATCCATGAGCCATAGTGTACCAACATGCATGCCAAAATGAAGGTATTGAGGGTGGCCACCCGATGCACTGTTAAAAAGTGCAATATCTCCAAATCTTTGCACTCCAGAGAGTTTTTCATAAAATCCGAGGTATTAGATATTTTAAAAAATCCACGGACCTACCGTATCAACATGCATACCAAAATAAATGTCTTGACGATGGCCATCCGATGCATTGTTAAAAAGTGCAATATCTCCAAATCTATGCACTCCAGAGAGTTTTTAATAAAATCCGAGGTATTAGCAATTTAAAAAAATCCATGGGCCCTACCCTATCAATATGCATACCAAAATGAAGGTCTTGAAGATGGCCACCCGATGCAGTGTTAAAAAGTGCAATATCTTCAAATCTATGCACTCCAGAGAGTTTTTCATAGAATCCGAGGTATGAGCAATTTAAAAACATCCATGGGCCCTACCGTATCAATATGCATACCAAAATAAAGTACTTGACGATGGCCATCCGATGCATTGTTAAAAAGTGCAATATCTCCAAATCTATGCACTCCAGAGAGTTTTTAATAAAATCCGAGGTATAAGCAATTTAAAAAAAATCCACGGTCCTCACGGTATCAATATGCATACCAAAATGAAGGTCTTGAGGGTGGCCATCCGATGCAGTGTTAAAAAGTGCAATATCTCCAAATCTATGCACTCCAGAGAGTTTTTCATAAAATCCGAGATCCAAAATGAAGGTTTTGAAGGTGGCCACCTGATGCAATATCCCCTAATCAATGCACTCAACTTAATAAAATGTGAAGTATTAGCTATTTCAAAAAATCCATGGGCCTTTCTGTATCAATATGAATACCAAAATAAATGTCTTGAAGATATCCACCCGATGCACTGTTAAAAAGTGCAATATCTTCAAATTTATTCAGTCCAAAAAGTTTTTACAAAAAAAAAAAAACTGGCATAAACATTTCACAGGCCCTAGCGTACCAATATGCATACCAAAATGAAGGTCTTAAGGATGGTCACCCGATGTCGAGTTTTTCACAAAAAGCGAGGTATAGGCTAAACTGAAGACAATTTTCGTTGTTGCGCCATCTTGATTTCGATATTGAAAGTTATTGAATATCTTTGGATAGTGCAATTTCCGTTGAGGCGCCACACTGTAGTTCAGAGGCGGACAAGAATTATTTTGTCGATGGTTAAATATTTTGATTTTTGACACTGCAGTTTGTTTAAAAAATAGTTGAAGCATTAATATAAGGATTTGTTGTTTCCTCTATGAATCATGTTCAAAAATATTTAATTTTAGAAAAAAAAAACTAATAGTTGGATTTTTTAAGGTCAAATTCAAATTTCAACTAAGAAAAAGTTTATGTTCCCTTATCTTCTTATTATACACCGAACCATGTACATCATGAATACAAACAAAATTTGCTGCTTATACCTGCGAACCTCCAAAAGCATCGAGTTTATGTCTTAAGACCACCGAAAACAAAAAGTTCTTGAATGCCTGGAAAAACCTGTATGTATGTTATTCGTTTTCATTGCATTTTCTTATGAAAATTTTTAAGGGACTATCGTTTAAGAAAAAGAGTGTTTAATTTTATAAGTTTTAGTAGGTATTTCTTATCTCTATACACCTTTTAAAGAGGGCGTGGTATAAAATTTTGTATCAGCTATTTTTTTAAAAAAAGGCACTTCATACACATTTAATTCTATGTTACTTTTTTCACATTTGAAGAAACCTTTCAAAAGTGGGCGTGTCAGTGGGCGAAAATTTTCTCTGATGATGTCTTATGATATCCTTTATCATTACTGAAAATTTTATCATAATCGGTTATCTGCCTTAGATTTTATAGATTTAAGACCATCTTCAACCACTGTGCGCCATATCGATTTTGATACTGAAAGACTTATAATAGTGACTAGCCGACCCGCCCAGCTCCGCTCGGGCACAAATTTTAGTTTGGTTTATATTGAATGTAATAATTATTGTTTGTTTGTAACTGAGCGCTGATCTCAAGATTGGCTAAAAATCCAAATGCGGGGCCACTTGTCTCTTTGGCTCTGTCGTGTATGGCCAGCTGTAAGAAACTACAAAACTGAATTTTCAAACCCATTAGGTGTTAGACAGGTTATTATTTCAATAATTTTGTATGAAAAATAGCAACTTGTGTGTGTTACCACCAAGTATATAGGCTGGAGTTATAGCTATTTAGTTATTATTTAAGGATGGCTTTAGTAGTAAAATTTAATCAACATTGTTGCAAATAAAGGGGTGAAAGAAAACTGATATTTTAATAAAAAAAAATGAATTTAGATGAGGGTATCTATCCGAAAAAAGAAAACTCTAAGATTAGTATCGAGTCCACTATTGTGAGTTTAATAGTTGGCATATAAGGCGATTTTCTTTTTTAGTTCAGAATAGAGCTCTGAATAGAGTAGTGAAAAAAGCTTATTAAAATGATTAAAAAAGTTAGATATGTATAGTGAAAACTTTGCAATACTTTATTTACGAACAAAAATATAAAACGACATGCGATGATGCATTAAATCCTGTAAAAATGCCTAGGTATAATACGGAGCGATATTTTTCATTTCACATGTAAGTTTTTTTTCATATTTAAGATATGGGTAGTGATATTTTTTAGGTAAATACATTATCGTAGAATACTTTTAAACTGATATAAATACTTCTTGACAAAGATACAAAACCGACATGATAGATAGGAGCAACAGCAGAAAGAACTACGGGCGCTCAACGGATTTGAGCGCCTTGCAATCACCAACAGAAGCGAACCCGCCCTGGAGTACAATTTTTCATTTGACAGTTCAATTTCAACTTAATCCCTGGATTAAAGGACATTTTTATTTCCAGCTAATTTTCTTTTTTTTTAAAGCCAAATGCCATGAAATACCACATTAAAAGTATTCTACGATAATTTATTTACCTTAAAACATCACTTCACATTACTTTATGTGGAATTATCAGACACAACTCACTTGTGAAATTAAATGTTTGTACACTCCTTATAATAGGCGTTTTTACGGGATTTAACGTACCACCACAAATTGCTTTATATTTGGCTTAGTAGCTACAAGTATTCACTATACTTATTTTGTTTCACTTTTTTATTTATTTTAATAAACTTTTTCACTTGTTTTTGTTTATTGATTTGAAATCTCAATGCATTTCCCTTTAAAATGACAGATGAACCTCGATTTTTGTTTTTATTTTTTGAGATCTTGCTGCCTCACTCACGTACACTATACAACGCTTCCTTTATTCAAAGAGTCGGCATGACTCTCTCTCTTTCTTAAATAGGTTGATAAAAAACTGGACGAAACATTTGTGTATCCTAAAGCAGCGTCCACATTATGTTGAATTGTGTAGGCCTACATCTTTCATCTACAATAGGTGTGTTTTTTTTCTTGCCCGAATGGGCTTGGACAAAAATGACGTCGGGCTTGGCGATTTACATGTTAATTGCAACAACAAACCAAGCCCCTTTGGGCTTAGCTATTCCCAGAGTATTTTCAGGACTTAACATAAGTCCAGATAAAAACTGTGTTACCGGCACGAATTTCATACTTGTTATCGATAGTGTGTATGGAAACTCCATTTTTGTTTCTGTGTTGGCATAGCTAAGCGCCGATGCCTTTTTGTTCGTCCAAGCCCATTCAGGGAAGTAAAAAAACACACCTAATGTTGAATAAATGAATTGTCACTAAGTGAAAGAAGAAAAGGAGAGAAAGAAGAAAAACCCAAGTTTGGGAAACTTGGTGAATATTTCACGTTACCAAACAGGCATATTAGCTGTGTTTTTTTGCATGTCCAAATAAAATTGTGTGAAAAAAACGACAACAAAGCAAAACAATTTACATGTTAAATACAACAACAACTATGTCCATATAGAGTTAGCTAAGTCCAGATAATTAACTGGAGTTAACTTTTGTCTCGATAAAAACGGTGTTGCCAGACTACCATTGTCGTTGTGTTATCGATAATTTGTATAGAAATGTCAAATGTTTGTTGGTAAGATAGTTCAGAACAAAATGGCAGACCAAGGCAAATGTTGAAATGTCCCGATGTCGTTTTTTTCACCAAACTCCATATGGACATACAAAAAAACGCAGCTATTATTAGCAAAATCGTGTCACTGCGTTTATACGTCGTCTTAATGACAATACTTAATGACAATCAGCTCTCCCATTTATTTTATGACGAAAATATTGGCGAATATTAATACTGCGTTTTCATTAGGCCAAATGAGGTAATTTCGTTGAAAATTTCCAAATGCGATACGAAATCATCTCATTTCCCATACAAATTCACATTTCGAAATGAGATAATTTCAACCAAATTTGCACGAAATTATGTTGGAAGTTAAGTCAAAACCTAACGAACACACCCAATTAGCCACAGTTTGAAGAGCTCTTAATTGGTTTTGTATGAAAATGTCAAAGCGTAATGGAAGGAGACAAAAGAAAACAACAACAAAATCGATTAACAGCCAATTGAAATTAAAAAATGAAATGAGCTGTCAAATGAAATTACCAAATTACAAATGAAAACACTTTTTCTGTGATTTGCGAAATTAGCTCATTTCAGCTCTAATGAAAACGTAGTATAAAACCCATGTCATTAATGGAAAGTAAAAGTCAGTTTGTTCACAGCTTATCATCTTTAAGCAATGATTATTACAACTGGTAAATCATCGATATCGTTATCTAACAATACTTTGCTACATGAATCCATAGTTTCATTTGTTTATTATCGAAAGCGCTAATCAGCTGATTTTACTTTATTACCGCTATTAAATCAAAGACTTTTAAATTCATATTAAAATTAGAAGTAACTGTAAACTGTAACAAACTGGCCATTAGAGCCAGTTGTACAATCTTGGTTCAAATTTTGATCCGTGGTTCAGCTATTTTAACTCCGATTTCGGTGGATATGTATGTGATAAAGTCGAGTTGTACAATAGTTGAACGTCAGTTAATCCGTCAAAATCGTTGAGTTAAAATTACTGAACCACGGGTCAAAATGTACACCTTGCTCTTAACGGAAGAAATAACGGCAAATTTTCGCTCGTGAAAAAAACATGGGTTGAAGAGTTGTTTAAAAATTTTTTTTTGCATTTTCAATACATGTAGAATACAAACGAAACATAAAAATTATTTTCCTTATACAAATAAATCACCTTAATTTTTACATTCATTCAACCAAAAAGAATCAGAGGCAAACGCCGTGTTTTTTAGGGTATTTTTATCTTTGCTTAAACAAAATTTTCATGTTAAATACAACAACAATAAAGAATTATACCAAATTTTTGTTGTATTTTTAATAAGTATTTTTTTAAGTGGAGATAAAAATGCTGTAAAAAACACGGCTAAAGAGTCACTATGTAATTCGGTCGTCCAACTTGATGTTTCGACCAGCCCTGTAAAAGAATAGTTATGCAGACATGTTAAATCTAAAATGAAGAGTGAAAAGAAATCTCGCTGAACTAAATTTTTTCTTTCAATTCTATAAAGTGAAATCCGGCACAGATTCATTAACAGTAACATTTATTGTTTTGGTATTAGTTTTTGTTTTTTACCCCGCCGTGAATTTTTGTATTGAAATTATGCAAGCAAATTTGAAAATTTAAATTTATCTACTTAAAATCTGTGCAAATTTGTATAAAATTTCAAGCTACCAATTTCATGTAAAAAAAGAAAAAAGTTCACCGATGTACACAATTCAACAGTGTGTACGCCGCTTTAAAGATACACAAATGTTTCGTCCACTTTCCTGTCATTTAAGAAAGAGAAAGAGTCATGCCGGTTATTAAACTCTCAATAGTGGATTCGCTGCGAATCATAGAGTGCTCTCTTTTTTTCCGTCAAAATGTAAATAGATTCATATAAATTCAATTTTCAAAAATACATTTTTAAAGTTTTTCATATTTAAATTGCGGAGTTTCAACAAAATTTTAACCCTAAAACGATCCTCATATTATAAACTTTCAACCATCAAAAGAAAGTTTTGGAATCAGGTATGTAGTTTCTGAGATTAGTCCTCACAAACAAACAAACAAACAAAGCAAGATTAGAGCTTTATTAATATAGATATCCATAGTGTCGTACATCCATTTTTTTTTTAAACTGAAAGCTAAAGTTAATCCTCAACCTAAAAAATACTTCTGAGTGTTATCTCAGAGCTAGTTTATTTTCAGAATTAGCTTACTCAAAGTTAACTCAATAATGAATAACTGGTTCCACCACAACTGGCTACGAAAAAAAGCAAGCCAGTTGACGAGTCAGTTGCTGAGGTTTGTATGTGTTAGTAAACAAACTATCCAGTTTTAGGGGCAAGAAAAAGAATTAAATGGCTGTACCTATGTATGTCCCTCACTCTCGTTGGTGGTTGACTTGTTCTTTTTTGGTTTTGACAAAGCGATTTTGATTTCCGTCTTAAAAAGTTAATACTTATTTAAATATTGGCACGTCCTCTATATTGTTTAACATTTTTTAAATTCAAAATTGACTTAGGAAAATGTTCCCATAATTATGTTGTTTTACATTTTAACATTTTCTTTGAAGTAGGCATAACTCACAGTACACATATCTATATGTGTACTGTGGGCATAACTGTGTACACGGCACTGGAATTCACGATGAGAATTAAACTGTTGTTATCCAATACAAAAACCGAAGAATACGTTTTAAGTACTTTAGGAATGTATAACGTAAGACGAACTGGAAATGTATGCCTTGCGCTAGTAAAATGGAAGACGGGCATTATAAAAGTTATTTCTTTAATATAATTTTAATACTTTATTAAGTTAAAACTTTGATTACATTAAAAATGTACATAGGTCATAAAGTCTTGTTTATATAAGCTGCATTTTATTATCCCCCAAATCTGATCCGGATTAGATTTATCATAATAAAACAAACAGGATCCCAGTGCGACGGAGTCGGTTTATCCTTTTGCTTCTGTACACGTTAGAGAAAAAACTATTTTTTGCAAGAAAATGCTAAGGGTGTGTGGTCAGAATGGATTTGTAAATCGAAATCCAAAATCAAAGTTGGATTTTGTGTTGTTTTTGTAATACATGTATTTTCGTATGCAAATCCAATCCAGAAAAGATCTGGGGGAAAATAAAATACAGCTATTATTCAAGACCAAAAACTTCTTATTATTTAAAAATCGTGTATGTCATTGGAAAAATGTTCAATCAATTTTTTTTTTCAATTTTATTTCGTGACGAAGTTTACAATTTGCGTGTTTTTAGTACAAAGTTTATTATTTAAATAGAGACGAAAAAGAAAACGCAAATGATGGTAAATTCAATAGTCCAATACCACCAGAAAATCGTTTCACCAATCAATGCAATTTTCTTATTAAGAGGTTTATTTTGTTTTATTGTTACTAATTTCATTTGTTTATACAGATTTGTTTTTTTTTTTTTTTCTTATTCAGCAATCTGTACAAGATAAAAGCTTCCTTTTGCAAAGAAAAAAGAAGATACAAATTGTATTTACCATAAAAAACGGAAGAAAGAAAAGCAGCAGTAGAATCATCCGGCCCAAGAGGCAATGAATGTATAGTTTTCCTTGGTAGGAGCAGTAGATATTATATTCGAAAGGAGCTACGTCTTCAGTTGAGGGAAAAACAATATCTCAAAACGGATTAGAATCCCTTGTGGGGGATTTTTTGGAACAGAAGCCAGTGATGCTGAAAAAAATATCTGATTTGCAATGTTGGGCTTAAAATAAGAGCATTGAGCAATAGAAGTCAAAATTGTAGTTAGGCCCATTGGCAGCATTACAAAATTCATGTTTCTCTGGCAATGTCCGATGGGAAGTTTTTCTACTTTATTAGGAGCTTGGGACTTGGTCTCAACCTTGAAAGCTAATTTAACCAAAAAAAATTACATAAATAGTACCATTTTTTTTACAATATGTAATTGTATTTGGCAGTAAAGCAGTATTTTTACAATAATTTGTGAACTCTGGTTCTGTTTAAAAAATCGATTCGGTTTATTTCGATTCTTATAGGCTATGGTCTCGGTGAAAGCGAATTTCACTCGCGCCAGTCAACGATGATCGCTTAAGTTTTGAAATACACACATTTCATATATGTTTTGATTTCGGTGACAGCGATGAAAGCTATTTTTTATGTTAAACTTCTTAACAAAATTCAAGGTTATATTACAGTGACCAGAGCAATTGGAACCACAACTGCATAGAACGGCAAAGGAACATACACACAAATAACTAGAAGGTTGATTAATTGCAAGCCCTGCACCGAAACCACCCCATTCGCTCAAGTTCGCTTTAGCGACAATTGCATCAAATCGCTTTGTCACGCGAGTAAGATTCGCTGTCACCGAAACCATAGCGTTATAAGTCTCTCTGCATTGTCTCACAAATTATTAATACAATGTCAAAATAAAGTGGGAAGGAATTTCATACGGCTGCCAAATTTGTGTTCTGATTTTGATATTTTGTTTCCACACTTGCATCCAAGCAAATTAGTTTTACCATAATCTCAAACACTAAAATGTGATGGAATGTGCGATGGCTTAGGACGAAACCAATCCTGAAAATGTTCATGCAAAAGGTGTGTGTGATGAAATATCATAAAATCATATTCTGTATCCACACTATTAGACTATTAAACATAATTATCTTCGAAAAATCAACTTCCTGAAGTATCTAAAAAAAAAAAATCAAGGAGCTTTCAATTTAATTATCGGATCTCTGTCATTTTTTTTTCAGAAATTTGTTTGTTGAAATTATGTTTAAGGAAAAATAAGTATACATTGATGTGTTTTGGTAAAAAATGAATAACTATCGGAATGTGAGCTGAAGCTCCAAGTCGGCATCGGATAAAATTATAAGTTTTTCAAAAAATCAACTTTTTGAAATAGAAAAAGAACTTGATAAGGGCTTCCAACTGAAGTATCGGATCTCCTCCATCATATTTGTGAGAAATATATTTGTTGGAATTAGTTCGCTTAAAGACAAAATAAATATCATTTGCTGTGTTTTGGTAAGGAATTAAGAGAAAAAACAATGTCGGCTTTAATACGTGAAACCATAAACTATCGAAGACGTCGGAATTACGACAGGGTTCTACCTGACTATTGTCAGAACAATATCGTCTGATCGTCTTAAGGGGATGAAAAAACAATCTAAAAAAACATTTAAGAACAATTTTTTCTTCAATGGGCGGTGATTAAAGCACATCCTTTACCATTGTTTCCTATAAGTTAGGTAATGCCTTTTTGGTTTCCAATAACTTACCTTAAGATATTATTCTCTTTAAAAAAGATCATTATTAATCAAAAATAAAAAGATTCTTATCATGGAAAAAAAATATTTTTATTAGTTTTTGAGAATTCGTATTCTCATCATCAAGCTAGTTTAAAAAGTACATCATTAATGGAAGTTTTAGAAAAGACAAAGACATGGTAAAAATTTAAAAAGAAACTAGTTTAATAAGTTAGTTAAAAAATAGTAGACATACTACTGAATATATATTATTATTTTATGTGTATTATATTTTGATGTAATAAATTAAAATATAATTTATATTGTAATTAGCAAACTTTACCAATTACATATATATTATTTTTTTTTGTAATTTAATAAATACATACAAATAATAATAAATATGGAACTAAAAGAAAGGAAAGAAGTCATTAGGTTCATATTTCTGAGCTCTAGGAAACATTCGATATAAGATGTATACCGACGACACAAATATATAATTCCTTGCTCAATTTTCGATTGAGGAAAATTATTGAACTCCGAAATATGAACTGACCCAACTATTTATATACACAAACAAAAGTTATATTTAGTAATTAACTAAAAAACTTTAAAAAGTTATATACATACCATCGATCTTATTTGCTTCAACCAGGCATCATGCACAGCAACATAATTTCGAATCTCTCCACTTCTTCCTTGGTCGTAGGACGTCCCTACACAGCAAACAATATAATAAATAATTTACTCATAATTCATAAAGAATTTGTACTCACAAAATTCCAATTCCTTAGGAGTTTTCTATTTTTTTCTTGCTTTCTTAATCGCTTCTGCTCCTCTTCTTTCATTTTTTCCACCATTTTATCCCCCATCAAGTAGAGAACCTGAAAAAAAATTATAACATACTATTCCTTAACTGTTAAACAATAAAAATAAATTTTTCTTACATTTTTAAACGTTTCCTTTGCCAAAAGTTTCAACAATATCCGCATTCTGCTCATTTCTACGTCCGTCTCATAGAAATATTTTTTCGTAATGATTTAATTTGTTTGGAATTTCCTAGACGTCAAATTTATAAAAATCGAAGATTACTATGTAATATAAAAATTTTACGAACAGACAGTGGAACATTGTACTGATTTCTCTTGGATATAGTAAACTAATTCATAGTTGGTAATGGCATATGAGTTTTGAAATGCTAAACAGGTGTTCATATTTTGGATGATGCAGTTTGGTACCTACATTGCAACTGATGCAAAAATTGTGCAGGGCGTTTTGAATAAAAAAAATAAGACACTAGGTTTTGTGGACAATTCAGAACCTTAAAGCTAACTATTTTACACTCCCAAATGAAGGTTTTAAAAATGGCCATACGACGCATAATGGAAAAGTGCAACAACTTCAAATCAATGTCATGAAGAGCTTTTTTCCTAAAAAAACGAAGTATGAGCCATTTCAAACAATCCACAGGCCTTAGCGTATCAATTTGCATACCAAAATGAAGGTCTTGAAGATGGCCATCCGATGCATTGTTAAAAAATGCAATATCTCCAAATCTATGCACTCCAGAGAGTTTTTCATAAAAGCCGAGGTATTAGCCATTTAAAAACATCCATGGGCCCTACAGTATCAATATGCATACCAAAATAAAGGTATTGAAGATGGCCACCCGATGCAGTGTAAAAAGTGCAATATCTCCAAATCTATGCACTCCAGAGAGTTTTTCCCAAAAAAACGAGGTATGAGCCATTTAGAACAATCCATGAGCCATAGCGTACGAACATGCATACCAAAACGAAGGTCTTGAGGGTGGCCACCCGATGCACTGTTAAAAAGTGCAATATCTCCAAAATATATGCACTCCAGAGAGTTTTTCATAAAATCCGAGATATAAGCAATTTAAAAAAAAAATCCGCGGTCCTCACGGTATCAATATGCATACCAAAATGAAGGTCTTGAAGGTGGCCATCCGATGCAGTGTTAAAAAGTGCAATATCTCCAAATCTATGCACTCCAGAGAGTTTTCCCTAAAAAACGAGGTATAAGCCATTTAAAAACATCCATGGGCCCTACCGTATCAATATGCATACCAAAATGAAGGCCTTGAAGATGGCCATCCGATGCATTTTTAAAAAGTGCAATATCTCAAAATTTATGCACTCCAGACTGTTTTTCATAAAATCCGAGGTATCAGCAATTAAAAAAAATCCATGGGCCCTACCGTATCAATATGCATATCAAAATGAAGGTCTTAAAGATGGCCATCCGATGCATTGTTAAAAAGTGCAATATCTCCAAAATCTATGCAATCCAGAGAGTTTTTCCCAAAAGAACGAGGTATGAGCCATTTAGAACAATCCATGAGCCATAGTGTACCAACATGCATGCCAAAATGAAGGTCTTGAGGGTGGCCATCCGATGCATTGTTAAAAAGTGCAATATCTCCAAATCTTTGCAATCCAGACTGTTTTTCATAAAATCCGAGGTATCAGCAATTAAAAAAAATCCATGGGCCCTACCGTATCAATATGCATATAAAAATGAAGGTCTTAAAGATGGCCATCCGATGCATTTTTAAAAAGTGCAATATCTCAAAATTGATGCACTCCAGACTGTTTTTCATAAAATCCGAGGTATCAGCAATTAAAAAAAATCCATGGGCCCTACCGTATCAATATGCATATCAAAATGAAGGTCTTAAAGATGGCCATCCGATGCATTGTTAAAAAGTGCAATATCTCCAAATCTATGCACTCCAGAGAGTTTTTCATAAAATCCGAGGTATTAGCAATTTAAAAAAATCCATGGGCCCTACCGTATCAATATGCATATCAAAATAAAGGTCTTGACGATGGCCATCCGATGCATTGTTAAAAAGTGCAATATGTCCAAATCTATGCACTCCAGAGAGTTTTTCATAAAATCCGAGGTATAAGCAATTTAAAAAAAATCCACGGTCCTCACGGTATCAATATGCATACCAAAATGAAGGTCTTGAGGGTGGCCATCCGATGCACTGTTAAAAAGTGCAATATCTCCAAATCTATGCACTCCAGAGAGTTTTTCATAAAATCCGAGGTATTAGCAATTTAAAAAAATCCACGGTCCTCACGGTATCAATATGCATACCAAAATGAAGGTTTTGAAGGTGGCCATCCGATGCACTGTTAAAAAGTGCAATATCTCCAAATCTTTGCACTCCAGAGAGTTTTTCATAAAATCCGAGGTATTAGATATTTTAAAAAATCCACGGGCCCTACCGTATCAACATGCATACCAAAATAAAGGTCTTGACGATGGCCATCCGATGCATTGTTAAAAAGTGCAATATCTCCAAATCTATGCACTCCAGAGAGTTTTTCATAAAATCCGAGGTATTAGCAATTTAAAAAAATCCATGGGCCCTACCCTATCAATATGCATACCAAAATGAAGGTCTTGAAGATGGCCACCCGATGCAGTGTTAAAAAGTGCAATATCTTCAAATCTATGGCCTCCAGAGAGTTTTTCATAGAATCTGAGGTATTAGCAATTTAAAAACATCCATGGGCGACGATGGCCATCCGATGCATTGTTAAAAAGTGCAATATCTCCAAATTTATGCACTCCAGACTGTTTTTCATAAAATCCGAGGTATCAGCAATTAAAAAAAATCCATGGGCCCTACCGTATCAATATGCATATCAAAATGAAGGTCTTAAAGATGGCCATCCGATGCATTGTTAAAAAGTGCAATATCTCCAAATCTATGCTTTCTAGAGACTTTTTCATAAAATCCGAGGTATTAGCAATTTAAAAAAATCCATGGGCCCTACCGTATCAATATGCATATCAAAATAAAGGTCTTGACGATGGCCATCCGATGCACTGTTAAAAAGTGCAATATATCCAAATCTATGCACTCCAGAGAGTTTTTCATAAAATCCGAGGTATTAGCAATTTAAAAAAATCCACGGTCCTCACGGTATCAATATGCATACCAAAATGAAGGTTTTAAAGGTGGCCACCTGATGCACTGTTAAAAAGTGCAATATCCCCTGATCAATGCACTCAACTTAATAAAAATTGAAGTATTAGCTATTTCAAAAAATCCATGGGCCTTTCTGTATCAATATGAATACTAAAATAAATGTCTTGAAGATAACCACCCGATGCACTGTTAAAAAGTGCAATATCTTCAAATTTATTCAGTCCAAAAAGTTTTTCCAAAAAAAAAAACTGGTATAAACATTTCACAGGCCCTAGCGTACCAATATGCATGTCTTAAGGATGGTCACCCGATGTCGAGTTTTTCACAAAAAGCGAGGTATAGGCTAAACTGAAGACAATTTTCGTTGTTGCGCCATCTTGATTTCGATATTGAAAGTTATTGAATATCTTTGGATAGTGCAATTTCCGTTGAGGCGCCACACTGTAGTTCAGAGGCGGACAAGAAATATTTTGTCGATGGTTAAATATTTTGATTTTTGACACTGCAGTTTGTTTAAAAAATAGTTGAAGCATTATTATCAGGATTTGTTGTTTCCTCTATGAATCATGTTAAAAAATATTTAATTTTAGAAAAAAAAACTAATAGTTGGATTTTTTAAGGTCAAATTCAAATTTCAACTAAGAAAAAGTTTATGTTCCCTTATCTTCTTAACAAAATTTGCTGCTTATACCTGCGAACCTCCAAAAGCATCGAGTTTATGTCTTAAGACCACCGAAAACAAAAAGTTCTTGAATGCCTGGAAAAACCTGTATGTATGTTATTCGTTTTCATTGCATTTTCTTATGAAAATTTTTAAGGGACTTTCTCTGATGATGTCTTATGATATCCTTTATCATTACTGAAAATTTTATCATAATCGGTTATCTGCCTTAGATTTTATAGATTTAAGACCATCTTCAACCACTGTGCGCCATATCGATTTTGATACTGAAAGACTTATAATAGTGATATCCATAGTGTCGTACATCCATTTTTTTTTTAAACTGAAAGCTAAAGTTAATCCTCAACCTAAAAAATACTTCTGAGTGTTATCTCAGAGCTAGTTTATTTTCAGAATTAGCTTACTCAAAGTTAACTCAATAATGAATAACTGGTTCCACCACAACTGGCTACGAAAAAAAGCAAGCCAGTTGACGAGTCAGTTGCTGAGGTTTGTATGTGTTAGTAAACAAACTATCCAGTTTTAGGGGCAAGAAAAAGAATTAAATGGCTGTACCTATGTATGTCCCTCACTCTCGTTGGTGATTGACTTGTTCTTTTTTGGTTTTGACAAAGCGATTTTGATTTCCGTCTTAAAAAGTTAATACTTATTTAAATATTGGCACGTCCTCTATATTGTTTAACATTTTTTAAATTCAAAATTGACTTAGGAAAATGTTCCCATAATTATGTTGTTTTACATTTTAACATTTTCTTTGAAGTAGGCATAACTCACAGTACACATATCTATATGTGTACTGTGGGCATAACTGTGTACACGGCACTGGAATTCACGATGAGAATTAAACTGTTGTTATCCAATACAAAAACCGAAGAATACGTTTTAAGTACTTTAGGAATGTATAACGTAAGACGAACTGGAAATTTATGCCTTGCGCTAGTAAAATGGAAGACGGGCATTATAAAAGTTATTTCTTTAATATAATTTTAATACTTTATTAAGTTAAAACTTTGATTACATTAAAAATGTACATAGGTCATAAAGTCTTGTTTATATAAGCTGCATTTTATTATCCCCCAAATCTGATCCGGATTAGATTTATCATAATAAAACAAACAGGATCCCAGTGCGACGGAGTCGGTTTATCCTTTTGCTTCTGTACACGTTAGAGAAAAAACTATTTTTTGCAAGAAAATGCTAAGGGTGTGTGGTCAGAATGGATTTGTAAATCGAAATCCAAAATCAAAGTTGGATTTTGTGTTGTTTTTGTAATACATGTATTTTCGTATGCAAATCCAATCCAGAAAAGATCTGGGGGAAAATAAAATACAGCTATTATTCAAGACCAAAAACTTCTTATTATTTAAAAATCGTGTATGTCATTGGAAAAATGTTCAATCAATTTTTTTTTCAATTTTATTTCGTGACGAAGTTTACAATTTGCGTGTTTTTAGTACAAAGTTTATTATTTAAATAGAGACGAAAAAGAAAACGCAAATGATGGTAAATTCAATAGTCCAATACCACCAGAAAATCGTTTCACCAATCAATGCAATTTTCTTATTAAGAGGTTTATTTTGTTTTATTGTTACTAATTTCATTTGTTTATACAGATTTGTTTTTTTTTTTTTTCTTATTCAGCAATCTGTACAAGATAAAAGCTTCCTTTTGCAAAGAAAAAAGAAGATACAAATTGTATTTACCATAAAAAACGGAAGAAAGAAAAGCAGCAGTAGAATCATCCGGCCCAAGAGGCAATGAATGTATAGTTTTCCTTGGTAGGAGCAGTAGATATTATATTCGAAAGGAGCTACGTCTTCAGTTGAGGGAAAAACAATATCTCAAAACGGATTAGAATCCCTTGTGGGGGATTTTTTGGAACAGAAGCCAGTGATGCTGAAAAAAATATCTGATTTGCAATGTTGGGCTTAAAATAAGAGCATTGAGCAATAGAAGTCAAAATTGTAGTTAGGCCCATTGGCAGCATTACAAAATTCATGTTTCTCTGGCAATGTCCGATGGAAAGTTTTTCTACTTTATTAGGGACTTGGTCTCAACCTTGAAAGCTAATTTAACAAAAAAAATTACATAAATAGTACCATTTTTTTTACAATATGTAATTGTATTTGGCAGTAAAGCAGTATTTTTACAATAATTTGTGAACTCTGGTTCTGTTTAAAAAATCGATTCGGTTTATTTCGATTCTTATAGGCTATGGTCTCGGTGAAAGCGAATTTCACTCGCGCCAGTCAACGATGATCGCTTAAGTTTTGAAATACACACATTTCATATATGTTTTGATTTCGGTGACAGCGATGAAAGCTATTTTTTATGTTAAACTTCTTAACAAAATTCAAGGTTATATTACAGTGACCAGAGCAATTGGAACCACAACTGCATAGAACGGCAAAGGAACATACACACAAATAACTAGAAGGTTGATTAATTGCAAGCCCTGCACCGAAACCACCCCATTCGCTCAAGTTCGCTTTAGCGACAATTGCATCAAATCGCTTTGTCACGCGAGTAAGATTCGCTGTCACCGAAACCATAGCGTTATAAGTCTCTCTGCATTGTCTCACAAATTATTAATACAATGTCAAAATAAAGTGGGAAGGAATTTCATACGGCTGCCAAATTTGTGTTCTGATTTTGATATTTTGTTTCCACACTTGCATCCAAGCAAATTAGTTTTACCATAATCTCAAACACTAAAATGTGATGGAATGTGCGATGGCTTAGGACGAAACCAATCCTGAAAATGTTCATGCAAAAGGTGTGTGTGATGAAATATCATAAAATCATATTCTGTATCCACACTATTAGACTATTAAACATAATTATCTTCGAAAAATCAACTTCCTGAAGTATCTAAAAAAAAAAATCAAGGAGCTTTCAATTTAATTATCGGATCTCTGTAATTTTTTTTTCAGAAATTTGTTTGTTGAAATTATGTTTAAGGAAAAATAAGTATACATTGATGTGTTTTGGTAAAAAATGAATAACTATCGGAATGTGAGCTGAAGCTCCAAGTCGGCATCGGATAAAATTATAAGTTTTTCAAAAAATCAACTTTTTGAAATAGAAAAAGAACTTGATAAGGGCTTCCAACTGAAGTATCGGATCTCCTCCATCATATTTGTGAGAAATATATGTACATATTTGTTGGAATTAGTTCGCTTAAAGACAAAATAAATATCATTTGCTGTGTTTTGGTAAGGAATTAAGAGAAAAAACAATGTCGGCTTTAATACGTGAAACCATAAACTATCGAAGACGTCGGAATAACGACAGGGTTCTACCTGACTATTGTCAGAACAATATCGTCTGATCGTCTTAAGGGGATGAAAAAACAATCTAAAAAAACATTTAAGAACAATTTTTTCTTCAATGGGCGGTGATTAAAGCACATCCTTTACCATTGTTTCCTATAAGTTAGGTAATGCCTTTTTGGTTTCCAATAACTTACCTTAAGATATTATTCTCTTTAAAAAAGATCATTATTAATCAAAAATAAAAAGATTCTTATCATGAAAAAAAATATTTTTATTAGTTTTTGAGAATTCGTATTCTCATCATCAAGCTAGTTTAAAAAGTACACCATTAATGAAAATTTTAGAAAAGACAAAGACATGGTAAAAATTTAAAAAGAAACTAGTTTAATAAGTTAGTTAAAAAATAGTAGACATACTACTGAATATATATTATTATTTTATGTGTATTATATTTTAATGTCATAAATTAAAATATAATTTATATTGTAATTAGCAAACTTTACCAATTACATATATATTATTTTTTTTTGTTGTAATTTAATAAATACATACAAATAATAATAAATATGGAACTAAAAGAAAGGAAAGAAGTCATTAGGTTCATATTTCTGAGCTCTAGGAAACATTCGATATAAGATGTATACCGACGACACAAATATATAATTCCTTGCTCAATTTTCGATTGAGGAAAATTATTGAACTCCGAAATATGAACTGACCCAACTATTTATATATACAAACAAAAGTTATATTTAGTAATTAACTAAAAAACTTTAAAAAGTTATATACATACCATCGATCTTATTTGCTTCAACCAGGCATCATGCACAGCAACATAATTTCGAATCTCTCCACTTCTTCCTTGGTCATAGGACGTCCCTACACAGCAAACAACATAATAAATAGTTTACTCATAATTCATAAAGAATTTGTACTCACAAAATTCCAATTCCTTAGGAGTTTTCTATTTTTTTCTTGCTTTCTTAATCGCTTCTGCTCCTCTTCTTTCATTTTTTCCACCATTTTATCCCCCATCAAGTAGAGAACCTGAAAAAAATTATTACATACTATTCCTTAACTATTAAACAATAAAAATAAATTTTTCTTACATTTTTAAACGTTTCCTTTACCAAAAGTTTCAACAATATCCGCATTCTGCTCATTTCTACGTCCGCCTCATAGAAATATTTTTTCGTAATGATTTAATTTGTTTGGAATTTCCTAGACGTCAAATTTATAAAAATCGAAGATTACTATGTAATATAAAAATTTTACGAACAGACAGTGGAACATTGTACTGATTTCTCTTGGATATAGTAAACTAATTCATAGTTGGTAATGGCATATGAGTTTTGAAATGCTAAACAGGTGTTCATATTTTGGATGATGCAGTTTGGTACCTACATTGCAACTGATGCAAAAATTGTGCAGGGCGTTTTGAATAAAAAAAAAAATAAGACACTAGGTTTTGTGGACAATTCAGAACCTTAAACTAACTATTTTGCACTCCCAAATGAAGGTTTTAAAAATGGCCATACGACGCATAATGGAAAAGTGCAACAACTTGAAATCAATGTCATGAAGAGCTTTTTTCCTAAAAAAACGAAGTATGAGCCATTTCAAACAATCCACGGGCCTTAGCGTATCAATTTGCATACCAAAATGAAGGTCTTGAAGATGGCCATCCGATGCAGTGTACAAAAGTGCAATATCTCCAAATCTATGCACTCCAGAGAGTTTTTCCCAAAAAAACGAGGTATGAGCCATTTAGAACAATCCATGAGCCATAGCGTACGAACATGCATACCAAAACGAAGGTCTTGAGGGTGGCCACCCGATGCACTGTTAAAAAGTGCAATATCTCCAAAATATATGCACTCCAGAGAGTTTTTCATAAAATCCGAGATATAAGCAATTTAAAAAAAAATCCGCGGTCCTCACGGTATCAATATGCATACCAAAATGATGGTCTTGAAGGTGGCCATCCGATGCAGTGTTAAAAAGTGCAATATCTTCAAATCTATGCACTCCAGAGAGTTTTCCCTAAAAAACGAGGTATAAGCCATTTAAAAACATCCATGGGCCCTACCGTATCAATATGCATACCAAAATGAAGGCCTTGAAGATGGCCATCCGATGCAGTGTTAAAAAGTGCAATATCTCCAAATCTATGCATTCCAGAGAGTTTTTCCCAAAAGAACGAGGTATGAGCCATTTAGAACAATCCATGAGCCATAGTGTACCAACATGCATGCCAAAATGAAGGTATTGAGGGCGGCCACCCGATGCACTGTTAAAAAGTGCAATATCTCCAAATCTTTGCACTCCAGAGAGTTTTTCATAAAATCCGAGGTATAAGATATTTTAAAAAATCCACGGACCTACCGTATCAACATGCATACCAAAATAAAGGTCTTGACGATGGCCATCCGATGCATTGTTAAAAAGTGCAATATCTCCAAATCTATGCACTCCAGAGAGTTTTTCATAAAATCCGAGGTATTAGCAATTTAAAAAAATCCATGGGCCCTACCCTATCAATATGCATACCAAAATGAAGGTCTTGAAGATGGCCACCCGATGCAGTGTTAAAAAGTGCAATATCTTCAAATCTATGCACTCCAGAGAGTTTTTCATAGAATCCGAGGTATGAGCAATTTAAAAACATCCATGGGCCCTACCGTATCAATATGCATACCAAAATAAAGTACTTGACGATGGCCATCCGATGCATTGTTAAAAAGTGCAATATCTCCAAATCTATGCACTCCAGAGAGTTTTTAATAAAATCCGAGGTATAAGCAATTTAAAAAAAATCCACGGTCCTCACGGTATCAATATGCATACCAAAATGAAGGTCTTGAGGGTGGCCATCCGATGCAGTGTTAAAAAGTGCAATATCTCCAAATCTATGCACTCCAGAGAGTTTTTCATAAAATCCGAGATCAAAAATGAAGGTTTTGAAGGTGGCCACCTGATGCACTGTTAAAAAGTGCAATATCCCCTAATCAATGCACTCAACTTAATAAAATGTGAAGTATTTGCTATTTCAAAAAATCCATGGGCCTTTCTGTATCAATATGAATACCAAAATAAATGTCTTGAAGATATCCACCCGATGCACTGTTAAAAAGTGCAATATCTTCAAATTTATTCAGTCCAAAAAGTTTTTACAAAAAAAAAAAACTGGCATAAACATTTCACAGGCCCTAGCGTACCAATATGCATACCAAAATGAAGGTCTTAAGGATGGTCACCCGATGTCGAGTTTTTCACAAAAAGCGAGGTATAGGCTAAACTGAAGACAATTTTCGTTGTTGCGCCATCTTGATTTCGATATTGAAAGTTATTGAATATCTTTGGATAGTGCAATTTCCGTTGAGGCGCCACACTGTAGTTCAGAGGCGGACAAGAATTATTTTGTCGATGGTTAAATATTTTGATTTTTGACACTGCAGTTTGTTTAAAAAATAGTTGAAGCATTAATATAAGGATTTGTTGTTTCCTCTATGAATCATGTTCAAAAATATTTAATTTTAGAAAAAAAAACTAATAGTTGGATTTTTTAAGGTCAAATTCAAATTTCAACTAAGAAAAAGTTTATGTTCCCTTATCTTCTTATTATACACCGAACCATGTACATCATGAATACAAACAAAATTTGCTGCTTATACCTGCGAACCTCCAAAAGCATCGAGTTTATGTCTTTAGACCACCGAAAACAAAAAGTTCTTGAATGCCTGGAAAAACCTGTATGTATGTTATTCGTTTTCATTGCATTTTCTTATGAAAATTTTTAAGGGACTATCGTTTAAGAAAAAGAGTGTTTAATTTTATAAGTTTTAGTAGGTATTTCTTATCTCTATACACCTTTTAAAGAGGGCGTGGTATAAAATTTTGTATCAGCTATTTTTTTAAAAAAAGGCACTTCATACACATTTAATTCTATGTTACTTTTTTCACATTTGAAGAAACCTTTCAAAAGTGGGCGTGTCAGTGGGCGAAAATTTTCTCTGATGATGTCTTATGATATCCTTTATCATTACTGAAAATTTTATCATAATCGGTTATCTGCCTTAGATTTTATAGATTTAAGACCATCTTCAACCACTGTGCGCCATATCGATTTTGATACTGAAAGACTTATAATAGTGATATCCATAGTGTCGTACATCCATTTTTTTTTTAAACTGAAAGCTAAAGTTAATCCTCAACCTAAAAAATACTTCTGAGTGTTATCTCAGAGCTAGTTTATTTTCAGAATTAGCTTACTCAAAGTTAACTCAATAATGAATAACTGGTTCCACCACAACTGGCTACGAAAAAAAGCAAGCCAGTTGACGAGTCAGTTGCTGAGGTTTGTATGTGTTAGTAAACAAACTATCCAGTTTTAGGGGCAAGAAAAAGAATTAAATGGCTGTACCTATGTATGTCCCTCACTCTCGTTGGTGATTGACTTGTTCTTTTTTGGTTTTGACAAAGCGATTTTGATTTCCGTCTTAAAAAGTTAATACTTATTTAAATATTGGCACGTCCTCTATATTGTTTAACATTTTTTAAATTCAAAATTGACTTAGGAAAATGTTCCCATAATTATGTTGTTTTACATTTTAACATTTTCTTTGAAGTAGGCATAACTCACAGTACACATATCTATATGTGTACTGTGGGCATAACTGTGTACACGGCACTGGAATTCACGATGAGAATTAAACTGTTGTTATCCAATACAAAAACCGAAGAATACGTTTTAAGTACTTTAGGAATGTATAACGTAAGACGAACTGGAAATTTATGCCTTGCGCTAGTAAAATGGAAGACGGGCATTATAAAAGTTATTTCTTTAATATAATTTTAATACTTTATTAAGTTAAAACTTTGATTACATTAAAAATGTACATAGGTCATAAAGTCTTGTTTATATAAGCTGCATTTTATTATCCCCCAAATCTGATCCGGATTAGATTTATCATAATAAAACAAACAGGATCCCAGTGCGACGGAGTCGGTTTATCCTTTTGCTTCTGTACACGTTAGAGAAAAAACTATTTTTTGCAAGAAAATGCTAAGGGTGTGTGGTCAGAATGGATTTGTAAATCGAAATCCAAAATCAAAGTTGGATTTTGTGTTGTTTTTGTAATACATGTATTTTCGTATGCAAATCCAATCCAGAAAAGATCTGGGGGAAAATAAAATACAGCTATTATTCAAGACCAAAAACTTCTTATTATTTAAAAATCGTGTATGTCATTGGAAAAATGTTCAATGAATTTTTTTTTTCAATTTTATTTCGTGACGAAGTTTACAATTTGCGTGTTTTTAGTACAAAGTTTATTATTTAAATAGAGACGAAAAAGAAAACGCAAATGATGGTAAATTCAATAGTCCAATACCACCAGAAAATCGTTTCACCAATCAATGCAATTTTCTTATTAAGAGGTTTATTTTGTTTTATTGTTACTAATTTCATTTGTTTATACAGATTTGTTTTTTTTTTTTTTTCTTATTCAGCAATCTGTACAAGATAAAAGCTTCCTTTTGCAAAGAAAAAAGAAGATACAAATTGTATTTACCATAAAAAACGGAAGAAAGAAAAGCAGCAGTAGAATCATCCGGCCCAAGAGGCAATGAATGTATAGTTTTCCTTGGTAGGAGCAGTAGATATTATATTCGAAAGGAGCTACGTCTTCAGTTGAGGGAAAAACAATATCTCAAAACGGATTAGAATCCCTTGTGGGGGATTTTTTGGAACAGAAGCCAGTGATGCTGAAAAAAAAATATCTGATTTGCAACGTTGGGCTTAAAATAAGAGCATTGAGCAATAGAAGTTAAAATTGTAGTTAGGCCCATTGGCAGCATTACAAAATTCATGTTTCTCTGGCAATGTCCGATGGAAAGTTTTTCTACTTTATTAGGAGCTTGGGACTTGGTCTCAACCTTGAAAGCTAATTTAACCAAAAAAAATTACATAAATAGTACCATTTTTTTTACAATATGTAATTGTATTTGGCAGTAAAGCAGTATTTTTACAATAATTTGAAAAATCGATTCGGTTTATTTCGATTCTTATAGGCTATGGTCTCGGTGAAAGCGAATTTCACTCGCGCCAGTCAACGATGATCGCTTAAGTTTTGAAATACACACATTTCATATATGTTTTGATTTCGGTGACAGCGATGAAAGCTATTTTTTATGTTAAACTTCTTAACAAAATTCAAGGTTATATTACAGTGACCAGAGCAATTGGAACCACAACTGCATAGAACGGCAAAGGAACATACACACAAATAACTAGAAGGTTGATTAATTGCAAGCCCTGCACCGAAACCACCCCATTCGCTCAAGTTCGCTTTAGCGACAATTGCATCAAATCGCTTTGTCACGCGAGTAAGATTCGCTGTCACCGAAACCATAGCGTTATAAGTCTCTCTGCATTGTCTCACAAATTATTAATACAATGTCAAAATAAAGTGGGAAGGAATTTCATACGGCTGCCAAATTTGTGTTCTGATTTTGATATTTTGTTTCCACACTTGCATCCAAGCAAATTAGTTTTACCATAATCTCAAACACTAAAATGTGATGGAATGTGCGATGGCTTAGGACGAAACCAATCCTGAAAATGTTCATGCAAAAGGTGTGTGTGATGAAATATCATAAAATCATATTCTGTATCCACACTATTAGACTATTAAACATAATTATCTTCGAAAAATCAACTTCCTGAAGTATCTAAAAAAAAAAAATCAAGGAGCTTTCAATTTAATTATCGGATCTCTGTCATTTTTTTTTCAGAAATTTGTTTGTTGAAATTATGTTTAAGGAAAAATAAGTATACATTGATGTGTTTTGGTAAAAAATGAATAACTATCGGAATGTGAGCTGAAGCTCCAAGTCGGCATCGGATAAAATTATAAGTTTTTCAAAAAATCAACTTTTTGAAATAGAAAAAGAACTTGATAAGGGCTTCCAACTGAAGTATCGGATCTCCTCCATCATATTTGTGAGAAATATATTTGTTGGAATTAGTTCGCTTAAAGACAAAATAAATATCATTTGCTGTGTTTTGGTAAGGAATTAAGAGAAAAAACAATGTCGGCTTTAATACGTGAAACCATAAACTATCGAAGACGTCAGAATAACGACAGGGTTCTACCTGACTATTGTCAGAACAATATCGTCTGATCGTCTTAAGGGGATGAAAAAACAATCTAAAAAAAACATTTAAGAACAATTTTTTCTTCAATGGGCGGTGATTAAAGCACATCCTTTACCATTGTTTCCTATAAGTTAGGTAATGCCTTTTTGGTTTCCAATAACTTACCTTAAGATATTATTCTCTTTAAAAAAGATCATTATTAATCAAAAATAAAAAGATTCTTATCATGGAAAAAAAATATTTTTATTAGTTTTTGAGAATTCGTATTCTCATCATCAAGCTAGTTTAAAAAGTACATCATTAATGGAAGTTTTAGAAAAGACAAAGACATGGTAAAAATTTAAAAAGAAACTAGTTTAATAAGTTAGTTAAAAAATAGTAGACATACTACTGAATATATATTATTATTTTATGTGTATTATATTTTAATGTAATAAATTAAAATATAATTTATATTGTAATTAGCAAACTTTACCAATTACATATATATTATTTTTTTTTGTAATTTAATAAATACATACAAATAATAATAAATATGGAACTAAAAGAAAGGAAAGAAGTCATTAGGTTCATATTTCTGAGCTCTAGGAAACATTCGATATAAGATGTATACCGACGACACAAATATATAATTCCTTGCTCAATTTTCGATTGAGGAAAATTATTGAACTCCGAAATATGAACTGACCCAACTATTTATATACACAAACAAAAGTTATATTTAGTAATTAACTAAAAAACTTTAAAAAGTTATATACATACCATCGATCTTATTTGCTTCAACCAGGCATCATGCACAGCAACATAATTTCGAATCTCTCCACTTCTTCCTTGGTCATAGGACGTCCCTACACAGCAAACAACATAATAAATAATTTACTCATAATTCATAAAGAATTTGTACTCACAAAATTCCAATTCCTTAGGAGTTTTCTATTTTTTTCTTGCTTTCTTAATCGCTTCTGCTCCTCTACTTTCATTTTTTCCACCATTTTATCCCCCATCAAGTAGAGAACCTGAAAAAAAATTATAACATACTATTCCTTAACTGTTAAACAATAAAAATAAATTTTTCTTACATTTTTAAACGTTTCCTTTGCCAAAAGTTTCAACAATATCCGCATTCTGCTCATTTCTACGTCCGTCTCATAGAAATATTTTTTCGTAATGATTTAATTTGTTTGGAATTTCCTAGACGTCAAATTTATAAAAATCGAAGATTACTATGTAATATAAAAATTTTACGAACAGACAGTGGAACATTGTACTGATTTCTCTTGGATATAGTAAACTAATTCATAGTTGGTAATGGCATATGAGTTTTGAAATGCTAAACAGGTGTTCATATTTTGGATGATGCAGTTTGGTACCTACATTGCAACTGATGCAAAAATTGTGCAGGGCGTTTTGAATAAAAAAAAATAAGACACTAGGTTTTGTGGACAATTCAGAACCTTAAACAAACTATTTTGCACTCCCAAATGAAGGTTTTAAAAATGGCCATACGAAGCATAATGGAAAAGTGCAACAACTTCAAATCAATGTCATGAAGAGCTTTTTTCCTAAAAAAATGAAGTATGAGCCATTTCAAACAATCCACAGGCCTTAGCGTATCAATTTGCATACCAAAATGAAGGTCTTGAAGATGGCCATCCGATGCATTGTTAAAAAATGCAATATCTCCAAATCTATGCACTCCAGAGAGTTTTTCATAAAAGCCGAGGTATTAGCCATTTAAAAACATCCATGGGCCCTACAGTATCAATATGCATACCAAAATAAAGGTATTGAAGATGGCCACCCGATGCAGTGTAAAAAGTGCAATATCTCCAAATCTATGCACTCCAGAGAGTTTTTCCCAAAAAAACGAGGTATGAGCCATTTAGAACAATCCATGAGCCATAGCGTACGAACATGCATACCAAAACGAAGGTCTTGAGGGTGGCCACCCGATGCACTGTTAAAAAGTGCAATATCTCCAAAATATATGCACTCCAGAGAGTTTTTCATAAAATCCGAGATATAAGCAATTTAAAAAAAAATCCGCGGTCCTCACGGTATCAATATGCATACCAAAATGAAGGTCTTGAAGGTGGCCATCCGATGCAGTGTTAAAAAGTGCAATATCTCCAAATCTATGCACTCCAGAGAGTTTTCCCTAAAAAACGAGGTATAAGCCATTTAAAAACATCCATGGGCCCTACCGTATCAATATGCATACCAAAATGAAGGCCTTGAAGATGGCCATCCGATGCAGTGTTAAAAAGTGCAATATCTCCAAATCTATGCATTCCAGAGAGTTTTTCCCAAAAGAACGAGGTATGAGCCATTTAGAACAATCCATGAGCCATAGTGTACCAACATGCATGCCAAAATGAAGGTCTTGAAATCTATGCACTCCAGAGAGTTTTCCCTAAAAAACGAGGTATAAGCCATTTAAAAACATCCATGGGCCCTACCGTATCAATATGCATACCAAAATGAAGGCCTTGAAGATGGCCATCCGATGCATTGTTAAAAAGTGCAATATCTCCAAATCTTTGCAATCCAGACTGTTTTTCATAAAATCCGAGGTATCAGCAATTAAAAAAAATCCATGGGCCCTACCGTATCAATATGCATATCAAAATGAAGGTCTTCAAGATGTCCATCCGATGCATTTTTTAAAAGTGCAGTATCTCAAAATTTATGCACTCCAGACTGTTTTTCATAAAATCCGAGGTATCAGCAATTAAAAAAAATCCATGGGCCCTACCGTATCAATATGCATATCAAAATGAAGGTCTTAAAGATGGCCATCCGATGCATTGTTAAAAAGTGCAATATCTCCAAATCTATGCACTGCAGAGAGTTTTTCATAAAATCCGAGGTATAAGCAATTCAAAAAAATCCATGGGCCCTACCGTATCAACATGCATACCAAAATAAAGGTCTTGACGATGGCCATCCGATGCATTGTTAAAAAGTGCAATATCTCCAAATCTATGCACTCCAGAGAGTTTTTCATAAAATCCGAGGTATAAGCAATTTTAAAAAAATCCACGGTCCTCACGGTATCAATATGCATACCAAAATGAAGGTCTTGAGGGTGGCCATCCGATGCACTGTTAAAAAGTGCAATATCTCCAAATCTATGCACTCCAGAGAGTTTTTCATAAAATCCGAGGTATTAGCAATTTAAAAAATCCACGGTCCTCACGGTATCAATATGCATACCAAAATGAAGGTTTTGAAGGTGGCCATCCGATGCACTGTTAAAAAGTGCAATATCTCCAAATCTTTGCACTCCAGAGAGTTTTTCATAAAATCCGAGGTATTAGATATTTTAAAAAATCCACGGGCCCTACCGTATCAATATGCATATCAAAATAAAGGTCTTGACGATGGCCATCCGATGCACTGTTAAAAAGTGCAATATATCCAAATCTATGCACTCCAGAGAGTTTTTCATAAAATCCGAGGTATTAGCAATTTAAAAAAATCCACGGTCCTCACGGTATCAATATGCATACCAAAATGAAGGTTTTGAAGGTGGCCACCTGATGCACTGTTAAAAAGTGCAATATCCCCTAATCAATGCACTCAACTTAATAAAAATTGAAGTATTAGCTATTTCAAAAAGTCCATGGGCCTTTCTGTATCAATATGAATACCAAAATAAATGTCTTGAAGATAACCACCCGATGCACTGTTAAAAAGTGCAATATCTTCAAATTTATTCAGTCCAAAAAGTTTTTCCAAAAAAAAAAAATTGGTATAAACATTTCACAGGCCCTAGCGTACCAATATGCATACCAAAATGAAGGTCTTAAGGATGGTCACCCGATGTCGAGTTTTTCACAAAAAGCGAGGTATAGGCTAAACTGAAGACAATTTTCGTTGTTGCGCCATCTTGATTTCGATATTGAAAGTTATTGAATATCTTTGGATAGTGCAATTTCCGTTGAGGCGCCACACTGTAGTTCAGAGGCGGACAAGAATTATTTTGTCGATGGTTAAATATTTTGATTTTTGACACTGCAGTTTGTTTAAAAAATAGTTGAAGCATTAATATAAGGATTTGTTGTTTCCTCTATGAATCATGTTCAAAAATATTTAATTTTAGAAAAAAAAAAAAACTAATAGTTGGATTTTTTAAGGTCAAATTCAAATTTCAACTAAGAAAAAGTTTATGTTCCCTTATCTTCTTATTATACACCGAACCATGTACATCATGAATACAAACAAAATTTGCTGCTTATACCTGCGAACCTCCAAAAGCATCGAGTTTATGTCTTAAGACCACCGAAAACAAAAAGTTCTTGAATGCCTGGAAAAACCTGTATGTATGTTATTCGTTTTCATTGCATTTTCTTATGAAAATTTTTAAGGGACTATCGTTTAAGAAAAAGAGTGTTTAATTTTATAAGTTTTAGTAGGTATTTCTTATCTCTATACACCTTTTAAAGAGGGCGTGGTATAAAATTTTGTATCAGCTATTTTTTTAAAAAAAGGCACTTCATACACATTTAATTCTATGTTACTTTTTTCACATTTGAAGAAACCTTTCAAAAGTGGGCGTGTCAGTGGGCGAAAATTTTCTCTGATGATGTCTTATGATATCCTTTATCATTACTGAAAATTTTATCATAATCGGTTATCTGCCTTAGATTTTATAGATTTAAGACCATCTTCAACCACTGTGCGCCATATCGATTTTGATACTGAAAGACTTATAATAGTGATATCCATAGTGTCGTACATCCATTTTTTTTTTAAACTGAAAGCTAAAGTTAATCCTCAACTTAAAAAATGCTTCTGAGTGTTATCTCAGAGCTAGTTTATTTTCAGAATTAGCTTACTCAAAGTTAACTCAATAATGAATAACTGGTTCCACCACAACTGGCTACGAAAAAAAGCAAGCCAGTTGACGAGTCAGTTGCTGAGGTTTGTATGTGTTAGTAAACAAACTATCCAGTTTTAGGGGCAAGAAAAAGAATTAAATGGCTGTACCTATGTATGTCCCTCACTCTCGTTGGTGGTTGACTTGTTCTTTTTTGGTTTTGACAAAGCGATTTTGATTTCCGTCTTAAAAAGTTAATACTTATTTAAATATTGGCACGTCCTCTATATTGTTTAACATTTTTTAAATTCAAAATTGACTTAGGAAAATGTTCCCATAATTATGTTGTTTTACATTTTAACATTTTCTTTGAAGTAGGCATAACTCACAGTACACATATCTATATGTGTACTGTGGGCATAACTGTGTACACGGCACTGGAATTCACGATGAGAATTAAACTGTTGTTATCCAATACAAAAACCGAAGAATACGTTTTAAGTACTTTAGGAATGTATAACGTAAGACGAACTGGAAATGTATGCCTTGCGCTAGTAAAATGGAAGACGGGCATTATAAAAGTTATTTCTTTAATATAATTTTAATACTTTATTTAGTTAAAACTTTGATTACATTAAAAATGTACATAGGTCATAAAGTCTTGTTTATATAAGCTGCATTTTATTATCCCCCAAATCTGATCCGGATTAGATTTATCATAATAAAACAAACAGGATCCCAGTGCGACGGAGTCGGTTTATCCTTTTGCTTCTGTACACGTTAGAGAAAAAACTATTTTTTGCAAGAAAATGCTAAGGGTGTGTGGTCAGAATGGATTTGTAAATCGAAATCCAAAATCAAAGTTGGATTTTGTGTTGTTTTTGTAATACATGTATTTTCGTATGCAAATCCAATCCAGAAAAGATCTGGGGGAAAATAAAATACAGCTATTATTCAAGACCAAAAACTTCTTATTATTTAAAAATCGTGTATGTCATTGGAAAAATGTTCAATCAATTTTTTTTTTCAATTTTATTTCGTGACGAAGTTTACAATTTGCGTGTTTTTAGTACAAAGTTTATTATTTAAATAGAGACGAAAAAGAAAACGCAAATGATGGTAAATTCAATAGTCCAATACCACCAGAAAATCGTTTCACCAATCAATGCAATTTTCTTATTAAGAGGTTTATTTTGTTTTATTGTCACTAATTTCATTTGTTTATACAGATTTGTTTTTTTTTTTTTCTTATTCAGCAATCTGTACAAGATAAAAGCTTCCTTTTGCAAAGAAAAAAGAAGATACAAATTGTATTTACCGTAAAAAACGGAAGAAAGAAAAGCAGCAGTAGAATCATCCGGCCCAAGAGGCAATGAATGTATAGTTTTCCTTGGTAGGAGCAGTAGATATTATATTCGAAAGGAGCTACGTCTTCAGTTGAGGGAAAAACAATATCTCAAAACGGATTAGAATCCCTTGTGGGGGATTTTTTGGAACAGAAGCCAGTGATGCTGAAAAAAATATCTGATTTACAACGTTGGGCTTAAAATAAGAGCACTGAGCAATAGAAGTCAAAATTGTAGTTAGGCCCATTGGCAGCATTACAAAATTCATGTTTCTCTGGCAATGTCCGATGGAAAGTTTTTCTACTTTATTAGGAGCTTGGGACTTGGTCTCAACCTTGAAAGCTAATTTAACCAAAAAAAATTACATAAATAGTACCATTTTTTTACAATATGTAATTGTATTTGGCAGTAAAGCAGTATTTTTACAATAATTTGTGAACTCTGGTTCTGCCAGTCAACGATGATCGCTTAAGTTTTGAAATACACACATTTCATATATGTTTTGATTTCGGTGACAGCGATGAAAGCTATTTTTTATGTTAAACTTCTTAACAAAATTCAAGGTTATATTACAGTGACCAGAGCAATTGGAACCACAACTGCATAGAACGGCAAAGGAACATACACACAAATAACTAGAAGGTTGATTAATTGCAAGCCCTGCACCGAAACCACCCCATTCGCTCAAGTTCGCTTTAGCGACAATTGCATCAAATCGCTTTGTCACGCGAGTAAGATTCGCTGTCACCGAAACCATAGCGTTATAAGTCTCTCTGCATTGTCTCACAAATTATTAATACAATGTCAAAATAAAGTGGGAAGGAATTTCATACGGCTGCCAAATTTGTGTTCTGATTTTGATATTTTGTTTCCACACTTGCATCCAAGCAAATTAGTTTTACCATAATCTCAAACACTAAAATGTGATGGAATGTGCGATGGCTTAGGACGAAACCAATCCTGAAAATGTTCATGCAAAAGGTGTGTGTGATGAAATATCATAAAATCATATTCTGTATCCACACTATTAGACTATTAAACATAATTATCTTCGAAAAATCAACTTCCTGAAGTATCTAAAAAAAAAAAATCAAGGAGCTTTCAATTTAATTATCGGATCTCTGTAATTTTTTTTTCAGAAATTTGTTTGTTGAAATTATGTTTAAGGAAAAATAAGTATACATTGATGTGTTTTGGTAAAAAATGAATAACTATCGGAATGTGAGCTGAAGCTCCAAGTCGGCATCGGATAAAATTATAAGTTTTTCAAAAAATCAACTTTTTGAAATAGAAAAAGAACTTGATAAGGGCTTCCAACTGAAGTATCGGATCTCCTCCATCATATTTGTGAGAAATATATGTACATATTTGTTGGAATTAGTTCGCTTAAAGACAAAATAAATATCATTTGCTGTGTTTTGGTAAGGAATTAAGAGAAAAAACAATGTCGGCTTTAATACGTGAAACCATAAACTATCGAAGACGTCGGAATAACGACAGGGTTCTACCTGACTATTGTCAGAACAATATCGTCTGATCGTCTTAAGGGGATGAAAAAACAATTTAAAAAAACATTTAAGAACAATTTTTTCTTCAATGGGCGGTGATTAAAGCACATCCTTTACCATTGTTTCCTATAAGTTAGGTAATGCCTTTTTGGTTTCCAATAACTTACCTTAAGATATTATTCTCTTTAAAAAAGATCATTATTAATCAAAAATAAAAAGATTCTTATCATGGAAAAAAAATATTTTTATTAGTTTTTGAGAATTCGTATTCTCATCATCAAGCTAGTTTAAAAAGTACATCATTAATGGAAGTTTTAGAAAAGACAAAGACATGGTAAAAATTTAAAAAGAAATTAGTTTAATAAGTTAGTTAAAAAATAGTAGACATACTACTGAATATATATTATTATTATTTTATGTGTATTATATTTTAATGTAATAAATTAAAATATAATTTATAATGTAATTAGCAAACTTTACCAATTACATATATTATTTTTTTTTGTAATTTAATAAATACATACAAATAATAATAAATATGGAACTAAAAGAAAGGAAAGAAGTCATTAGGTTCATATTTCTGAGCTCTAGGAAACATTCGATATAAGATGTATACCGACGACACAAATATATAATTCCTTGCTCAATTTTCGATTGAGGAAAATTATTGAACTCCGAAATATGAACTGACCCAACTATTTATATACACAAACAAAAGTTATATTTAGTAATTAACTAAAAAACTTTAAAAAGTTATATACATACCATCGATCTTATTTGCTTCAACCAGGCATCATGCACAGCAACATAATTTCGAATCTCTCCACTTCTTCCTTGGTCATAGGACGTCCCTACACAGCAAACAACATAATAAATAATTTACTCATAATTCATAAAGAATTTGTACTCACAAAATTCCAATTCCTTAGGAGTTTTCTATTTTTTTCTTGCTTTCTTAATCACTTCTGCTCCTCTTCTTTCATTTTTTCCACCATTTTATCCCCCATCAAGTAGAGAACCTGAAAAAAAATTATAACATACTATTCCTTAACTGTTAAACAATAAAAATAAATTTTTCTTACATTTTTAAACGTTTCCTTTGCCAAAAGTTTCAACAATATCCGCATTCTGCTCATTTCTACGTCCGTCTCATAGAAATATTTTTTCGTAATGATTTAATTTGTTTGGAATTTCCTAGACGTCAAATTTATAAAAATCGAAGATTACTATGTAATATAAAAATTTTACGAACAGACAGTGGAACATTGTACTGATTTCTCTTGGATATAGTAAACTAATTCATAGTTGGTAATGGCATATGAGTTTTGAAATGCTAAACAGGTGTTCATATTTTGGATGATGCAGTTTGGTACCTACATTGCAACTGATGCAAAAATTGTGCAGGGCGTTTTGAATAAAAAAAAAATAAGACACTAGGTTTTGTGGACAATTCAGAACCTTAAACTAACTATTTTGCACTCCCAAATGAAGGTTTTAAAAATGGCCATACGAAGCATAATGGAAAAGTGCAACAACTTCAAATCAATGTCATGAAGAGCTTTTTTCCTAAAAAAATGAAGTATGAGCCATTTCAAACAATCCACAGGCCTTAGCGTATCAATTTGCATACCAAAATGAAGGTCTTGAAGATGGCCATCCGATGCATTGTTAAAAAATGCAATATCTCCAAATCTATGCACTCCAGAGAGTTTTTCATAAAAGCCGAGGTATTAGCCATTTAAAAACATCCATGGGCCCTACAGTATCAATATGCATACCAAAATAAAGGTATTGAAGATGGCCACCCGATGCAGTGTAAAAAGTGCAATATCTCCAAATCTATGCACTCCAGAGAGTTTTTCCCAAAAAAACGAGGTATGAGCCATTTAGAACAATCCATGAGCCATAGCGTACGAACATGCATACCAAAACGAAGGTCTTGAGGGTGGCCACCCGATGCACTGTTAAAAAGTGCAATATCTCCAAAATATATGCACTCCAGAGAGTTTTTCATAAAATCCGAGATATAAGCAATTTAAAAAAAAATCCGCGGTCCTCACGGTATCAATATGCATACCAAAATGAAGGTCTTGAAGGTGGCCATCCGATGCAGTGTTAAAAAGTGCAATATCTCCAAATCTATGCACTCCAGAGAGTTTTCCCTAAAAAACGAGGTATAAGCCATTTAAAAACATCCATGGGCCCTACCGTATCAATATGCATACCAAAATGAAGGCCTTGAAGATGGCCATCCGATGCAGTGTTAAAAAGTGCAATATCTCCAAATCTATGCATTCCAGAGAGTTTTTCCCAAAAGAACGAGGTATGAGCCATTTAGAACAATCCATGAGCCATAGTGTACCAACATGCATGCCAAAATGAAGGTCTTGAGGGTGGCCATCCGATGCATTGTTAAAAAGTGCAATATCTCCAAATCTTTGCAATCCAGACTGTTTTTCATAAAATCCGAGGTATCAGCAATTAAAAAAAATCCATGGGCCCTACCGTATCAATATGCATATCAAAATGAAGGTCTTCAAGATGTCCATCCGATGCATTTTTTAAAAGTGCAGTATCTCAAAATTTATGCACTCCAGACTATTTTTCATAAAATCCGAGGTATCAGCAATTAAAAAAAATCCATGGGCCCTACCGTATCAATATGCATATCAAAATGAAGGTCTTAAAGATGGCCATCCGATGCATTGTTAAAAAGTGCAATATCTCCAAATCTATGCACTGCAGAGAGTTTTTCATAAAATCCGAGGTATAAGCAATTTAAAAAAATCCATGGGCCCTACCGTATCAACATGCATACCAAAATAAAGGTCTTGACGATGGCCATCCGATGCATTGTTAAAAAGTGCAATATCTCCAAATCTATGCACTCCAGAGAGTTTTTCATAAAATCCGAGGTATAAGCAATTTTAAAAAAATCCACGGTCCTCACGGTATCAATATGCATACCAAAATGAAGGTCTTGAGGGTGGCCATCCGATGCACTGTTAAAAAGTGCAATATCTCCAAATCTATGCACTCCAGAGAGTTTTTCATAAAATCCGAGGTATTAGCAATTTAAAAAATCCACGGTCCTCACGGTATCAATATGCATACCAAAATGAAGGTTTTGAAGGTGGCCATCCGATGCACTGTTAAAAAGTGCAATATCTCCAAATCTTTGCACTCCAGAGAGTTTTTCATAAAATCCGAGGTATTAGATATTTTAAAAAATCCACGGGCCCTACCGTATCAATATGCATATCAAAATAAAGGTCTTGACGATGGCCATCCGATGCACTGTTAAAAAGTGCAATATATCCAAATCTATGCACTCCAGAGAGTTTTTCATAAAATCCGAGGTATTAGCAATTTAAAAAAATCCACGGTCCTCACGGTATCAATATGCATACCAAAATGAAGGTTTTGAAGGTGGCCACCTGATGCACTGTTAAAAAGTGCAATATCCCCTAATCAATGCACTCAACTTAATAAAAATTGAAGTATTAGCTATTTCAAAAAGTCCATGGGCCTTTCTGTATCAATATGAATACCAAAATAAATGTCTTGAAGATAACCACCCGATGCACTGTTAAAAAGTGCAATATCTTCAAATTTATTCAGTCCAAAAAGTTTTTCCAAAAAAAAAAAAATTGGTATAAACATTTCACAGGCCCTAGCGTACCAATATGCATACCAAAATGAAGGTCTTAAGGATGGTCACCCGATGTCGAGTTTTTCACAAAAAGCGAGGTATAGGCTAAACTGAAGACAATTTTCGTTGTTGCGCCATCTTGATTTCGATATTGAAAGTTATTGAATATCTTTGGATAGTGCAATTTCCGTTGAGGCGCCACACTGTAGTTCAGAGGCGGACAAGAATTATTTTGTCGATGGTTAAATATTTTGATTTTTGACACTGCAGTTTGTTTAAAAAATAGTTGAAGCATTAATATAAGGATTTGTTGTTTCCTCTATGAATCATGTTCAAAAATATTTAATTTTAGAAAAAAAAAAAACTAATAGTTGGATTTTTTAAGGTCAAATTCAAATTTCAACTAAGAAAAAGTTTATGTTCCCTTATCTTCTTATTATACACCGAACCATGTACATCATGAATACAAACAAAATTTGCTGCTTATACCTGCGAACCTCCAAAAGCATCGAGTTTATGTCTTAAGACCACCGAAAACAAAAAGTTCTTGAATGCCTGGAAAAACCTGTATGTATGTTATTCGTTTTCATTGCATTTTCTTATGAAAATTTTTAAGGGACTATCGTTTAAGAAAAAGAGTGTTTAATTTTATAAGTTTTAGTAGGTATTTCTTATCTCTATACACCTTTTAAAGAGGGCGTGGTATAAAATTTTGTATCAGCTATTTTTTTAAAAAAAGGCACTTCATACACATTTAATTCTATGTTACTTTTTTCACATTTGAAGAAACCTTTCAAAAGTGGGCGTGTCAGTGGGCGAAAATTTTCTCTGATGATGTCTTATGATATCCTTTATCATTACTGAAAATTTTATCATAATCGGTTATCTGCCTTAGATTTTATAGATTTAAGACCATCTTCAACCACTGTGCGCCATATCGATTTTGATACTGAAAGACTTATAATAGTGATATCCATAGTGTCGTACATCCATTTTTTTTTTAAACTGAAAGCTAAAGTTAATCCTCAACTTAAAAAATGCTTCTGAGTGTTATCTCAGAGCTAGTTTATTTTCAGAATTAGCTTACTCAAAGTTAACTCAATAATGAATAACTGGTTCCACCACAACTGGCTACGAAAAAAAGCAAGCCAGTTGACGAGTCAGTTGCTGAGGTTTGTATGTGTTAGTAAACAAACTATCCAGTTTTAGGGGCAAGAAAAAGAATTAAATGGCTGTACCTATGTATGTCCCTCACTCTCGTTGGTGGTTGACTTGTTCTTTTTTGGTTTTGACAAAGCGATTTTGATTTCCGTCTTAAAAAGTTAATACTTATTTAAATATTGGCACGTCCTCTATATTGTTTAACATTTTTTAAATTCAAAATTGACTTAGGAAAATGTTCCCATAATTATGTTGTTTTACATTTTAACATTTTCTTTGAAGTAGGCATAACTCACAGTACACATATCTATATGTGTACTGTGGGCATAACTGTGTACACGGCACTGGAATTCACGATGAGAATTAAACTGTTGTTATCCAATACAAAAACCGAAGAATACGTTTTAAGTACTTTAGGAATGTATAACGTAAGACGAACTGGAAATGTATGCCTTGCGCTAGTAAAATGGAAGACGGGCATTATAAAAGTTATTTCTTTAATATAATTTTAATACTTTATTTAGTTAAAACTTTGATTACATTAAAAATGTACATAGGTCATAAAGTCTTGTTTATATAAGCTGCATTTTATTATCCCCCAAATCTGATCCGGATTAGATTTATCATAATAAAACAAACAGGATCCCAGTGCGACGGAGTCGGTTTATCCTTTTGCTTCTGTACACGTTAGAGAAAAAACTATTTTTTGCAAGAAAATGCTAAGGGTGTGTGGTCAGAATGGATTTGTAAATCGAAATCCAAAATCAAAGTTGGATTTTGTGTTGTTTTTGTAATACATGTATTTTCGTATGCAAATCCAATCCAGAAAAGATCTGGGGGAAAATAAAATACAGCTATTATTCAAGACCAAAAACTTCTTATTATTTAAAAATCGTGTATGTCATTGGAAAAATGTTCAATCAATTTTTTTTTTTCAATTTTATTTCGTGACGAAGTTTACAATTTGCGTGTTTTTAGTACAAAGTTTATTATTTAAATAGAGACGAAAAAGAAAACGCAAATGATGGTAAATTCAATAGTCCAATACCACCAGAAAATCGTTTCACCAATCAATGCAATTTTCTTATTAAGAGGTTTATTTTGTTTTATTGTCACTAATTTCATTTGTTTATACAGATTTGTTTTTTTTTTTTTTTCTTATTCAGCAATCTGTACAAGATAAAAGCTTCCTTTTGCAAAGAAAAAAGAAGATACAAATTGTATTTACCGTAAAAAACGGAAGAAAGAAAAGCAGCAGTAGAATCATCCGGCCCAAGAGGCAATGAATGTATAGTTTTCCTTGGTAGGAGCAGTAGATATTATATTCGAAAGGAGCTACGTCTTCAGTTGAGGGAAAAACAATATCTCAAAACGGATTAGAATCCCTTGTGGGGGATTTTTTGGAACAGAAGCCAGTGATGCTGAAAAAAATATCTGATTTACAACGTTGGGCTTAAAATAAGAGCACTGAGCAATAGAAGTCAAAATTGTAGTTAGGCCCATTGGCAGCATTACAAAATTCATGTTTCTCTGGCAATGTCCGATGGAAAGTTTTTCTACTTTATTAGGAGCTTGGGACTTGGTCTCAACCTTGAAAGCTAATTTAACCAAAAAAAATTACATAAATAGTACCATTTTTTTTACAATATGTAATTGTATTTGGCAGTAAAGCAGTATTTTTACAATAATTTGTGAACTCTGGTTCTGCCAGTCAACGATGATCGCTTAAGTTTTGAAATACACACATTTCATATATGTTTTGATTTCGGTGACAGCGATGAAAGCTATTTTTTATGTTAAACTTCTTAACAAAATTCAAGGTTATATTACAGTGACCAGAGCAATTGGAACCACAACTGCATAGAACGGCAAAGGAACATACACACAAATAACTAGAAGGTTGATTAATTGCAAGCCCTGCACCGAAACCACCCCATTCGCTCAAGTTCGCTTTAGCGACAATTGCATCAAATCGCTTTGTCACGCGAGTAAGATTCGCTGTCACCGAAACCATAGCGTTATAAGTCTCTCTGCATTGTCTCACAAATTATTAATACAATGTCAAAATAAAGTGGGAAGGAATTTCATACGGCTGCCAAATTTGTGTTCTGATTTTGATATTTTGTTTCCACACTTGCATCCAAGCAAATTAGTTTTACCATAATCTCAAACACTAAAATGTGATGGAATGTGCGATGGCTTAGGACGAAACCAATCCTGAAAATGTTCATGCAAAAGGTGTGTGTGATGAAATATCATAAAATCATATTCTGTATCCACACTATTAGACTATTAAACATAATTATCTTCGAAAAATCAACTTCCTGAAGTATCTAAAAAAAAAAAATCAAGGAGCTTTCAATTTAATTATCGGATCTCTGTCATTTTTTTTTCAGAAATTTGTTTGTTGAAATTATGTTTAAGGAAAAATAAGTATACATTGATGTGTTTTGGTAAAAAATGAATAACTATCGGAATGTGAGCTGAAGCTCCAAGTCGGCATCGGATAAAATTATAAGTTTTTCAAAAAATCAACTTTTTGAAATAGAAAAAGAACTTGATAAGGGCTTCCAACTGAAGTATCGGATCTCCTCCATCATATTTGTGAGAAATATATTTGTTGGAATTAGTTCGCTTAAAGACAAAATAAATATCATTTGCTGTGTTTTGGTAAGGAATTAAGAGAAAAAACAATGTCGGCTTTAATACGTGAAACCATAAACTATCGAAGACGTCGGAATAACGACAGGGTTCTACCTGACTATTGTCAGAACAATATCGTCTGATCGTCTTAAAGGGATGAAAAAACAATCTAAAAAAACATTTAAGAACAATTTTTTCTTCAATGGGCGGTGATTAAAGCACATCCTTTACCATTGTTTCCTATAAGTTAGGTAATGCCTTTTTGGTTTCCAATAACTTACCTTAAGATATTATTCTCTTTAAAAAAGATCATTATTAATCAAAAATAAAAAGATTCTTATCATGGAAAAAAAATATTTTTATTAGTTTTTGAGAATTCGTATTCTCATCATCAAGCTAGTTTAAAAAGTACATCATTAATGGAAGTTTTAGAAAAGACAAAGACATGGTAAAAATTTAAAAAGAAATTAGTTTAATAAGTTAGTTAAAAAATAGTAGACATACTACTGAATATATATTATTATTATTTTATGTGTATTATATTTTAATGTAATAAATTAAAATATAATTTATAATGTAATTAGCAAACTTTACCAATTACATATATTATTTTTTTTTGTAATTTAATAAATACATACAAATAATAATAAATATGGAACTAAAAGAAAGGAAAGAAGTCATTAGGTTCATATTTCTGAGCTCTAGGAAACATTCGATATAAGATGTATACCGACGACACAAATATATAATTCCTTGCTCAATTTTCGATTGAGGAAAATTATTGAACTCCGAAATATGAACTGACCCAACTATTTATATACACAAACAAAAGTTATATTTAGTAATTAACTAAAAAACTTTAAAAAGTTATATACATACCATCGATCTTATTTGCTTCAACCAGGCATCATGCACAGCAACATAATTTCGAATCTCTCCACTTCTTCCTTGGTCATAGGACGTCCCTACACAGCAAACAACATAATAAATAATTTACTCATAATTCATAAAGAATTTGTACTCACAAAATTCCAATTCCTTAGGAGTTTTCTATTTTTTTCTTGCTTTCTTAATCGCTTCTGCTCCTCTTCTTTCATTTTTTCCACCATTTTATCCCCCATCAAGTAGAGAACCTGAAAAAAAATTATAACATACTATTCCTTAACTGTTAAACAATAAAAATAAATTTTTCTTACATTTTTAAACGTTTCCTTTGCCAAAAGTTTCAACAATATCCGCATTCTGCTCATTTCTACGTCCGTCTCATAGAAATATTTTTTCGTAATGATTTAATTTGTTTGGAATTTCCTAGACGTCAAATTTATAAAAATCGAAGATTACTATGTAATATAAAAATTTTACGAACAGACAGTGGAACATTGTACTGATTTCTCTTGGATATAGTAAACTAATTCATAGTTGGTAATGGCATATGAGTTTTGAAATGCTAAACAGGTGTTCATATTTTGGATGATGCAGTTTGGTACCTACATTGCAACTGATGCAAAAATTGTGCAGGGCGTTTTGAATAAAAAAAAAATAAGACACTAGGTTTTGTGGACAATTCAGAACCTTAAACTAACTATTTTGCACTCCCAAATGAAGGTTTTAAAAATGGCCATACGAAGCATAATGGAAAAGTGCAACAACTTCAAATCAATGTCATGAAGAGCTTTTTTCCTAAAAAAATGAAGTATGAGCCATTTCAAACAATCCACAGGCCTTAGCGTATCAATTTGCATACCAAAATGAAGGTCTTGAAGATGGCCATCCGATGCATTGTTAAAAAATGCAATATCTCCAAATCTATGCACTCCAGAGAGTTTTTCATAAAAGCCGAGGTATTAGCCATTTAAAAACATCCATGGGCCCTACAGTATCAATATGCATACCAAAATAAAGGTATTGAAGATGGCCACCCGATGCAGTGTAAAAAGTGCAATATCTCCAAATCTATGCACTCCAGAGAGTTTTTCCCAAAAAAACGAGGTATGAGCCATTTAGAACAATCCATGAGCCATAGCGTACGAACATGCATACCAAAACGAAGGTCTTGAGGGTGGCCACCCGATGCACTGTTAAAAAGTGCAATATCTCCAAAATATATGCACTCCAGAGAGTTTTTCATAAAATCCGAGATATAAGCAATTTAAAAAAAAATCCGCGGTCCTCACGGTATCAATATGCATACCAAAATGAAGGTCTTGAAGGTGGCCATCCGATGCAGTGTTAAAAAGTGCAATATCTCCAAATCTATGCACTCCAGAGAGTTTTCCCTAAAAAACGAGGTATAAGCCATTTAAAAACATCCATGGGCCCTACCGTATCAATATGCATACCAAAATGAAGGCCTTGAAGATGGCCATCCGATGCAGTGTTAAAAAGTGCAATATCTCCAAATCTATGCATTCCAGAGAGTTTTTCCCAAAAGAACGAGGTATGAGCCATTTAGAACAATCCATGAGCCATAGTGTACCAACATGCATGCCAAAATGAAGGTCTTGAGGGTGGCCATCCGATGCATTGTTAAAAAGTGCAATATCTCCAAATCTTTGCAATCCAGACTGTTTTTCATAAAATCCGAGGTATCAGCAATTAAAAAAAATCCATGGGCCCTACCGTATCAATATGCATATCAAAATGAAGGTCTTCAAGATGTCCATCCGATGCATTTTTTAAAAGTGCAGTATCTCAAAATTTATGCACTCCAGACTATTTTTCATAAAATCCGAGGTATCAGCAATTAAAAAAAATCCATGGGCCCTACCGTATCAATATGCATATCAAAATGAAGGTCTTAAAGATGGCCATCCGATGCATTGTTAAAAAGTGCAATATCTCCAAATCTATGCACTGCAGAGAGTTTTTCATAAAATCCGAGGTATAAGCAATTTAAAAAAATCCATGGGCCCTACCGTATCAACATGCATACCAAAATAAAGGTCTTGACGATGGCCATCCGATGCATTGTTAAAAAGTGCAATATCTCCAAATCTATGCACTCCAGAGAGTTTTTCATAAAATCCGAGGTATAAGCAATTTTAAAAAAATCCACGGTCCTCACGGTATCAATATGCATACCAAAATGAAGGTCTTGAGGGTGGCCATCCGATGCACTGTTAAAAAGTGCAATATCTCCAAATCTATGCACTCCAGAGAGTTTTTCATAAAATCCGAGGTATTAGCAATTTAAAAAATCCACGGTCCTCACGGTATCAATATGCATACCAAAATGAAGGTTTTGAAGGTGGCCATCCGATGCACTGTTAAAAAGTGCAATATCTCCAAATCTTTGCACTCCAGAGAGTTTTTCATAAAATCCGAGGTATTAGATATTTTAAAAAATCCACGGGCCCTACCGTATCAATATGCATATCAAAATAAAGGTCTTGACGATGGCCATCCGATGCACTGTTAAAAAGTGCAATATATCCAAATCTATGCACTCCAGAGAGTTTTTCATAAAATCCGAGGTATTAGCAATTTAAAAAAATCCACGGTCCTCACGGTATCAATATGCATACCAAAATGAAGGTTTTGAAGGTGGCCACCTGATGCACTGTTAAAAAGTGCAATATCCCCTAATCAATGCACTCAACTTAATAAAAATTGAAGTATTAGCTATTTCAAAAAGTCCATGGGCCTTTCTGTATCAATATGAATACCAAAATAAATGTCTTGAAGATAACCACCCGATGCACTGTTAAAAAGTGCAATATCTTCAAATTTATTCAGTCCAAAAAGTTTTTCCAAAAAAAAAAAAATTGGTATAAACATTTCACAGGCCCTAGCGTACCAATATGCATACCAAAATGAAGGTCTTAAGGATGGTCACCCGATGTCGAGTTTTTCACAAAAAGCGAGGTATAGGCTAAACTGAAGACAATTTTCGTTGTTGCGCCATCTTGATTTCGATATTGAAAGTTATTGAATATCTTTGGATAGTGCAATTTCCGTTGAGGCGCCACACTGTAGTTCAGAGGCGGACAAGAATTATTTTGTCGATGGTTAAATATTTTGATTTTTGACACTGCAGTTTGTTTAAAAAATAGTTGAAGCATTAATATAAGGATTTGTTGTTTCCTCTATGAATCATGTTCAAAAATATTTAATTTTAGAAAAAAAAAAAACTCATAGTTGGATTTTTTAAGGTCAAATTCAAATTTCAACTAAGAAAAAGTTTATGTTCCCTTATCTTCTTATTATACACCGAACCATGTACATCATGAATACAAACAAAATTTGCTGCTTATACCTGCGAACCTCCAAAAGCATCGAGTTTATGTCTTAAGACCACCGAAAACAAAAAGTTCTTGAATGCCTGGAAAAACCTGTATGTATGTTATTCGTTTTCATTGCATTTTCTTATGAAAATTTTTAAGGGACTATCGTTTAAGAAAAAGAGTGTTTAATTTTATAAGTTTTAGTAGGTATTTCTTATCTCTATACACCTTTTAAAGAGGGCGTGGTATAAAATTTTGTATCAGCTATTTTTTTAAAAAAAGGCACTTCATACACATTTAATTCTATGTTACTTTTTTCACATTTGAAGAAACCTTTCAAAAGTGGGCGTGTCAGTGGGCGAAAATTTTCTCTGATGATGTCTTATGATATCCTTTATCATTACTGAAAATTTTATCATAATCGGTTATCTGCCTTAGATTTTATAGATTTAAGACCATCTTCAACCACTGTGCGCCATATCGATTTTGATACTGAAAGACTTATAATAGTGATATCCATAGTGTCGTACATCCATTTTTTTTTTAAACTGAAAGCTAAAGTTAATCCTCAACTTAAAAAATGCTTCTGAGTGTTATCTCAGAGCTAGTTTATTTTCAGAATTAGCTTACTCAAAGTTAACTCAATAATGAATAACTGGTTCCACCACAACTGGCTACGAAAAAAAGCAAGCCAGTTGACGAGTCAGTTGCTGAGGTTTGTATGTGTTAGTAAACAAACTATCCAGTTTTAGGGGCAAGAAAAAGAATTAAATGGCTGTACCTATGTATGTCCCTCACTCTCGTTGGTGGTTGACTTGTTCTTTTTTGGTTTTGACAAAGCGATTTTGATTTCCGTCTTAAAAAGTTAATACTTATTTAAATATTGGCACGTCCTCTATATTGTTTAACATTTTTTAAATTCAAAATTGACTTAGGAAAATGTTCCCATAATTATGTTGTTTTACATTTTAACATTTTCTTTGAAGTAGGCATAACTCACAGTACACATATCTATATGTGTACTGTGGGCATAACTGTGTACACGGCACTGGAATTCACGATGAGAATTAAACTGTTGTTATCCAATACAAAAACCGAAGAATACGTTTTAAGTACTTTAGGAATGTATAACGTAAGACGAACTGGAAATGTATGCCTTGCGCTAGTAAAATGGAAGACGGGCATTATAAAAGTTATTTCTTTAATATAATTTTAATACTTTATTTAGTTAAAACTTTGATTACATTAAAAATGTACATAGGTCATAAAGTCTTGTTTATATAAGCTGCATTTTATTATCCCCCAAATCTGATCCGGATTAGATTTATCATAATAAAACAAACAGGATCCCAGTGCGACGGAGTCGGTTTATCCTTTTGCTTCTGTACACGTTAGAGAAAAAACTATTTTTTGCAAGAAAATGCTAAGGGTGTGTGGTCAGAATGGATTTGTAAATCGAAATCCAAAATCAAAGTTGGATTTTGTGTTGTTTTTGTAATACATGTATTTTCGTATGCAAATCCAATCCAGAAAAGATCTGGGGGAAAATAAAATACAGCTATTATTCAAGACCAAAAACTTCTTATTATTTAAAAATCGTGTATGTCATTGGAAAAATGTTCAATCAATTTTTTTTTTTCAATTTTATTTCGTGACGAAGTTTACAATTTGCGTGTTTTTAGTACAAAGTTTATTATTTAAATAGAGACGAAAAAGAAAACGCAAATGATGGTAAATTCAATAGTCCAATACCACCAGAAAATCGTTTCACCAATCAATGCAATTTTCTTATTAAGAGGTTTATTTTGTTTTATTGTCACTAATTTCATTTGTTTATACAGATTTGTTTTTTTTTTTTTTCTTATTCAGCAATCTGTACAAGATAAAAGCTTCCTTTTGCAAAGAAAAAAGAAGATACAAATTGTATTTACCGTAAAAAACGGAAGAAAGAAAAGCAGCAGTAGAATCATCCGGCCCAAGAGGCAATGAATGTATAGTTTTCCTTGGTAGGAGCAGTAGATATTATATTCGAAAGGAGCTACGTCTTCAGTTGAGGGAAAAACAATATCTCAAAACGGATTAGAATCCCTTGTGGGGGATTTTTTGGAACAGAAGCCAGTGATGCTGAAAAAAATATCTGATTTACAACGTTGGGCTTAAAATAAGAGCACTGAGCAATAGAAGTCAAAATTGTAGTTAGGCCCATTGGCAGCATTACAAAATTCATGTTTCTCTGGCAATGTCCGATGGAAAGTTTTTCTACTTTATTAGGAGCTTGGGACTTGGTCTCAACCTTGAAAGCTAATTTAACCAAAAAAAATTACATAAATAGTACCATTTTTTTTACAATATGTAATTGTATTTGGCAGTAAAGCAGTATTTTTACAATAATTTGTGAACTCTGGTTCTGCCAGTCAACGATGATCGCTTAAGTTTTGAAATACACACATTTCATATATGTTTTGATTTCGGTGACAGCGATGAAAGCTATTTTCTATGTTAAACTTCTTAACAAAATTCAAGGTTATATTACAGTGACCAGAGCAATTGGAACCACAACTGCATAGAACGGCAAAGGAACATACACACAAATAACTAGAAGGTTGATTAATCACTTAATTGAAAGCCCCATTCGCTCAAGTTCGCCTTAGCGATCAATTGCATCAAATCGCTTTGTCACGCGAGTAAGATTCGCTGTCACCGAAACCATAGCGTTATAAGTCTCTCTGCATTGTCTCACAAATTATTAATACAATGTCAAAATAAAGTGGGAAGGAATTTCATACGGCTGCCAAATTTGTGTTCTGATTTTGATATTTTGTTTCCACACTTGCATCCAAGCAAATTAGTTTTACCATAATCTCAAACACTAAAATGTGATGGAATGTGCGATGGCTTAGGACGAAACCAATCCTGAAAATGTTCATGCAAAAGGTGTGTGTGATGAAATTTCATATTCTGTATCCACACTATTAGACTATTAAACATAATTATCTTCGAAAAATCAACTTCCTGAAGTATCTAAAAAAAAAAATCAAGGAGCTTTCAATTTAATTATCGGATCTCTGTAATTTTTTTTCAGAAATTTGTTTGTTGAAATTATGTTTAAGGAAAAATAAGTATACATTGATGTGTTTTGGTAAAAAATGAATAACTATCGGAATGTGAGCTGAAGCTCCAAGTCGGCATCGGATAAAATTATAAGTTTTTCAAAAAATCAACTTTTTGAAATAGAAAAAGAACTTGATAAGGGCTTCCAACTGAAGTATCGGATCTCCTCCATCATATTTGTGAGAAATATATTTGTTGGAATTAGTTCGCTTAAAGACAAAATAAATATCATTTGCTGTGTTTTGGTAAGGAATTAAGAGAAAAAACAATGTCGGCTTTAATACGTGAAACCATAAACTATCGAAGACGTCGGAATAACGACAGGGTTCTACCTGACTATTGTCAGAACAATATCGTCTGATCGTCTTAAAGGGATGAAAAAACAATCTAAAAAAACATTTAAGAACAATTTTTTCTTCAATGGGCGGTGATTAAAGCACATCCTTTACCATTGTTTCCTATAAGTTAGGTAATGCCTTTTTGGTTTCCAATAACTTACCTTAAGATATTATTCTCTTTAAAAAAGATCATTATTAATCAAAAATAAAAAGATTCTTATCATGGAAAAAAAATATTTTTATTAGTTTTTGAGAATTCGTATTCTCATCATCAAGCTAGTTTAAAAAGTACATCATTAATGGAAGTTTTAGAAAAGACAAAGACATGGTAAAAATTTAAAAAGAAACTAGTTTAATAAGTTAGTTAAAAAATAGTAGACATACTACTGAATATATATTATTATTTTATGTGTATTATATTTTAATGTCATAAATTAAAATATAATTTATATTGTAATTAGCAAACTTAACCAATTACATATATATTATTTTTTTTTGTTGTAATTTAATAAATACATACAAATAATAATAAATATGGAACTAAAAGAAAGGAAAGAAGTCATTAGGTTCATATTTCTGAGCTCTAGGAAACATTCGATATAAGATGTATACCGACGACACAAATATATAATTCCTTGCTCAATTTTCGATTGAGGAAAATTATTGAGCTCCGAAATATGAACTGACCCAACTATTTATATATACAAACAAAAGTTATATTTAGTAATTAACTAAAAAACTTTAAAAAGTTATATACATACCATCGATCTTATTTGCTTCAACCAGGCATCATGCACAGCAACATAATTTCGAATCTCTCCACTTCTTCCTTGGTCATAGGACGTCCCTACACAGCAAACAACATAATAAATAGTTTACTCATAATTCATAAAGAATTTGTACTCACAAAATTCCAATTCCTTAGGAGTTTTCTATTTTTTTCTTGCTTTCTTAATCGCTTCTGCTCCTCTTCTTTCATTTTGTCCACCATTTTATCCCCCATCAAGTAGAGAACCTGAAAAAAAACTATTACATACTATTCCTTAACTATTAAACAATAAAAATAAATTTTTCTTACATTTTTAAACGTTTCCTTTACCAAAAGTTTCAACAATATCCGCATTCTGCTCATTTCTACGTCCGTCTCATAGAAATATTTTTTCGTAATGATTTTATTTGTTTGGAAATTCCTAGACGTCAAATTTATAAAAATCGAAGATTACTATGTAATATAAAAATTTTACGAAAAGACAGTGGAACATGGTGCTGATTTCTCTTGTATATATGTAGTAAACTTATTCATAGTTGGTAATGGCATATGAGTTTTGAAATGCTAAACAGGTGTTCATATTTTGGATGATGCAGTTTGGTACGTACATTGCAACTGATGCAAAAATTGTGCAGGGCGTTTTGAATAAAAATATAAGACACTAGGTTTTGTGGACAATTCAGAACCTTAAACTAACTATTTTGCACTCCCAAATGAAGGTTTTAAAAATGGCCATACGACGCATAATGGAAAAGTGCAACAACTTCAAATCAATGTCATGAAGAGCTTTTTTCCTAAAAAAACGAAGTATGAGCCATTTCAAACAGTCCACGGGCCTTAGCGTATCAATTTGCATACCAAAATGAAGGTCTTGAAGATGGCCATCCGATGCATTGTTAAAAAATGCAATATCTCCAAATCTATGCACTCCAGAGAGTTTTCCCTAAAAAACGAGGTATAAGCCATTTAAAAACATCCATGGGCCCTACCGTATCAATATGCATACCAAAATAAAGGTATTGAAGATGGCCACCCGATGCAGTGTAAAAAAGTGCAATATCTCCAAATCTATGCACTCCAGAGAGTTTTTCCCAAAAAAACGAGGTATGAGCCATTTAGAACAATCCATGAGCCATAGCGTACCAACATGCATACCAAAACGAAGGTCTTGAGGGTGGCCACCCGATGCACTGTTAAAAAGTGCAATATCTCCAAAATATATGCACTCCATAGAGTTTTTCATAAAATCCGAAATATAAGCAATTTAATAAAAAAATCCGCAGTTCTCACGGTATCAATATGCATACCAAAATGAAGGTCTTGAAGGTGGCCATCCGATGCAGTGTTAAAAAGTGCAATATCTGCAAATCTATGCACTCCAGATAGTTTTTCCCTAAAAAAACGAGGTATTAGCCATTTAAAAACATCCATGGGCCCTACCCTATCAATATGCATACCAAAATGAAGGCCTTGAAGATGGCCACCCGATGCAGTGTTAAAAAGTGCAATATCTCCAAATCTATGCACTCCAGAGAGTTTTTCATAAAATCCGAGGTATAAGCCATTTAAAAACATCCATGGGCCCTACCGTATCAATATGCATACCAAAATGAAGGCCTTGAAGATGGCCATCCGATGCAGTGTTAAAAAGTGCAATATCTCCAAATCTATGCACTCCAGAGAGTTTTTCATATAATCCGAGGTATTAGCCATTTAAAAACATCCATGGGCCCTACAGTATCAATATACATACCAAAATAAAGGTATTGAAGATGGCCACCCGATGCAGTGTAAAAAACAGCAATATCTCCAAATCTATGCACTCCAGAGAGTTTTTCCCAAAAAAAACGAGATATGAGCCATTTAGAACAATCCATGAGCCATAGCGTACGAACATGCATACCAAAACGAAGGTCTTGAGGGTGGCCACCCGATGCACTGTTAAAAAGTGCAATATCTCCAAAATATATGCACTCCAGAAGGTTTTTCATAAAATCCGAGATATAAGCAATTTAAAAAAAAATCCGCCGTCCTCACGGTATCAATATGCATACCAAAATGAAGGTCTTGAAGGTGGCCATCCGATGCAGTGTTAAAAAGTGCAATATCTCCAAATCTATGCACTCCAGAGAGTTTTCCCTAAAAAACGAGGTATTAGCCATTTAAAAACATCCATGGGCCCTACCCTATCAATATGCATACCAAAATGAAGGCCTTGAAGATGGCCATCCGATGCAGTGTTAAAAAGTGCAATATCCAAATCTATGCATTCCAGAGAGTTTTTCCCAAAAGAACGAGGTATTAGCCATTTAAAAACATCCATGGGCCCTACCCTATCAATATGCATACCAAAATGAAGGCCTTGAAGATGGCCATCCGATGCAGTGTTAAAAAGTGCAATATCTCCAAATCTATGCACTTCAGAGAGTTTTTCATATAATCCGAGGTATTAGCCATTTAAAAACATCCATGGGCCCTACAGAATCAATATACATACCAAAATAAAGGTATTGAAGATGGCCACCCGATGCAGTGTAAAAAGTGCAATATCTCCAAATCTATGCACTCCAGAGAGTTTTCCCTAAAAAACGAGGTATTAGCCATTTAAAAACATCCATGGGCCCTACCCTATCAATATGCATACCAAAATGAAGGCCTTGAAGATGGCCATCCGATGCAGTGTTAAAAAGTGCAATATCTCCAAATCTATGCACTCCAGAGAGTTTTTCATATAATCCGAGGTATTAGCCATTTAAAAACATCCATGGGCCCTACCGTATCAATATACAACCAAAATAAAGGTATTGAAGATGGCCACCCGATGCAGTGTAAAAAAGTGCAATATCTCCAAATCTATGCACTCCAGAGAGTTTTTCCCAAAAAAACGAGATATGAGCCATTTAGAACAATCCATGAGCCATAGTGTACCAAAATGCATGCCAAAATGAAGGTCTTGAGGGTGGCCACCCGATGCACTGCTAAAAAGTGCAATATCTCCAAATCTTTGCACTCCAGAAAGTTTTTCATAAAATCCGAGGTATAAGATATTTTAAAAAATCCACGGGCCCTACCGTAGCAACATGCATACCAAAATAAAGGTCTTGACGATGGCCATCCGATGCATTGTTAAAAAGTGCAATATCTCCAAATCTATGCACTCCAGAGAGTTTTTCATAAAATCCGAGGTATAAGCAATTTAAAAAAATCCATGGGCCCACCCTATCAATATGCATACCAAAATGAAGGTCTTGAAGATGGCCACCCGATGCAGTGTTAAAAAGTGCAATATCTTCAAATCTATGGCTTCCAGAGAGTTTTTCATAGAATCCGAGGTATTAGCAATTTAAAAACATCCATGGGCCCTACCGTATCAATATGCATATCAAAATAAAGGTCTTGACGATGGCCATCCGATGCATTGTTAAAAAGTGCAATATCTCCAAATTTATGCACTCCAGACTGTTTTTCATAAAATCCGAGGTATCAGCAATTTAAAAAAATCCATGGGCCCTACCGTATCAATATGCAAATCAAAATGAAGGTCTTGAAGATGGCCATCCAATGCATTGTTAAAAAGTGCAATATCTCCAAATCTATGCACTCCAGAGAGTTTGTCATAAAATCCGAGGTATTAGAGCAATTTAAAAAAATCCATAGGCCCTACCGTATCAATATGCATATCAAAATAAAGGTCTTGACGATGGCCATCCGATGCATTGTTAAAAAGTGCAATATCTCCAAATCTATGCACTCCAGAGAGTTTTTAATAATATCCGAGGTATAAGCAATTTAAAAAAAATCTACGGTCCTCACGGTATCAATATGCATGCCAAAATGAAGTTCTTGAAGGTGGCCATCCGATGCATTGTTAAAAAGTGCAATTTCTCCAAATCTATAGACTCCAGAGAGTTTTTCATAAAATCCGAATTATAAGACTTCAGTCGTCGATTCGAGCAACTTTTCAGTTTGTGTTTTGCCACAAACTGGACGATTGCCTGAAATCGGTTTTTCAATTTGTGTCATATAAAATAATATGAAACTGCGCGCACATGCAACCAAATAGTTGCAAATATTTAACCACATCGTTGAATTTTGTTCTATCCAAAGTGACTTATGTTCTATGTGCGAAAGAGAACAAATGTATCTATTCTTTTACTTTGTGAGCAAAAGACTAGGACAAAGTCAGTACTCTTTTTCTTTGTATTTATGAAATAGAAAAATTGAATAAATATTGTCAGTGTGTTGGTTTAGTTCGGCGTGATCTTGTGGAGTTGCCCATGGTGCGTTCTTTTATGTTACTCTAGTTAACTATGGTTAATGTGTCAAAAAGGAGAGTTGCAATGTCATAGTTAAAAAAGTTACTCTGAGTTACTTTTCATTTAGGAACGACCAAAGTTAGAAATGGTTGATCTGTCAAACAAAATGGATGAAAAAAAAAATCGAAATAGATTTGGAATTAAAAATCAAGAGCAAATTGTGATTCCATTTGATTTATTGAAAAGAACTTTTATTAGAACTTTGAAAATACATATTTCTTTCAAATTAAATTTCATTTTACATCATTCAAGCACAAAATGGAATATTTTAGCAAAATATTTGCAATTATTTGCAATATTTTTTTTTTCATTCACTACTAGCTAGCACAAATTTCTTTATTATAAATCGATCAAATCGCATAAAAAATGTCGCAATACGTAAAAAACTATTTCAAAACTCACTATCGACGATTAAATCAATTAAATTAAAAATATATATTACAAAAATGAAATCAATTCCAAACCGAACGATCGAGAAGCAAACAAAAAATAAATCAAAATAAAAACATTGTGATTTCAGCTGCTTTTGACAGATTAACCCTTTCAACTCATATCAAGGAGATGAGTTGGAAAAAGTTACTCAAAGTTACTTTTTGACACTTTAACTTTGAATTTAGGAACGACTCAATGACGTCATAGAGTTAAATAAAGTAACTTTTTTTGAATTAAAGGCACGATGAAAGTTAACTATAGTTAACTATAGTTAACTATGGTTAGAAAAAGAACGTACCACATGTACGCGCTCATCAGTCAACTAGAGACAAAACTGTTTTGTTGCAATAGCAGTTGCATGTGCGCGACTAGCCTAAGGCTTAAAGATATCAAGAATTGAACACCTTATTTTGTTTTTAGAATTTTGGGGAGGAACTTAGATAAAAATGTAATTCATTTCAATAGCTTTAATCCTGCAACACGACGATAAAATAAAGAAATTTTTAATAACTCGATCCTTTTTCATTTACCATTCTTTACAGGAACAATGATATGTTGTTATTTGTTGTACAGTGGAATAAAAACGAAAGCTGAAGATGCACTTGCCTACTACGGCGAAAAACGAACGATGAACAAGAAAGGTGTAACGATACCATCTCAAAGGCGGTATGTCCATTATTATGCGAGACTGATACAATCGAAACTAAAATATGAGAGGCGAACGCTTCAGGTGAGAGTTTAATTTAAAATCTTAAGTAAAAAAGGGGTAGTTAGGGTCCGTGCCGTAGATTTTTCGTAAACACATCGAAATAAAATGATGAGAAGTATCTTTAATACCATGGTTACTCATTATCAGTATAGTTTAATGGTATTGGCTTCGAGGTAGTTTTATTCTATACACTAGTTTATAATTAATAACTAATAACATTTTTAAAAGTATTCAATAAGCAGTTTATTTAAAGCGAACAAAATTACAAGAAACTTAACCAAATTGTTGAATATCTTGAGAACAACCAATGATATTGTCCTCGGGAACCAATGAGAAGTTACCAATGTGGGTCGCACCCAGCCTCTTTTTTGTTTCTTTTTCTACACTGCCGGAGCTCTAGCATTCGCTCGGTATTTACTTTTGAAGCTTATTACACTTCTTTCGAAGCGAGATCTCTTATGGCTTACTTCTTTGATAATTCCGAGTAGATTAACGAGTCACCTAGGCATTTTCCGGAAAATATTATTAGATTTAGATGCTCCGCGAGCTCTTCACAACGATAAGACCATGTTTCCACGCTACAGTTATTCAAAACTTAACTCAAAACTATGTAATTGGTAACAACCGTCTGCACTTATGTGATGGCGCGACAGGCAAAACAAATACTGCGTGAGCAATCACTTGCAAATATGATAAATCCATTGTGATTGTGGCATGAACCATATTGCTTACGCATTTTTATTCCGGAAGTTTTAAGCGATTTGAAACTGACGGTATTTTGTCCCACAAGAAAGTTCAACCGGCTATAATTTTAACTAGCGAATATACGTTTTCACATCAAAATTCAAATATATAATTCCATAATCCCCTTAAATTTTTCATATTTTAGCTTTGCGAAATTCGATTCACACCTGCGACAGTGTTACAGGGGACTGTGCAATGTTCAATATCGACTATGGAAGAAATTGATTGCACAGAAACTCGAACATCGAACATCTCTGCGGGATCTTGGACAAAAGTCACAGTAAAAGTAATTGAATTCTTATCGAATATGTAGCTCTTAAGAAAGAAACAATTCTTTAGCATTCTAATTTGTATATTAAATTTTTTATTTCACAGGAACTGGACAGATTTCCAATAGATTTTCGCAAAACACTCACCCTAGAACTGGATGAACAGAAAGTGTTTGTTACTGGTGATGTTAAAGTTGAATTAAAGAAAATCTTTCACTTTTGGTTCAACTCGTATTTTGTTTGTGATAATGCCGGTAAAATAATTTTTTTGTCGTCTTGACTATTATCTAATATTTATTATTCTTTTTTTTGTGTATTTAGTTACTGAAGGCGAAGGAGAGGATATGATACTGATTTACACACTTCCTAAATGGGAAATAGATGATGCTCACAAGGATAAGGAACATAAATTGTTTTCTGAAGATTTTAAGGTAAGCTCATAATTTTGGTCTTACAAAATAAATTAAAAAAAGATATTTAAAAACTTTAAGTACAAAAATAGAATCAGACTTGACATTACCAGGGTTGGCAGTTTATATAAGGTTTTTTGCATCCTTCTATTGAGAAAAAATATAAAAAAGTCTTTTTTAGGCCTGCATTCGAGATGTGTTTTATGTCGAAATTTTATGGATATTTTTACCACTCTAGATAATTATAGATAGATCCCCTTGAACAATTATCAACCAATTCGAAAGATGTTGCTTTAACCACGTGCGACGGTTCTTCAGGACCTCGTAAGTGGTTTTTACGTGTTTTGCAGTAATCACGAAGAACTATTTGGCTTCGTACAAGGTTGTGCCAAATTCTCAGATCAACAAAAGAAAAATGTAAATTCTAATTAATCAGGTGTTTCTGATAATTTTCGAAAAAAAATCTGCTTCAGTTAAAAAGTGGTAATACCTGCCATTACTTTAAAAGTACTGATGTGAAATATGACTGCACTTTTCAAATGGTTTTATTCTTTTACAAGCTCTGACATGAAAACAAAAATCCAAATAAGTAAAAACATAACAAAAGTTTAAAATTAGCACTCACAATGTGTTATTATTTATTTTCCCTGTGGAAAAATTCACTGGGAATCTTTTAAAATCGCTCTTAAAATCAATACGGTCTTATTCTCAATTTCTCATTTTGCTTAAAGTGTTTCGTTTCGCGGCATCGACGCATCTTAGATTCGTCCGCACATTTAGTTGTTATAGCCATACGTACTTCTTTTGCTGTGGCGATAGTTCGGCTGGTTACCAAATCAACCAAATCGGCAACTATTTTTGTGTCCAATGGTTTTTTCTCTGGATAATTAAGATCTAAGAAAGCTGGTGATGGTCGACCTGTCAAACTGTGTGTCGCTAAAAACTCACGATCAAATAGAATCATTAGGATTTTTCTTGTTATCGCTGGTGGTGTTTGTTCCCAATCGATTTTCATCCATTCAGTTTTTGGAATTGTCGTTCCATTTGCTCCGATTATAAGCATGGTATCGTCATATGGTGATGGGATAGGATAATTAGTGTTATATTTCTTATCATCCCCTAATCCGTTCGTCCAAGGTTTTGGTTTGTATACATTCAAAAGTTTAGATGTATTATTAATTGGCAATTCTTTTAAAATTGTGGTCTCTTTAGAGATTTGATTCAATAAGTTAAACGATTTTGGTGGAGTATTGTTGTTTGGCACACTTTTGGATGACTGAGTGGTGTTATATGATAATGAAGGTGGTGTTGATGATTTGTTGGACTTTTTTGAACTTGAGGAATTTCTTTTGGATTTACTTGAAGAATGTGCTGCCTTTTCATATACATTTATACCTTGCCTCATAAGTTCTTCCATCCGCGTTTGGGTTCGATTTATAAATGTGAAGATTCCGGAAATTCGAGTTGCTATTTGATGCAGTCCCTGTCGAGTGTGTCGATTTTTTAACTCTGTATTTTCAGATAATCCGTGAAAGTCATCATCTTCACTGGGCATTTCAACATACGATTCATCTATTACGAGGTTTGATTCCTCAAAATCTATATCTACTTCTGGTGATGGTTCTTCAATGCTCGTATGGTAATCATGCTCATTGCGTTTCAATGATAAATCCTCAGCCACTAATTCCAAATCCTGCTCCGGTAAGCAATAAGCTCGATCGTATGGCGACTCCTCCACACACTGATTGGGTTGAAGTAATGCATTTACTCTCAATTGATTTAATTTTGCCAAAATGAGTGTAGTTAGTGACGACTTATTTGCAGAAGCATTTGATATTTCTTGTTTGATATATTCTTCAATTGTTTGCTTCAAATTATTAGCGAAATGAATTAATGTTGAAGTGTCATAGGTTAACTTTCTAACGCTGCCATCGAAATTAACATTTTGATCATGCGAAAAGTTTTCAAGTGCTGTAAGAGATTCAGCGATTTGCGTCAGCTTTTGGGCATCTTCACTCGATTTAGGTGATAAATTTTCCATTTCCAATAATGCAACAGTATTTTTAGCTAAAATTTGCATTTGTTCTGTTGAATATTTGTTTGCATTGGTCGAGTTATGGCCGGAAGTTTTGTTATCACATTTTGTTGGTGTTGATTTCTCTGACCCCATTGATGACGGTGACAGGGGGTATTCGTATATTATTTGAGGTTCATTAATATAGGAGTAGTTGTGTTCATTTATGTGAGTTTCTTGATGGTCATTCGGATGTGATGAATTCGCTTCAATCTGATACTCGAGTAGTTGTCGCTTTCGAAAGTGCTAAAGGGAAGAATAAAGACAAAACAGTTAGAAATTGTCCAAACAAAAAATACAAATATGATTATTTTATTGGTCAACTTAAAAAACTTACCATTGGGGGGGTAGCCATGTTTTTGGAGTTCTTCTCCTATCCTATTTTAGATTCTTGCTTGTTGTCTTATCACTCTTGATTCACAAAATAGAATAGTGGTGATGAATTATTCAGCTTCCTTTAAATAGAATAATTTTATCCACTAAAGTTGTTGTCCTTTTCATATGAGTTTCCCGATTTAAGGTTGAAATGAAAATAATATCTTGTTAAAGGTGTTAAAACTTTTATATGTATTAACTGCAATGCTTCTAGTAATTTTATTACTTCCCAGTAGATATATTTCGAATGTGTTTGCTGATTTAATAAACTTTTAAGCAGGTAAAAGGTCCTTTCTACCTGCTGATTTGAATTTTGGGCATGCCTCAACTGCAGTTGATGATTATTTCTGCGAATTATGCAAAATATATAATAAGAACAAATGTATATACATGTATGTATCTACATACGGCTTCGAAAAAAAAAAAAAACAATTAGGTGCATAGTTCCTGCAAGTAAGAAATTTTATGGAGGTTTCTCAGAAAGGTTTTGTTGGTATTATTTTTTAAAGGCGGCGAATCAGAATAAATTGCCCTTACATTAATTATGGGAATATAATGTGCAAATTGTAAAGAAATATTGTTTCATAACAACAAGGGCTGTTATAGTGGTAATCGAAGAAAAGTACAACGAATGCTTGAAGATATTGTTCATCCTGCGATTGTGCTAATTTGTATGCACCTTCCTATATGTATTTAAATAGATTATTCGACCTTCATTTGTTAAGGAAGCATGCGTTTTTTTACAAATGTAGAATAAAACTAGAAAGGCATCATTAGAATTGAATCGGTGAGAAGAAAAAGGAAAACATTCCACAAAATTGCGAAATTGAACTAAAAATGCAGAAATGTAGATATTTACATAGCGCACCTAATGACCCTAAAAAGGAAATCATTCCAATAAAACCTATGCCTTTAAATGAGCAAACAAAATTTTTTTGAGTGGAAAAAGGAAAACATTCCAGGAATATTTTCCTTTTTCCACTCAAAGTTTGAAATTTTCTGTTTAAATATTCAAATTTTGACGATTAATATTGTTAAAAGGAGAATGGGCATTTTTGGGCGTAAGCGGCCATTAATGAAATTAGTGTCAAATGAAAGGTATGCTACTCAGGAACAACTTTTACTATGGACGTTACATTGCATTTCATTTGGAAAAGAAGATATTTCAATGTTTATATAATGCAATTGCATTGAGCAATATTGCATAGTGATTATATTTTTAGTGGGTGTAATGCTTTATTCTAACTTCATAACGTCTACTGACAAAAATGTGAAGACCTTGTAATCCCACACTTAAAAAACATATTCCTAAGTAGCCTGAAATGGGGATATGTTCCCAAGGTGTGGCGGGAAGTCAAGGTAGTTTTTATTCCGAAAGCTGGAAAGCCCAGCCACACAGAAGCTAAAGACTTCAGACCCATTAGTCTCACGTCTTTTCTCTTAAAAACATTTGAAAGACTAATAGACTTACACATTCGCAGCACACTGAGCCCGGAGGTCTTGTCTCCAGCCCAGCATGCTTATTCAAAAGGCAAAAGTGTTGAGACAGCGCTGCATAGCGTCGTCAGCACAATCGAAAAAACGCTCAAAGATAAAGAATACACCCTTGCCGCCTTTCTAGACATTGAAGGAGCTTTTAACAATGTCCGAAACGAGGCAGTGGAAGGAGCTCTCGTTAACCTTAAAGTACATTCCGCCATCATTAGATGGATAATGTGCATGTTAAGAAACAGACAGATAAACTCGGAGCTAGGAGGAGAACAGATCAAAGTATCTACCTCCAGAGGGACTCCACAAGGGGGGGTCCTTTCTCCGCTTCTCTGGATACTCGTGATGAACGTAGTTCTAATGAGACTGAAATATAGTGGAGTAAAAGTAGTCGCATATGCGGATGACCTTGCATTACTAGCGACAGGTAAATTTCCCTCCACAATTAGTGAACAAATTAAGAATGCCTTATTAGTAGTAAATACGTGGACTAAAAACTGCGGTCTAGCGGTTAACCCGCAAAAAACAGAATTAGTCCTTTTTACGAACAAAAGGAAAATACCGACTTTTCAAATTCCCTTTATTGAGGGGACCCAGCTCAAAATCTCCGATCATGCCAAATATCTGGGTGTGATCTTGGATAAGAAACTGAACTGGAGTCTCAACATTAAAGAAAGAACGAAGAAAGCCATGTTTGCTTTCTATTCCTGCAACAGGATATTTGGCAAAACGTGGGGTCCAAGCCCAAAAATTATCAAATGGATGTACACAGCCATAGTTAGACCTGTACTGACTTACGGTAACGTAGTCTGGTGGAGTTCACTGGACAAAGTTACCAACCTTAAAATCATGACAAAGATACAAAGATTGGCATGTATTGGTATCACTGGGGCAATGAGGTCCACCCCGACAGCGGGTCTGGAAGCTATACTCAACTTAAAACCCCTAGATCTATATATACATGAATCAGCAGCCAAGAGCGCACTTCGGCTTAGCCAAACTAGCAGCTGGAAACAGAGTGCTACAGGTCACGCGCAGATTCTACAGAAATACTCGGGTAATATGGTGTGCACTGACTACATAACACCCCATTTAGACTTCAACAAGCCGTTCACGACAGCCTTTCCTAGTAGAGAGGAATGGCAAATAAACGAGCCGTCAACCGGCGATTCGATGATAGCTATATACACCGACGGTTCCAAGATGGATACAGGTGTTGGTGCAGGGTTCTACTCAGAAACCCTCGGATTATCCAGCTCATTCAGACTTCCTGATTACAGCAGTGTCTTCCAAGCTGAGGTCCTGGCAGTGACAAAAGCTGCTAGACAAGTCTCAATGATGGCAATACCACAAGCTGATATCACCTTTTTCATTGATAGCCAAGCGGCAATAAAAGCGATTTCTGCCATTGAAATCAAATCGAAGCTTGTTACTTGCTGTCGCGAAGAGCTAAGGGTTCTTGGTACACAGCACAATATAAGGCTCTGCTGGGTTCCTGGTCACAGTGGTGTCCCAGGTAACGAAAGCGCTGACGAGTTGGCAAGAATCGGATCGACTCTTGATCCTGATCAGGCAATAACTACAGTTCAGGTTCCACCCTGTAATCTTAAACAGTTAATCGAGAGTAGAACTCTAGCTGCGACAAATAGGCGTTGGAGATCGCTCGATACCTGTGTTATAACCAGAAAATTATGGCCTAGTTTCAACAAACAAAAGACCGACACCATCATCCAACTGAATAAAAAGTCTTTATCTCTTTTCGTGAGTATCATCACCGGTCACAACCACCTAGGATATTACAAGAAAAAGATGAAACTCAGTTTAGACGATTTATGCAGGGGATGTGGTGACATAGAGATTCATGAGGATACTCCTCACTACCTGTGTCACTGCCCTGCGCTTTATCATCTCAGAAACAAACACCTAGGGAGATACTTCTTCAATGACTTGGAAGAACTCTCGGACATTCCAAGCAAAAACATATTGAAATTTATTAATGCTACCAAATGGCTTGAAAATGAAAATCCGTACGCTCTATCAACCACACGACCATGAGATTGGTAACTTATCCAACCACAGTCAATAGGCGTACAAAACATTTCTTCAACGAACGATAACGTAAACCAACCACCGACCTATCATACCCATCTATCAGACGTTGCATGGAGCCACTGCTCCTACGGGCCTGATATAGGGATGATTTCTCAAGTGGGGGCAAAAGAAGCATCACGCTTTTGAAAAGCGTTATCTTCTCAGCCAGGTGATTATATAATAACAGTTAACGAACGGATACATATACCAACCACTGACCTATCATACCTCTCTACCAGACGTTGAATGGAGCCACTGCTCCTACGGGCCTGATAGAAGGATGATTCCTCAAGTGAGGGCAAAGGAAGGATCACACCATGAAAGGGTGTTTTCTTCTCAGCCAGGTGATTATGTGACGACAGACATTTCTTCATCGAACGTTTATAAACCAACCACTGACCTATCATGCCCATCTACCAGACGTTGAATGGAGCCACTGCTCCTACGGGCCTGATAGAGGGATGAGTTCTCAAGTGGGGGCAAAAGAAGCATCACGCTTTTGAAAAGCGTTATCTTCTCAGCCAGGTGATTATATAATGACAGTTAACGAACGGATACATATACCAACCACTGACCTATCATACCTCTCTACCAGACGTTGAATGGAGCCACTGCTCCTACGGGCCTGATAGAGGGATGAGTTCTCAAGTGGGGGCAAAGGAAGGATCACGCCTTTTAAAGGCGTTTTTCTTCTAAGCCAGGTGATTATAAAACGACAGACATTTCTTCAACGAACGGATGCGTAAACCAACCACTGACCTATCATACCCATCTACCAGACGTTGCATGGAGCCACTGCTCCTACGGGCCTGATAGAGGGATGATTCCTCAAGTGGGGGCAAAGGAAGGATCACGCCATTAAAGGTGCTTTCTTCTCAGCCAGGTGATAATGTGACGACAGACATTTCTTCATCGTACGTTTACATAAACCAACCACTGACCTATCAAGCCCATCTACCAGACGTTGAATGGAGCCACTGCTCCTACGGGCCTGATAGAGGGATGAGTTCTCAAGTGGGGGCAAAAGAAGGATCACGCCTTTTAAAGGCGTTTTTCTTCTCAGCCAGGTGATTATAAAACGACAGACATCCATCGAACTGACACATAAACCAACTACTGACCTATCATACCCATCTACCAGACGTTGCATGGAGCCACTGCTCCTACGGGCCTGATAGAGGGATGATTCCTCAAGTGGGGCAAAGGAAGGATCACGCCTTTGAAAGGCGTTTTTCTTCTCAGCCAGGTGGTTATATAACGACAGACATCATACCAACCACTGACCTATCATACCCATCTGCCAGACGTTGCATGGAGCCACTGCTCCTACGGGCCTGATGGAGGGATGATTTCTCAAATGGGGGCAAAGGAAGGATCACACCTCTTAATGGTGTTTTCCTCTTAGCCGGGTGATTATGTGATGACAGACATTCATCGAACTGACACATAAACCAACCACTGACCTATCACACCCATCTACCAGACGTTGCATGGAGCCACTGCTCCTACGGGCCTGATAGAGGGATGATTCCTCAAGTGGGGGCAAAGGAAGGATCACGCCTTTGAAAAGCGTTTTTCTTCTCAGCCAGGTGATTATATAACGACAGACATTTCTCAGCCTGGTGGTTATGTACCAACGGACACTCCTCCAACGACCAAGAAATACTCACCGACTTTTCAGGCTATAGCCTGCTGAAACTCTTCAATACCCTTAACGGGCTTGAATTAACATGGGATGTATCATAGGTTTCTTTTCATAGGGTTCACAACCCCTAGGGTACCACAATGGATCTACATTGATCTAAGTGTGACGGTAACAAAACCAACTGTCAGCCCATTTACCTAACCTAACCTAACGTCTACTGACACTGTATTAGTGTGTTTAACGGGGTTTCAGAATATCCCAAGGACACATTACGGGTTTAAACAGACCCAGTGCCTACGTATTTCAACAACTTTGTAATTTTTTTAAACATATTATTTTACTCAGGATTTTTCAATATTGTGAGGATTGTAATATTATAGTTTTATGGTAAATGTTCTTACTAATGATGTTATATGGCCATTTTTATATACAAAATATTCTTGAGACTGTCTAGATTTCTTGTTCCACTTTCTTTTTCTATTTTTGAAATGGTCAGAAGCCAGAAACTTAGTAAAACTTTATTAAAGTCATAGAACAAAAATGCATTTTTATCGGTTTTGAAGTACACCACAATGAAAAAATTTCTGCACGGTTGTTGTAGGACTAAAACACATTCAAAAATAACAAAACCATTCTTGGCCGCTCACGCCCATGTTTCATACAAATTTGCCCATTCTCCTTTATTTAATATCTTGAAAAACAATGCTTTTCTAAGTATTTGTACACGGGGTCTCTGCAAAGTTCGAAAAACATCGAATATCGCAAAAAGTGATGAAGGGGATTTTTAAAGTTCTTTTTATCACAATTACAATAAATAACGGTAGTAAATAAAGTGTTGTTCTTAATTCGTAATTTTTTTTATTTTCACTGAATAGCAATAATAATATATTCTAGTGTTTTGTATCTTTTTTTTGTATTGTTTAAATAAAAAAAAATAGTTTAAAATCGTTTGTCTTAATTTTGTACCGATTGAGTGGAAAAAGGAAAACATTCCACCCCCTTTATCAGTAAATTCTGGGCTTACCTTCAATAATTTTACACCCAAGTTTTTGGCAAGTTGCTTCTGAATGCTAGTTTTACATTTGTTCCTCAATAAGTTTTCGAAAGTAACTTTTAGTTTTGGCAATAAACAGTTTTTTTCGATTTGCCACGAACTATGATTTGTGGAATGTTTTCCTTTTTCTTCTCACCGATTCAATTTGCTGCGTTATTTTTTCAGGCTCACATGCTAGACCGAACGGGGTTTGTTGCCTTTTTTACTTGTAATATATACATACGTACACACAATTGTATAGGTAAGTTTTAGATTCGTAATCAAAACAATAACTCGAGATTTCAATCAGACCTAACATACGATTATAGAAAACGGGAAAATAAAAAGTGGGTCCCGCAAATCAATCTGTCTGTACCTCCACCTACAGCCTGTGCCACTGACGCGATTATATTTTAGCTTAAGGTGATTCATTTGAGATAGGGGAAGGCGCTGGGAGGGGGGAATACACCAAATTTGTCAAAGATTTGTGAAAAACAATAAAATGCTAAGTCCCATCCTAATAATTAAAATGCTTGTGATATTAAAACCTAGATTGACCGTAGGTACTATCACATATCATAGAGTTTTATAGCTACCGCATTCAGAACAAATAAAAATTACCATTTCTTCAATAATTTTTGTTCGTAAGCTCTTTTTATTCTTCCTCAAAAATCGAGTCGGTTGATCGAACTCCTGATGACTTGAAATTGGCGTTTTGTATTTATGTATGTCGATGCGTATAAATCTATCATTTTAATATCATATATATCATATAGCTCATTTCATTTTTCTTTACTCTGCGTGCGATATCTATGTAACTATAGTATCAGTGGTACTTTTATTAAAGTCCAAATACTATGTATATCAAAATTGAGATTTTTAAAATTTGTATATAAAATGTTTAAAAAATTTAAAGCACTTGAACTTAAGGAATCAGTTTGTTGCGACCCAGGCGCGCATTTTATTTATTCCTTGGTTAACATTTTTATTTGAAGTAATTATTAATGCAAACAGAAAAAGTTTGGAGTTAATTGATATTTCTTAAGGTGTTCCCTAAATTTTTTTATAAAATAAAATAATACGCTATCGTATGCTTTGTAAAAACTTTCTGAAATACAAATTTTGTATCTATCTATCTATCATATGCTTTACGTTAATTTTTATTTTATTTGCAATTTTATTTTGATCTCGTCAAGGAAAACCAACAAAAATAAAATCAACAATTGGATCTACCCGATAACCAATTTAAGTACAAACCCCAGTAAGCATGCCTTAATTTTCAGTTTACCTACAGGTAGGGAATTATTATTTTTATGGCTGTTGGAAATCCCAAAATGAAGCTATTGAACCCGGGTTTTTTTAAGATATGAAAGTAAACTAAGTTTGTGTCTTCAAAAAAGATATTTACTTTTCTTAATTCAGCTTGATTATAATTTTTTGAATCTTGACTAAATGGAGTTGTTATTGAGAGGATAAAATGACTAGTAAGGCTATAAATTATTCGTCAGAAAAATAAAACGTTTTCTATTGAAAAATCCATTTTTGAAAAAAATTATCAAAATTCGTAGCCCAATTTGTTACAAAAAAAAAACAACATAAAATATCAGTTCAAATCTTGATATATTTTTGTATAACAGCCATATTATTCACTCAATTAATCCGGTTTTAAATTTACACCTTGGTTAAAAGTGAGTTAAGTCTCAAAAGTTCAACCCAAGCGCATAATATTCACTCTTTAAACTTGGTAATAAACCCTATTTATTAAACTTTGTCGCGTTTAACCCGATTCAATTTTAACTGTCCTCCAGGGAGCTGTTAAAGTAGTTTAACCCGGGTGTAAACTAGATTTTCAGTACATTCACTCATTTTGACCAAGCAAAGTCATATTTGAAGTTTTTACGCAAATACATTATTAAAGATAAAATAAAATAAAAGCAAAAAAATAGGGCTTTATAAATGAAATGGTGATGTCTTCGTCGACAGAAGATGCTTTTTTGGACCAGATGGAGAATCAACGGCGTTCTCGCCGAGTGTACCGCATGTTCAAGCGGGCTTGCGCGATGATTAAATATTTAATATTTTCGGTTTGGGAAAAACGTTTTCCTCTTTTTTTATCATTTTCCCGCTCGGTGTTATTGCTTTTATTTTGCGATTCGACATTTTTTTTGTATCAATTTATTAATTGAGATAAATTAATAGACAATAATTTCACTGTTTTGATTTGATTTTCAAACGCCAAATCAGGATTTTCAAATTTTGAACGATAAAATTTGAAATACAAGAACAAACAGGAAACACATGCTGGCAAATGTCAAATTATTGACATTCCGTATGTTTAAGATCGGTGTATAGTCAAGTTTAAACAATTTTACATCCGGTTGTAATGTATTTTAAATCCGCCGAGTTTAATGCGCGTTTTGAGTGAATATTATGAACAAAAGTTTAAATTGAAAAGTTTAAATAATGCGAGTTAAAAGGACAGGTTTAAAATTCACTTAAACCTTAAACCAATATCAAAGTTCTATAAAATATCTCCGAGTCTTATGTTGCTTTTTTTCTAAATAAAATCGAACCAAATTAAAATATTTCCAAACTCCTGTCAGTTGGAAAAACATTTCAAATGCAAATATATAAGGGAGCTTCCATTGCACGACAACGATTATTATACAAGGTGTTTTGCAACAAAAAGCTAGACAATGTAATTCAGGTTTTTAATTAATTTTAATATTTCTGGAATTAAATATGATTTTTTTTTTAAATTTAAAGTCAATATTTGAAAAATAACCTTTCTTGCTTAAACAGGGGAATATAAACCTAGCATTCCATTTTTTTAATACTGTTTTTATGTTGGTTTTTGCTGACTTTCCTATTTACTTTTTTAAACATCCATTTTAAGTCTCGCAATTTAAATTCTTCAATTCGGCTTAGTTTTCGAGCTGTGTCAAAAGTATTGAAAAAAGCAGTTGTCTGATTTTGATACCTACATAAATGATAACTCGAACACAACTCAATCGTAGTTGCCTTCCATAATAAACCTTGAATCCGTGTAGGTACTAGCAATAAGATTACCTTAATAAATGTTTAATCTAGAAGAGAAGAACACAGCAGACATTTGAATAAAGGCCGAACCGTAGAAAAAAAAGCAGGAGGCAGGGGCACTATAAGTAGAGGTCCGAGTGAAAAATGAGGAAAACAATGTTCAAGAGAGGTGTGTACATAACATTTTTCTAAAAGCAAGGTAACGGTCCTCTAATAATTCTTTAGTCAATAGAATTTCAACGAGAAACTAACCCACAAAAATATTCATAACTGAGATTTTATAAGAATTATTCCCAAACCTTGGTTAAAAAAAATAACGTATCAGAGTTTTATTGATACATTTAATTTTTTTAGCCTAGGTATTATGCAAAATTTATTATAAATAAACAAAATCAGATTTTTGAAAAAATCAACTAAAGTTTTCCATTCTGTATTCTCACTTCAGAAAAAAGGTCAAACTGTGATGTTTTATTTATTAAAAATTCAATGTTAAGGTTAATACAAATCATTAAGAGTGTTCCGGACTGAAATGGTGATTTCATGAATAAGATTGCGAAGCGTGTACTTGTCCGATCAAAGCGATTAAGGTGTCTATGGACAGATAAACTTATTCTCTATGCCATCATTGGAAAAAAAAATTAATTTTGTGCTCTAGATTTTGGTAAAAGCCTCTAAGAAATCGAGAAAATGGCTAAAATGGCTGTTTTTCAAAGCAAATGTAGCCTACACTATAGCATTTTTTGCAAAAAAATGTTAAATAACATAAAATTCCATATTTTTATTATGCCACTATTGGAGAACATTTTTAATTTTGTACCTTATACAAATTTTAATAATGCAAAATAAAAATGCTTGTGAATTTTGAAAAAACCCATTTTTGACAGTCAATTTTTTATACCTAACGGTATTTTTTTGACAAATTTTTTTGCAGTGGATATAAATTCAATATATTTTTCATGATTTTCATTAATTATGGAATCAAATTTGTATCATTTGATATTGAAATTTTGAATTCTTAAAATGCACTTTTTGATAGAAAATTTATGTAAATTTAGAAGTTAAAATCAGTTACTTTTAGAAATTTTTTTTTTTAATACAATAATACGCCTACTAGTGACCAATTAGTAAAAATCCAAGGTTTTATAAAACAAAGTATCTGATGAAAGTGAAAAAAAAATGGTCTTATATATGCAAAAAAAAAAGTTAGCAAATGACTGGTTTTGTTCAGTTCGGAACACTCTTAAGGTTGAGCATTTAATTGTGCATCGCTGTCTTCCCTTGCGCCATCCGTTTTTTCGTCCATAAATATTTTTCTCTTTTTGCACATTTTTATATGTGTAAGGACAACATAAATGATTGAAGTGACGCCAAATACATGCACATAGATCATAAATGATCACTGCCCGCAAATTCATAAGGAACATTTCTGAATACTTTTCTTATAAAAAATAAAAATAAAGCCACAATAATTAGTGACTATTCAAAAGTAAAAAGAGAAATGAGTGAAACTCTAGATCTATATAGAATAGAGTGGGAAATGGAACAAAAATGTAAATAATTGAGTCGAGTCTCTATTGGAATAAATTTGTATTCTTTTATTTGATATTCTTTTTATGGTAAAATAATTTAGAACGGTCGAGTTTTTATTGAAATTAACGATTTTCTTCACTCTCCTTATCGCGAAAAAATGTTTTTAAAAAGTTTAAAAAAATAAAAAAGAGTGCTGGCTTAGATTAAAAAGAACTAAAATTCAATTACGCCGGTTGATAACTTTGTTTAATCCCATATGATTAAATGTTTGGTTTCGTTGTATATTTGTTTTACAGTACACCTTATTTTATTTTTTACTCAGATACGATAATTTATAAAGAAATCAGAAAAATTTTAAATATTTGTTATTGCTGTTTAATAATTTTGATAATAATTTAAATATTGTTTTGTATAGTTTAATTATATAAACAATATTTGCGCACTTAAAAATAAATTACTGTATGTATTACTACCTACTTTTTTGCAGAATAAATTTGGTATTGACATATCAGTGTTAAGTTAGACTACCTTCTTATTTACTTAACGGGTGTATTTTAAATATGAGTGTGTGTTATAGCAATTGATTATTAGAGTAAAGAGTATGACTACATTATTTAAGTCCACATGGTTATTATTTATTGAATTTTTTTTCCTAGTAAAATTGTATGACTTTGATTTCATTTTTTTGTTTTATTGTTTTAGTGTTCCCTTCTTATGTGTTTTAATATTGTTAAATTTTAAATTTGAAAAAGATGAAAGAAAAGTTATGTTTCCTGCCGAAGTTTGTAGGTCTCCCTCCTGTAGTAGTCTTATTTTTAACAAGAATTACGTGATTAATTTTTTAGTTTTGCCAATAAGAATACCTTCTAAGGAGGACCTTTATCGGTTAGGTACGAAAATACTATCAATGGTGTATAGACTTTCTCGGATCTTCTTATTTGTTGTTATTTATCAGCTTGGCTTGCAAATTATTGTTGTTATCTATTTTCATTGTACTCATGGGTGTAATGGTAGTATTCGGCTAAAGTAGAACTGAAAAGAACCACAAAAGCCTTCGTTTTAACATCGCTGCCACTGGTCTTCAAGTTCGTATCAATAATAGTGGGATGTCTCGCAAACTCGAGAGATACCACGGTCAGCATAGACGGTAAAAGTCACTTCCGACTTCAGTCTTGCAACGTTAAATTTCTTATTCGTGGTTTCCGAAATTTGTTTGAAATTTGTAAACGTAGTGTATGTTGAAAGAGTTCCCTTCGTCAATACAATATAATAGATTTTGATGCAGGTTCAACCATGTGGCGCCATGTGCCTTTATGAGTGTGGACATTTAAGCCTGGCTCCTTTATGAACGAATAGATTTGACCTTGATATAAATCGTCGTCATTGTCATTAACTTCGACAACCCTAAAGATTCTTTGGGTTAGTCCTTCAAGACAAATAATAAAAATATATTTTGATTTAATTTAATTTGACTTGATGATTAACTTATATAAATAAATTTATCATTCATTTCAGGTACAACTTGTCCTTAAACTAGTTTCCCCGCACTTTCACAATGATGATAGAAGTGACACCGCACTGCTTCGCCAGCACAAAATTCACAATAACCATGTGAATAGCTTAACAACACACAATGCCAATAAGCTAACCTATGGATCACCTGCAAATCCAACATCGAGTAAAAGTGGCGATCCAACTTTTGATGCTTTTCACAAATTAATAGTACATCCAACAATAGAACGAAATAGAAAGCCAACAAGTATGCCGCCATTTGTACCACATGGTGGCAACAATTGTTGCGGTATTGCTGGTGGGAGTAGCAATAATACGCATCTAAATCATAATATGCAAATGTGTCATCATCAGCAACAACAATTACAGCAGAAACGCAGTAGTGAACCAACGCCGTCCGTAAATCCCGAATCAATAAACCGATCAAATAATAAAAATCAAAACAGTAGTAGTCATCATCTACAACAGAAACAACAGCAACAACAACAACAGCAACACACCCACCTCCATCATTATCAGCATCACCTGCACCACGAACAGAAGCAGGAAATCCTGCTAAATGCACAGAAGCATTCGTCACAACAACAAAACTGTAATTCCAGCAGTAATATCCACAATACGAGCAGTAACAGCAATAGTAGCAGCAGCAGTAGCATCAGTAGCCACTCGACGTCCTCATCATCTTCAGCTGGTGTGGGTGGCGGTGGTGGCGGCAATGAGGAGGACTGGGAATCCGGTGAGTCTTCCAAAACTACTTCTACTTCTACTACCTTTACCACTACAACAACTACTACTTCTACCACAACTTCATATTTTCCATACAAACGTTTAGTAAGTCAGTCTGATGATGATGATGATAGAAATTCAATTAAAAATTATAAACAAAATGATGATGATACTGGTGTGTCTCTGATCAGTTCTGATAGCACCACCAGTAGGATTAAATCTACAGCCACTGCAGACATAATCACCAACACTATTACAACAACCACAACTACAGCCAAGAGCAACATATGTGGCTCTCCTATTCCTTCTTTTTCACTCTCGTCTTCATCTCCGTCGGTGTCAAGTTTAAAACGTCTCCACGAAGAAAAACTACCACCAACTCAAAAATTCGAAGAAAGCCTTCCATTTTCTATTCTTTTACCCCTGCCGGCTGCTCCGTACCCATCTACTTCAAATGGTCTCAATCTAGCCTATCCAAAACTTAACATCACACAAACGATATCTCCGGCGGCGACGCCAGTTAAATCACGTCACTTGAATTTTTTTCACAGAAGACTCCACGAAACACCGTGCTCGTCTGATACTTGTACTCAATTAAAGTCTCCCACCACCACGACGACAAAATGCACAACGGCCCGTGACAAATTCCTTAAACTAATCAATAGTCAACGTTTCAAAGCAAAAGCTATCAGCCCAGCTCTGGGCTCAAGTCTCGCCATAAATTGTGTTGGAAATAATTCTCCTTCCGCAGGCCAAACGCAGCAACTCCTCAAGAAAAAGAAGGTCAAAAGTAAACAAATTCCACCGACAAAGAAAACTTTTCAATGGCTTCACAGCTACTTCAAAGTCGATCCGGATTTTCACGAGAACCTCTCGCAGCAAACGACCATACCGATGATGGGCCGGAGGAACAGCGCGAGCAGTGTTTCTGGTCGTATCCATTTAAATTCCATCGGTAGTGCCGCGAGTGGGACAACAAGAGCAGGTTCTGTTGAAAAAGGTGGTCTTCTATTGGAATCGAAGGAAGACGAGTTACATTTTGTCGGCATTGGCCCAAAAAATCGACTAGACAAGGCTAGTCTCGAAGGTAATGATGGTTCAATTTTGATGGAGTATCGCTTCAGAGTACCCACCACTGATAGCGGTGAATTGAAAATAATACCACTTGGCACTTCACCCGCCGACAAGGCTATCCGTAATATCGTCGATATTGGAACACAGCTGAACCCTTTAACTCCCGCTAGAAATTTGAAGTTTACATATGAAAACGAATCGTTGGCCTTACTAAAAAAAAAACATTCACCACCGTCTTCAGATGGCAACTTAAAATGTGATGCAAACTCGTCTCATCTCTTCTCCAGTGAACAAAAAACATCAATAGGTAGCAACAATAATTTAATGGATGATTTATGTGTTCCCTATTCGAATATGTTTTCACAGTCCAAATCGGAAAAAAGTGTTAGCACTGAGTACAATCACGATGACTACTCATCCAAAAGTGATAATCAATTGAGTCTTAAAAACTCTACAAGCAAATGTCCACGTTCCCACTCGGATATTCTCGATCTCAAGCCGGCCATAACACATCAAATGCTCCTGCGGCAAGTGGAGGAGCATTCGTTGCCTACAAAAAATAGTGCCGCCGCCACGAAATTGAATGCTTCGACAACACTAGTTGACATGTATGCAACAACAAAAAGTGATGTAATTGTGATTGCCAAACCAATTGACTCTCAATCGATTGGATTCAATTTAGAAACAGTTGCTTCTCCTTCTCCTACTTCTGTTCCTGCTCCCACTCCAACTCAAATTCCTCCCGATGAAGATTGTGATGTTTTCGATTCATCGTCAACTTTCAAAGCAACCCCAGCTAGACGAAAAACCTACGTGGATTCCGTTCTCAATTTGACCATAGTCAAAACTGATAATTCAGAAGCTTGTGTTGCGGGTAGTTGTGAGATTGTTGGTGGTGATGATGATACCGATTGCTGTACAAGTGATGTTACTCCAAGTCAACCCAAAACTGGTGGCAGCAGTAGCAGCAGCAGTGGCTACTGCTGCGCCAGCGAGGGTAGTCAAAGTATCAGTTCGACCAGTAGCAGTGGTGTGGTGGATAACATAAGCAGCAGTAGCACCACTTTCAGTTTAGAACGAAATAGTTTAGACGGTGGAAGTAATACTGTTATGGTTATAGATTCAAAGAAAAAACTCTCCCTTCCAACGCCAGAAATAGAGAAAGGTTCTGGTGAAATCGGTATGACGAACAATCGAAGCAGTAGTTATAGTTATAATAATCATAATCATAATCTTAATAATCATAGTAATATTAGTACATTTTTAGAATCGACATTCATGTCGGCTTCGTCGTTGTCATCGTCGAGTAGTAGTTCAATCGATAAATAACGACTAACATTTTTTAGTAGTTGGTTTCTTTTTTTTGTTTTTTCGTTTTTTTTTTTTTAAGCCAATCCGTATCAACTACTGATTTATTATTAAAAGAATAACTTTCTGTCTCTCTCATCCCATTATATTAATTTCCTCTCTCACACTTTCTTCTTTTTCCTAAATAAATAAAATTGAAAAAAAAAAATTGAAATGAAAAAGTAAAAAATATACAGAAACGAATACATTGATTTTTATTTTAAGTAAAAAAAAAAAAAACAAAACAAAATATTTCGTTATTTTTTCTGTTGTTGATTGTTTTATAATTAATTATTATCTTTGTTATTTAAATTCTCTGGATATAGTGCTAAAAGAAATTGCTTTTTCTTAATACTGTATTAAAAAAAAAGTGAAAACAAAATTATAATAAATATCTATTGTTTAAAAGAACACACACAATATTTTTGAGGAAGATACAAATAATATAAACAGAAATATCATCTATTTATATAGATTTTTAAATTTAATTAGTTTTGTAGTTTTATTATTATTTTTAAAATAATTTAATGCAAAAATATAATATATATGTATATTATATATGTTTACCTTTTAAATGTATTCTATGTAAAACAAACGAAAAAATCGAAAAAAAACTAAAAACAAAATGTAGTTTTAAAATATTTTTATTTCTTGTAAATTTAAATTTATATAAAGTGTAAACTTTTGTGAATTGCTTTGGGTAAAAATTAATTTCAAATAATTTGTAAAAAGATGAACAAACATATTGTTTTCCTTTTCTATTTTAATTTTAATAACAAAAAAAATTAAAATGTTTATAATTGAACTTGAATAGTTTCGAGATAATGAACCTACATATATACCTTCATACATATGTATGTTTTTTTTTTTGTTTTTGGGAAAGATATTATTCTATTTTCTTCGTCAATAGAATTCTAGTACTGTTCATTCAAAAAGTCGGTAGTTCATTTGAGTTTTTATTTCCCAATAGATCGTTTGTATAAAACAAATAATAGCGAATAACAGAAAGTTTGCGTATGAAGAATATTACAAAATATGTAAACTCCTAAGTTGTTATGGTCTTGTCTTTGTGACAACCAATTCTATATTTTTTCCAAACCCAGTTGAATTAATAAAACAGAAAAATAAATATTACGTTTTTCAGAACGAATCTCCAGCTAAATAAATCATAAAATCTTGGTTGTAACTGGTCTCAACTGAGAAACCTTGTCACTAGTTATGACAACGATTGTCATCAACGATTGATTTCAGAATTGGTATTGAGTAACTTGATTGGATTGATTGAACTTGAATTATTGATATTTTGTAACTTTTGAAAAATTGAATTACATATTTAAATCCGTGTTTGCAGAAATATTTTGAATAAAAACAATATAATACAAACATAATGCATAAGTGAAGAAACAATGAGGAAAAGGAGAAAAATAAGAGATTTCCCTGATTTCTAAACCAGTGCTTGGTTTTTGAATTCCAACCACAAAGAAGAAAATCAACATTTTATTCATTGAATATTTAAAAAAAAAAAATATTTTCATCTTGGCCCTTTTATACCAGATCATTAAGATCAGCTGAAAGTTTTTCCAATCGATATTTTCCTCTCGCGACGACTGGCAATTTTTTTGATATTAAAATAACAAGAAATATCGATCGACTTGGACACTAGATGGCCACGAGCTTTTTTTCTTCATGAGAATACTATAGAATTTATATACAATGCTCACAATAGGGATTTCTCAATCTTTCAATTATTGTCAATCATTGAGAGTGAGATTTTTGCTATATTTACTTTGGTAATTTGAAGTTACTTTTATACATTTAAATTACTTCTATAATTACAAAAGAGCCACTTTGTACTTATTTATTATGCATTTCGACCAAATTTTTTATGGTAAATATTTCGAGGCTTGGTAACAACAATTCTATTTTAAATTCTTTCGAAAGCAACTATACTATTTGGGTCTTATCTCGAGATAGAAACGATCAATGGATTGGCGATAGGTATAAAGTTGAATATTTTTAATTACAAACAAAAAATTCTTTTTTCAGCATTGATCGAGTAGTTTAAGTGCAGTGAAACAAAATAATAAGGTTTATTTTGGATACAAATTGAAAAGAGAAATTTTTCTTATTTCAAGGAAAAGAAAAGGTAGGTAATTGAGGAACACAAACCAGTCTATTGAAATCCAAAATAAATAAAATCATTGAGCTAGAAAAGCCTCATCAAAAAATGTGTCAAACTTCAATAGAAATGTATTTAAACTACAAATTAACGAAAAAAGAAATTTTGCAGAAATTTCTTCTCTTAATTGTTTCGTACTCCAGCTAAAGCCGCACTTTTCGATAAAAACTTTGCTTAGACTGTTGTGCTAAAAGCCCAATCGATGAGATTAATATGAAAAGAAAGACACACTACCAAATTTAATATAAGCATATGATTTTAAATGTTGCTATTTTCGAACATAAGCAAGAATATTTGAACGAAAAATGTAATTTAACGTTCATTTTTAGCTGAAGAAAGAAATAATTTACAAAAATTACAGTTCCACATCGAATAGAATGGTGAACATTCGCTAAAGGTGTGGATTGAAATTTCAATTTGTCAATTTTTTACATTTTAAGTGGACTTAATCTCGGCTAGTGGCAAACGGTAATGCCATGTAGTCACATTCGCCAATTTTTGTTGCAAGTCATAATAGGTGCCTAGAAGGCCCGCGTAGCCACCAGCTAGCATATGGATTTACTCAACAATGAGCTCAAATCAAACCCGATATGTCAATCCTCTACATGTCAGCTCCACTGGGCATGAGCCATGCTGGGACTATGAACATGTCTTAAATAAAAAAAACAATGACGCCGCAAAAATCCATGTCCCGGCAGTGATATACCCATACAAATCGAACTGCTGATTGGAGTGTGGTTTTGATGTTGGGCATTGTTCATGTCCAGTGGAGCCGACATGTTAGGAAACGATTTTCAATGTTTACGGGTTTACTACAAACCGATTCTCATTCCAAGGTTTAAATATAAAATGAGAAACATACTCATTGGAATACTTATAAATAAATCGTTTGCAAAATTCAATCATAGAGAAAAACAATTTTTTTCATATAATGTACATATCGAGTTTCGGGCTAGTACAACAGAAATATTCATTTAAGTAAATAATTACCCAGTTTATATTTCTTGAGCGAATAGTTATTTTCCTCCGTTTTTGGACACAGCAGGAGAGTAAAATATAAACAGAATTCCTCATATGGAAGCCAAAACAACTTTTTTTTTCTTCTTATATCATTTACTGCAAAAAAAAAAATAATTGATCAAGCGAATCCAATTTTAAAGTGAGGAATTTTTGAGAGGAATCCTGTTTATATTTCTGAGCCCTCAGAGTCCTCTGAGCTCTCAGAAATAAATAAATAAATTGGGTGGCGCAACAGCTCGTAGAGAAGCAGGGCCTAGTGACTTACAACTCTCAAAAATTTCCTGTGTGCGTGTTGTTCGCAGGATCTCAGAAATATAAACTGGCTAAATGGATCAGTGGATTTATCTAAGTTATATTATAAGAAAGAATTTCAATATGTTAGAAGTATTCGTTTCGAATCAGATATTTCAATAAATCAAAGTTATTCGAATAAGACCAGATCATTCGCACTCTATATTTGATGGTTTTTTTAAACATAATTAATATATGTTGTATGTTCATACATTCTCATTTGACGATATGAGTCAATCGTCATACATAAAATACGACAGAACAATCACAAAATGTTGGTGTTTTAAACTTAAACAAGAAAAAAAAAATTTTTTTGATTGACAATTTTTACAATTGAATAATTTAATTATCCCAAAACAATGAGTACATACATATACGTAATAAAAAAAAAAGAAACCGAGAAATAGTTATTAAAAAAATTAAAATGTAATAATAATTATAGAAAAGAAAATCAATAAAATTATAAATTAAAGTAAAATATTAAAACAAAAATCTAGTAACTGTTGTTTTACTTCGGGTTCAATGAAATATTGTTTTTAATTAAATTAAATAAAAAAAAATAACAGGAAACTTAAGGAAACACAAAATACATATAATTAATTTCCAGAAAAATTTATCTGCATTAAGTTTAACCCATCATTATAAAAATAAACAATCTTGTATATTTTTTTTTATCGTTATACTTTTTTTATTCTATTTAAATAATTAATTTATTTAACTTAAAAAAACTTTATCGAAAGTCATATGAATAAAATGTGAAATCAATTAATTTTAATTCTTTTTTTTGTATTAAAAAAAAATATGAAAAAATAAAACAAAATACAAGTAAAACAAATGTTTGAAAACATTTGAAACATAACATATAAACAAACAAAAATAAAATCAACTATGTGAATAAATTTTTATTATAAAAGCGATTTATTATTTTTTTTTGTCGTATCTCTTCCTTATTTTTATTTTTTGTTTAGTTGTAGAAACTTTAATTTTTATTTGTTTAGGCTTTTTTTGTTGTTATTAGTTTTTACAAAAGCTTATTAAAAATATAATTTTTTTGTTAAAGTATTTTTCTAAGGAAAGCTTTATTTTTGTTTTCTTTTAAATTGAATTCCCTGCGAATCAAATATAAGAAATTAGAAAATAGAACCGGGTTAATTGCAAATTATTTTTATTTGTTCAGCTTTTATTGTAATAAAATCGAATAAATTAATCGAAACAAAAATTTAAACATTTATTTTCTTTTAACTTAAAAAATAATAATTATTATTATAAATTGGTGGTTTCTGAATAAATTGATGTTATTGGTAGAAGTCTTAAGTTTATGATGTTTTTAATGAAACATAGAAGAAAGAGTATTGGATTCAAAAGTTCAGAGATTCATTTGAGAAATTTTAGCATTCGAACCTTTCATGATATACTCTGTGTTATATATGTATTTGATAAGGTTATTTATCAAAAAGTGATAGAATATTGTATTTTTTTTTATAAATTTTTAATTGAAACTTTGGATTTAGTGAAAATTATACCATTTTCTATTGAATAATTTTGCGAACTTAATCAAAACACGGTATATGTACAAATTTTCCATTGTCAATTAGATTATTATGTACCAAAGCTTATGAGAAAAATTATTGGAGTGCTCTGAACTCTTTCGAAGTAAGATTTTCGCCCAAAGTTGCTGACTTAACCTTAGTCGCGATTTTCCACTACTGCCAGATCCTCGAGAGAACTTAGACTATTGAAAATAAATACATTGAAAATACATACAACCCTTAAGTAAGGAACAATTGCGTTTCAGGGTTTTTATTTTCAGCAAGTTTCACCCGAACAAAATTTCACCCTAAAGTAACGTCATTTCAGTTTTAGCTTTTATTAAATTTCACCCAAAAAATGTTTTATGTTCGAAACATTTTTTTTTTTTATTTCGAATTACAGCAGTTACTCGTGTGCTAAATATTTTTGTTGATGTTTGTGTTCTAATCATTCTTTCATATTCAAAAATTTATTAATTATAAGACATTAAAAGTCTAAATATTTTATGAAGAGTGTTTGTGTGAACCTAGGGTCAAAAACTTTTTTAGCGAATGAACTATCTATTAAGGGGATATATGATTTAAAAAAAATGATGAAAAGGTAAATCGAGATACCTGAAGTGAATTATTATTTTATTAATAATTCGGAAAAAATAGTTAACAACATTTTACGAAATTTTACCCTTGTGTAATACTTTCTTTATACATCTAAAAATCCATGATTAACACTTTTTCCATATAGGTAAGGTTTTGTGAGTGATATTCAACATAAACCGTGACATTGACTCTAGTATCTGTGGTTTGAGTTACCTGGTTCTTCACGACCGCCACGGAAATAAAGTTTTAAAATACCAAATTCTAATATTTATCAATTACCAATTGATAATTATTGATAATCTTAATAGAGCTCACAGATTGATGGACTGGGTCGATTAACATAAAACTGGATATCTAGCATATTCTTCGGTGAGGTATATGAAATTAAATCGAAAACGGCTCTATGTCAGTTATGATTTGTAAAAACAAAAGAAAATGTTTTGACTGAAAGATACAGCCTACCTTAAACAGTAGTTTTAAATAAAAATAAGATTTGTTTTCTTTAACGGTTACATGGTACCCTTATTTTTGGTTGAACAAAAAAGCACTAAAAAACTCTTCAGAATGCCTTTGGATTGAGCTTCTATGTACTCTATACTCACTATACAGGGCAAGTATTTGTATCATTAGTACAAACAAGTATCGAGCTTAAGCATTGTGTGTATTTCATTCGTGCATCTCATGTATTTTGGTTTCAATAAGTAATAGTAAATTTGGTGAAAATTTAAAATCTTAAATACTAAAATTTTACGAAATAGTTATGAAGTAAATTAGCCAATTTCGGCTGACTTTACGAGTTATGTTAACAAAATATAAGTTAGCATTGTTACCATATTATCAAAAATCCAAAGGTGAGTTTAGTAGTACTTTATGGTTAAAGCATGCTTAGGTTCCACAAAATTAAACAATAGGACTACGCGTTCATGAATACACAAACAAAATAGGAATTTGCAAACCTACTTCCTTTTGTTCACGAACACTTGTTTGTAAACCTTGTAACTAATGACGTGCGAGCCATAAGCCTAAAATGCAATTGTTCCTTACTTCTCCTTATGTTTTGGTATATTCAATAGCCTTATGACCAATCCATCTCAATATATTTTAACAGTCACTTTTTATTCAAGTCCATATTTTCCTGTTTTAAATAACCTGAAAACATTGATTTGTCGCTACGATTACTACTTTTTGAAGTGAATTGGTAGGGCGAGTCCAGGGTAGACACTTACGTAACTTGGAAGAATCAATCAGTCTTAGGGCCAATTTTTGAATAATCAGTTAAATATCAGATAGTACTTATCTCTAAGATAGAGCCAACATTTCTTAAATTGATGATTGAAAATTGATTCTTATTCTGCAATTTTTCACGTGAGAGATTGCATGGTCCTATATGTCAGAAGAAAATAATTGTTTCCCTTCAGTATTTCTAAAATAAAAAGTAGTAACGTTTTGGACTCGATTGAATATTTTAAAAAGTAAACGAATTTGGCCTTTTAAGTTGAATGAAACATTAACGGAACTGACCTTGAGCACAATTGCATATGGAAAATTTTACTCAACTGTATTCGTTGTGTGGAACTTAAAGAGACAAACGGGATTTTAACGACGACATTCTTCTCATGCGTTTTTTTTTAAAGGAAAATACCGGGTTTTGTCTCAATGCCACAGATTTGTTGTCCAGAAGTCAATGAAAATAATTTAATACCCGCTATCCGATGTTGATAATTTTATACTCAGCCAATTTGTTTAGAAATCACCAATTTAAATATAATATGGATTCAATCTTATATTAAATTTTACATACGCTGGCCTCTTTTTTTTCTTAACAAAACTTTGATAGTTTATTGAATGTTATTTTTTTTTATTATTTAGCGCATACATACATTCATGGGTTATGTTTGGTCTGAAGAAATTACCTAGGTGCAATATGCTCTAGTAAATGGCAGCATATGGAAGTAGTGGGGCTTCCAAATTATAACAAACAAAATAATTATGCTTCCTTTGTATGTTCTTGCAGTAGCCCTCGTGTGGAGAAATAGATTTTTTTTTGACAACATTTAAAAGAGAACCATTCGAGGTGTGAACTCTTTACAGTTTACTTTATTTTTAAACTTTAGAAGCAGTAGTATATAAAGAATATACGGAGAGCTAGCGGCGACTTTACTTCCTGATTTCAGTAAGGATGAAACATTTCCAAAAGAACGCCAGACTTACACTCCGATTCCCTCAGTTAATTCTACATTTTTACCTTGAAGGTGGTGGAAAAAGTGTTCCTTTAAGTACATCATTTCTGAAAGATTTATCTTTTCATATATTACTCATTGATCTAATATTATAGATTATATATTATATACTAGAAAAAAGAAGGTTTAATACATTTTAATCGTGAATGTAATACACTCATATATACATGGTGACTCCCGTAAGAAGGGACACAGAGATAGGGCACGCAGGCTGTTCGAAAGTGACAAACAGGGGATCTAAAACATAACTTGATACAATCGAATTTAGAATCGAGTGGTGGTTCTTTACTTGACTCAGTAGATGGTTTTCTATTCAAGTGAACCAAATAAGTAACAGCTTATACTCGATTCTATCAACTCAACTCGATTGTTTCAAGTTACGTGCTGGTACTCCAAAATCAAATTGAATTTTGAAATATGTAATAATATTCTACATAGTAAGTAGTTGTAAGGGTTAATTAGTAAATTTTTTTAGATGAAGAGGTTTATAACTTGGGTCTTAACAATCGAATCTCTAAGGTTAAGATCTTAAAGTTAAGGTGAAATTACAGACTACATTAAAGTATACAAATTATTCCAAAAATAAAAACAGATGTTGTAGAGTAAATTCCAAAGGAAAGACGCTAGGGTTGATTAAGTGACGAGCATTAAGTGTTATACTGTTCGACACTTTAAAGAAATTATAAGTATGATATTTGAATGTTTTCAGTATATGTACATATAACATACAAACCATATACGGCACGGTAGAGTGGTGTAAAGGTATACAAAATCATGACTGGTATTGTTGATGGGTCTTGAATTTTTCACTGTCCATAATTATCAACAATATATGTAACTAGTTTTTTTTTTTAATGAATCAGTCCCACACAGAACAAATCATTTGTAAAGGGTCGTGTGTTTCATCATTAGTAAAAATTTTGCTCTTAACTTTTCTACATTCATGAACTAAATTTTGTTCATACAAAAGCGAAATAAATCAATCAATACGCTATTCCCGGTTTGTTAGCTTTGAAAAGTTTTCTGTTCATGTCAAGTTAACAATTTTGACGATTTTGTCAGCCAGTTTTATCATTGCTGAAACGGTGCTCAGTTGTGTAAAATAACATAAGGCTCACCATCAGGAAACCATTCTTGTACCTAAGCCAGAAGCAAAAGTGGTGACATTGACGATTTTTTTGATTGGCTGTCTCTAAGAACTTTTGGAATGTTGTTCTTATGAACAGGTCTAAAGACCTATCCCATATAAAAAACATAAGGTTAGAGAAACGAAATTCCAGTTTTTCCTTGAAAATAAGAAAAACTTGTAAGCTTGAGTCTAATAAATTTGACTTAATAATCTCAATATTTCTGTTAAGAAAAAGTTAGTTTTGTTAAAGAATTATTATTATTATTATTAATTTGTTAAAAGAATTAATTCTTTTGACAAGTTTAATACGCTCTTGTCTCCTTAAAGAATTCGCCTTCTTTTGACAAGTCCAGCTTCGTTTTTTTCATGTCATGAACAAATCGACACGACTTATAATGCTGAACTAAACTACCGATAGTGATAAAAGAATGAATAATCAAAGTTGCAAATAGTAGATTCAAATTGTTGCAACTCAGTACCCGCTGTATTTTGGTTCAACTGTAGCGACTCTCATTTCCTCCTGTTTAACAATTTGATAATCGACAGCTTTTTGTCGCTATATTTATATCAAGTCGGTATTTTGCTTTTTGTACTAATTTTCTTGTACGCTTGTGCCCTTAGCTTAGAAATACATTTTCTAGAACTCGATCGTTACATCATCGTTGATGTTAGAAAATAGAGTTTTTGCATTCACTTTATCTATCGCTATATTAGATAAAAGCTTTTTTTTCTAAGCGAAACTAAAAGCAATAATTTCCTTAAGGCTCTTGATTGTAAAACTAATATTCTGTTTTTACTTTTGATATGATTGGTTTTTATTTTATTATCTCTGCAAGTAGGTACCTAAGTTCTCTTCTTCCCTAACAACAAACATTAATATAAATTAAATTCAAAGAAAACTGATAGGAAAGAAAGTAAAAAAAAACAAACATTCAAACTTTCCTTTAAAATTTTTAACAAATTTCTTATAGAAAATCATCAAAATGTCTTTTTCATCAACAATACCCCACCATTGGAAATAACAACAAGTACTGCTGAGGCAACAGGTAAGACATCAACTACAATAACAACACTAACATCACCATCATCATCTGAATCAACAACCACAACATATAACTGCAATTCAACAACAAATTTTCTACTAGCAAATCATCATAATCATCCTTCATCAACAATAACTCCATTTCATCATCATTTAAATGACATGTACGAATATAATGTGTCAAAATTTAATAACGACGACACCAATAATGGAGTCAGCGTTAGAAAAATAACAATTAACTGTACCACAACTGCCACTACAACACTTATCAATAAAAGCGACAGAATCCTACTACCACCGTCAACGCCAAAAGTTATGGAATCACAAACAACAACAACTACAGCACCAATTATGACTGCAGCCTTATGTAGGCAACACTCAAACTTACCGTTAAGTGCGGGACTCAAATCAATGTTGTCGAAAAATTTCAAAACTCGTCCAAGACGAGAATCGACTTAAACAAAAATTATGGTCAATGAACTGTTTTTTTTTTTTTAAACTGTATTTCTTTTTGTATTGGTGTATGTTTAAGCATAACGAAATGTGAATACTTTTTTTATAAAATAAAATAAAAAAAAAAATGATTGCAAAGAAAGAAATTGAAATAAGTAAAAATGTGTGTGTTTTGACTGTCTTTAGGAAGTATATACAGAAATATGAAAACAATTTGAAATAAGACAACCATATATTTTGTATTTGTAGGTTAATAAATAACTAACCAAAAAAAAATAATTTCTTATCCAAACAAACAAAAATAAAAATTATAAATGTATGTAAAGGAGAACACAAAAACGATCTAGTGATTAAGTAAATTTTTCTGTGGTAAAAAGCATATTATATATAAAGAAATGTTGGAACGCAAACCGTCTTCAAAAATAAAAATAACAAAAAAAAAACATACAATTCAAAAACTAAAACAAATTGTAGAATACTCGTATACATGAAAAAAAAAGAAAACATTTTAAGAACTTATTAACAAAATTTACTTCGGAAGCTTAAAAAAGAAACAAAATGTTTTGGGCAACTGGGTGATTTGTTGGAAGTGGTGTTCATAAATTCGACTAAAATAGCAATCTCATTTTCACTGTTTTTAAAGTTATGAAATTCACAACTGAAGATCTACAAATTTTAAGCTAAAGAATTTATTCAAATCTAATTTGCTAACTCTTTGCTCTTGACTAGTTTATACCAATCAGTAAATAGATATCCAGGGTCCGTAATACAAATGGTTCCGAAATTAAATTTAAATTTATGATTTAGATTTCGACAAAATTTGTATTTCAATACATTATTTGCATCTTGTCATTATGAATGGAATATAACATCATTCAAATGTTCTCCATGGGAATTCTTGCAGGACTCGATTGTAACAAGAAAATGTTCGATGACTTTTTCGACACATACATATAGGATGGTTACTCGGCCATAGCTTAACAAATATTCGTTTTGAAAGCGTCAGCTGGCTTTGGTTTTTGAGTAAGTTGAGCTTAATAAGGGTGTAGGCTGTAGATGCAAATGCAAATACAATTGTTGTCTTAAATGATTAGACAAATGGCACACAAATTAGCCTAACAAGGCATCTTTTTTTTTAAATATTTTGATTAATTTTAATCAAGCGTTCTTGTTGGACTGATTTCGCTTCAAAAACAATAAATTTATTTCCAGCAAATCATCTTCCCCAAAATTAACTACATAAAGAAAAAAAAAAAACAAATAATAATCATATAATGAAAAATAAAATTTCAATATGAATAACAAAATGCATGACAAACAATAATATCTATAATAATTATATTTTATTATAAATTTATTTTCAGTGTCTTCTAATTTGTTTGAAAATTTCCATTCATCGTTTGTTTTATTTTTATTTCAAATAACTGAAAATTAAATTTCAATTTACATAATTATAAAATATTTGTTATTGATTAAAAATCATCATCATCAAAATTATACCTCTCTCTTGTGTAATCTTAAACTAACCACATCTTCGTTTTTTTTAACTTTTCATTAATTTACTAAAATTTATTTAAAAATAGAAATTTGGTGGTACTTTGGTGGTACTTTGGTGGTACTTTGGTGGTAAAATAAGTAATATTCACAAAATTTTTGTTTGCAATTTGTAATCTTTTTCTTAGAGCTTATTTTAAAATAATTTATTGATATATGTAGAAAAGAATATTAATGATGTTATATCGATTCGAATATGAATTTTTGTTCTTGAATTCCAACTCGCTTTAGAAATCATTAACTAATTTGCTTGAAAATACCAATGAAGAAACTTCTGTTTAACGCTTCCAAACATTTCGCTTATTCAATTTTAGAATTTCGGTGATTGATACCTTTTTAATAGGACGACATGGCTAGGACGAAATTATAACTGTCGGATAGGTACAAATGTGGTCGTACAAAATCAATCGAATACTAATTGCGGATTTCTATTTTTCGTACAGGGCCCCTAATACGAATTACGATTATAGCATAGTTTACAGTTCCGATGCGAAAAAAAAATCAAAATTTTTAAAACGATTTTCCACCTATTCTGCGCACCAAGTTGAATAATATTCAAGGTGAAAAACGTTTGCTTTGGCCTAAACCACCCATTGAGTCATTAATTTACCCTTAATTGACAAACTATAGGCCTAAAAATGGAAAATAATTATTTTTGGATGCGAAAACCATTTGCATGCAAATAATGCCTTGAGGTGAATATATTTTTTTTTCGGAAGTATAAACCGACCATCAAAAAAAAAAAATATTTTATTCACCACACTTTTTTTCGCATGCAAATCAATTGCCGGTCCATTGTTTTGCATGACATTCCATAACAGCATTGTTTTTTTTTTTGCATGGAAACTGTAAACCAATCATGCAAACAATTAATTTTACATTTCACCTCAATTATTTTTGACATGCGAGAATATTTGCATAGATTTTTTTTTGCGCACGGGAACTGTAAACTAGGCTTATCGTTCAAAATCCAACGTTATCTTAACATTGCGATTACGTCTTACGATAGTCGTTTTATTTTACGACTGGTTTTGGCGGTTGTCTTTTTATAGTTTTGACACATGACTTTATGCAACTGCCATATATTTGTTATGTTTGTTGTTAGGGTTTAGATTTTTTGATTTTATCTGGCAATATTTTCAAGCATCCATACTCGTAAATCACAATAGGTCAATGTCGTCACTATCGTTTTCTTAAGAGTGTTCCGGACTGAAATGGTGATTTCATGAATAAGATTGCGAAGCGTGTACTTGTCCGATCAAAGCGATTAAGGTGTCTATGGACAGATAAACTTATTTTCTATGCCATCATTGGTAAAAGCCTCTAAGAAATCGAGAAAATGGCTAAAATGGCTGTTTTTCAAAGCAAATGTAGCCTACACTATAGGATTTTTTGCAAAAAAATGTTTACTGACATAAAATTCCATATTTTTATAATGCCACTATTGGAGAACATTTTTAATTTTGTACCTAATAAAAATTTTAATAATGCAAAATAAAAATGCTTGGGAATTTTGAAAAAACCCATTTTTGACAGTCAATTTTGTATACCTAACGGTATTTTTTTGACAAATTTTTTTGCAGTGGATATAAATTCAATATATTATGCATGATTTTCATTAATTATGTAATCATATTTGTATCATTTGATATTGTAATTTTTAATTCTTAAAATGAACTTTTTGATAGAAAACTTATGTGAATTTAGAAGTTAAAATCAGTTACTTTTAGAAATTTTTTTTTTTAATACAATAATACGCCTACTAGTGACCAATTAGTAAAAATGCAAAGTTTTATAAAACAAAGTATCTGATGAAAGTGAAAAAAAACGGTCTTATATATGCAAAAAAAAAAGTTAGCAAATGACTGGTTTTGTTCAGTTCGGAACACTCTTAAGTATCGTTTTTTGCCTTTGGTTTCATAATTCGTTTACTTTTGCTTTCGTAAGTGAATAGCCCTCTGCGCCCACTTCACTTAAACTAATCTAACAATTAGTACAATCAGTGGCGTAGTTATTTAGAAAATTTTGCGTCTCAGGGAAAAAATAATCTGGAGCCCAAATCATTCAGAAAAAATATTCTTAAGTATTAAGGATCCCCCAAACCAACGCGAAACATTCGCCGACGACGCGAAATCATTCACAATAATACAAAATGTGAAAGATACACAATGCTACACAACAACAAAAAATCGCCTTTGCGAATGATTCGCTACGAATTCGCGTTGGTTTGGGAGAGCCTTTAGAATAAGGAATTTTTTTGTTATTGTTTGTGTGTGAAAATTAACTTTGCTTTAACACGCTTTTAATAGTCCTCTTTTATTTGTACTGGAATAATCGTTGCTAACTCTTGAATTGAATTGAATTGAAGTTTAGTAGTAATTTATGAATGTAGTACCTCGTGGCATGATGGTTAGTGCGTAGGACTGTCATGCCGAAGGTGTGGGTTCGATTCCCAGCCGCTTAAAACAAGAAATGTTTTATCCTAGGTACTGCCTCTTGCGAGGAACTGACAAATCCTCTAAGAGTAAACTTGTCATAAATAAGTGCGGCTCATTTAGCCGTTCGGACTCGGCAAAAAACTGTAGGTCCTTTCCTTCCTGCCAACAAAACGCGCACAGGAATGGTTGAGAATTGTAAGTCACTAGGCCCTGGTTCTCTACGAGCTGTTGCGCCACCCAATTTATTTATTATTTATTATAGTAATTAAGTAAAAAATAAGTGTGATGTAAATTAAACTCCGAAATAATTTTCCTGATAATCTTCTCAGTTTTTTTTTAGTTCTGATTAAAAAATTGTTATTTCCTAATTTCAACTCGATGAACAACGGAAATTGTTTTGCCGCCTTCCAGCAATTGCGCCCTAGGTAACGGGTATTGAGGAATAAGTGTAGACTCGTTTTATATTCGTGTAAAATTTAAAACTCCTAAAAGCTCTTTCAGAAATGGTCTAAAACAATTTAACTAAATGTTTAAACGTGCGGATTTGGCAATAAATCTACCAAGGCCTAGTACCGAAAACGAAATTGAAATTGAATTGAATGTCAAGTACTACCAAGGTTTTCCTTGTACGCGCTTTCTGCAATAGCCTCATCGTTTTAACAAAATAACCCCTATTTTGTTCATAACGTGTATGTGGGCAGTTTTTTTTTCTCAAAAATTAAGACAGTTACAAAACGGATTCTAACGGATCTTCCAACAAGATGTTTATTTTTTTTAACTGCCACGCAGGTCGTGAAAAAATGGCTGTATTGCATTAAAAACTAGCTGAACGAGTGATTTCGCGAAATAAGGAGTTTAATTTGCAGCGTAGATCATTACCACCATTAGATTTGTTTTCTTTGGGGTTATGTCAAAAATAAATTCTATGCCAATGCACATGTGAAAACGTGATGCAAAATCTCATCAAAGGAATACGCATTTGTAGGCAGATTCGAGGCGGTCAAATTCGGCAGGCATTTGAATCCATTATTAACAATTAAATAAAAATATCTCAACTTTTATGATTTGTATCACCACTTGAATCCTCTTATTGGATTACCCTCTACTTAATCTACTTACGATGTGATGTGTAATAATAACCGTATAAAGCAGGTTTCTTCTATGTTTTATTGAAACTAAAAACAAAAAATTTAAATTCCGATCTCTATACACAGCCGATAGCTAGCTCAATTTTTTCACCCAACGTAAACGGTATTACTTTTAGTTAGAATAGGGTCGACCATACTAAACCAACTGCAAACAAAAATGTTATAATTTTGGATCAAATTATTTTGCTTTTATCATTAAATCATTGTAAATTCTACGAAAAGTGTATTTTAATTAGCTTCGTACTTCATTCATTGGACTTACCCAATAGTTCAGTAAATAGAGGTAAAAAAGGGTGTTTTAGTCGGGTAGTTCTAAATTCTTGATATGTCATTAGCGTGCCATAAATTATTGTTGGATCAAAGAAAAATTGTAGGCTTATATGGACTTATGGTTTATTCATTAAGAATAGATTTACGACTCAATGGGTGGCTTAAGCCAAGGCAAACATTTTTTGCCTTGAATATTAGGCACGGAGTAGGAGAAATTTTGTTTTTTCTTTCGCGTAGAACTGTAAATTGTGTATAGTAGTGCAAATAGCAAATACTAAAATACTAAAGTCGTTGGTCTGACCCTCTACAAGTTTAAAGCAAAAGTAAAAGTGGGATTTTTCAAAACGCCAAAATTTCCAGCGCGGATTTTTTTTTTAAAGTGGGTTGAAGCTTTATTTCTTCTTTTATTTTGAAAAATAGTGACAACTATGAATTTAAGATATTTAGGAACATACTTCGTTCATTTTGATTTATAAATTTCTCAAATTTGTAATAAAAAAAATACAAAATATACCTACCTTTTTACCATCAGAATACTACCAATTTTATTTAAACCAGTAAATGATTGTGTACAATGTATAGAAAAATAGAACAATCTAACAATTGTTTTTTTAAATACGTATGTACTCACATATTAGTATTTTCCTTAGTCGCTTTTACTCTATTGATTATTTAAATGATCATCTCCAACCTGTTGAATTCATTGGTAAAAACACTTAACACCAAAAACCGTTAAAAATATTTATTATTATTGTCTAGGTATTTAAACAAAATATAAATTTTTAATATGTGTTTTTCTGTTATTTTCTTTAATTTACTTTTCTTTGTTTAATTCCATGCTGCCGATATATTGAAATTCTAAAAATAAAAATATAAACAACATTTTTTATATTCGAAAATAAAAAAAAAACTACCCAAAACAAAAAATAACCACTACGCAAATGTATGTATACCTACATCTTTTTATTTTCTTTTTTCTAAACAAACATTTAAATTAAAAATAAAACTTTGAATTTTACAAAATTGCTTCCATTTTCTTTGCTTGAATTTATAACTTTAATTAATTTTGTTTTTATTAAATTTAATATTCTTAAATTATCTTTAAAGGACATTTGTCATCTCCAACCAGTTGCCTGACATTTAATCGCTATCGATTGTTATCGGAAAATGATTTTAGTGAAATTTCTGATGTAATTTCTATTTAATAAATTTATGTTGAAGTTGTATCAATATAAATGAGAAATTTAAAGTAAATAATAAGAATTTGTTCACCTTTTTTTTTAATTGATGTTTTTGCTAAGTTGATTGATCCAACTTAATTGTTTGGTCTTTAATGGGTAAAGAAATAAATGGGGCATCTCTGCTTTTGGCAGCAAGTGATATGAAAAAAATCTTGATTGCATTTGCACGAGGACTTACTTAGTTTCTTATAGGGATCTCTTGCTTATGCTTCCTTATATTCATACCATCAGCCAAGTGAAAGTTTGGCAAAAGTTATTAACAAAAATATTATCAACAAAAATTAGTTTAGAAGTTTTTCAACGTGAAGTTGATACAGAATGATGTTTGTTTTCCACCCTACCCCACAAAAAAAAGAAAACATGAACAAATTCTTAAAAACTGATCCAACTTTTCCAAGTACTTACGAGAAAATAAAAATAAAAATATTAATTGCATGTACCTATTACCTCTTTTCTACTTATCTATTATCTTTGTTCTAATTTCTTTTCTCCGTTCCATCTGCTTGTTTGGCGTCCATTTTATGTTGATTCACTTGAATAATTAACAACGCCAGTGTATATTTTATTTAGTTGAAATCATCCTCCTCATCATCGCTTATTTTAACAAAATTTGATTTTAGTTAACTATTAAACGTTAAAAATGGGATAGTTTCAGATTGAGTTTTACAAATCAAAATACCTTGGTACTGTTGTTGGCCAATCAAATGGTTACGATTGTGTGTCTCGAGAATTGTTTTCGGAGTTTTTCTATATATGTACTCCTTTTCCTATTCGATTGGGCTGTTTTCCTAAATGTTGACATTATATTTTTTTTTTGAAGATGTATTAATATAGGAAACGGGGTTTTATTTTTTGCTCGGAGCAGGGCATGGAGCAGAGCTTGAGCGATCGCAGTCTGCTCTGCGCAGAGTAAGATCAGAGCTCTTCGATATAATTTTGAAACACATCTAACAATAAGCACGATTCGATCAAATTTAGTATTGAATTTTAATTTTTATCTGACAGCTATCTATCTACTCAATCAAAAACTCGACAAATTAAAAAATCTGAACTGAAATTTGATGTGTTGAACGCGGCGATTTGAAAATTGAAATGTTTTGAAAAAAGAGTGAAGTTGGCTGCTCTTATCTTTTTACTCCATTGTCCCCTTTCACACGAAGAAACAAGTTGCTGGAGAGTTTTTTGACGTTTTCTTTTAATTTCCTTAAAAATCCCTTGTACCTTTCACACGAGGAAGCAAATCTCCAAGCAATTTTTGGAATTTCCTTTGAAAGTCTATTGGTTAAACACACCTTAACCTAGATGTGAAAGGAAATGTCAAAAAAATCTCTTCAAATCCTCGACCGGGGAGATTTTGTTCACCCCACTTTCCTCCTGCCCTTCTCACCCAGGAACTGAAAGTTGCTGGTAACTCAGTTTCCTCGTGTGAAAGGGGACATTCGCTTGATCCTTTTATTAGAATTTTTTGTTAGTTCAGAAAAATAATTTCGAGCGCTGAAAACACGCTTGGTTCAGAAGTTCAGCTGTTCAAAACATGCTCGACATGCTCAGACTCTGCTTAGAGTTCTATTCTGAACTGAAAAAGAAACGCATATTCTGAGCTCATGGATCGTACACCGTACTTTGATTGAAAAAAGAAACACAAGTTGAGCTAAAAACGAAACAGAACTTTTTTTTACAGCTCAGTGTTATGCTCAGAGTGCTATGACATCTTTCAAATGGCCGCCGCCCGGCCCGCCGCGTCGTGACTCCGCTGCGTGGTGCGCTTCCGATAGGTACAGTCTTTGATGGCTCGCGTACATGAAGCTGAATTTGACGGATGGCACAGGTTGTTCTGATTTTGAGGGCACTTGTCGTTTGCGGCTTATTGGAATGCGACTTTAAGAAACCCCATAGGAAAAATTTTAGGGGCTCAAATCGCATGACCTCGTTGGCCAGTTCACACCGCATCTGCGTGAGATAACCATGGCATCAAATCGCTCGTGTCGTGTAGAATGTCCATTGTCGCATCAGCTGTGTGTCACGTAAAGCCCCGTCATGTAGTTCATATCTATATCACCAAATCTAAGCCCGTCAGTAGTTCTCTTAATCCCGCCTTAATCTCGTGAAAGCAAGCTCTTCACACCCGCCTCATATCAGTCACCCACAACTGAAACAGAACCATAAAAGAAACGCGAATGTGTGAACGCTAAGTTGACTTTGTATGCCCTAGACAGCCTAGATTGAACTCGTGCCTTTGGTTTACGGACGTACCGTCTTTCCCCTATCACACGAGAAAAGTTTTTGAAACTTTTAGTTTCTAGGTGAGAAGGACACGGAGTAAAGTGCATTTGACATGTGGTGCGATCTGCGGATACGAATAAATTAGCTTAGGAAATTCCAAAGCCTAAATACCAACAAATTCATGTTTTAATTTTGCGACAAAGTGAAAAACACAGCCTTAAATTAGCGTAAATTGTAAAATTTAGCATTTTAAAGTGCCTCTACACTATCCCACAAAGTATTAACACATGTCAGAATAAAGTGGGAAGAAATTTCATACGACTGCCAAATTTGTGTGATGTAACTGACTTTCATATTTTCCTTCCACACTTGCATCAAAAACTAGTTTCACCATAACCTCAAACGCCCAAGTGGGATAGAAAGTGTGATGGTTTTAGAACTGATCCTAAATATTTTCATGTATTAACACATGTCAAATCGTGTCGGATGCGCTGTCAAGTTGTGTGTGATGAAATTTCATATTTTGTTTCCACACTATTATACATGATTTCTTCACACTTTTTTGACATGTGTTAATACTCAGTGGGGTAGTGTGGAATGGCTATTACGTGACCCTGACCGACAACATATTTTCTGCGAACTGTCAAACTTTTATTCGCAATCCAAAGCATCAGGATGCATTCCACAAATCTGCGAATGAAAAATTCACTCGAATTTACCCTCAAATTTGTGTTGCAGCCATTTTACTGGTTTATTATGTCCGTTTGGTAACGTGAAATTTTCACAAAATTTCCCAAACTAAGTTTTTTTCTCCTATTGATTCTGGCAGCAAAATGTGAAAATTTGCAAGAAATTTCAAGTTAACAAACACACTTACACGGTGCCGAACCTGGAACTTTTGCCGCCCCAGGCAAATTCAATTTTGGCGCCCCAAACTTAAAAAAAAAAAAACGAAAATCGAACAAATTAATATTTAAAAGTTTTATTTAATACATTTTAAGGATTTTCGATAAAATAATTTTACAAAATATTGACATTAAAATGCTGCTCTTCGCGATTTCATTTTTGCAAATCTTGTAGCGATTTCTTCTTCTTCAATACGATTCAGCATGTCTTTTTCAATGGAAATTGTTGCCAAGACTGTTAATCGTTCTTCAGTCATAGTTGAGCGTAAATATGAGTTTATTATTTTAAATTTTGAAAAACTAGCTTCCCCTGTAGCAACACTTACAGGAAACTTTAAGAGAATTTTTAACGCAGTTGTTAAATTTGGATACAATTCAAGCAAATGGTTTGAAGCTACATAATTTAAAATTGATAGTGGTTTGAGTTCAGTAAGATTTGACGTTTGATTCAATATATTAATTTCACTCAAGAGATCCCTAGCTATTACATCTTTTTGAACTTTGTCGTCAATTCTTGCTGTTAAAATTGCTTGAAGTTTAATCTTTGTAGCAATATCTATAGCGTTCTTGTATAATGCTTCAAATAATGATTCCCCAGAACGGTTTGCCTGAAAGTACTGCCGCAGTTTATCTGAATGTTCTAAGCATGTTAAAAAGTCCATGGATTTTGACAGAAGTATTTTTGAAAGGACGTTTATTTTTCCTGAAAACTCATTCGAAATAATCGTTGACAAATTTAAATTTGTATATGCGTTTACCTAGTTGAGTTGCTTTGAAACTTGAATTTTCATCAAATTCTGCACTTTCTGCGATTTCGATTAAAGAATCATAAATTTTTGATAAATTTTCTTTAAGACAAGACAGTTAGTAGCTTTTGCTCTGCTTGACCAACGTGTACCCGACATTCAGATCTGGAGAAGTAAAAAATTCTAAAATAATTTCCGCTGTTGTCATTGTCAGATTAAAAAAGGGTAATTCCATGAAAAAGTGGACATGAAGATAGAAAAATGAAAAATTTATCTCGCCCCCTGTCTATTTTTTCCTAGTTTTAAAATTAGAATAGCAAAATATCCTTCAAGTAACAAACATACGGCTGAAAATAAAATGAAATTCTAAAAGGCGTAGCCCTAAATTTTTAAGTTAGAAACGTGAAATAACGTGAGTTACCGACTTTTTGTAACGTGAGTTACCATGTATTTTATTAAATTTGTATAAAATATTTTCAATAATTTAAAATTTATGTACAGATATAAACAGGCTGATAAGTTCTTATATCTAATTCAACAAGCCAGTTAAGCCTTATTGGTTTGTTTAATTTTTAGAAAATAGGCATTGTACTGCTACAAAACCCGTGTCCGAATATGGTAACGTGAGTTACCAACACGTTTTAGTATTTTTTAATAAGAAAGAATTTATTTTTCCCAAAAATTAATTTTTTTCCTAGCAGTCGAAATCATTACCATGTAAAGCGGTTAAATTTTGTTTTATTTATATTCATATAGATATTGAAATTTTAATAAAAGAGAGCGCCAAACTCTCCCAAATGTAACGTGAGTTACCATGGAATTGCCCAAAAGTCAAATCTTTTGTATGTATGTTGTGTTTTTGTGTGTTGCGTTGGGACATAGCCTACATGGCCAACTTCAATGATTATATTTTGATGCTGTACAAACGCTGCACAGTTCGTGCAAGCAACGGTGAACGGCAACAAGCTTCCCAAATGTTAAATACTTTTACAGAGAGGTATAAGAAATAAATTTGTGTGTATGCCCTCGTATACCTGGAATGAACAACAAAGAAGAAAGAACAAAATACAGTGCAGTAGTTGCTGATATTGTTTTAGATTCAAGGAGACGCATTTGTGTTACCCTTTTTTCAGTTTTAAATTTGTTCCACCAATTTTGCCGCCCTAGCTGAGTGGCGCCCCAGGCAACTGCCTGTTTTGCCTTAAGGCAGGTTCGGCACCGCACTTACATATTTTTTATGACAATTCGCTTCTGTCGCCGACCACTCATGTGAAAAAATGTCAAAATTCGCGAACATTTGCAATTACCAGTTCGCTATTCGCAGCTTATATGCAAGGCACTTAAGGGGAGTGCACAAAATCTCCCCGGCCTACGATTTGAAGAGTTTTTTTTACATTCCCTCTCACTCTTCATGTAGTGTGTGTTCAATTAGTAAACTTGTATTTGTACTTGTTTCCTCGAAGTACAGGGGACTAAGGAATTGGACACACATGAAACAAGCTTTCACGTCTGCCAAGATGCAAAAACAATTTTTGAAAAATCTCATTTGGTAACTTTTCTGTGATATTTTGAAAAATCTGAAACTATCCCAGTTATTTTTGGTTTTCATTAAAATAATCTTATTTTGTTTTTGTTTTAAGTTGTATATATTTTAATTGTTTGTTGTGTCCTTTCAGGTGAATCTACTTATCTTTAAAAAATAAAACAATTAAAATAAAACTCATCCACTCATAAATGTAAATACAAAAATTAATGCGAAACAAATTCACATTCTATTTATTATATACATACATAAATGTATATAAATAATATATACATAATTATGTATATATTAAACTATATATTAAATGTATATACTTAATTTTATTACTTAATCATAATTTTATTTGATTTTTTTTTCTGTACAAAATAAATATAATTAATTTAAAGTTATTGTTTGTTTGTGTATATTATTATTATTATTACTATTACTATTTTTCGTTTTATGTTAAACAATTTTTATAACTATAATTATTATTAAAAAAAAGAACAACTTCTTCTTTTCTTTAAAAACACAGCGAAACCATTATGCTTTATAATATTATTGTTAAATTTTTTTTATCTTGTTCAATTTTTACAAAAAATATAATATGCAATAAACAAAATACAATTTTGCAACCATCCAGTTTAGTAATGAAGAAATGTCACGTTTTTTCTCCTTTAATTAATAAGTTGAATTTGCACTTTAATTTTTCTTACATGTTAAGTTTCTTTTGTCTTTTTTGAAAATGCTCTGTTTAAAACTAACATTTATTCTTTAGGTGAAATTTAAAACTTTGCCCAACATTACAGGATCTATAAGCAAATCAAAAAAGTTTAACGTAGTTTATAAATTATTTCAAATGTGTTGATTAAGTTTTTCTAAGAAAGGCTTTAAGGACTGATTTATTTATATTTTTTTAAATAAATTTTATGTTCCATTTATAAACCAGCAATAGGCATGATTTAATTTGACCGCTGATCTGACATCAGATCACAAAAAAAAAAAATGATCTTATGTTAATTTTGAAATATGTAATTTGTGTTGTATATATTTTTTAAAACTGCAATGCAATTCAAATTTGGAGGTGGAAAGAAACGCCGAGATTTTTAAATCACGCTTATTGTAGTTGCTGAAAATTTGATAAGTTGAAACTTAACACATTAAGGAGTTCAACAACTGTAGCTGTGAACATCAGACATATGGGCATTTTGCATAGAAATGTGGATTTAAATTTATTTTTCAAAATTTGCATTGAACAAAGAATTGAAAATTGTCAAGATGTGGTATTCTTATTAGCCCAAATGTGTCACCTCGTGGCAGTTGCTTATCAACGTCGAACATTATACTGTAAGATAACTTCACCTATGTTAACAAATTGCTACCAATTCCTTAATAAAGCATAGTTGACAGTTCTCATGCGAACAAAAATCAAAAATTACTTTTTTTTATTAGTAATTATATTTGGTTGCAAAAACCATTTGCATGCAAACGAGGTATTTTATTCAACACACTCGCATGCAAAACAATTGTTTTTCATGACATTCCATGTAAGCAATGGTTTTTTTGCATGAAACTGCAAACCAATCATGCAAACAATTAGTTTTGCATTTCACCTCAATTATATTTGACTTGTGAATATTTGCATAGATTTTTTGCACACGCGAACTGTAAACTAGGCTTTAACTGAAAAAATTTGTAATAGTTAGATACACTGAAAAAAGCGCCTGTGAGACATGTCAAATGTCTGAGATTTGGCTTGTTTTTTAATTTTGTATAAGTTTCCATACCAGCCACTTGTTAAAAACTTAAAACTTACTAAAATATTTGTACATCAGATATTTACATAATATGCATACATCTTGAAAATGGTTACGTCTTTTCATCTAAAATACATATTAACTTTTCTGCTGTTTTACAATTGCTGAAATGCTATATTTAGTCCTTTTCCTTTAAGCTTTGGTAAAAATGAAAAATTGTGCAAGCAATTTCTAAATAGTTACAACTAGTTACAGGGTTGACCCAGGTTTTCTTGACAAGTCTAAGTACTACAAACAAAATTTGGGGGTTTCGGTTCTCAAAAACCAAAGGGTCCTCAATTGTGTTACTGAGGCAAGCAAGAAACAAAATTTGTTTTAAAAATAAATCAAACAAACCATTGCTTCCATTTTCTATTTCTATTTGTTAATTTAAAAGTAAATGTATGTATTCCTTGAATTTCTTTTTCAAAAACAAGAGAATTTCCTGCAGCACGTGAATCCACAACAACAAAATGTTTCACAGCTCATGTCACTTTGAGAGTTTATTCTTTAGCTCCACTCGCCCCAGCAAAAAAAAACTAGATCTACTTCAGGGCGACCCTAGGTCTCAAAAAAACACAGAATTTTCGGGGCAGGGTGAGTTCAGGGTTATCATAAAAGGCATTGGGGCGACCCAAGGGCGACTCAGGGATCAACGAACAAATTTATTTACAGGAATTGGCAAGCAACGTTTTTTTTTTTTTTTTTTTACAAAAAACACCCATCAGTAGGCACCACAATGCCAGCTCAGAATTTAATAATTAAGGTTTTAAAAATTCCCCATCGTCACTTTTGTGGAGAATTAGTCAGTTTTCGAATGACATCTCAGTGTTTCCTGCAATATAAATGTGAAGAGGATTTCTCAGGGAGAATTTTTCGTTTTTGTTGACATTGGATGACGCATCCACTGAACTTAAACTATGTCCGGGTTGCGAAAATGTTTAGTGACAAAAATCTATACTAGCAGAAAAACCCATTTCCATGCAAACATTTTTCAATGTTGATAGAAAGACGACTAAAGTGCGGTTCAAAGCTTTATGTTTTGATTTATGAGATTAACCTTTTGCGAACTATGCTGGTTCTGGTACCTATAATATAGGTATATAGGTATTTGGTACCTATAATTTCTATGTTAATTGCTTTCGAATTTCGGCAATTTCATCCGATAACTATTTATCATGTGCACAAGTTTTGCTGGATGTTAAAATGTTATTTTTATTTGAAATAATAATTATACAGGGTGATTGATCTAATGTATAAAGTGTGACAAATTTCAGCGTGTAGGTTAGGTCGAAACAATAAACAAATCGTATGGGAGGAGGTTTACCCCCCCCCCCCCCCCCATGTTTAGGCAAAAGGGGCAGTTTTCCAAAAAAAATTACTTAAGACAAAAAAATAATATTGAAAAATAACGATTATACTTACAACGGCACGTTTCGTAAATCCAGAAATCAGTCCAGGGCATGTATTACTAATTACGATTATCGTTCAAAACCCATCGTTATCGTTACTTTGCGGTTATGTTTTACGATAGTAGTTTTTTTTTTGTTTAAACGATGCTCGTTTTATTTTACGACTGCTTTTTGCTACGGTATTGCTTTTGCTTTGATTTCGATGCTATTATCTTTTATCAAAAGGAAACGCATAACACGTTTAGTATGTATAAGCAATTAGCAAAAATCAAGTTTTATTAATATGTATGAGCAAAACAAGCTTTATGAACAGCAATCCAAACGAAAGCAGATCATCGATGATAGTTAATAAACAAATTGGAGCTGATGCATTTTTATCTTCTTTCGGTATGGTTTTCATCCTCCACTGTAGGTATTTATTTTCACTTTTAAACACATTTTAACGTTAATATTGAAACTCTTTAGCTCGAAACTCAAGAATTATTTACATAAAACAATAATTCTTTGACAGTTCTTAATAGCCATAAAACAGTGCTGAATGGATAAATAGAAATAATCCTTTTCTGTGGGAATTTTTTGTTTATAAAGATTTTGTTTTATTTATAAGATGCAGTCCGAAAGATTACCAACAAAAATTTCAAGGGATTAAAAGGTTTCACTTGCCTAGGTTAGGTTAGGTTAAGTTGAAGTGGCTGCCAGTCGTGAAGACTGACACACTTAGACCATGACTTGGTCCATTGTGATATCACATGAATCTAGGAAACCCTTTTCCTTACTCAGTGAATCATTTGGAGCCTCTTATGAAGCGTACTAGACTGCCTATATCTAAGTTTATTAGATCACTAGGATCATTGAAGTAAAAATCAACAAGGAAGATAAGTCTTCGTCTATGAGATAGAGATCCATGCAGCTTCTGCAAAAATCGTAAGAGAATACACAAAGACGCATTGCGTGTTGCCTATAAGACAGTGTCCGGTTATAACACCAATCATGGAGTTTAAGTGCAATCTACTTAGAGATTGGACTTAGATCAGCTTATCCATTATCCATTACTGGCCAGATTTGTTTTATTGCCAAACAAGTGGTGATATTATTCCACCTAAGGTTTGTTCTCTCTAATGCATCTTGCTTTAGCATAAGTTTTCATGTAGCGATGTGAATAACTATATCTGCCTTACTAGGTAGAAGAGGTAGAGTTGTTTCACTTTAAGCGATTCATCGGCCTTACTTGCCTAACCCAACTAAAATATATTAATCAAAATAAACGGAGTTCATTCTCAAATCCCAAAAAATAAATGCTAAAAGCAATCATACCAAAAGCCCACACATAATTTAAATGTAAATTATAGCCCTGTTTTTAATTTTTTTTTTAAATTTCGGATAATGTGATAGGATTTTTCTTATAAGTACACAACCAGTAATGACTTAAAGCTAGATGTGGTTGGAAAAAAATGTATTTTTCGTTTTATCTGGCAACATTTTCATGGGTCCATTATTGTTTTTCATAATCGGGATATTATGTCGTGACTATCATTTACTTGAGTATCGTTTTGTTGCCTTTCGTTTCGTAATTCGTAATACGGGCCCAGATTAAATCAAAATATCTAAACCCAAACGAGCAACATAATAAATGTGTGCCAGTTTTCATAAACCCAGTGGGAAATTTTCAAAAATTCACCAAGGAATCCCCTGCTATTTCCTCGAGGAATGGAAGCTACACCCAAGGAATTTGAGGTGAAAGCATCGAGGAAATTAACATGGGGTTGTCATTGGCGTTCACCAAGTGATTTTCTTGGTGAATATTCAGTAGTGAAATCACTTAGAAGGTGTAACTTGCTTATTCCATAATTAATTGCATTTGATGAAACATACCGTGAATATACATCGGTGATATCACTAGGTACATGGAGTTGCTTTTTCACCAGGCCATTACTTTTAGCTGAAAAATGTCATGAATGTTCACCAAGGAAATCACTTTGTGAATGGAACCTACTTAATCATCTAGTGAAATCATCAACATCGGTATAGTGTACTGACTAATTTAAGATTGAAACGAACCAAAAAGAAGTTCTCATTTCAAACCAAAAGTTATATTTACGTTTTAACAAACGCAATTTGAGTAATGTTCAGTTCATGTTTCATTGATTTTCTTACGGGAAGTCACTGTGAACTTTATCTTACAAAATGAAAGCAAAAAATCACAAGCTCAGGACTTTGTCCATTACTATTCATCGTTGAAAACCTCGTGTTTCTCGAAGCATGATTTCTTGCAATGAAATTGTATACTGCATGGGAAGCATTGAATTCAGTTGAATTTTTGCACCAAGTAAAAGAAAGGGTGATGTCATGAAAATAATGAACTGGTGAAAAAGGCAACACCCTTTTCTAATGAAATCATTACATACATGTTCCTCGTAAAAAGTATTTCATGAATTTCCTTGAGGACGAAATTTCCTACTGGGAAGTCATTTTTCAAAACTATAAAAAATACAAATACAGTCGTAAAATAAAACGAATATCGTTTTAAAAAAAACACTATGGTAAAACGTAATCCCAATGTAATGTTCCCTTAAAAATGTTCCTTGGACTGTAATTCGCAGAAGGGGCAAATAATAATTTACGTTTTGGTTGATGCTCTTTTACAAATAACAAATATTATGTCCATACGCGAAGATAATTTTGTATAAGTGTATTAAAATTCGTAGATTTGAACAGTACGTGAACGGTAATTTATCCTGTAATTTATTGTATCCATTTGCAATAATACCAATGTTATCAATTTTAATTAAATAACTACATCTTGTAAATCCCAAATTTTGAAAATAAATGGTTTAACTTATCGCTTTGTGCATTTTTCAACACCTTGCCATTGGAAAGTTATTATGTATATTTCAATTAGAAACACATATTTGACTGTAGTGTTACAAAAAAAGCTCTGTCCTTAAATTTTTCTTTTTGTAAAAAATAAGAGTTAAAAAGTTAATTCATTTAAAGTTAATTTATATTTAAATGATTTGTCAATTGTACATTGTATTTTTATCAATAATTTTAAATTTAAGAATAAGTTTAACAATATCTATAACAAACCTATTTATATACATACATATGTATATATATTACACATTTATTATTTATATGCATATGTACATATATATACAATTAATTTTTTTTAAATATATGTTTATGTAAATATAAAAATAATAATAAAATAAAAAATGAATGGATAAAAATAAACAAAAAAAAAAACCCAATTTGTGATATAATAAGTTAATGGAAAAATGTTTAATAAGAATTTTTATATGTAAAAAAAAAAAACAAACAAACTAGCTACTCACAAGAAATTATTAAAAAAAAAAAAGAGAACTAAATATATAAAATATGAAATTTGATTATTTTTTAGATAGTGTTTAACAAAAGGCTATAATAGGGTGGCAAAAATTAAAGTAAAAAAAAAAAAAAACAAAATAATCGAAAGAGAAAAAAGGCAAACTATTATCAATAACATGTGTGTAATAAAAATTAAAAAAGTGAAAGTAAAATTAAAAGTAAAAGGAAATATAATATTAAAAAAAAGAAAATGATGCAAAATTATGAGAGAATGTTATTTAAATTGATAACAAAGTTTATGTTTTTTTGTTTGATGAATACTGTTTTATATTTCGGTAACAAATTCCTGGCATATTTTTTGTATAAAAAGTTCCTAACTGTATTCTGTTTTAAATTTTATCTAATATCTTGGCATGAATATAAATTCGTTTTAAAAGGAGATATACATATATATATGTATACATGGTGACGCCCGCAGTCTGAGATCTATTTGTAAATATTTTGTCCTTGTGATCTCAAAACGCAGAACTCTAATGGTTGAGAACATTAGACTTAAAATCTCCTTGCCTGATATAGTAGATACAGTTTTCTTTATTTTCTTGAACTAATTTTGGGTTAATAAAATAAATAATTTCGTTGTCAAAATTCAAAATTTCAAAAAAAAAAAATTATCTTTCCGTTTGAAAAATTATAACCAAATATTAACATTTTAAAAAAACACAAAAATGTTAAATTCAATGCACACCATTTTAATTAAAATTAAAAAAAGCAAATATCCAAAATATTAGAAAACAAAATAAATGTACTTAAATTATAAATAAATGTGCTTAGTAAAAAAAAAAAAACAATAAACATTCTTTGTTATGAAGCTATTTCCGTTTCAAAGTAAACCTCTATTTAAATATTGCCGTTAAAATGTTTAATTCAGTTTTATTAATTCAACATTTTTTTTAAGTTTTCTTTTCTGATGTATACATGCAAACTTTTAAATAGATAAGCATCTTCAAATTAATTGCTAAAAAAAAAACAAAATCCATAAATATCCACAGTATAAAAAATCTCATACATATATCCAATAATTTTATATTAAAAATATGTAGTACTGAAAATATAATTATATTTAAAAAACAATTAAATCCAAAATTTAAAACAAAAACTAAAAGAAAATATTATAACAAAAAAAAAATCAAATGAACAAAACCATCGCAACAATGTTTTTAAATACAATTTAAATACAAAACGTAAAACACACACATGCAAAATAAACAAAAAAATATACAAAAAATGTAAAATGCAAAACAAAAATTAAACAAAGAAAACAAACAAATCATGTATGCATGTACTGTCTTTTTAAAGAAAAAAACAAAATGGATATGAAGATGAAAACAAAAATTAAAATAAAACGATATGATTTACCTATAGAGTACAAATCAAAAATAAAAAAAAAACTATAAACATAAATATTTAATTGTATTTAATTGAAAATTAAAAGGAAGTAAGAAATTGATACAAACAAAAGTAAAACAAAAAATGGTCAATAAAAATTCTAAAAAAAAGAAAAAAATATATATAAATACAAACAAAAATAAATAGTCTTTTATTTAAATTGCATCATTGTGCATTTTAATTTACTAAATGATTGAATGAATAAAGGAATTAATAAGGGATAATTACACTGCGACCTAAAGATCTATTGTGCCCTCTTTAAGAGATAGACAGTTCATTCTATAGCTCTCCCTCCAATTTGGTTCCTTTTAGGAACTCAAGTATGTCGGGTATTTTCAGAGAGGGAACTTCTCTCTCGTTTATCAGGTGATATCCCAGATACCTATGTGTGTCTTTGATGCACGAGTGCATCACATTTTCCTAATATGTGGCCCGGTGTTTCCTCGTGGATGTTGCCGAATCTAAAATTGCACTCCTCGCTAAACCGAGAAGACTGAGATGTCTTTTTAGCTTGCAGTGCCCTGTGAGGATATCCGTTATTATTCTAAGGTTGTTCCTACCTAGATACAGGATTTGCAACGCCCACCCACTCTTTCTTGTTACTTAACTCCGTTTTGAAATTTTGTACGAAGTTGTATTTTTTGATCATGCCATCTTACGAAATGTCAAATCTAGTGCTTACTAGTTTGTAATGCGGTTCTTTTGTGCCATGCCACTTTATCATAGGTAATAATTATTCTTACCACCATGGTGAACATCTATTTAAGAATGCTTAGATCCACCCCCATGTTCTTCCTGCAAGTCTTTTTTATATCATTATCATAATTTACTAAAAGTACTTATAGGTCTACAGACTAAAGTGCCATGCTATGTTATGTTATGTTCGTTTCTCTAAACATTCATATCCTCTGAGAAAGCTAGAGTTTTCGTGCATAGAAAAGAGCATCATCATCAAGAGCAAGTGTAGATTTAATTGGGACTTACGACTGATGCCTGAATAAACATTCAGCAGGGTGATTCAAGTTGGATTTCAACCAATTAGTTTTGGTACTAAGAAGTAAGTACCAACACTTTTGAAGGCGCATATCAATGTTAAGATATGCTAAATACACACATATGGATAAATTGAATTATCAACAAAAATTGGAAAATAAGTTTTATACTGATTTTGTTTTTTAAAATCCCTATTATGGTATTAGTACAGGTAAAATAGGATAAATAAAACAAAAAAATTGGTACCACCATGAAACTTGGTGAAAACGTTTCATGTACTATGAGAATGAAGATTCAAAAGAGTCTATAAAAATATTTTATATGGAAGGGTGTTTTTTTGAGAGTGGGAGGGGCGTAAGTTGTGGTGTATCAAACGGAAAAATAAACTTTAGTGCAACCTAAGCATATGACACATGTTTTCAAGGTAGCTTTAAATGCTGAATCAAATGACACCAAAACCATGTCGATACGACCTCCGTGAAAAAAGTTACTGTCATTTTTGTGTTAGGATGACTATATTTTCAGTATAAAAGTCAGATATTACCGAAAATTAGTTGAAAATGGTGGTCCGTCGATAAAACCTGGCATAAATGGTTAATTTATCATGAAAAGCAATAATAAGAAGAGTATATAAAAATATCTGTGGTTAAAGAGTGTTTTTTTGAGGGTTTTAGTGAGTGTTGGGGTTATGGTGGGATTATTGCCATAGAACCTATTACAAAAATGGTACCCTCATGAAACTTTATAAGAATGTGGTATGAACTACCATAATAAAGAATCAAAAGAGTCTATAAAAATATCTATATGGTAGAAGGATGTTTTCTATGGGTGAAGGAATGTATAAAACTTTTTCCAACAACTAAAATTGTTTCCAAAAACAAATAACACCCTTTACCCAAGCCCACAAAAACACCCTTTCTTCCTTGATATTTTTGTAAACTACGTAAATTCTTTATTCTCGCAGTAAATGAAACACTTTTACCAAGTTTCTTGAGGGTTACCATCCTTTTCCATTTTTTTGAAAAATATAACTACACACTTCCCCCTATCTTCAAAAAACACACGCTTCCATGCAAAATATTTCTATAGACTCTTTTGATTCTTCATTCTATAAGTTAATAGCACATTTTAACAAAATCTCATGGGGGTACCATTTTTGTCACAGGTTTTATGGCAATATGGCACCACTACCCCAACTCACCAAAAAAAACACCCTTTAACCACAGATATTTTTATAGACTCTTCTTATTATTAATTTTCATGACAAATGAACCATTGATGCCAAGTTTCATCGACAGACCATTATTTTCAACTGGTTTTCGGTAATATTTTACTTTTATACTGAAAATATAGTCATCCTTACATAAAAATGACAGTAACTTTGTTCACGGATGCCGTATCGACTTGGTTTTGGTGTCATTTGATTCAGCATTTAAAACTACCTTAAAAACATGTGTCATATGCTAATGTTGCACCAAAGTTAATTTTTCTGTTTGATACACCACAACTTCCCCTCCTCTCCCCCTCAAAACACACCCTTCCATGCAAAATATTTTTATAGACTCTTTTGATTTTTCGTTCTCATAATGCATAAGACGTTTTCACCAAGTTTCATGATGGTACTAATTTTTTTTTATTCGAAAGACTTTTCGTACTATTTTACCTGTACTATATACAGGGTAAAATGACACACTAGCAAACTAACATAAAAGCGAACAGGATTAAGATGTTTTGTCAAGACAGCCCTTTAGTTTAATGGGAAATACCAGTCCTTTCGTTGGTCTGACTACCTCCACATCCAGTTGTTATTTTACAATTGACAGGTAACATTTGTACGAACCATCACTTAAAGATTACCTTCTATTATAGTAAAACTCAAACTTAAAATAATTATTACATAAATGCTCTGAGTTTTCGATGGGCGTGACACAAAATAAAAGAAACTTCAAAACAATATTACGAGAAAAATGTTTAATAGTAGAGTGTGGATAAGATTTTTTTCTTAATAATTTACCCTAAATCTACCTGCACAACCTGAATTATAAAGTTAATAAAAATGGAACCTTCTTGGAAGAAAAAATGATTAGCTAAGGATTTTCTTATCCGACAGTTTGTATTAGCAGCAGGTGTGCTAATAATCCTAGATAAAAGCCTCACACTACAAAAAGAACTGCATTCAAATTTGATTATTCGGTGCGTAAGTAACTAATATAGCTACTATTGAATTGAACTTTGTTTTAATCTAATCAAAATAGTAATGGCAACATTATTATTACAGCGAATTCGTCCAATAAACCGCAAACAACGTTTATTAGAATATTTCAAAACTCGAAATAGTGGAACTATAGAATCAAAAGCTAATGAACAACAAATCAACAAGGAAATCGAAGCTGTATTTGAAGAACTGGTAGCTGACCCAGATGATGGAACTTATATATCTGATATGGATCCAGAAGAAGAACTTGACACCGAAAAATTATATGATGAACCAAAGTTACGCGAGGGGCAGCCCAATCGAGTTGCAAAAAAACAAAAGATTCTCGAATCAGAATTTGAAAAATACTCAGAAAAATTTGAATCTGTTGTGGAAACAGCAAACATTCTTCATCAACAGCTGCAAGAATTGACTAATGATGGAATCATTTTATGTGAAGATACAGATGTGGCGTATGATGATATTAAGGTCGCTTTCGAAAAAGAACACTCACCAATTCCACAGAAAAATAAGAAAAGACGAGTAGCGCAAAAACCAGTCAAAAAAATTCTCCATGTTACCGGGGATTCTACTCTGGAATACTTCGAAGACTGCCAAACAATTAATGATGTAGAAGCCCTTGAACATAAAGAAAATTCACCAGTTCGAGAAAAGAAGAAGAAACACCGAGTCTCAAAAAAGGCAGCTAATAAGTACGTTCATATAACAGGCGATTCATCTCCGGAAGATTTTGATAGTCAAGAATCAACATCTAAATCCTCGTCGCCTACAAGATCTGTTTCATTCCCATATGTTTGCCGTAGCAATCCCGAAAATATGGTAATTGGACCAAATGAAACTATCGTTAATAAACACGATTACAAAAACATCGATTGGGCTTTATCGGCTCCGATTGTAACGAGAAAACTGTTATTGTACATTTTCGGACGAGATATTCTGTCGACACATAGCTTAACAGGCAAACCATCACCGGCTTTCCTCGACCAGAAAAAGCCATTAAAAAAGCCTTTGGATGCGAAAAAGGTCGCTGACATTATATACATCGTTACAAAGAAAAAGGATGTCAAGCCAAAGGAAGTTCGTCTGACCATAACCAGCAAATGCGCTGATGAACAGAAAATGCGAAAGACTCAAATGTTAAAATGAAGTTCGAAGTTTGTGAAGTTTGACCAACACCAGTTTTTATTCCAGTTTTACAAAAAAAAAAAAAAAAATAGTATACCTTTACCTACAAATTAAAGATTAAATAAATAAACCGATTGCCATACATATTTCAGAATGTGTAGTAAGATTTTTATTATACCTTTGTCATTAGGGTAAACACGATTTTTTTAATACCGTAAATAGTGTTTTAACAAAAAGTTAGCGGAGTAACTGCCAAACCAGAACCGAAATAATACCACTATCCTCAAAATGAGTGAGACGTACCGCAATTGATTCCTCTTAATTAGTCTAGCATTCCACTATGAGCTTGCAATACTGAAATTTTATCTCCCGAAAAATATTTTTTATTTTATTGAGTTAAAATGCTTTTATTTAATAAAACTAAAATTCATATTTAAATCTGCGATTGTATTTGTTCTACGGTAAAGATAATGATTAAAAAAAGTTATATTTGTATATGTATTTTATATTTATTGATATAAAACAGTAAGCATATTAAGACATGGTGTCTTTTTTGTTATACTTAGTACATTGGGTTGATAAAATTAATTAAAACAACCAATTGTTATGAAATGAGAAAAAAAGAAAAAAAGCATCAAATTTCAGAATATAAACATATATGTTATGTATGTACATAAATTATGACAAACTAAAATAAATTTAATTAGTAAAAAAAAAAGAAAAGTTTAGAAAAATTTTAGCATCTATAAGTGGTTTTTCAAAGATATCTCAAAAGCATTGTAGTTGTTAAGCCTTCTCAGATCGGCTGGTAGGGAGTTCCAAATAATAGCTGCATACACAAAAAATTGTTGTTAAGAGTTTCTGTATTTAAAAGGAGGCACAATAAGAATTTACTTCTTTGAGATACGGGAAAAATAAGTTTTTCAAATAAATATCCAGGATTTTTAGTATACATACATGAGTTTAAATAGAAAAGTCAGTACTAAAAAATCTAGATGTTTGTTTAAGGGCATATCAAATACAATTATTGCGTACATAGAAACACGGTCAAAACGACGCAAGTCATATATAAACCGGACGGTGTTGTTGAATGCAACTTGAAGTTTCCTTCTGCTCTCACAATCCAAGCAACAAAAAATCAAGCTACCATAGAACAGAGCGGGGAACACAAGGGTTTTGGCAATCGTCATTTTGGTTGCAATGGGAAGACAATTACCAGACAGGTGTAATATCCGTAGGGTAGCATAAGTTCTTCCAAGTGCACGCGCTAGATGACTATCCCAAGTCAGAGTTTGATTAAAAGTTACGCCTAAGTTTTTCACTGTTTTTTTGTAATTTAAAATTGAACCGTCTAACTCAACGCACGGTAAACTTGTCGTGTCAAGAACAGTATTGCTTATAACAATGGCCTGGCATTTTTTCGAGTTGAGTTTCAGAAAATTTGATCGTGACCGTTGCACTATACGGATCAGATCTTCGTTAATTCGAGCTGTTGTATCTTCAACCATTCCGATACGGTAGCTCAAATAAATTTGAACATCGTCAGCGTACATGTGAATTTCGCAATTTCTAAGAACCGAAGGTAAGTCATTATTGAACAGCGTGAAAAGAAGAGGGCCCAAAATTGATCCCTGAGGTACACCAGCGTGAGTGAAAAGGAACTCCGATAACTTGGAATTCGCAGAAACCGCCTGAGTTCTTTCGGTTAGATATTCCTCAATAAGAAATAAGGCTGAGCTCTCAAAGCAGAAAAGATGGTGTAACTTCCTTAAAAGTATTCTATGAGAGACAGTGTCGAACGCCTTCGAGAAGTCTAAGAGAACAAACGTTGTTATAAGGTTCTTATCTATTTTTAGTCGTATGTCGTCCACAATTTTAAGGAGCGCTGTTGTGCAACTATGATATGGCCTAAAACCTGATTGGGTAGGTGTAAGCAGTTGATGAGTATCTAGAAAAGTAGTTATCTGTTGACTTACTAGCTTTTCAAACGCCTAGATTTTGAAGAATTTCCGGTTCCGGGAGAATCGAAGCTGATTTGTTATGTTGATTGTATTTTTTTTTCAAGCTGCACGAAAACGAATTTCTAAACAAAAAACAGTTCAGAAAAATTTGCTATATCAATAATATGTGTGTTTGTTTTGCACGCCCGGGGGAATCGGACGAAAAAACGACATCGGGGCTTAGCGAGGCCATTACTAAAAAAAAAAAAATTGATTTTCCATACAAACTATCGATAACATATGAAATTCATGCCGGTAACACAGTTTTTACCTGGGATAAATCTAAGCCCCGAAAATTCTCTGGGCTTAGCTTAGCCCAAAGGGGCTTAGTTGTTGTTGCTTTTAACATGTAAATTGCTTAAAGACACACCTAATGTTTTACTCGGCAATGCCAGTTAGGTGCCAGTTATAGCTATCATTGAAACTCATCATTGAAAATTTTAATGATTGATTTTGAGACATTTAGGAGGCAAAATCAGTTATTATTTTGATGGACAAGTAAAGCCTAAGACTTAGTTAATATATTTAGCCAACAAAATAATTCAAATAGGCCAAAATTTCTACATAAAAAGACTTTTCTTATTTCAATGATTGAACTACCTTACCAATGATCATTGAAAAATCAAAAGTCAATTTTTGTGGAAAGTTGGGCCTATTTGAAATTTTTTTTGACTAGAAATATTAATTTAGTCTTGAGTTTTAATCCTCCATCAAAATAATGAATGATTTTGCTTTCTAAACTTCTTAAAATCAATCATTAAAGTCTTCAATGATGAGTTTCAATGATAGCTATACTGGCACCTTACGGTTTTTCCGATTTTTGAAGTTCTATATATCGGGAATTACTAAAACTAAAGAGCTGAAATTTGGTGAGCCACCTGTGTTTGATCAGCTCAGCAAATACTGCGAATTTGAAGTTTCTGACTTTAATGGTACTGAATTTTTGAGGGGGCTGAAAATCGCCTGAGTTTGTTCCTGTAAAAAGGGTGTAGTGCCCCGAACTTGGCTGGGCACTACGGTGCCCTTTGATTCATTATGCTCTAATGGCATAAGTACACAGGACCGAATACGGTTTGACTTTAGTTTAATTGTTGAGATGGCTTCCCCTAAATATTTCCACCAGAATCGATAGAACTACGACTTTAGAGAGCTTTAGATTAAGAGTATAATTGGAATTATTCCATCAGACCCTGAAGACTTATACGCTGAGAAGGAATATATGGCTTAAGCGCTTCAAAGTTGGCCTGTTTTTGTAGGTTCTTCCATCTCTACAATCTGTCAATCTCCACTGCAAAAGGTGGGACTTTTTCCTCGTTTGAAAAACTTCAGCGTTTATTTCTTCATGCCAGGTCATGTTATTACAAAGCATTAACGCCTTAAAATTAAATAGTAACCAAATATTCAGCCTTATTTTGAGTTTCACGTAGACAACATTCCACCCGGGAAAAATGTCATTTCACTTTTCGCCTATTTTGAATCTCACCCGAAAATTCCCCCCTGTTTAGTGAGTGGGTACTCATTTCGAGTAGAATGTATCGTAAGTAACTAAGGCCCATTTGCTGATACCAAACTTAAATATTGTAATATTTTCTCAGGTTCGTTAATAAAACTTATTTACTTAATTCAAAACTTCCACTTATTTATTTTACAAAATAAAACACTTTACTTACTACGAACAAAACAATTTATTATTCACCACTGAAATTAATTCACCAACTTTACTTTTCACTTTTATTAATTTATTATTAAAAGTAAAAGTGAAAGTCCACCAACGCAGGCGCGGATCCAGGATTTCGTTCAGGGGGGGGGGCAATTTTCGTAGGTTTCCAAAATCTTGATGAGGTCCTCAAAAAAATTTAAGTACACTTCATACCGCTCTACATGCCTGGTCACACAAAGCAATGTTTGAAATTTGATGAAAGCAACTAACTCTTTCATAACTACCACTGTGTCTCGAACATCGGGTACTTTGAAAACTTTAAATGAAGTTTTGCAGTTTGTAGCTATAGCATGGTATCTCTCCATCGTTTTTGAACTTCCTCTGGATCTGCGTAATTCGACAATATTATGCTCGGAAAACATAATGGCACAGTGGTACGCTCCTATTCAGACACATGACGTTAGAGTTCAAGTGAAATTTCCAGCCTCTTCTTTAGCTTGGATAACCTAACCTAGCCTTGTCGGTAAAATGCCTTTTTCGAGAACGTCAGCGTCAAAAATGCGTTTTGCAGAATGTTCTCAAATGCAAACTGCAAGAGTCTTCTGTTCAAAAAGGCAAATACAAGTTTAACTGCATAAGCATTGTGTTCGAAAATGCAGTTTGCAAAAGTCCTTTCTTCGAAAACATCATCTGCGGTGCAATTCTGCAGTAAAAAGATCGAGTTGGCAACAAAAATATTGAGAAGACGGAGAACGTGTTCATAAACGTCAAATGCGTTTGCAAGAATATTGAAGGACGTTGATAAAAAAGATTAAGTTTTTCAAACAAAACCATTGCATTAATTTGAAAATATGTAGCTGTATTTTAGCAAAACTAGAATTATAGATCAAAACCGAGATGAAACTTTCTGACATTTAAATAAAACACTGATTATAGTGGAAAATACAAAGAAAAAACCACTATTTTCATTTAATTTACAATATATTTATCCTTCGTAAAATTTAGTTAATATAAATGTTTCACATAGGCTTAAAACATAGACTGCAGAGTTGCCAGACTCATGCAGTTCGATACAAAGCAATATGTGCGTCGAAAAATGGCGATCATTTGGCAATCGAATTGACGAAACAACTTTACTTTTCTTAGGTGTAAAAGTTCCATCCAACTTCTCTTCGGCAGTGACTGCTGTAGTCGTTTCCTACTTTCTCTCCAATCTTCTTCGTTAGATTCGTACTCTTCGGCAGTTTAATGATATGGAACACGGAAGTACTTAAAACGCACCCACGAGATCGAATAAATTCTCAGGAGTACTAACATTTATATCAAAAACGTATTAGTAAAACACGAAAGTGGACACAGACACAGTCTTGAAATAAGCTCATCAGAGGGGAGGGTAGATATCCGAGATTCGCTCTTGAGAGTTTTCTAGTGAAAGTACTCACTCAATGGAAACGCACATTTAAATATTTACTATAAAAAAAACTCTATCACCCTTTTAGCGATACTTTTTTTATATTTCTCAATAACTTTAATACCCAAATGAAGTTTATTAGTTTAACTTTAATTAGATATTTTAATCCAGTAGATCCGAGCATTTGAAGCAAATTCAGACATTTTTGAAGCCAATTAAATTGACGCAACGTATGCATTTTTTAAATCAAAATCAAATTTAGGGTTGAAAATTTAGATAAGTGCCCCTGCCACCTCTCCTGTTACATTTAACTATAAAAAAAACCCTAACAAATTTGTAGAGTAGGGTTGGAGGTGGAGCGCAATAACTTTTTAAAACGTTATTTTTCAAACTGAAATTTTTCATTCAAACCATTGTGAAAAGTGAAAATGATATCCATTTGGGATTCAACCTGCTCCCTAGTATGAAATAAATTGACTTTTCTCATAAAATGTTATAAAGTACCTAATGTAGCCTGACATTGATCTTTTAATTAAATACCTTAACTTTAAAGATAGGACATCTAAAACCGATGTTATGAGCCTTCCACTCAGTCGATTTGAAAGCTATTTGTGCATAGCGGAACTTTTCTTAACTGAACCTGGTAAGCCAGTGGCCAACGATTAACCACTCATTGCTGCAACGCTGCGCTGCCAAAAAAATTTTTATAAAGGTATAACGAAATAACCTTATTTTATTACATTTTATTAGATTCATATTTTATGCTTCACTCGTTCTTGCCCAGGGGGGGGCAATTGCACCTATTGCCCCCCCCTGTATCCGCGCCTGCACCAACGTGTATTAATTGTAATGGAAATCACCCGGCAAACTATAGGGGCTGCGAAGTAGCTAAAGAATTGCAAAAGCGAAGATCAAAATCTGCCCAAACGCAAAGAAAACCACCAAGACTAATTAAAAACGGAACTCCCAAGATTTTTAAATCAGGAAAAGAAAACTGTGTCAAAACCTTCGGACAAAATATCAAAGCAAGGTAATACAGAAACATATGCCCAAATAGCGGCCAAAAATATACCCGCTAATAATGATACTGAAACAGATCCGGTTTCGAAAGTCTTTTCAATAATTCTTTCGAAACTTGAAGAACAATGTGAAACAAATAAACTTATCTTTGATAGGTTCAGTAAGCTCGAAAATTGTTTTCGACCCAAACCTCTTTTAAAAAATATATGATGGAAAAACTTAAAATTCTTACATGGAATGCCAACGGATTATGGCATAAACTAGGAGAATTAGAGATGTTTATGCAGGAAAATGATATCGACATATGTTTGATATCAGTAACGCATGCAAAAAATGAATCAAATCTTAAAATCCACGGGTTTCATGACTACCACGCTGTTCATCCGTCAAACAAAGCAAGAGGTGGATCATCTTTATATATAAAAGAGTGCATTGAACACTCAATAGGCTTGAAAATAGAGGTGGAATCAATGCAATTGAGTAGTGTTCAGGTTAGAACTAAAAATATTTTTCTCAATGTCTCTTCAATATATTGCCCTCCGAATTTACGACACTGATAATGTCACTAAGTCCAAACTTCATTGTTGGTGGTGACTTTAATGCAAAACACACCTTCTGGGCCTCAAGATGCATATCTCAAAAAGGTCGAATGCTATATGAGGCAGGAATGGAAAATAGTTGCGATTTTCATTCAACTGGAAAGCCAACTTACTGGCCAACTGATCCGTCAAAAATACCTGACCTAATCGATTTATTTATGGTAAAAGGAATACCCTCTAACTATGTTAAAATTACAGAGAGCTTTGATCTCTTCTCGGATCATTCTGCCGTCATACTCAATACGAGCGAAAGTCTTATAAAAATTGAAAAACCACCCAGGTTAACAAACGGTAAAACCAACTGGGATGGATTTAAGAAAGATATCGAGGACAGCGTTGAATTAAGAATATCATTAAAAACGTCTCTCGAACTTGAAGACGCAGTAGATACCTACCTTTGTTGATATGATACAAAAGGCCGCATGGAATAACACACCTTATCAAAGGGAAAGGCCGCGCCGCAAAGATATAAAATATCCGCAAGATATAAAAGATTTAGTGAAATAGAAAAGAAAAGCACGCAAGAAATGGCAGCGAACCCGTGCTCCTCAACACATAGCTAATTTAAATCGATTGTGTAATTTGCTTAAAACGAGAATATCAGATTTCAAAAACGGTGAAGTTGAAAATTACCTCGAAAATCTGACAGCAGGAAAAGATTCCAATTACTCACTTTGGAGAGCTATAAAAGTAACAAAAAGACCAAAGCTTCCAGCGCCTCCTATTAAGAAAGGCCAAAATGAATGGGCTAAAAGTGACAAAGAAAAAGCTATGGTATTCGCCGATTACCTGGAGGAAACATTTAAGCCTTTCGATGAACAAGTACTCAACGAAAATTTAAATATGAATTTAACATCAAATGACAGCTACATAATTAGAAATGCTACACTTGCCGAGTTAAAAAGAGAAATAAAGAAGCTTAAGTCCAATAAAGCTCCAGGTTATGACTTAATCACGGCAGAAATTCTAAAAATGCTTCCTCGTAAAGGTTTGATCAACCTTCTTTATATAATAAATGCCGCCCTTAGGTTAGAATATGTTCCGAGCCAATGGAAAGTTGCGGAAGTAATAATGGTTTTGAAACCTGGCAAACCATCTCATGAAAAGAAGTCTTACAGACCGATTTCGCTTCTTCCTGTAATATCAAAAGTTTTTGAGAGAATACTACTCCTTCGCCTGCAGCCGATAATAGAAGAAAAACAATTAATACCTGAACATCAGTTCGGATTTAGAAGAAAGCATTCGACCATTGATCAAGTGCATAGGATAACCGACGTAATTGAGAGAGCTCTTGAAGAAAAGAAAATCTGTTCGACGGTCTTTTTGGATGTGTCGCAAGCGTTTGACAAGGTGTGGCACGAAGGCCTCAAATTCAAATTAAGACAAGTTCTGCCTGAAGGACTTTATAAAATTCTAAACGAATATCTAGAAAACAGACTTTTTCGTGTAAGACACGGAAATGAATATTCTAATTTCAAAGAAATAGTGGCTGGGGTACCACAAGGTAGTGTTTTAGGTCCAATTCTGTACCTTCTCTTTACACGTGATATACCTCAAACAGAAGACACTATCGTAGCAACGTTTGCTGATGATACTGCAATACTAGCAGTAGGCAAAACGATTAACGAAGCTACGATTAAATTACAAAATGCTCTTAATAATGTTAATGAGTGGACAAAAACATGGCGAATAGCGCTCAATGAACAAAAGTCAGTCCACGTGGACTTTACGTATAAAAAAATAAATAGATTGCCCGTCTTTCTTAATACCGGTCGTGTACCATTTGCGAATGAGGCAAAATATCTGGGAATGACTCTAGACGCGAAATTAAAATGGAAGCCGCACGTAAAAAAGAAATGCGAAGAATTAAAAAGTAAATTAAGAGATATGAACTGGCTACTCGGTAAATATTCCAAGCTTAGTATTGATAATAAGTTGATTTTATACAGGTAGGTACTTAAACCTGTCTGGACTTATGGTATACAACTCTGGGGTTGTACCTGCGATACAAATTTAAATATCTTACAAACGTTTGAAAATAAATTGCTTAGGTCATTTGTAAATGCGCCATGGTATATAAGAAACGAAGATCTTCACAGGGATCTCGGGATTCCTACGGTTCGAGACGAAATTGAGAGTTTCGCGCGAAAGCATAGAAATCGGCTATTAGATCACGCTAATCCAACGATTATTGACATTCTTGACGAGTCGAATTTAGTACGCCGTCTGCAAAGAACAAAACCTTCCGACTTGGTGCGGTGAACACAAAACCGCTTTAAGATCGCGGAATAAGCAGAAACTTTCACCGGAAAGTTACCTGCAACACGTTACTTAACTTCGTTAAAAATAAATTGCTAGATAAGTTTCAACTTAGTTGCAATCGGGAAGTGGAGGTGGTTTTAGTGTAGTAAGAATCTCACACTTCTATGAGCACGCGTTTTCCGGTCCTCATAGAGCCTGATGCAGGTTTTGCACCTACCCACGGACAAAAAAAAAAAAAAAAAAACTTTTATTACAACCAACTTTATTCATTCACGATTAAAAACAAATTGTGTCGCTGCCAATTATATATAAACAATATTTTTATTAATACTCAAAGGTTTTTACATTGGTTATTATTTACTTTTTACAATAATTAATTAATTTGTTAAGTCTACTATTTTTTAATCTGCGAGCACAAAAGGGGCTCTGCTTCGTTATGTTGGTTATTTTTCATTTTTACATTTGTATAACAAAAGGTCCTTAAGTCTAACATTAGTTTTTTTTATAAAAATCAACAGTTCTAGCAGAAGCAGACTCCCAGAGAAAGACATATGGCCACAGTTAAAATATCTAGCTGCAGACCGTGAAGAAAGGAAACGATTTGTTGGCGCCCTATGCCCCAATCGGGGTTACAGGACTTGATGATGATGAACATTAGTTTTTCTTAAATTTAGGATTTTACGTCGGCTTGAGCATTGCTGACGGTCGTTGGCTGGTGTGGTTATGGTGGGGTGATAAGATGTAGGCCCTTGTTGATTGTTGGTTCGTGTGGTCTTAAGGCGGTTTCGACCTCTGTTGTGCTGCCTTAATGCAGCATTGTAGAAGTAATTAATGTTTGCGCATCTGCTTAGGTAATGCTGACAGTCGATAGCTGGTGTGGTGATGTAAGGGTGGGTTAAATTACCATCGAACTGTTAATTTTTTCAGGAAAATGTGCAACGCTTCCTGAAATAACTAATTGGCTTCTTTCAAATACAGTTTAAAATATCTTTCCATTATCTGTAAGTCTTCAAGAAATCCATATTTAGTTGTTAGTCTTCACCTGCTTCATCATCATCGTGTCCTGTAACCCCGGCTGGGGCATAGGGCTTCAACAAAATGTCTCCATACTTCACGGTCTGCTGCAAGGTACTTTAGCTGTGGCCACGTCTTTCTCTGGGATTCTGCATCCGCTAAGACAGTTGATTTCCATGTTGTTCTTGGTCTTCCAACCCGCCGTGCAACCTTAGGATTCCATTCAAAGGACTGCTCTGCAATTTCATCGTTTGGTTTCCTCAGTGTGTGACCAATCCAACGCCATTTACGCTTTCTTATGTCGACGTCCAGCCGCTCTTGACTTGTCCTGCGCCACAATTCCTCATTTGATATTATTTGTGGCCAGCGAATCTTTAGGATGTGACGAAGACAGCGATTCACAAAAGCATGCAATTTCTTCGAAATGGTAGACGTGACTTTCCAGGTTTCACAAGCATATAACAGCACGGATTTGACATTGGATTCGAAGAATCTCAACTTAGTACGTAAGGAGATTTGACTGGATTTCCAAATTGGGGACATAGTACCGAAGGCAGAACGAGCTTTATTTATTCTACTTTTAACGTCCAGATCCATACCACCGTCAGCGCTGCCACCCTATAGATGATTGAGCGCAGTATATATGAGGAAAAAACGCAGTAGATTGCGATATACCGCAGTAGATATCTCAGAAAATACAGCAAATAATCAAATTCAATCCATTTATAAACTAAATTAGTAAAAAGACACATTTGCTTAGAGAATTCATACATATACAAATATTTTTGCCTTACTTTCATTTATATTCGCCATTCAAGCATTTAAATTTATTGAAAAAGTCAATAATTCCTGGTGAGTCTGAGACCGACCAACAATCTTCATTGGGGTCTTATAGCTCTTTGGCTAGCTTTGGATAATTTTGAAAATTCTCAAAAGAGGAGTAGATTCGTTTTGCTGCGCAGTAGATTTTCATTTGGGACTAAACGCAGTAGATATACTGCTAAAGGAGTAGGGTGGCAGCGCTGACCACCGTTTGCAGAGACAATGGGGTCTATCATCGTATCCGTTCGGGGAAATCTCCGATCGGAGAAAAGTTCCGATCGGAGAATTAATTTTGTTCATGGTATCCGAATCGTAACAGAAATATAGACGCGCACCGACGCATGTAGTTGACATAAAACAATAATGTATGTCAAATAAATAAACATTAATTTTCATTGTGAAAGAATCATGGACAGTGCAGCACTATTTTTGGAAGCAGAACGGTATGAGCAAAGAGCTTCTAGCAAAGAAAAGAGAAGATCCTTAAGAAATACAGCAAATATTTTCGAGCTCTCAGATGCAGCGTAAGTACTTTTATCATATTTTTAAATTTGAATATAAACTTTAACACCATTTTCTTCTTATAGACTTACTTGTACTTTCTTGAACTTTAAGTTGTTTGCTTAGAAGCTGAATAGATGTTAGCGGCTTTCTGACCTTGCGTCTAGGTATTTCGGGTGCACTAATTGCTTCTGGTAGCGGTGATACACCATTGTTTCGTTGTTCACTATCAGGAACAACAGCAGTTCCAGCGTCTTTGTTTGGTGCTCCTCCGAATGATTTTGCTCCAATGCCCGTCACTGAGCTCTTCATATTTATGAGGGCGATAACATTTTCTTCAATTTCCGTGAATGTTTTCTGCTTGTACGGTCCACCACCTGTAGCTGTGCATTCTTTGGCGTTAGACACCAATTTTCTCTTGATGTAGGTTTTGTAATCACTCCATACCTAGAAATGTAAAAATGTTGTGATTGTTAAACAACAAAACGTAATTTTACCAACTTTTTTCCAGCCTAGCGTCTCTCTTGATGGAGGACCAAGTAAATTTAGTTCCACTGCCACGGTGTCCCAAAAAATGTTAATCTCTTCAGGCGCCCGACTGGTGAAGTTTCGGGCAATGTCTGGTTTTTCCTTCATGAATTCAACCAGCCGGTCGTACTGCAACTGGCTAGTTTTTGATTTTTTTCTAATATGAATTGAATATATAAGTATAAATATCGATGCAAATATTGAAAAAGTTTTACTTACAATTCTTTTACTGCTGCAGATTCCATGTTTGATTGTTTTTTAATAAATTTTATTTTTTGCGTCCGCATACGCCAAAATTCCGCAAGCATTTGACTGTCGGAGACAATCGGAGAGATAAGTAACAAAACAATCGCCATACACCGCATGAAATCGTGACGCGTTGCATGAAATCGTGACGCGTTGCTTTCATTTTGACATTTCAACGCATACTTTGAATTTTGTCTGAGGAATCTACGATTGAGTAATCGGAACGGCTATAATGATAGAAAATTCGTAGATTTCGTACAAATCGGAGAAAAATTCGTTACGATCGGATACGATAATAGACCCGAATACTGCCAAGGTAGTTAAACTGTTCCACTACTTCAACTGGCGTCTCCTGTAGAAAAATACGCTGCTGTGTGGAGCGGCCTGTGAGAATTATTTTTGTCTATTTGCTGTTTATTCTTAGACCACTCGACTCTCCCTTCACTTGCAGTGTTTGGCACATCCCGTTCAGCCCACTGATGTTATTTGCCAGTGGACATATGTCATCGGCATAGTCTAAGTGACTGAGCCTTTCGAACGGTCTCCATTGAATGCCCTGTCTCTCAGCTGTACCAACACTGGCCGCCAATACGTCATCCATTGCCAGCAGGAAAGAATTGGCGATAGAACATCCCCTTGTCTCACACCCTGTTGCACTACGAAGGAGTCAGATAGCTGCCCATTGTGCAAAACAAAACACCTTGCGTTGTTGTAGGACTTCACCTGCTTACATAATTTAAAAGATGTTATAAGTGTGAAAAACGGTTAACTTATCTTCTCCTACCTTACCAAGAGAGTTTAGGCCAAATTATGAGACTAGATATGCGATGAGTATTTTTGTATGCCTAACCAATTTTTAAGCCGTTTTTGGAAAATATAAGACTTCGTTCATGTGACAGTGACATTTATTTCTTAACTAACAATTTTGGTTACTTGATTATTATTATGATTCTCTAGTAAATTATCTCTAGTCTTTTCCATGACTTTGAATTTCTTGTGACTTCAAATAACTTTACAAGCCTCACGAGCAAAGGAATTTTCATTACCTGCCATTGCCACTCAACAGAGGTTTTTAATAATAAACACAAGTCTATGAACTCGGAACCTCATTGTTTCAGCATGGCTTGCGATCAACTCGAGTCGTAGTAATTTGAACTGACGGTGGGGTGTGTGGCTGGCGCTCTCTGCTAAAAGCCAAACAAATATTTTTTTTTTATTCAACAACGTTTCTTTTGTAGCTTGCTGCACCTAAATTCCAATAAACGTTTCCACTCTCTGAATCTGCAGCAGTACAACAGCAGTCATTTCCTTTGATACGATTTATTCTGCCTTTAATCCACATCTGCACTGTTTCCTCAAAACGAGAAAAAAAAAACAATTTCAACGCGACTGCACACAGCGTTTTTGCCGCCGACTTTTGTTTATTGCACTACTGTACCTACCACGCAAAACGTATAGGTAGGTAGGAACCCTGTTCCGTTCCATAGAACGTTCATGAGAACGACGACGATGACTATGAATGGAGCAATATAAACAGATCCTGATTCTATAACATACCTTCCTAGCAACCAAGCCTACTTTCAAAGCCCACACGCGTAGTGCACTAGCTTAGCTATAGATATATGCTATTTAACAAAGCTATGTATCTTTTGTTCGCTACGAGAGAGGGTAGATATGTATAGGTACCGCAAACGCAATAAATCTGCGAACTTTGTTTTCAGCCGCAGCAGTTGTAGGAATAACTGGAAGCTCTGCCACCACGCATATCGCCTGGAATCTAGAATTCCACATCGAGAGCACATGTATCAGAGATTGGCAGCAACACTCCGTGTGGAATAAAGGCGCGTATCCTTTGTGCATGTGCATGCATGACTCCATTAGGCATTTCATTCGCAACTCTATAATGCTTTATGCTTTGGAATCTCTCTCGAAACACAGAGTCGTACTATTTGTCTAGGGTATGTCAGGTACAAGTTACACGAAAGGGGCGATTTAACACCATGTATTTTTTTTTAGTTTGACTAAAATCCAAGTAATTACTCCAAATATTGGTATTTGTACTTATTTGTATGACATTTTGAATAAATACCGATTTTATAAGTTGCATGACTTTAGCTTTGCATGAAAAAAAGAATAGATGAAACAGAAATACAGTCGACTCCCTTTAAGTCGAACGTCTTCTACGTTGAGTTTCCCTCTAACTTGAATTTTTCGTCTTATTTGTGTATAAACTCTCTCAATTGAATTAATTTTGATACCCCGTGAGACTTCGACTAAGAGGAAGCCGACTGCATATTTTTGATGTGTCTTTAATTTAATTTAATTTAATTTAATTTAATTTAATTTAATTTAATTTAATTTAATTTAATTTAATTTAATTTAATTTAATTTAATTTAATTTAATTTAATTTAATTTAATTTAATTTAATTTAATTTAATTTAATTTAATTTAATTTAATTTAATTTAATTTAATTTAATTTAATTTAATTTAATTTAATTTAATTTAATTTAATTTAATTTAATTTAATTTAATTTAATTTAATTTAATTTAATTTAATTTAATTTAATTTAATTTAATTTAATTTAATTTAATTTAATTTAATTTAATTTAATTTAATTTAATTTAATTTAATTTAATTTAATTTAATTTAATTTAATTTAATTTAATTTAATTTAATTTAATTTAATTTAATTTAATTTAATTTAATTTAATTTAATTTAATTTAATTTAATTTAATTTAATTTAATTTAATTTAATTTAATTTAATTTAATTTAATTTAATTTAATTTAATTTAATTTAATTTAATTTAATTTAATTTAATTTAATTTAATTTAATTTAATTTAATTTAATTTAATTTAATTTAATTTAATTTAATTTAATTTAATTTAATTTAATTTAATTTAATTTAATTTAATTTAATTTAATTTAATTTAATTTAATTTAATTTAATTTAATTTAATTTAATTTAATTTAATTTAATTTAATTTAATTTAATTTAATTTAATTTAATTTAATTTAATTTAATTTAATTTAATTTAATTTAATTTAATTTAATTTAATTTAATTTAATTTAATTTAATTTAATTTAATTTAATTTAATTTAATTTAATTTAATTTAATTTAATTTAATTTAATTTAATTTAATTTAATTTAATTTAATTTAATTTAATTTAATTTAATTTAATTTAATTTAATTTAATTTAATTTAATTTAATTTAATTTAATTTAATTTAATTTAATTTAATTTAATTTAATTTAATTTAATTTAATTTAATTTAATTTAATTTAATTTAATTTAATTTAATTTAATTTAATTTAATTTAATTTAATTTAATTTAATTTAATTTAATTTAATTTAATTTAATTTAATTTAATTTAATTTAATTTAATTTAATTTAATTTAATTTAATTTAATTTAATTTAATTTAATTTAATTTAATTTAATTTAATTTAATTTAATTTAATTTAATTTAATTTAATTTAATTTAATTTAATTTAATTTAATTTAATTTAATTTAATTTAATTTAATTTAATTTAATTTAATTTAATTTAATTTAATTTAATTTAATTTAATTTAATTTAATTTAATTTAATTTAATTTAATTTAATTTAATTTAATTTAATTTAATTTAATTTAATTTAATTTAATTTAATTTAATTTAATTTAATTTAATTTAATTTAATTTAATTTAATTTAATTTAATTTAATTTAATTTAATTTAATTTAATTTAATTTAATTTAATTTAATTTAATTTAATTTAATTTAATTTAATTTAATTTAATTTAATTTAATTTAATTTAATTTAATTTAATTTAATTTAATTTAATTTAATTTAATTTAATTTAATTTAATTCAATTTATTTACATAATATTTTTAGTTCAAAAAGTATTACTATTGAGGTTTTGTTTTACGTATGAAATGATTCCCAAATCCAGGCCTGTCCATTGAAGACCGACACACACATTGCATTGAACTCTAAAGTCATACATACATACATATATTGTGGGTCTGTAAATTGGGTCCTCGGGTGGTTGACTAGAATACAAATATTTGCGTATAAAGGGTGGCATCGCTAGGCCATCCCAACGGGGAGTTATCAATCCGTTTAAATCGAACAAATTCCGTTATTAATTCACTAGAGATTCAATGACACGAAAATATTCGCATTGAATTTTTTATGCGGATCATTAGACTTGAATTGACAAGTGGTGTTCTCTGATGTGGTATCGGTATGGTGAATGCCTATAAACAGAGGACAAAAGTCCTAAATGGCGCCACGGAGGATTACATTTTAGAGAGGCATACGCACAATTCACCATCACCATCGTCAGTTTTGTATCAGGCAGGACTTTAAGAGCTGGTGGTGTGGCGATGAAGGGAACTGAGTGGGGCTTTTAACTCTTTGAATTACGCTTGCATATTTGATGGAGCTAATTGAGGGTAAACTTTTGTTTGGCCATTGATTTCGAATTTAAAATTTATTTCCATGCATATTTAACAACAAAATCGAACTTGATGCCGGATGTTGTATAAAAACCACCCTTTACTTGTAATGGAGATTTTCACATCACACAACATCTATAAAGTCATTGCTATAGCAATGGGTTTATAGATACACCTCCTCTGTACGTAGCTACTTGGGACATCTTAATGCATTTCAAAGTGCTATATTTATTCAATGGCAATAGTGTTGTCGCCTGAACATACAAAAACACACATACACACACACAATAAAGTGATGCTGGATGATGAAGTTGGCCATTAAGTAAAAATGTCTAAATGCAAAGAAGTGATACCAAAAGTGCACTAAGACTTATGGCTGTTAAATAGCAGTTACAAAAACCCTATGGTAGGCTTCCATTCAATCGATTGTGCAAAGACGGGTTATGCATCAGATGAAGGACATCATTGCAAGGATATTAAGGCAGAAGCATTAACATATGACGGGAGTTTTCTATATTGTGTTAGAAAAGGCTAGGTAAGGCTTTTTGAACTTTGTGTTAATAGTTTGTCATAAATCATGCAAACAAATATAGACTAGTACTAGTTGGGTGTTTAAAGCCTTGAGCTACTTTATATTGGAGAAAGGAAATATGAGTTGAGCAATCCTTAATGTGTCCATGAATCGTAGTAACATTGTTTAATGACTTTACGTTCTATTCTGTTGTAGGTATCTTTGTTGAGTTCTGTACATATGTACAATTGTACATATGTACAATCTGTACATATGTACAATTGTACAATTATTGGTCAACAAATTGTTCATAATCAGAATTTAGTAGTGGTAAGCATGCAACTGAAGTATATACATACTATACATACATATATTAGGGTGGTCGTAAAAAAAAAGGTCATCGCGGACGGACCTAAATCAGCTCTAAATATCGAAAAAATGTTCCCTAATTTGTTCATACTTTTATTTTCATCCCCTATAGTCGCTTTAAGAGTAAATTATATTTAACTTTTTTTGCATAGAAATTCGTGTAAAATCTGCCAAAAAGTTCAGAGCATGTAGGTGCGAAGTAGACCAGAAAAAAATCCTAAGGAAGGGGGTAATATCTTCCTTCGCTTGGATCTCCCATCCAAGAGAAATTGAATAAACTAATAGCATAAAATAAAAAAAATAATTAAAAAATAATGGCGACACTAGCAGTAGTTTTTTGAAGCTTTTTGGAAAGCCAGAAGTCCATTCTTAGGGCTTGTTTGCAAATTAAGGTTATTTGATGAACATTTAAGGCAAACAATTGTTTCAAACTCAACATTTTTTTTTTGTATTTTAAGTTTGAACCCAGTTTTAGCTGCAATTCAAAATCAAAGAACTTTATTCGATAGTAAACTATAAAAATAAACTTCTTGACTTCTGGACTTCCGTTACCGTTATTTTTAAATATTTTTTTCTATTTCTTCATATTCTACTATTTTTCTATTTTATGCAATTATTTTATTTGCAATCGGGGGGAGATATTACACCCTCTCATAGGATTTTTTCTTGTTTACTTCCCACCTACATGCTCTGAATTTTTTGACGGATTTTACACGAATTTCCTGGTAGGTATGCAAACAAAATAAAATGCACGACTGGGTCACACGTACTTGCTCTTATGTTCAAGACACTGCGAGTCTAAGAAAATTGTATATACAAACATGGAAATTATGAGAGAAAAATGTAGAGAAGCATGAAATACGACATTTAAATTAGCTAAAACAACTCTTTTGACAGTTTGAGGTGAAAAAAAGTATGCCATCTTAGTTCATGATGGAATATGATTGTATGGAAAAAAAAATTTTAAAATCGTGGGAGCGGTTTTCTTTTAAATTAATTTTTTATATATAAAATTCTTAAAACATTTTTAAGAACAAATTTTGGTATGCAGATTTAAACTATATATTTATGTGTATATAAAAACAAAATGTGGAAAAAAATTGTCAACCCGTTTTTGAGATATCGAATTTTCAAAAAAAAGTTTGAAACTTTTTTTAAAAATCCAAAAACTTTTTTTTTGAAAATTTTGATATGCAATATTATTTAATCTTATCTAAAATTTGTATATAAAAAATTCATTTAAATCCGTCAAGCTGATAACGAGAAAACTCAAAATAAAAAAATACGTTCTATAACAGGTACTACTAATAGTTGCTATGTGTAAAATTTTATAATTTTTGATGGTAGATCGTACTAATTTTAGTATAAAGAAAAAGTTTAATCAAAATCGTAGGAGTCGTTTTCAAGCAAAAAAATATTTTCCCTTGCGGTTTTTTCACTTTTGTATGGAAGGTACCGTTATTTTTTCATAAATGTAAAATTTTTTCTAAAAATATTTTAGAGAGTACTAAAAAAGTCTTAAATATCGAGTTTCAAAAAAATCTATGATGCCGTTTTCGAAATATTTGATTTTCCAAAAAAATTTTGAAATATTTTTTAAAAATCCAAAAAATATTTTTTCAAAAATGTTGGTACACAAAACTATTAACATTTCTTGGAAGCTTCTGTATAAAAAAAATAATTGAAATCGGTCATACCATTTTGAAGAAAATCAAAAATTAAAAAAATGGTTCCTTGGGAGGTACCATTAATAACCATTTTTGAAAAGTGGTTTTCCACCCAAAGAAAGCCTTTACCAAAATAAATTTACTGAATTTTTTTTAAGAAAAGTTGTCGAGCCATTTTTGAGAAAAATACGAATATGTAAATTTGCCAAAAAAAAAATGTATGACAGGTACCGTTATTTTTGGTTCTAAAAAAAAATGAAAAAAACGTGTCGGCAGAATCACCAAAAATCACTAAGTACCAAGTTCGAAGAAAATCGATCGGACCGTTTAGGCTGTAGTCGAACAGACAGACAGACTGACAGAATTATGCCACCCTCTTTTTTGGTGTTCTCTATCATCGTAATATCATGTTTGATTGTTATCTCAAAATTTTTTTTTGCACGAATCCAAAACTTGCCTTATAGTACCTATAATCGCAAGTAAAAAGGAAAATTTAATTTACTCCCACAGTGACTATAGGGGATGAAAATAAAAATCTGAAAAAAATTAGGACACTTTTTTTTCTTCAGTTATAGCCGATTTAGGCCCATTCAAGTATTAAACTAAAAAAAAAAAACATATAACTACCACCCTAATATATCAAAGGGCATGGTAGTTCCCAGCCAAGTTTGCTGGACTACACCATTTTTACAGGAACAAACTCAGGCGATTTTCAACCCCCTTCTAACTTCAGTACTAATAAAGCCTAGTACGCTGCTGATGCGAAACGAAAAATCCCATACAAAAATGACACAACGAAATCATAAACTAAAAATTTAGTTCTACTTTTCGTTCTGCAATACGCTGTTCGATGAGCGAAATTGAAAATTGTAGCAGATTATTTGGAGAAGTCTACACTCTTTTTTCGCACACAATTAATTACCCAGACCATTTATTGTGTACGAAAAAATGACATTTGTGTTTATTTTTGTTGTTTCTTTCATTACAGCATGGCTGCTTGTGATTTTTTTGCTTTTGCATTTGTTTTAATTTTTTGAATTCGTGCAACTGTCAATGAATATTTTTCCGCTTCGTTTTCGTAAGCATTTCGTTGTCTTGTTGGAGACCCACTAAAAATTTCGTTTCGCATCAGCAGCGTACTAGGCTTAAAGTCAAAAACTTCAAATTCGCAGTTTTACTGAGCTGCTCAAATACAGGGGTGGAATCGGCTAAGGTGATTCGTGATAGTTGACAGTCACAACACAATAGCAAAACTATGGTAATGTGACTGTCAACTATCACAAATCAACTTAGCCGATTCCACCCCAGGTGTCTCACCAAATATCAGCTATTTAGCATTAATAATTACCGAGATATAGGACATTAAAAATCGCAAAACCGTAACTGACTGACGGACTGATTGACTGACTCACTCATTCACTGACAGATTTTCAAAATTATGGAGCACTTCCCGAGAACGTAGAAACTTGAAATTTCGCACAACGGTAGGTCTTGGGCATACAAAGAAAAAAAAATCAAAAATCTGCAATTTTCTATTCAGGGGGCGTGGTATCCACCCATTCTCTTTAAAATTCTTATAAAGTGTATGTAGCATTTCCGATTGTAATAGAATGATGAAAATTGGTAGAACGGTATGACTTGAAGAGCATATAAAGAGAAAAATACAAAATTGAGATTTTCCATTCAAGGGGCGTGGCACTCACCTATTTTCTCAGAATTGCTATTATTTATATGGAGCATTTTTGGTTGTCGCAGAATAATGAAACTTTGTAGAGCGGTAGGGCTTCATTTTTACCTGGCAAAATATAACCTTTTCAAAAAGGAATGAGATGAGAACAAAAATATTAATTTAAAAAAAAGCCAACTTCTTATATGTACAAGAAATCTGTGCGTGAGAAGTCAGCCGAAGAAAGTAATGAGATCTAAAATATATGACAAGTTTTAAGTTCATGAAGTTAAGTATCAAATATCTTAAGTAGAGTTATATCGAATCAACTCCAAGTTATGACAAAAATTTGGTACTTAATAACTAAGCCTAGTACTCAGTTCGGGTGAAAATGAAATTTCAATACAAAATTGCCCATTAATTCACAGCGATGGAATTCGCAAAGAGAGGTGAGTACCCAAATTTGAGAGTGAAATAAGAACCAGTTCGTTGTATATTTCACGACATGATTTTCATTTCGCAACGTACGACCACCAGGCAAAATTAATGAGATGTGGAAAAACTTGAAAATTGTCAATTAATTTGCTTTGTCTACAATAAAAATTTGTAAGGAATATATGGCAAACTTGCCATATAAATACAGTCCACAAGTGACATATAAGCGTGATATATATGAAAGAATATGTGTATATGATACCATAGAGGTACTATATACATATTGTAATATTTTCTCAGGTTCGTTAATAAAACTTATTTACTTTATTCAAAACGTCCACTTATTTATTTTCGCAAAATAAAACACTTTACTTTTCTTACTACAAACAAAACGATTTATTATTCACCACTGAATTAATTCACAAACTTTACTTTTCACTTTTATTACAACCAACTTTATTCATTCACGATTAAAAACAAACTGTGTCGCTGCCGTTCAACCATGTGCCTTTTATACTTGTTTTCCAAACTCTGGAAAGTAGTGGAAGGTTCTCGTCTCTGCTTCCAGAGCTTTCCGTAGGGGAAATTTCCCAATAATTTCTCTTCCAAAAGCTTTTATTTGACAGCTGGTAAATCTGCTATAATCCGGCAGATGGCGCTTCTTTCGTTTGAGAGTTGCTATAATTATAGCTAGTAAGGGTATGTTTGCACTGTGACCGTAAGCTTTATTGTGTCCGTTTGTTTGCTTTTCGGAGTCGTTATAGTTCAAATTTTGAAAGTCATTACAATATTCTTTCAAACAAATAGATCTATCACACTGGTATGTCACTTGTGGACCGTATTTATATGGCAAGTTTGCCATATTTATATGATAATGTAATATCACCTTAAACGATATAAAAATTAATATTCGAAAGAAATTTTTCAAGATTCTGTCAAAAAATTAATTTATTTTTTTTTTTCGCTCAAAGTGAGTATCAAAAATTTCAACTGAATACCCCAAATTCACGTGGAGAATCAATGATGTTTTCCTTATGGTTATTCACGTGGATTTTGAAGCGGTTTTAGTTTTTCATTTCACAAGAGGTGAGTACTAGGCTTTACTGATTAAAATTTGCTGGCTTCACTGGTCAAGTTTTCATACATTTTAAATTTGTAAAAACTTGCAAATTAACTAGTATCTGGACTAGTATGACCACCTAGTCCAGGCAACGAAGGGAAACATATGCCTCCACCTCAAAATAAATTCAACACTTTTGAAACTTGGCACACTTCTTCAGAATGGTCTAGCGATGTTGTGTAAAAAAGTCCCCATGAATCTGAGGTGAGCTCTTGTGGCAGGAATGTGCAAAATATTTTTTTTTTGTTTTTTCGTGTTAGCCTAATTATTTGTCTTATCAAAAAATTATCTGGGACAGAATGATAACTTATAAAATGTTCTACAATAATGATTATAACCAAATTTTTCATATCTATAAGAATAGATAAAAAGTTATTTGGGACCAAAAATTGGTACTTTTTTAATTACCTAAAAAGCGCTGCGTTTTGTACTCTCAAGTATGAAAGCGTTCTACTATCCTAGCACTAGCACCCAAGGATTTTGCCTAGCCCGTTCATATACTCCAACATCTTCTGTGTATATGTATATCTTCCAAAACCTATTTAAGAAATCTCAAAAGCAAGCAGCAAAGTCGATAATATTTTTTTTTTACACGGCTGTCCCCTTATTCATACAGGATGGGATTCATGAATTCAATGATTTGTTGTTGTATTCTAAGAAAAAAATATGTACAGAAATACGTCATTCCTGCGATGGTGAATGCTTGAATATCGATCATATATTATAAATCCTTATAATACGTTGGCACCAGAGCCGTTCATTTCATACGGTTCCAAAATGAACAAAACCAGTCATTTGCTAACTTTTTGTTTTGCATATATAAGACCAGTTTTTTTCACTTTCATCAGATAATTTTTTTTATAAGACTTTGTATTTTTACTAATTGGTCATTAGTAGGTGCATTATTGTACAAAAAAAAAAAAACATTTTGTAAAATTAATTGATTTTAACTTCCAAATTTACATGAATTTTCCATCAAAAAGTGAATTTTAAGAATTGGAAAATTCAATATCAAATGATTTAATAAAAATCGTGAAAAATAGATTGAATTTATATCCAGTGCAAAAAAAAATTGTCAAAAAAAATACCGTTAGGTATAAAAATTGACTGTCAAAAATGCATTTTTTTTTAAATTTACAAGCATTTTTATTTTGTATTATTCAAATTTTTATTAGGTACATAATTAAAGATTTTCTCCAATAGTGCCATGATAAAAATATGGAATTTTATGTTATTAAAGACTTTTTTGCAAAAACGCTTTAGCTACATTTGCTTTGAAAAAGAGCCATTTTCGCCATTTTCTCGTTTTCTTGGAGGCTTTTACCAAAAACTAGAGCACAGAATTAACCATTCTAAATAAGTGTCCCAAGTTTCAAAACTGTTGATTTTTTTTTTGAGGTGATGGAATTTTTTTTCCTTCATTAACTGGACGTAATGAAGTAAATTATTTTATTAAATGCGCTCTTTTTGCATATTACCAATAATAATAACCTTTTTACTGTAGATACTGTTGCACCCAAATTTTTGAAAAGTATGCCACCAGGGTTTCCATACGAATTTTTTATACCAGAGATGCTTAAACTTTTTCTTTTTTTTCTTTTTTCAATTTTTGTAATTAAAAACAAATTTATTTTCTTTTAATAAGAAAAGTTCAAGAGCTAATAAAATTTTCTACCAATAATGTTTTGGCACCAATAGTGTACAAAGTTGCTGCAAAATAAAATCGATGGAATTCATCCATTTGTATTTGTTGTATTCAAAAACGTAAGGTAAGTACAAAAAAGTACACTGAACGAAACAATGCACATATTTTCAGTACCCTTTGAGGTAGCCCATTTCTATTTACGGTTTGAGAGCAGTCATAAAGTGGGAAATACGCGGTTTCAGAATTATCTAATGTTTACCGGCCACCTTGCATAAATAAAGTTTCTGTATAAGAAAAGTTTATGTGTGTGTCCCCTCCAAATTCCAATCTGGATCTGCCCCTGGTGTAGAAAAAGAGCACTATTTTGTGCAAGCATACGTCATTATTGTCATGGTCAATGCTTGAGTGCTTTGTAGCGCTTTTGAGCTTCTTTGTCATAATCAATATTGTAGGGAATTCTATAAGCTATCTTTCTTTCTTAGAAAATTTTTTGATAGGACAAATAATTTCTAAAACAAAAACGAAAAACAAAAAAAAATAAAAATGTTGCAAGCTCCCGCCGCTAGAGCTCGCCTCGGATTTATGGGAATTTTTTTACACTTCATCATGGATAGACCATTTTGAATAAGTGTGGCAAGTTTCAATACTGTTGAATTTTTTTTTTAAGGTGAAAATCTTCATTGACTGGACTAACCGGTCACAACCGCCTGGGCCTGGGTTATCACAAGAAAAGAAAAATGAAAATCAGTTTAGACATATAAGTCGCAGGAGATGAGGATACTCCTCACTACCTGTGTCACTGCTCGCGTTATACCATCTAAGCAACAGGCTCCTAGGCAGACACTTCTTCAATGACTTGGAAAAACTCTCCGACATTCCAAGCAAAAACCTGCTGAAATTTATTAACGCTACCCAATGGCTTGGAAATTCTTAAGCTCTATCAACCACCCGACCGCTTGATTGGAAACTTCTCCAACCACAGTCAAAGACATAAAAAGGGTCCAGAACGATAGTGAAGAACGAACGAAAACTCAACCTCGCACGTATTTCTTGCGGGAGCGGCAGTGAATGGAGAATGGGCACCTCGCCTATACAGCAGCTACTGCTGCTTCTGCAGTGAATGCGAGCGTTAGTGACAATGTTAGAACGAGCGAAAACGATTGCACGCCGCGCATGTTTCTTGTAGGAGCGGTAGCAAGCGGGGAATGGGCAGCTGGCCCTTACACCAGTTTCTATCGCCTCTGTGGTGAACACGAGCGTCACTGAGTTGATGCGGCCACCTTTCCCTAAGATTGGTAAAATCCTTTTGAGGATAGGGACAGCCCCTTCGACTCACTCAGCAATCCTGATTCCTGACCAAACGAACGAACACATACACCAATCACTGATTTATCATACCCATCTAACAGACGTTGCAAGGAGCCACTGCTCCTAAGGGCCTGATGGAGGGATGAGACAAAGGAAGGATCACGCCTTTAAAAGGTGTTTTCCTATCCTTAGCCAGGTGATTATGTGACGACATATATTTCTTCAATGACTAAGAAATACCCACCGACTTTTCAGGATATATCCTGCTGAAACTCATAACACCCTTAATGAACTTTAATCGACATGGGATTAATCATAAGTTTCATTTCATGCGGCTTACAAACCCTAGGGTACCACAATGTATCTACATTGATCTATGTTTGACTGTAACAGGACCATGGGTCAGTCCATTAGCCTTACCTTACCTGTGCCTTGACCATATCTATGCTTCAAAAATAGTTATGCTCGATTTATTAATAAATTTAGAAATCTTTGATTTTTTTATTGGATTCTGTTAACTTTTCCTGCTTGAATTTTTTTTATAAAATTTCTTAAACTATCCATTTCAATAGAAAATTTAATTTTGAACAAAAAGATTTAAGTGTAAAATTGTCCAATTCGGCTTAGTTTCTGAGTTATACAAGAAATATTGAAAAGTGGCCATTCTCTCTGAAACGCATGGGTGAATTTAGTAGCATTTTTGGTTTAAACCATGGTTATCAGCCAAACAAACATATTCAATAATATTCAATAATAAAAACCCTTGCACGTAATTGTTCATTTCACCCCTCATTTTTCGGTCTTTTCAATAGCCTATAAAACCTTTTGTAACAAATTAAGTTAATATTAAAAAAGTTTATTCGAGTTTGTTGTCTAAGGTACTGGGGAGTGCATGGGGACAGAATGGAAGTGCAGGTGGCGGTCAACGGCATGAAAGTCTGGTGGTGGAGGAGCCTATTTTGGTCTTCTGAAAGGCCAACGGCAGCAGCAAGTAGCGTCTGTAACCCATATTGGGCGGCTACAATAGCGTCTGTTCTCCCATAGTGGGCGGCTTCGATCAGTTATCTGTTTGACCATCCGAAGGGCGGATGTGCTTGTCGAATCTGAGCTTATATATGTTTTATATCGTATCTCGGCAAACACTATGGTGGATGGATATATGCTAATACATGAACTATGACTACAACTGGTAATGAGTCCCCAAGAGGTAACCATTTGAAGAATCTTTCTCCTTTTGCCCCTTTCTTCTTGATTGGATCCCCTATGAATTCTCCCAAATAATTTTCAGCAGAAAATGTCGTTATTATAATAATATTTCTTTAAAAATTTAATTTTTTTTCTAAATCATGTAATAACCTTTTCAAAGATGTATGACACATTACTTTTATGTTGACTTCGTAGACCAGTTGATAATGCGGAATTGCAATATTGTTCTATAATGCCTTTCTTGTCAAATATCTCTCGAGCCCCATGGTAACAAAATGAAGTACCTACATGCGCCTTTTCAACAATAAAGACGACACATTGATGTTGAATAGGAAGACAATGTCCAAATGCGGAGTTGCATTTGCATTATTGTTCTTTTCGGTGTTTTGAAGCTGAATACCTATCTTGCAATTACAACCATTATGGTTTAGAGCTTAACGGCCATTTAACGAAATGATGTACTCAAAATACCATTTTCAACAATGCATGACACATTTGTGTTGAGTATATGGGTCAGTCTGCCAATTCTGCTTTGAAAATTATTTTTTTTAATTTTGATTAAACTTATTGATTCTAGTTTTGATTGCCGCTTTTGATTTATTTGGTAAATAATTGTTTCTCTTCCATTTTCTATCCCGTTTTTTAGTTGTAATTTCAACATTTGAACTTAAATATTCGAAGCTAATAAATTGTTGGTTTTGATTTTCATTTCAGTGGTTTCATGGGCCGAAACTTCGCTATATACAGATATACATTAGCATTTAATCGTTTGTAATTAATATTTGTTTTCATTATTGCATCGATTGATTGAACCAATTTAAAGTTCAATTACCATATATTTTCCTTTTGGTTAATTAGATCATGAACAGAACAAATAATCTTATATACCAGAAACTATAATGCTATTATCGAATTGTTGACCGCTAAATTTAGATAAAACGAGAACATATTGGACTGGATATAGGAGTCTTACCAAAAATAGTCTGAGATGTAGCGTTCATTATATTTTGAAATTGTAAAAAAAACTATTAGGTATTATGCTGGCAATGATAGGGCTTATCTCATTTACCTGAAGCTCTGAATTTGGCAAAAATAACGAGTGGAGTAACGAGTAAAATTAACGAGTAAAAGTAACGAGCAGAAGTAAAGAGAAAAAGTAATGAGTAAAAGTAACGAGTGAAAGTAACAAGTGAAAGTAATGAATAAAAGTTACGATTAGAAATAACGAGTAAAACTAACGAGTAAAAGTAATGTATATAGGTAACGAGTAAAACTAACGAGTAAACGTAACAAGTAAAAGTGGATCTAACGAATTAAAGTTAACATAACGAATAGTGGAGTAACGATAGCCCAAAATAAAGCATTATTCAAGAACCCGGGGAACCTGCTCCGATTTTGATGATTTTTTTTTTGAAATTTAGGAAATTGAAATTAGAAAAAAGTTTACAATTCAAAAATCGACGCTCTCAAAGGAAATTTTTTTAAAATTGAAAAACCAATTTTTTTTCAAAAACAAAATAATTTTTCCTGTATTTGCTTTGAACAATTAATTTTGCTTATAAAACACACTTCAAAAGTTTATAAAAACATTTTAAATAATTTTACTAAAAATAAAAGTCCAAAACCCAGAACAGTCAAACCCGCTTATAGTCACAAGGAGATGACAAACCATGCACTTTCAGGCGGCAACTGCCCTGATACTAAACAATTTTTGCTATTAGGCGATTGTGATTATAAATAGGTCTTACTGTGTTTTTGTTGCTGCTTATACTTATTCAAAAAATATACACTCCGCTTCAACCGAATAGACACAACATTTTTCAAAGGTGCTCTGTCCTTTGTCATTAATGTATCACTTGATTTTGCTTTTTGTTTGTTTGTGACGTTGGAAAAATAAATCAGAAGGAAAAAAAGCAAAGCTGTCGCTTTTTTCATTATATGTAGCTTCATAAATTCGATCCGGCATGGAATCATTAAGTCTCATTATACACTGCGCGTCTTTTGTTTGGGGCCACTTTTTTCACAATCATTTTTTCCCCACAAATATCTGTAGGAAACTTTTTCTGGGAATCTTTAATACCTGTAAGTAGGTATACATACTTTCCGATAAAAAAAATGTATGCGTCACTTGGTTACTCCGTCAGAATCTTCCAAGTTGTAGTAATGAACTGCAAAATAGGTATGAGAAATTGCGTCACTTTATTGAGAGCATTTAAATAATCTTTTGAAAAACTAACAAAAATATCGAAATGTTAACTTTTTTCTGTTTAAAACAATTATTGATTATGTTTCTTGTCAAAAGATAATGAGCATACCCATTTTTGTTTTGTAATAAGAGCTTAAGATGGTTTGAATAGAATCAAATCATACAGTTTTTTCTTTTATCTAGCGAAATCTAGCTCCAGACATCGCAGAAAGCTTCGTTTAAGGAGTTCTTATCTTCAAACTGTCTACTAGCCTCAGGAACTTTTCAATATAGGCATGCCCAAACGTTTTCGATGATGTTTAAGGTCGGTGAATAAGGTGGCCATGGCAAAAGTTTCACGTTTTGCGACTCAATCGAGCTTCTAACCCTGGATATGTGGATAAAGGTCATGTCTTGGTATACAATCCAAGGTACAGGTCCAACAATATTTCTTACCTTTGCAAATGATCATTCCAGCAAATATTTCTGTGGTGTTTGGTAGAAACATGATAACTCCATTTTGAAAATTGCGTCCTTATGTCCCCTTTTGATTGACCTAGAGTCTAAACGGGTGGATCGATTTCCTTCAAATTTGAAGTACTTATGTACATACAATTTAAAAAATTGTATTTTAAATTTGAAGAAAATCAGTCCACCCGTTCAGATTCTAGGTCGATGTAAAGTGGACGTAAAGATGCAATTTTTAAAATGGAGCTATCACGTTTCTCCCAAACATCACAGATTTGTAATTACTTCTGTTAGTTGTGGAAGTTATTAACCCTAGTTCAATAATTTTAGAGAAGGTCATTGAATGGTATGCAGAACATTTTAGCTACTCAAACCTGAAAACTGGACACCAATAACTTATACAAAATCCGGGAAAGAAATTTTTCCTAGATTTTCGTATATTTTTGGACCCATAAACTATTCAGCAGGACAATCCCTGGCTCGAAATTTAGATGGACGACATAAAGAGACTTTACGATTCCATGCCGGATCGAATTATGAAGCTAAAGAAAAACAGCAACACTAGGTACTCGGGACGGCCCGAGATGGATTAGCGCATCGACTTATTTTTGGAATAGAAGATATATTATGTATAAACTTTTATTATTTTTTTAATTCGGAATAAAATAAGAATGGCTATCGAAATTGGTGTGAACTGAGAGCTTTTAAAAAGATTTGAAAATCAAAAAAGGTGGTAGGTTAGGTATTAGTAGTGGCTTTGGCCCATTGGTTTCAGCTTCCTGCGCATTAGCACCGCTTGCACATAGAGCTGGTCTGTCTGGCCCTGGTAGGTAGGTACTCACTAGTAGAATTAACCAAGAATACCTTATTTTATATCCTTCCATTAACATTTATAACTCATTTCAAAATTTGTGTCTATTTACTTGAATTTTTCGATGTGAAAATACTTTGCAAGTAAGTTGGAGAAAAAAAGCTTTGCTTTTTATTCCATCTGATTTATTTTTCCAACGTCACAAACAAACAAAAAGCATCATCAAATGAGACATTACTAACAAAGGACAAAGGATCTTTGAAAAATGTTGTGTCTATTCGGTTGAAGCGGAGTGTATATTTTTTGAATAAGTATAAGCAGCAACAAAAACACAGTAAGACCTATTTATAATCACAATCGCCTAATAGCAAAAATCGTTTAGTATCAGGGCAGTTGCCGCCTGAAAGCGCATGGTTTGTCATCTCCTTGTGACTATAAGCGGGTTTGACTGTTCTGGGTTTTGGACTTTTATATTTAGTAAAAGTATTTAAAATGTTTTTATAAACTTTTGAAGTCTTTTTTATAAGTAAAATTAATTGTTCAAAGCAAATACAGGAAAAATTATTTTGTTTTTGAAAAAAATTTGGTTTTTCAATTTTTAACAAATTTCCTGTTGAGAGCGTCAATTTTTGAATTGTAAACTTTTTTCTAATTTCAATTTCCTAAATTTCAAAAAAAAAATCATCAAAATCGGAGCAGGTTCCTCGGGTTCCGAAATAAAAAGCTAGTGCTTCTCCACTAGAAAGCGATAACGATAACGCTTAAGGTAAATTTTAGTGTCGGGTATATTATGCTCTGCCATTTTTCCAAAGCATTAACATCTCAGTTTTGAAAATCTTGATAAAAAAAATTATTCCTCATCTTTGCAGACAAAAAAGCCAAAATATTGAATTTCAAGTAAGTATGGTGGAGCAACCACACACGTACGCATAGTAGTGCGCCAACAAAAGGTACGTTTACGCCAGAGTGAACCATTATGTTACAAAGTTTTCTTATTGATACCAATCACTGGTCAATACAAATTTGGTGCCCGGGTTCTGAATTATGAATTTCGTATCTATTTATTTATTTTATTTACCCTGAGGCCACACGAGCCAGTACTGGCTAGCCAGTTTACTACACATACTAACTGCCAAATTCCTATTCGTGTATATGCTGTGACGTAGGCGGCTTGCCAAACTGGCTTCATTACTGGCCAGCGGCAGCGTTCGGATCTAACTCCAAATGGAGTAAATCTACTCCGATTTAAAGGAAAGAAATTTAACTACTACGATTTTCCACTTTTTCAAGACTGAAGATGGAACCATTTCAATCTATCGTCTGTGTGGTGTGGAGTGGCATTTTAAATACTCTGTGCTCACTTCTCAAGCCTGCCATGTTGTAAACTGTTATTAGCCGTTGTATTAAGTGCATTTTTATCTTCGCTTAAAAAAGTAGCATGTTAAAATGCAACAACAGTTTTGTATAACTCCGTATTGTTGTTAGCCTCATCTTTTAGTACATTTTTATCTTCGCTTACAAAAAAAGAAGCATGTAAAATACAACAACAATATGGAACTACATATATCGGATTGATGTTGTATTTAACATGCTACTTCTTCTTATGTGCAGATAAAAATGCACTAAAAACAAATGCACTGACGCCCTGCAACATCACTTCACTAGCAAAGACAACAAAATCCAAAGTTTCGTTGTCATTACGAAAGTTTCGCGTTGGTTTTGGAGAGCCTAAAAACTTATTTCTATCACAAAATAATATTTATCGTAAGAGCTGTTGTTTTATTTTTCGTGCGCAGTGATATAAAATACGACAGATACACAATGGTAAGCAACAACAAAAAACTGTCGTCGGCGAACGTTTTGCGTCGGTTAGGGAGAGCCTTTAATAAATTCATTTGCCAGTTTTTTTTGGCTTTCTTCTTGAACAAAAATAAGACCCTACAACAAAACCAGAGACATGTGTGGTTCTGGTTTTATTCATATTCAAACATTCATGAATACCCTTACTATTTTTCCAAATATGCTACGAAATAGTACTGCCGAACCCTGTTACTGGCTGCTCTACTGGCTTCCCAACTGGCTACGAAAAAGGCAAGCCAGTTGACGAGCCAGTTGCTCAGGTTTGTATGTGTTAGTAAAAATATGTGAGTGTATTGCGACTGGCTAGCCAGTACTGGCTCGTGTGGCCTCAGGGTTAGTTAGATGGTCGTAGGCCAGTCACAAACATTGAACTCGTTTACAATGTTTGTGTTCCTTAGAAAAGGCACTCTTCTTGCTATCATTCCGTGCAAATTACCTTCACCAAGTCTTCTCCAAACTGTCCTATCAATATATTATTGAGCTGTACTTCTTGCTCTGAAAGTAAGGGCATAGGCAGGATTTCGAATAGAGGGGGGGTGGTAAACCCATTCATAAAATAGTTTTGGTACATAAATCTTGCTTTAAAACGCTTTCCAAAGAAGATAAATCGCCTGATGTACACATGAAGTATATTCTGATTAGAGGACAAGCAACGCTACCTACCCTCCTTGCGTACGCCCTTTAATTTTACCAAAATTTTAATTTTTCTGTCCATTATTACCAAAGTTATAAAAAATTTGAGTTTTAATGAACATTTTACATGGGTTTCCCATAAAATGTGCATTGGGGTGGTCATTATATGGGTTTTTTGAGTTTCTTATTTGGATTGGTCTAAAATCAGCTCCAAATGAAGAACAAAGAAAACATCGCAATTTTTTTCATATTTTTATTTTGATCTCCTAGTCACTGAAGGGATAAATTAAATTGCCTTTTTTTGCATACTAATAGGTGATTCACGTAAAATCTGCCAAAAAATTCAGAGCATGTATGTTGAAAATAGACATCAAAAAAAAATATCCTACAAGAAGGGTGGTAATATTTCTCCCCGCTTGGACAGGACGGACAATTTGATAAAAAACAAATCATAAAATAGAACAAAATTAATTACAAAACAACGGCAATATTTACAATATTGTTTTGTAGCTTTAAGGAAAGCCATTTCCATTTCTATGATTTATTTTCAGTTCTTTTTTATAATTCATCTAAGCACAAATTTTTTTCAATTTTGAAAAGAAAAAACAATTTTTCTTCAAAATGTTGAGTTTGAAAAGAGTGGGGGGACATTTTTTCTTGTCTACTTTCAAACTACATTCTCTGAATTTTTGGCAGATTTAACCTGAAACACCTATTAGTATGCAAAAAAAGGCAATTTAATTAACCATTCTTTTTTTCAGTTGAGCTGACGATAGGAAACTAATTTGAAATACACGTCACACTCAACCAATTGCAACACCACTTTTTATACTATACATACACATTTTGTAATACCATATCTTGGCTATTTAAAACAAACCAAAGAAGGATTACATACAGGATACAAATTTAGTGGTCAAATATATGAATTAGAATTTATAGACTTTTTTTTCCATTTATGCTTTAATTCTATGCAATATTTTAATATTGTGCTCATAACAATATCTAATGAACAAAAATAAATCCTTTTGTGTTTGGTATTTTGAATTCATGTTGAGGTTGAGGTTCACATACTGGCCAAAGCATTAAAACAAAAAACCTCCAACCACAAATATTCACCATTGCTCATTGTATGCATGATGTTTATCTAAAAAAAAACAGCATTTAATTACGAAAAATAATAATGTGGCAATTGTAATAATTTTCATTGTTTTCATACATTAATACCGAAATAGTTTTAGCATGTTAAATAATTATTTTTAATATATGAAAATATAAAGTAAGCAAAATTCCAAATTAATTTCGGAATTTTCTGTTTGTGTTGGTTTATTGCAATTAATATAAATTTAAAATTATTTAATTTGAAATTTAAATTTCACAAAATTCGAATGGTAATCATTTTTAGAATGCGAGTGTTAAAGCTTAACTTTAATGTATAGTGGCTGATGGTTGTTTGGAAAAATTATGAAAATCAATAGGTTTTATTGGAGAATTTTGTTGTACTAATTGATTTTAAGTTGACTGCTTTATTTAAATTTTTAATATCATCAATTTCGATTTATTTAAAGTAGAATTAGATAAACAGATGAAATTTCCAAAACTTGAACAACGACACTCAATTGTCTGTTTCTTTAGTGGGCAGGGCTGTAGACTTAAGGCCGAGGCTCCAACTGTAAGTTTTACTTTCGTAAGTTACTTACGGAAGCGACTTTTGATAAAATTACATGTGTAAACAGCTCTGTAAGTGACTTACAATAAATTTATCAACTTACGTAAGCTTTAAGTTGAGAGAAAGACTTACAAGTAGAAATACGTTTTTTCCAACTTACGGAGTTCTCACAGCTTACTCAAACGGCAGTGATAAGTTTTCAAATTTACGAAAGCATTTCTTGCATTTCTCGCTGCAAAGAATCCCGCGGAATCACGAGTCGTTTTTTATTGGTCCGGCCATTGCTTTCACCGTTTATCAGCTCCCAAATGGATCCTCCCGCCTCCAGTACACAATCCAGGAGATACCACCAATCCGCACCCGAATAGTGAAAACGAAATACAAACATCCTACCTTTTCCAATACTAGTGGAGAGGCTCAGATAACCTCAAGTTATTGTGAATCACTATGAATACAACTCAGTTCCCGTAGCCAGATAAAGAGGTGTTCACGGAAGTACTTGAAAAGGCAAAGAAGAGTATGTTGCTATGACCAAAATATTTACAACAAAGAAACCTCTGCAGAAGTCAAATCACTGACAATCTAATGGTTAAAAACAAAAACAAAGAAGGACCAAACTCGATCGTGGACTCCATAAGAACTGCTGCTATATGGATTCCAGGGATGGGACTTTTTGAAAAAATGTCCGAAGTAGATTTGGAAAAAAAGCGCAGTAGATTCACCTTTTTCGCAGTAGATTTTTACATTGTCGAAATATAAATAAGAAATAACATGAAAAAACATCAATGATTTTAAATAATAAAACTAAATATTAATTTCTCTTTAAAAAAAACATAACAAAACAAAAATTCAAACATTTTTATTCATATCAGTTTTAACATTATTTCAAAAGCAAGATTTTCAATATTTTTTTTTTAACTGTCCGTTATCAAACGAAAACTGATAAAAGTGGTCTATATGACCGGCGGAAGGCTCCCAGCAATCAATATCAACGTCACCCATTTCCTTACACAGAATAACATTTTTAAAAAGTGTTTGTATTTAATTTGTTTTGTTCTGCTGCGGCACACTATTTTTTCCCCAAAATCGTTTTCTTCGTTATTTAGTTTGACCCAAAAATCAGTCATGTCACCCGCATCATAATATAGAATAGGATAAATTCTATCAAGAAGAATGTGTTTGACTGCATTCAGTAATAGAATTATACAAATATTTTGTGGATCACATTTACATTTATTGAGTGATTTTTTTTTCTTAAAACCAAAAGTGCAGTAGATTTTATTTAAGGGCAGTAGATTCATTTTTCGAACAAAATGCAGTAGATCTACTGCAATTGCAGTAAAGTCACAACCCTGGCGATTCCAGATGCAATTAAATTCTTCATTAAAATCATAGATGCACAAAGGGCTCACAGTAATGAGCACCTTTCCCAGTCAAATCGATAGGATCGACGAGTTCCGACAAAAATTGGAAAACCTTGTAGATATTATCTGTAACGTCGAAAGTGAAATCCTGCCACAGCCCAGGAGTGGGTAATGCCAATGCCCACTACCAAATCACGAGGAAGGCTAATATTCGAAATAGCTGCACGATGCGTTCTTAATGTACATTCGTAGAAATCACTCCCACTTTGAGGAGACTTGGTTGCGAAGGAACCATCCCAGTCGTAACATTTGCCACTTGCCAAGTAAATCCACCAAATTTTAATCATTCATCATAAAATACCAAATTTCTGTCATAATTAGGAGTTGTTTCGATATTACTCTGATTCAGATATTTGATATTAAATATCCTGAACTTAAAACTTGGCATATATTTTAGATCTCATTACTTTTTTTGGTTGACTTTTTACGCACAGGTTTCTTGTACATATAAGAACTTGGCTCTTTTTTTTTACATTTATGTTTTTGTTGTGATTTCACTCCTTTTTGCAAAGATTTTATTTTGCCATGTGAAAATCAAACCCTTCTGCTCTACAAAATTTAATAATTCTACGACGACCGAAAGTGCTCCATATAAATTACCGCAACTCTGAGAAAGTGGGTGGATGCCACGCCCTCTAAATGGAAAATCTCAATTTTTTGTTTTTAATCTTGTCTGTTCATTAAGTCATACCGTTCTACCAATTTTCATCGTTCTACAACGATCGGAAGTGCTCCATATAATTTATAAAAATTTTCGAGAATGTGGGTGAATGCCACGGCCCCTGAATGGAAAATTCCAATTAACAAATTTTTTTCTTTCTCAGTACTTCAAGCCCTACCAACCAACCAATTTTCATCGTTCTACAACAATCGGAAGTACTCCATATAATTTATAAGAATTTTTAAGAAAGTGGGTGGATGCCACGCCCCCTGAATAAAAAATTGCAGATTTTCGATTTTTTCCTTTGTATGCACCACAAGGCCTACCGTTGTGCAAAATTTCAAGTTTCTACGATGTCGGGAAGTGCTCCATAATTTTGATGATCTGTCAGTGAGTCAGTGAGTCAGTTACGGTTTTTGCGATTTTTGAAGTCCTATATCTCGAGAATTACTAATGCTAAAGAGTTGAAATTTGGTGAGCCACCTATGTTGATTAGCTCAACAAATACTACGAATTTCAAGTTTCTGACTTTATTGGTACTAAAGTTAGAGGGGGGTTGAAAATCGCCTAAGTTTGTTCCTGTAAAAAGGGTGTAGTGCCGCGAACTTGGCTGGGCACTACCGTGCCCTTTGATTCTTCGCATTGAGATACCAGAAGATACATTCCTGGAGCTTATTTCTGCACTACTACATCAATTACATCAACTACATTTTACAGCTTCATCCTACAACTACACCAGTTACATTTTATAAGATGACCAGAGTTACGCAATAAGTAAAGACAAATGATAACAGACGATCTTTAAAGTATAATGGCTTTATTACAACTGAGTACTTAGAATTATGCATAGTACAGAAAATACCTAAATACATAGTAATTGAATGTTACGTTATATTAAACTGTGCTATCAATCGAACACTGATAGCATATTATATATTCTTGTATATAAAAGTAAATGGTATACAATAAATAAGCGAATATGCAAGTGCACGGATCTAGGAGATAATATTGTGATAATACATTTGAAATAATTTGTATAGGTCATGCAATATGATCCTTACAATTTGTAATTCATTAAACTTTTTATCTTTTATTTCATAACTCCAGTTGTATGATTGAATAAGACAAATATAAATGATGTAGTTAAAGGATTTAAATGTCCGATGTAGTTGATGTACTTGATGTAGCTCTGTTGTAGAAGCGCTGAAATAGGCCCCTGGTGCGATATGCACATGGTATCACCACGGTAATAACGGCAAAAGACACCAAAAGTGTGCAAAGGAAGCTAAGCAAGGTTATGCGAGGAGCTAACTTTTGAGTGGATAAACACAGTTTCAGTCTGCCTACAGAAAACACCGACGTAGATAGCCCTTCTGACAAAGAAGAGGATCACGACTCTAACTGATTTCCAAATCGACAAGGAAGTGATAAAGAGCAAGGACGGGGTGAAATATGTAGTATCACACTCACTTTCTTGCAACTGGTAAAGAGCGTAGCGGGACGAGTGTCGAAAATGACCACTTTACTGAAAAGGTTAATGGCAAACGTAAGTGCCCTAACGACCAGCAAGTGATGGCTCCTGATGTTGACAATGTATGCCATTTTCCTCTACGGATAGAAGAAATTTGGCTGACGCGCTTCGACAGGAAAAGTACAGAAAGCAGATGGCAGCTTTGCTAAGAGCTAAGATGTGGTGCTCTACGCGTTGCAAGCTCTTATCAAATTTTGTTGGAACCAGCCGTCCTTGTTGTGGCAGGACTGACTCCAAAAAACCTTTTAGCTTCAGAAAGGAAGTACGTAAAAAGGCGAAAGTTGGTGTGGAAACGGCAACGGAACAATTGGAAAAACGGTGCGGTAAACTAAAATCGGCAAAACAAACAGTTCAGTCTGCATGTTCGAAACCCCCAAGAAGACAACGCACGTTCACCATACCTTCTTCGCCTGCGGCTGATGGGAAGTCGAAAGAGGAAAAGTGTAGAGAGAAATATCGGTATAATCACTCCAAATAACATAACTGTAATTATGACGCCCAACATATTCTCCGCAGAAAGAAAAGAAGAGCAGTTCTGCAAGACAGAGTGAGTCCGAAAAGGTGTATGATTACAGACCCCCTGAAGTTCTGTAAACAGCGGTCCCGAAGGGATGGGTCAGAAACCCAAGGGTAGGGGGAGTTTTAGTAGTGTATACCTGGTGTAAAGGGGAGTCAGACACAGGGGGATGGTCAACGCCAAAAGAACTCCTTTCAGTGCATAGAGCATTACTCCTCTCTCCAACAGGAAACGAAAATCTACGTACGTTTTTTTATTTAAATAAGAACTTTGACAGAACTTTGGTCTAAATTCGTAGTTTTGAGAAGTACACGATTTTTATTTTTTCTTCGCAAGGAACTTAAATTACTTATAACTTCTATATTAATTTGTTTAGTGAGAAAAGTGACTTAACACACAAAATATTAATGCTTTGAAATGCTGGCCCATTTAGAGTTTTATTCATTTTGTTGAGATATCTTAACTATGTATATTTAAGGATCATTTGCATTTCTTAAAAACACATACATTTTGATGTTTTCCACAACAAAATGAATGTTAACTATTCTTCATATATTCAAATTACCCCATTCACCACAAACCAATTTATCTTTGTCCTCTCTCTTGCTTTTGTAGGTTTGAAAATCCCATCTATTCTTCTACACATATCAACATTTTCATTCTATAATATAGATTATATTGTCACTTTGACAAATTATTAGTCCTGTTTCCTTCATTTAAACTTTCTGGGAAATTATTACAATATTTTTCACTCCCACTTCAATTAATAAAACAACATTGGACACAAGCTTAGATGTGGTTAAGCTTTAAATTTAAATACCTTAAGATTATCTTCGGACCGGGTATACATAGCTTGAATACCCTTTATTAAAGTTACTTTAAGGAACTAATTGCGCTGAGCTGGTCTGCATCGATATATACATAATTTAATGAAATTGTCATTTCTATAATTGTATGTAGACTCAAGTTTCACGTTTTTTTTTTTTTTTTTTTTTTTTATATAAATTCATTTTTATTTTTCCATCATCTTAAAACTATCTTAAAGCTAGACAAAAATTCATAAAAACTAGCCTACTTATCAATATCTTACAACTAACTTACTGGCCCCATTCGGGCGCTCTAAGTTAAACTAATAACTTAATGCTAATGCCTTTCGGCCTAAGAACTATCTTAAAACTAGAATTCATGTTGGTTTTATTTTTCACCAAGAAGAATTGCAAAAAAAACTTGGTATCTTTATCTTTATTTTTGGTTTTATATAAAACTTACAAACTAAATAAAACTAAATTAAAACTAATTAAAATTAATTAAAGCTAATTATAACTAATTAAAACTAATTAAAACTACTATAAAACTACTTAAAGCTACTTACAAACTACTTACAGACTACTTACAAACTAGAACAGCCACAGCAAGCATTTTCGGGTTTTTATAATTTTTTTGTGTTTTTATTGGTTTTATTATTTTTTTTTTTTTGTATTTTTATTGTTTTTTTTTTTTTTTTTTTTTTTTTTTTTTTTTTTTTTTTTTTTTTTTTTTTTTTTGGTGCCACCCTGACTGTCCCTACTTAAAACTAACTACCTAAACCTATGTAAGTCGGCCATGGCATAGAAAAATGCATACTCAACTTTTAAATATCCGAAGGAACTTCATGTTCGTGTTTTAACCACCAGAACTGGTTCTCCTGCTTTACCCTATCTCTTCGGTCCCGATCGGACACAGTCCTACTGAACCGAAGGTGCTCCGCTCCGTGTGCGAGGACGTCTCGACTGTAAAGGAGCCGCCGATCTACAGTTCTACGGCCGACGTGGTAGATTAGCGGAACCGCCGCTCTATCCTGGATCAGCCCTCGATTGTCTAAGTAGAGGAATGCATCGGGCGGAATAAAGCCGCTTAGACGCACACTCTCGTAGTAATCGTTTTTAGGGTAATAAGCCCCAAAAATTAAGCTGTTGGTCGAGGACATTGCCCTTGCAATGTGACCTCGAATAAGCTTCAGCAAGAAATTATCTATCCTGTTTATGTTGGCGCCGTTGTATAGAACCAGGTTGGAATAATAATGTTTGTACTCCGACTCTGGTGTTCTGTGTAATCCAAGGCAGCGTCTAAGACACTGCCTCTCAAACACCCGAATCTTTTCCATTTGAGATGGGGCAACGTTGAACCAAACCGGGCACCCATAGGCAATCATCGGCCGTATGAGGGCCATGTAGCAAATCACCTTCACTCTGCTGTCAAGCCGGTTGCTATAAAACAACCGTTTCGTCAGGGCAAAAGCTCCCCTAGCCCTGGACAGAGCAGCATTTATATGTCTGTCGAAATACAAATACTGGTCCATCCAGATGCCAAGGTACTTTACTACACTTTTACTCGCCAGTGGCTGTCCATTTGGCCCTACGATCACCAGCTTACGCCAGTTCTTTCTCGTATCCCTTGTGGCTCCATGCAACGGAGTCCTAAACAAGATAGTTTCTGATTTCTGGAAGTTGATTTTCAACTTCCAGTCATCGCAATATCGCTGAATCTTCTCGAAGTCACGTTGCAAAAGAATTCTGATGACCTCGACTTTTGGAGCTGTTCTGTACGCAATTAGATCGTCGGCATACGCAATTGCCTGAGTTAGACTACTTATCAGATCGCTGGTGTAAATGCTGAATAGAATCGGCGAGTTGACCGCTCCTTGCTGAAGACCATTTTTAATATTAAAGGTTGTGGCAGAAGTCACATTGCCACTCTTGACAACAAACTTTCTACCATTGAGCATATCATAAAGCATATATAACAGTGGTTTACTAATGCCAAGTCTGGTCAGCTTTAGATAAAGACCCTCTAGCCATACGGTGTCGAAGGCCTTCTCCAAATCAACCAGACAGGCACCCGTACATTGCTTTTTTGATTTGTTCCATTGGACATCAGAAACGAGCTTAGACGCGGCATGAATGGTGTCATGTCCCGCCTTAAACCCGAACTGATTATCCGGTATGATATTATTGTCCTCTGCCCACTTAGACAGAGCTCTATTGATAACTTTTTCGAATACCTTGCTGATACTCGGAAGAAGACTTATCGACCGGAGATTCGCCGGATTGGAGTTGTCCTTTCCCTTTTTCGGGAGAGGATGCACCACAGCTGTCTTCCACCGCACTGGATAATATGCATTATTCAGAGCGTTGTTAAACAGTGTGGTATAAATGTCTACTGCTTCTTGGGGTAAATGTCGAAGTACAACGTTGGATATACCATCGACTCCTGCTGACTTCTTCTTCTTTAATGAATCGAAGATAAGCTGGAGCTCCACCTTCGTAATTAACAGGGAACTTGGCCCATTTCGCTCGGCGATTATGGCGTTTGCCACATGATCTTCATTGAACCCGGTGAAACCGAGGTTCTCTGATCGCCATTGCGTTATGTCATTCCGAAGGTAGAAGTGGTGGAGCAAGGCTCTGTTTTCCAGGTCATGGTTCGGGCGAATGCATGCATTCACCTTGTACACTTGCTGGAAAGCAGCCCCCACAGCCTCCACTTTCTCCTGCGGATCCTCGACAATAAAGAGGTCATCGTCCAAGACGGCGTCCTCTGGATCAATTCCTGCTGTCAGAAGTACGTCTCTGTTTTCTGTCGTTCTCTGGAGCTTAAGACACGGAAGGTCGTTCTGATCATTCCTTCTAAATATCTTGTTAATTTGGGGAAACATACTCGGGTCGCTAGAATTAACAGCCCGAATTTTGTTATCCCAATACAAATTAATCGACAACCGATAATTTTCCTTAATAAGCTGGTTGATGTTCTTGATCGAAGACTTCAGTGTCCTAATCTCCAGATCGTGTGGGTCAGTAAACCGTCGGTACAAGAGTTTGAGTCTTGTCAGCAGTCCACTTTTTTGTCTGTGTAATGCGTCAATGGTCGCATTCCGGTACATGTCGGTTGCGTCCCGTTGTTTGTACTTTGGTATCGTTCTGTCCATTGTTCGTTTGATTGTCTCGTCCATTTGTTCAAGGTAATGGTCTATTTCGTTATTTGTCAAATTCCTGTCATTTGGTGGGGATATATTGTTCGAACTGATTTCGCTCCATAAGGCGTTGGTAAAGCGTGGCCAGCGCACCTTACTGTAATTGTAAGTATGCACAGGCACATACTCATCCAACTCCACGAGCTCGTTCGGAAGCTGTATTACGGCGGCGAGTCCGCAGTGGTCACTGTCGTACTCAATCGTTCGTAAACAGTTTCTTGGTCTTTGACCCACAGTGTCAGTAATTGTCAGTCTTGAGTCTATTAGCAGTAGATCCAGATAGGCACCGCTTCTTGGAAACGATGGCCGATCCGTAGCCAGCAGGTCGACACCATATTCAGTGTTATAACGACTCATCCAATTAAAAAGATGAATACCTCTTGGATTCTGTATTTGATTTCCCCAATCTAGGTGTTTGGCATTCAAATCACCGGCCATGAGAAAGTAATTTTCTTCCAAGCTCAAGCGTAGACATTCGAAAAGTTTTTCAAGCTCTGTCATAAAATCAGTTGGCTGAGGTGATTCCGGTGCATAAGCCGCAATCACATACATTCGCTTCCCCTGTTGGAGAGGAATGCACACGACGCACGCCTCTAACAGCCGAAATCTACGCAGATCACTGTTATATATAACTTTATGATTAATGCCTTTTCGTATGAAGATTGCGACGCCCCCCCCTTGAGTGGAGTTGGGTCGATCTCTTCTAACGATATTGTAATTGTTGTTAGTCAACTTATGTTTCTGGTTCAGCTTAGTTTCGCTGGCCATAAACACATCTGGACTTTGGTCTTTCAACAATTGGAAAAGATTAGCTCTACGTTCGGTCCTAATCAGTGAATTTACATTCACAGCAAGGATCCTAAGAGGCCTCTCCGACAGCGCGCCTTTAACCTCTAATTTGCGTTAAGCTAGGCAGAACAGAGTAGATATAGTCCACCCTATTCGCCTGCTCCCTTATCTCTTTCTGAAGTCCTGTCAACTGGCCTTGAATTGCCAGCAACATGCTTCTTATTTCGGCCTGAGCGTCCGGAGCCCTAGGCACGAGGGCCGGTTGGGCTACCTTAGCTGCAGGCTGTACCGTGTTTCCCCTTCCTGCCGCCATTTGGGCGTAGGAGATCTGGGGATTGACGGGTGTTGTTGTAGGAGCACGCGTTGATGGGCGTACCACTACCGCTGTCTGCCTTGCTGCTTTATTGGTACGAATTTGCTGAAAGGCTGAGCAACCCCGATAATTAGCAGGGTGCCCCTCCTTTCCGCAAAGTGCACATTTAAGCTGGGTCATGTCTTCGACCCGTTCCTCTCCGAGCTTGCACTCTCCCTTAATGTGGTTCTCACCACACTTCACGCAGCGTGACTGCATTTCGCAGTTTGCTGCAGCGTGGCCGAACCTTTGGCAGCGCATGCATTGAAGCATGTCGCCGCGTCTCTTTAATTTATCCCAAGTTACAACCTGGTAGTTGAGGACGGAGATATTCCTCAAACTATCCAGTTTGCTGTTGGGCGAGAGCTGAACTAAGAAGAACGGCAAAGACCGCTTCTCCCGTCTGGCTCTGACTGTAGTGAACGGCTTGACCCCGATAAACTCGAGATCGCCGCTCGCTTTTTCACAGAGCTCCTTATAGAGCACCTCTGGTTCCGTGCAGGAATCTATGCCCTTCAAGAGGACCGTTTGACATTTATCCACTTTGGGGGTAAAACTGAAGAACTCAGTCGTGGATTGTTTTAGTAACTCTTTTATTATTTTGTGCTGCGCCACTGTGGAGCAGTGGATAGCATGCCTATCTTTGCTTAAACGTTTAATATAAAAGTTTTGGCCTATGGCCGACTTACATAGTTCAATGGTATCCTTTAACTCCATCTTATACGTGTTGATGGGTGGCACCTTTTCCTTCTTGTTGTTTATGGGCTGTGGCTGCTGCTGATGTTCGCTTTGCTGCTGCTTCTCCTGCTGTTGTTTCTGCTGCTGCTGGTTCTGCTGCTTTTGGTTCTGCTGCTGCTGCTGCTGCTTATTTTGCTGATTTCTTTCCTGGTTCTGTTGTTGTTGCTTTTGTTTTTGTTGCTGCTGTGGCTGTTGCTGCTGTGGCTGTACGCCACAGGTTTGCAGCTGTTGTTGTGGCTGCTTCTGCTGTGGCAGCTGTTCTTGTTGCTGCTGTTCAGGTGGGCTTATTTTTTGCTGCTGTGAAGCCACTTGATTATGCGCCCCTTGCTGTGGCGCCTGCTCTCCTTTCTTCTGCTCGCGCTCCTGCCTTTCTTTCTCGCGACGAGCTGCTTGTTTTATTTTTAATTTTTCTATCAGGGGCGTGAGTATGGCATTCAGACGTTCCATCTCCCCCTGTATAGCACCGATCTTTTCGTTGATGGCCTGCTCCTCTGATGCCTCTTGTGTCTCGCATTCTTCCTCGGAGGACGCCTCTGGTGAGGTTAAGTCGACGAACAGGTTGTTGTTGCTCTCCCCTGTCGTATACAATCCCTCGCCACCTTCGGACATGTATTCAATGTCATCATCGGATGGCGAGGTGTTTAGCTGTCGTTGAATCTTTGCTGCTGCTGTGGTTTTTGCTGTGCGCGCCGTCTCCTTCACCCCGGCTGGCAGCTGGGCTGAGGTGGTGGTGGAGCGGCGCTTGACGAGGTTCGGCGCACAGCTAATCCTCTTCCTCCTTTTGTTTTTGGTGTCGGCTGTTGGTGCCGTTGATGGATTTGCCGTTTTTGGTACGGCACTAGACGACGGTATGGCTGGTGGTGCCATCGCCTTCGTTGATGTTGTTGGTGCTGATGCACTCAAGTTTCACGTACTAACAAAGATGAAAACCGCAACCTTCTTTTGTTTTGGCCATCATCAATGAAACAACAGAAAGATACACAAACAAACTCTTCATACATAAACTTTATTCTCTGTTGCATAATTTACGATTTAATTGTTGGTATAGTTTCATTTGTCCATCTGACCAACCCCTATACAGCTTCATCCCCATTTGAATGGATGGAAGGATAAAATCCGAAATTTTATTCAGCAAAAATTCTAATTGCATACTTTTGGTGTAGATAGCTTTGTTCAATACACCGGACTGACAGAAATATTTAGCCAGAGCACTTTTGCTTTTTTACTCTGTTTCTATACTGTACAGTCAATCTGCATTAAATAAAGAAAGAAGATGAAAAATTTGAGTCCACCCTGAATCATGAAACTTATGCAAAAATAATCAAGAAAGTAAAAATCGTCACATCTAAAGACAACAATTTTATGACATCGGCTTCACTGAGAGAGGTCCAATTTTGTATGAGGGGGGCATCATAGATCAAGCTGAGTTTGAGCTGTAGCGCGGATTATATTGACTTTAAGGGAACCAGTTATTTTCAGCTTATTGGCTTAGACACACGACTTAAGAAAACCTCACAAGACCAAAGTATAATGGGGTCTAATAACACGGTTATTTATATCAGGTTTTTCAATAAGAGCGCTACAAATTTTTTTTTAAATAAAACAAAAACGGTTTTGGATATCAATGAAATTCTTTATTCCTGTAAAAGTACGTTCGATGCCATTATGTATAGAACTCCACCACGGGCACGCTTGCAGAAGTCCAGACGCTGAACCCAATTTTCGACGGTTTTCAAGCATAAATCGGCCGATACTGCTGCAATTTCACGTTTGATATTCGTACGAAGTTCATCAATCGTCGCTGGCTTGTTGGCATAGACCATAGACTTGACGTAGCCCCACAGGAAATAGTCTAACGGCGTCAAATCGCACGACCGAGGCGGCCAAGCGACTGGACCATTTCGTGAGATAACACGTTCTCCAAACTTGGTTTGCAATAAATTGATTGTGACATTCGCTGTGTGGCTTGTGGCGCCCGTCCTGTTGGAACCACATGTCCATATCATCCAATTGGGGCCAAAAATATTCGGTTATCATTTAACGGTAGCGTTCCCCATTCACAGTAACGTGCCGGTATCGATCATCACGGAAGAAGTACGGCCCAATGACGCCACTGGCTCATAAACCACACCAAACCGTAATTTTTTCGGGATGCAATGATGACTCATGGAGTACGTGTGGATTGCTGCCTGACCAATACCGCATATTTTGTTTATTGACGAAGCCATTCAGCCAGAAATGAGCCTCATCGCTGAAGATGATTTTTCGATGAAAATCCGAATCATTTTCAAGTTGTTGCTCAGCCCAATTTACGAACATACGACGCTCCTGGTGGTCAAGCGGCTTCAGTTCTTGCGTCAATTTAATCTTGTATGGATGTAGGCCAAGATCTTTTCGCAAAATTCGCTACAACGACGTCACAGAGATGCCCAACGCTCTAGAACGACGTGTGAGAGACACATTTGGGCTTTCTACAACTGAAGCCTCAGCGGCAGCAATATTCTCGACACTACGGGCACTTCTTTATCTCACTGGCACGGTAACATTTTGTGCTGTGCCTGTGGATTCAAGTTTTTCCACTAGACGCTCAATTGTTGATCTGCTAGGACGATTATGACGACCATAAATTGGACGTAGCGCTCTTAACGTTGAGGCCACTGACTCCGAATTTCGGTAGTAAATTTTAATAATTTCGACTCGTTGTTGGCTCGTATATCTTTTCATCATGAAATGGCAAACCTTACTGAAGAGAAATGTCAAAAGAGTGGCAAGAAATATGGTGTCGTTTGCTGTCTCTGTCGCTCTACTTTTGTAGCGTCATGTTTCTCAATTTTGTTACTTGCAAATGTGATTTTTCTTTAGTTTATGAAAAAATATAACGTGAGATTCCTGCCAACAAACACACGCACACAGGAATGGTTGTGAGTTGTAAGTCACTAGGCCCTGGTTCTCAACGAGTTGTTGCGTCACCCAATTTATTTATTTATTTATAAAACTTGAGAATTAGCAACAGATAAACCATGAATTGTAAAAACCAATGGGTCCCAATTGGAAAACCGTTTTAAGCCACATATTTGTTTGTGGAATTGGCACTTATCTTGCAGATGTTCGGTGACAGATTATCTTAATTCTTGGATGCCAGGCTCCCAATCCATGAGGCCTCCCATCTTGAGACACGGCAGCCTTCCATCCTCTACGATGTCGAGGACGTTGCTTCCAGTCATACTTTGTTCTCTGGCAACTTGATAAAGCTCATATAGTTTCCGGTATTATTTTCTCCATTCTACTCCATTTGCCCTCCTCGCATTTGCCCCTTTCTTTCCAAGCAGTATTAGTTCTCCTTTCTTGCTTATCGCCCAACACTCGGTGTCGTAAAGCAGGACTCTGGCAGTATAGGGGTTTAATAGGTTTGTTAGGGTTATTCTCCGTCGGATCTCCACTAAGATGTCGTTCGTTATTAATTTGTACTCTGAGGTACATAGATGACCTCCGTAACTACTTTGTACAGTGACGTTTTGACCAAGCGGGTTGATTGTTTGTTGATAGCATGTATTGATCTTGTCCTGGTTTACTTGAAGACCAACAAGTTTCAATTGTTCTTCAATTGCCATGAAAGCCATATAAGCTCTCGGACTGTTGGGAACGGCTGATGATGTCGATATCATCGGCTTACCCTAGAAGACAGATCTGTTGAAAATAACGCCATCAGTGTTAACGTCTGCCCTACGCACTATTTGCTGCAGAACGAGATTTCAGAAATCAGACGGTAGCGCATCTTCTTGCCAAAACCCATTGCATCGCATATTTTCCCATGTCACAACACACAACTGGATGAGTTTTCCCGAGATCCCGAGTTCAGCCATCGCCAAATAGAGCTCCTTACAATAAATGCTAACATTTATGTGTCTTTGAAATCGATGAATAGATGGTGAGACTTAGAAATCGTTGGTCTTTTCCAGGATTTTCCTGAGAGTGAATATTTGGTCTATGGACTATGGTTGATCTGCCTGGCTTGAAGCCGCACACTGGTGTTTTTCGATTTTAGTGTTGCAGAATAGCTTAAGACGTTACACGTTGGATAAGATCTTGTATGCGACGTTTATCATTGGGCATGCTTCCTTCCACCCAAACTTGGTTTATGAGTTGATGCATGTACTCTTTAAACATTCCTCCTCCATGCTTAAAGAGCTCAGCTGGTTAAACCATCAGATCCGGTGGCCTTATTGTTCTTGAGCTTCTTTATAGCTAAATCTACCTCTTCTATACTGAGTGGTGGTGGAGTTAGATTCACTCCTCGTCATATTTCATGCTCTACCTGATGCCCATTCAGCAGCTGCTAGGAATGCTGCTAAGATACATCTACTATTCCCTGTGCTTCGGTGACTAGGTTACATTTACTGTTTCGAAGAGCCTGCGTTCTGTCCGTTTTTAAAGCCAGCAACCAGTTGCTTTGCTTTGCTATAAGCTCCAGATTGTGCTAAGATCACAAGACTTTTCGATCTTCTTGAGACAGGAGTCTGCGCATGCCTTCTTCGTTCCACGCAGGGTCTTTTCTTTCTCTCTTCTCCTTGCTCTTATACTCCTCTCTCGCTGCTCTTGTTTTCCACTGGAGTGTTTTCGCATTTACATTTTCTGTTACCTTCTTCAGCTTACGTATTCATCATAGCACGCGTTCTTTTTCCGGGCAGGTCATATGCTCACTGCAGGTGCTGGCAACTCCAACTCCAGGTATGCTAAGGAGACCAACGTCGAATTACTTTTTTAGGGCTGTCATTATTTCTTTCCATTTGACATTTGAGCTCTAAACCTTGCCGCAACAAGGAAATGACCATAGTCGACGTTTACCCCTCGAAAAGTACGTACGTCTAAGCTGTTAGAGGCGTGTCTTCCGTCGATTAGCATATTCTCGATTTGGTTGGCGTATTGAATATTTGGGGAGCGTCAGGTTGCTTTGTGAATTTGTAGCCGTGGAAAAAAATTTGTCAACCCGTTTTTGAGATATCGAATTTTCAAAAAAAAATTTTGAAACTTTTTTTAAAAATCCAAAAACTTTTTTTGAAAATTTTGATATGCAATATTGTTTAATCTTATCTGAATTTTGTATATGAAAAAATTCATTTAAATCCGTGAATCCGATAACGAGAAAATTCAAAATAAAAAAATACGTTCTATGACAGGTACTATTAATAGTTGCTAAGTGTAAAATTTTATAATTTAGTAGGTAGTAGATCGTACTAATTTTATTATATAGAAAAAGTTTAATCAAAATCTTAGGAGTCGTTTTTGAGAAATAAAATATTTTCCTTTGCGGTTTTTTAACTTTTGTATGGAAGGTACCGTTATTTTTTCATAAATGTAAATTTTTTTCTAAAAATATTTTAGAGAGTACTAAAAAAGTCTTAAATATCGAGTTTCAAAAAAAATCGATAGTGTTGTTTTCGCAATATTTGATTTTCCAAAAAAAAAATTTGAAACATTTTTTAAAAATCCAAAAAATATTTTTTCAAAAATTTTGATACACAAAACTGTTCATATTTTTCAGAAGCTTCTGTGTAAAAAAAATAGTTGAAATCGGTCGTACCGTTTTGAAGAAAATATAAAATAAAAAAAATGGTTCTTTGGGAGGTACCATACCAGGTAACCATTTTTGAAAAATGGTTTTCCACCCAAAGAAAGCCTTTACTAAAATAAATTTATTGAATTTTTTTGAAGAAAAGTTGTCGAGCCGTTTTTAAGAAAAATACGATTATTTAAAATTGCTAAAAAAATTGTATGGCAGGTACCGTTATTTTTGATTCTAAAAAAAGAAATGAAAAAAACGTGTGGGCATAATCACCAAAAACCACTATGTACCAAGTTTGAAGAAAATCGATCGAGCCGTTTAGGCTGTAGACGAACAGACAGACAGGCAGACAGACAGACAGACAGACAGACAGACAGAATTGTGCCACCCACTTTTTTGGTGTTCTCTATCATCGTAATATCATGTTTGATTGTTATCTCAAATTTTTCTTTTGCACGAATCCAAAACTTGCCTTATAGTACCTATAATCGCAAGTAAAAATTAGAGAAGAAATAAAATGATCGGAATACTTCTCACATTCTCACTGTTTTGCAGTGTAGATTGTAGAAGTCACTGGTCTTCTTTTTGAAATTCATCGAGTATTATCCGGATGTTGAAGTTAGCAAAAATTTTTGAAGCTCTCTGTATGAATATCTGTGGTGTGACGCCGATTCTTAAATCAGGCGAATTTTCATCTTCAAAAAGTATGTCATCGGCTGTGTGGGCTGGGGTTTTCAACTTCTTAGAACATTATATTTTGTTGAAGAACCTCTTGAGCGATTCCTCAGTCACTATAATCACTAGCTGTACATTTTTTTTAATTCCGAGTATTTTTTTTACTGTCCACTTTGCGCGACCGTTTTGTTTTGGTTTTCGATTAATTCCTTGTCAAGCGTTTTTTCTGTATGCAAAAATATCTTTTTTTTTTGTTATTATTTCTAGACATTGGTCAAAATAAAACACCATAAAATACGCTTAAACATAAAAATAAGCAGAAACTAACAAGATTTTGACATTTGCGCAAACTGACTTGAAGTTAGTTAGGTTTCAAAAGTGGTCTCTTACTATGTTGAACATAAATTTTTTCGTGCAAGTAAAATAAATATAAGTATAACATAGAGTTTATGTGGAACTTAGCTATGCTTAAGATTTATGTTCCGAATCAGCAAATGGGCCTTAAAAGCTTAACTTCGACAACTGATAATTGATTCTGACAAATATACTTTTAAGCACTGGGTTTCCAAGGTTATTCACAAAACAACCTTGCGATATGCATATGGTCGAACCATCAACCAAATTGAACATGCCCTTGTTGACGCAGCATTTTTTCATTTCAAGGAGAAAACACTGGCTTTGACCATTTCTTTGCTGTGACAAAAAATTCAGAGCTGGAACGAAAAGGAATTGCAACCCACCCAGAAGAAGAAATTCGTCGTTGGACTTATTACAAAATCTAAATTAGCCAGACTCTATAGAGAGCATCTAAGCGAGATGCAATCCGCTGACCATTTACTTAGAAAACAAGTCGACAATCAGTGGCCCCAGATTCACGACATTTTTAAAGATGTAGCCTAGCCACACTCCCAGCTTCCCAGCTAAAAGAGATAGAAGAGTTTCGTGAACGAAATGACATCTGGTGGTTTTATAAAAAAGACAAGTAATTAGTCCAGTTTTCATGGCCGGGTGCAGCAGAAGCATTGGGAATAATAGATATGTTCAAGCGCAATTTACAATAGCTTCTTACTGGATATAAGCACCACCCAGTAGTCAGTAGCAAAGACGTGGGCTTAACTTTGCTATAGGAAAGGCTTTTATGGATTACTAGGTGAGCTCTTCAAATAGTAAAGGTGGAAGGATGCTTTAAAAAAAAAAACATATACTGCCAGTTCGATTTCACCGTGTTAGCGGCACGGCGGTGGCGCACAGTGGGGCCAAACCTACGATTTAGGAAAAAAACCTCTAAGCGGTATCATTTCGTATGTATTTGCACCCGCTAAATTGAATGGTATCATCCGTTTTATGATCAGAGTTAAGGGGAAATTTTTAATTTTTCATAAAAGTGGGATATTTTGTATCAAGTACGTCAGGTGGAAACTAAAAAGTAAATAACGATATCTCAGAGAAGAAAAGGCGGATTGGAATGATTCAAAGTTATTTTTGAAGAAGAATAATAGAATTTTCAAATTCTATTTTGACTTCTGTGAAAAAACAATCACTTCTTTATTGAACCGGTTATATTCAATCAGAAATTATCTTATTTCTTAAATTGAATTTTTATTCACTGATCCCAAAACTGGTAGAATCTGGTGATGAAATTTTAATAGGATCTTTATTACCACCAGGACTACCAGAAAAGAGCTAAAACAGACCCTAGGAAGGTGGAGCTTTTTTTGTATGGCTACTCAAGTCCGAAAGTACACCCGATGTTCTTATTTTGGCTAGGTTTTCGGTGTGATCGAAAAAATGGGCTAAATTATTTTCTCATCAGAAATATTAAGGTATATATTAACACAGTACATTCAAAGAAAATTTAAAAAAAATAATCCGTAAGATGGAGGAATCATGGAAAACATCAGTTTTAAAGGCTTAAAATTTCAATGGTCCGTTTTAACCCTTTATTTCGGCCAAAAGCAAATTTTTACTTTAAAATCATTATAACAGCTGCATTCCGCAAGCAAAATACTGAAAGAAAAGTGTATCACAATGCCATATTAAACACTTTTATATATGAGGTTTTTTCCACCTCGGCCCCACTGTGCGGCGGCGGTGGCGGTGGCGTCTGGTGTTGGCCAATAAGCAGAAAGGTAAAGATGATGCTGGACTCTTGAAAGAAAATTTCTTCCATGGACATTTTGGTCCTGTGTTCGAGAAGACCGAATGGGGAGAGGAAACGAACCTTTTAGTCCGTATCAAGAAGTGGATGTTGTCCAGAAACTCAAAACAAGTCGTCCACATTGGATCGGCCACACCAAGCGAATGAACAATAATGCTCAAACCAGGAGAGTCTTTGAACCAAGCCATCGTGGATGTCTAGGATCGATTGGTCTAGATGAGTGGATGCAGTGTGCTCATGGAAAGCAGTCAATAGAGGTACTAAAGTCAGAGTTACTTATCCGGTTTTTACTGTATTTATATTAATTTGAAACCTCAATACTTAAAGCTATACTTTTTTTGTTCATTTCAATTTAAGCTAAAGGGCAAACTGGAATATTCCACTTTTGAACATATGTAAGAGGTATACAAAATCCATCTTTGCTGTATATTTTTCACATCAAACGACAGATTGACTGTACTCAAATTCATGCTTGAAATTTTCTCTTTCCCTCTACCACATCTCCACCAATTAAATACAATAGTTTCTATCATTTCGGTTCGTTCCACAGTAATTAAAAAACAAAAGATCGTTCTGACGAAGTGAAAGAAATTAAAAAAGACAAAATAGAAAAGAATGAAACAAAATATTAAAAAAAAAAAACAAAACAAGCAATCAAGGATATTTTGTTAAGGACTTCGTCTTCATTGGTGCACTTGGCTTGCCTCAAGCTCTAGCAGCAGTCAGTATAGCAGCGTCAGTGTCAGTCCAATATTGCAATACATTACATTCAGCAAGCTAGAGCAACATCGACGATACAAAACTTAATTGAATTGTTTACTTCAACCATGGTCGTCGAGTCGTCCTGGTGATAGGGATATTCCTCTGCATTTAAGATTTCTGATGGACATAACAAGTACAATTTAGAGTGTCCAGAAAAGTGGACCGACAGACAGAAAGTTAAGTGAGTGTAGGTAAAAGTTGAAGTGTAATTAACTTGAATGGAGACACTTAGTGCCACAGGACCTCCTCCATCCTTTTCTGTGTTATGAGAATCATTGCTGGTGTTTTCACAATCATGCAAAATATCCTTTAAAATTTGTTTACCATACAAATGCATTTGTTGATTCTGAAAAACATGGTAAGCAATTTGCGTTAAAATGCCTCAAGTGCATGACTTGGGGAGCAACAACTTCTAATAGTGGTATGTGTGAAAGGATACAACTTTTAAAGACAATGAAATCATAATTATCCTTGAACATGAACTGAACATGCTCCGTCTTTCAGAAATGTAGGTATATAGCACAAATAGGTATAAAACACTATATATGTACATATTGAAGGAAGTGTTGTCGTTCCTATGGTGTCTTGGCTTCTTCTCTGTCCTATGAAAAGCTCATCTTTCGACTTCTTCATATAATCTCTCTAAAGGCAAGAGAAGGTTCTTACATAGTTTGTGGTGTTGGTGGTACGTGATTGAATTTTTAAAACTGACGCGGTTTCATTGAATCAAAATGAACTGTGTTGTCTAATGGAAAGAAGGATCACGAGAAAGTTAATTGAATTTTTTTATTTTTATTTTTATTTGATGTTGAATAGCAAGATGGTTTTTATTTATATTGTTTTTTTTTTGTTGCTGTAACTTTTTCTGTGGTAGCGAGCGCGAAAATAAACTACTACCGACTAATTTTGTTTTGAAGTTGAGCGTTAGTGTTGGTTGGAATAGAAGTTAATAAGAGCTGAACCATAGAGAGAAAATAAAAAAAAGAAAATAAAAACATAAAAGTTTCGGTTTTAATTAGAAATGGCAAATTCCAAGCAGAATGGAAATATGTACACGAAGTGGCATAATAACTTGAATTTCAACTGACCTAATTTGTATTTGAATTCCAAAGAGAGCTTATAATATACTGTGTTGGATTTTTTTCTTCTTTTTAAATTCTATGACGTTATTTGAAATATAGTAGGTACAGGATTGCAAATCCTTGTTCGTCATTAACTATTAGCCAATATGGTTTAATTACTTGTTTGCTGCTTGAGTACGTAAAGAAAGAGATTCAAGATAAAAAAAACTCAATTATTTCTTGGAGTTTGTTCACAAGAAATATACGAGCATTAATGCTTTTTGTATGATTAGTGACTCAGAATGACTCCTTGTGGATCTCACAACATTAAGGCATTTCCAGTATACCTACTTAATACTCTTCCAAAAATCAGTTACTTCACCTGTAGGTACACTAGTTCCAAGCGACCCGAACCATGAAGCTGTTCAACTAAGCATCTAACACCATCAACCTATCTTCCTAGCGATAGAACCAGTTGAAAATTTCATCAACTACCGGAGACTGGATATAGACAGGCTGTAAAGAGACATTTAAGACAGCAAATAGTTTCCAATCAAAAACAGGAATCTGGACAACAATGAAAGTGGCACATCCATCGACTGTCTAGAACTGGCTTTTGCAAACTCATTCGATAACAAAAAGCAGTCCCAGGGGTCAAAGGATAGATATCCAAACCTATATACCCATAGGCAATGAATTAGAAAATGTCTACAAAGGATCCACCACCGAGAACCTTACACAACCAACAGCAACTACTAGACATTGTGAAGTTATCTTCAGTGCGTCAACATTATGCTCCAGAACTCCATCTAACAGCACAACAATATCCAATTCCAGAAGAGACTGCAGTAAATCAAATCTGGACTGACGTATTCAAGAACATCAACAGACTGATTGGTCAAAAATCACCAATGCCTGAGAAAATAATCAAAAAGCCTAAGCCATCTGAACTACGTTTACCGACAACAATCCTGCGAGTGATCCAGTCGACAGCCTGAGCCTGGATCTGAGCACCCCTGGGGAGATATTTGAGATTATTAACAACTTCAAACCAGGATGGGGTATCCAACTTCATCTTTGAGAAACTTCCACAAACAGTTATAGTTTTCTTGGCCATCATCCCCAACAATTGCATCAGTTATTTCACCCAGAATTGGAAAACTGAAAAGATCGTGGGGATTCGCAAGAAAGGTGAAAAGAAAGTGGTTTTCTAGACTTTCCTTCAGCACTAATCAGAAACGTATTTTCTTTTATTTCTTTAGGAACTTTTTCGTGCAACTGGAGAACAGAAAATCGACTGTAAAGAGCATCAGGGCAGGAGTTGCTTTAGGCTCAAAACTTAGAACACTTCTCTGACCAATCAATCTCAAGTGAATGCGATTACCTTCTTTTCGGTGATGATTCGCTCACATATTACTCATCAATATTTCCATTTCCAGTTATATTAGAAGTCGACACCCACATCCGCAAGCTAAGCTCTTCCTTTTTTACACTAAAAGGGATATCCGGGGCAATTCATCCAAATCAAAGCTTCTATGTTTCAGAAGACCAGGGAAGACGATGTTAAATTAATGAATGAATGATTTATTGGTGTTGTTTTACCGCGACCTTGAGAACTATTGTGCATCCACCTAAAACTTGATGAGACTGCTCATCTTACAGTTCTTCTTCCAACTTTATTTCTCCAGAAATTTGAGTATTTGGAGGGCTTTTAGAGAGGAAAGGTCGCTCTCTTCTGCTTGGTAGTGTCTCAGGTGCTTTTGATGCATAATTGCATCACATTTTCCTAATATATGGTCTGATGTTTCCTCCTGTGTGCAGCTAAATCTGCATTTTGGACTGCTTACTAGACCAAGTATCTATTTAGTTTGCAGTGGTCAGTGAGGAGATCAGTCATTTTCTTCAGGTTGTTCCTACTAAGGTTGATGTAGTTTTGCCTGACTCAGCTTTGGGAGTTCTTTCCAGTTTTTGGATCTTTAAACTTCTATTTCTCTGGACACCAACGTGACCAGGTACCCAATAAAGTGTGACGTTGTTGTTGCCAAGGACATTCAGCTTGTTCACACACTCTCAAACTACTTTCGAGCTGATGGCGTAGGAGATCATTGCTTTGAGTGCGGTTTGACTGTCTGACACTACTTTCGAGCTAATGGCATAGGAGATCATTGCTTTGACTACGGCTTGACTGTCTGACATTCGTTTCAGTCGTTTCTTTCGAGATTACGATCTGCGCATTTCACTATGGCCAAAAGATTCCATCCCCAGTCCCTTCAGTTGTTTTCGATCCATCAGTGTACCACTAGATGGCATTTGGTTTGAGATTGTAGTTTACTGTTTCGCTTACCCACAGTAAACTACACCCTAAAACCAAATGCCATCAAGTGGTACACTGATGGATCGAGAACAACTGAAAGAACTATGGCTGGAGGGCGTTGCTAAGCTAGAAGCTGTAGAAGCATCACCCTAGCACTCTCAGAAGGAAGCAGATTACTAGCTGAATGCAGCGATAAGTACTGAGGCATCAAATTCAACGACCTACTTAGATTCAACCCACATTCACGGACTGTCAAAAAAAGCCAACTTTGCGCTCAATCGCCTCTACCCATTGAGGAAAACAAGAATTGGGCCAAGCCAGCAGACAAAAGTTCTAATATACAGCAACTATCCTGAGACCCGTCATCAATTACAGCATCCTAGTTTGGTTAGCCATCTCCAAAACAACTTTGAAGGAACTGCAAATAATTAAAAGGAAAATCTCTACTCTGAAGCAAAGGTAGTCGCCCTCGAGAAGTCATTAATGCTATCTGCAGATACATTGGTAAGTAAGCTGATGATAATGATTATAAACCAACAACGACATCCGGAACAAAGGTAACTAGGCGCTAAGGAAATCCTGGATTGAGCTACAACAACCAAAGATGAAGGAGTATACTTTGATTCATCAACTCTATACCCCCCTAAATTAATGCACTGCCACTGGACAAACGGGACTGAACAACCCGCAGACAAAGTCCAACCGACTTTTATATTAAGTTTTCACATATTATAAATCTTATTTGTATTATAAATTTTACCAGGTGTACCTACCGTTAGGCCCCTTTACGTGCTAGCAAAATTTAATTCTTTAACAATTTATCCTAATTGTCATTCATAAATAATTTTTTAAGCCAATTATAAATAGAAATAGAAATGTTCAATAAAACAAAAATTTGATTTAAACAAAATATTCCTCAATGCGTCTCTTGAAAGTGGTTTAAGGGCGTGTACAATATAGGATGGAAGAGCTTTTTTGGGTAAGATATACCTAAGTACGTACCGAGACACGAATTTTGATGGGTGGTCGATAAATGAGTCGGTAAAACAGTTATGTGTTCATATACATATATATAAGAAGAAGAACATAAGAACAAGGACAAATTGATTTAACTATGACTATATGAGAAAGTTTCCCGGGGTGCGGTTCTTGCTGCTGTACATAAGTAGGTTGTTTTAGCAACGGTCTGAATAGCTGCGAGTATTTATCAATAGTTTTGATTTTCGTTTCGTAAACCTCCAGAAAGAAGAGTAAGAAAAAGATTTCTCCAGTACCCTATCGTGGATCCGCAGTTTTGTTGCCCCCTTAGAGCCACTCTTTGATTGCAGGTAGAGAGGGAGTCAAAGACTCGTATTTTGTTTTCGTTAAAGCTCTTTGATATGATGGCCCGTCCGATGTGGTCCATATGCGAAATATAAAAAGGACCAACTTAAATCTAAGTTGGTGACCTCCCCCTTGCAGGGGCGGTGCCACGCCCTTTTTTCTTCAAACCTGATTTATGAAGAAATAACTGCACCGATACGAAAGAAATTTTCATAATTTTTTAATATGATCATATAAAAATTTAAAAAAATTGTTAAAGGGAAATCCGCCCACTGCCACGCCCACTTTTCTTATTTATTTGTTTCTCAGAAACGGCTCCAACGATTTCCATGAAATTTTCAGAGTTTGATCTTATGGGCGAGAAACAAATTGGCAAATTAATTTTAGTAAAATCCGCCCACTGCCACGCCGACTTTCTTCTAAAACGTCTCGTACGATTTGTATGAAATTTTCAAAGTTTATTCTTATGAACAAATTATGAAAATTTCATTCGTATCGGTGCAGCCGTTTCTTTATAAGCCAGGGTTGAAAAAGTGGGCGTGGCACCGCCCCTGCAAGGGGTAGGAGGTCGCCAGCTTAGATTTAAGTTGTATACCTACCTCCAAAACGACCTGCAAAATTTCAGCCTGCGCTATTTTTTCCATTTGGTCAGTAGTAAAATTTCTCTTTTTACTGGACTACCATGCGATTGGTAGGGATTGCGGAAGGATATTCCCATAAGCTTCAAAGAATGAAAAGAATGTTGAGAATTGATCTTAAAATACATATTAAGCTGCGATCATCTTTGGAGACTACGTTTATTAAAATGGCGATATCTATTTACTAAGTGATCAGTCGGAGGAAGAAATCAGCTAGATCCTTTTTTAAAGAAAGTTGCAGGATCTACAAGTTTTCCATCAAATACATACCTTTGAATAGCATCTATAGCTTAAAAGTACCTAATATTCGAAAAAAACAATTTTTTGACATTTGACATCGTGTAATTTCTTAAGCTCACACGATTTGGAATAGATTTTACTGTAAGCCTTTTTTATGTCACTTGAATTTATTCCGCAGATTTGGCTTTTTGTATATTTTTTCTAACGGCAAGTTAAAAATTCCAATTCGAGCAAAAATTCTAAATAATATTTGTGATCTCACAATTTCAGACTTCTATGCAAGTCCTCACTTTAAAACATAACCATATACTTTTAAAAACCTTTACCTGCTATCTGCTACCATCATACAACCATGATTTTTGTTTGGACACATCTGTGAAAAAAACCTTTCGAACGATATGTATATAATTTTTGTGCCTCCGTTTTATCAAATAATATAACTTTAAAAAAAGGGACCGAAAAGTTTTCGTTAACGTACATACTCGTATCCATAATGCTGATGATTATTTAAGAATAACATGAAAAAAATATTTCAAAACATAATTTTGCTTTTAGAATCAGCATGTATTAAACATAGCCCTCTGTGGAAAAATTAAAAAATAAGTTTACATACCGACCCTTCCTGGATAAACCAGTAATTTTACAAAAATGGTTTAAATGTCCCTAGGTTCCAATTTCGGTCCCCTGTTATAAATTTCTAAAGTTAACTTTTATTATTAAAATGTAGGTACTATCTAACTAAATTAGGAATCTATTTTTTTACTTTTATTCGGTTAGGTGCTACATTTTGATTATAAAACAGTGTACTTTGAAAATACAAGTCGAAACGAAAAGTGGTAAATGCTTGGTTTGGTGGGGGATTAAGATCCCTAGGTGCCAGGACTGGTATGTTTAAACTAGACATACAGTATGAATATTATGAAAGTGATTTTCGCAAACAAATATGTTTGGTGTTTAAAAATAATTTTGAGGTGAACTACCCAAAAGTAAACTAATTTTATATTCACCACTAAGCAATTGCTTACGCCCAAAACAATGTCACTGACATTCTTTTCCGATTAATAAAAGGGGGTTTGGCATTTTTGTTTGTTTTTGCATTAGTCTTATTCAGAATTTTGTATGCAAGCTGTATGTGACGAATAAAAGAATTTCGTTACACCAAAGACATTTTTTCTTGGGAACAAAATTTGTTTTTTTATCACCACGAAGCTTTTTACTTGCGATACATGTAGGTACTATAAGACAAGTTTTGGATTCGTGCAAAAAAAAATTTAGATAACAATTAAACATGATATTACGATGATAGAGCACACCAAAAAAGTGGGTGGCACAATTCTGCCTGTTCGTCTACAGGCTAAACGGTTCAATCGATTTTCTTCAATCTTGTTACATAGTGGTTTTTGGTGATTATGCCCACACGTTTTTTTAATTTTTTTTAGAACCAAAAATAACGGTACTTGCCATATACAATTTTTTTTAACAATTTTACATAATCGTATTTTTCTCAAAAACACCTCGACAACTTTTCTTAAAAAAAATTCAATAAATTTATTGGTAAAGGCTTCCTTTGTGTGAAGAACCATTTTTCAAAAATGGTTATTAATGGTACCTCCCAAAGAACCTTTTTTAAATTTTGTATTATCTTCAAAACAGTAGGTACGACCGATTTCAATTATTTTTGTATGCAGAAGCTTCCAAAAAATATCAATAGTTTTGTATACCAAAATTTTTTTTAAATATTTTTTGGATTTTTAAAAAATCGTTTCGAAATTTTTTTGGAAAATCAAATATTTCGAGAACGACATGATCGATTTTTTTGAAACTCGATATTTGAGAGTTTTTTAGTACTCTCTAAAATACTTTTATAAAAAATTTTACATTTATGAAAAAATAATGGTATCTTCCATACAAAAGTTGAAAAACCGCAATGGAAAATATTTGTTTGCTCAAAAATAACTCCTACGATTTTGATTAAACTTTTTTCATATACTAAAATGAGTACGATCTACCATCAAAAATTATAAAATTTTACACTTAGCAACTATTAATAGTACCTGTTAGAACGTATTATTTTATTTTGAATCTTCTCGTTAGCGGCAAAACGGATTTAGATGATTTTTTTTATATACAAATTTCAGATAAGATTAAATAATATTGCATATCAAAATTTTCAAAAAAAAAAGTTTTTGGATTCTTAAAAAAAGTTTCAATTTTTTTTTTTTTGAAAATACGAATTCTCAAAAACGGGTTGACAATTTGTTTTCAAATTTTGTTTCTACGTGCACATAAATATATAAAGTAGATTTGCATACCAAAATTTATTCTTGAAAATGTTTTAAGAATTTGATATATACAAAATTATTTTTTAAAAAACCGCTCCAACGATTTAAAATTTGTTTTTCCCATACCACATTTGAACATGAAATGAACACTGCTCAAAGATTGGTCATGAAATTTAATGTTTTACTGGTTTTCGTTGTAAAGGGAGTTTTTTAGTCGTGTGGTTTTGAAGAAGAAATAAAACGCATATAATTTAATGTTATGGCCAAGAATTTAGCTTTATTATGAAGATAAGGGTTTGCCACAGGGCCGTAGTTAGAGTCGAACTTAAGGTAGGGCAGCGGTGGAAACAGGTAGGGCAGAATTAAAAATTGTACTTGTCAGGGGAGGGTAATAGATCGATATTAATGATACACGATGTCAAAGTTATTTTATTTTTAAACTCTTGAGCTTAAGTTAAAAGTTAAAGTGTCACAAACACACTAGCAAGTATAAAATCTGTCATCATTTTTTTTTTACGAACTGTCAATGATCAACTTAAGACAACCGTTTTAGCACCATTCACGTGGGTATTTTTTTTCGGGAGAAAAAATCTAATAAATAACATGCACGACTGGATCGCACGTACTTGCTCTTATGTTCAAGTTGTGCGGGACTTAAGAACTTTAAAAAATATTCAAGTAATTATAGGAAAAGTATAAAAAGCATTTAAATCGTTCTTTTAATTGTATAAACAGCCTGATAAATAACTTAGAGCTCAAAAAAAGTATGCCATTTGATTACTTGAAAAAATATGAATATATGCAAAAAAAAAATTTAAATCGTTGGAGCCGTTTTCTTAAAAATTAATTTTTTATATATAAAATGTTTGTAACATTTTTCAAAAAAAATTTGGTATGCCAATTTTGAGTATGTATTAATATACATTTAAAACTGAAATTTCAAAACAATTCATCAATCCGTTTTTGAAATACTGAATTTTCAAAAAAAAAAAAATTGAATCTTTTTTTAAAAATCCAAAATTTATTTATTCAAAAATTTTGGTAAGCAGTATCATTTATATTCTAACAAAGCTTTTGTGCAAAAAATTTCATTGAAATCGGATGAGCGGTTAATGAGAAAATAAAAAAAAACCGTTATATGGCAGGTACCGTTAATAAATGTTTTTGGTGATTTTTTTTCTTACTAAAAGGTACATCATATCTACGATAATACACTAATTTTTTTTATCAAAATCTTTGGAGCCGTTCTTGTGATAAATATCCTTAACGGTTGTATGGCAAGTACCGTTATTTTTTTAGTTAAAAAAAAAATTTCAATTTCCCCTCTGGAGAGTTACAAAAAAACCTTAAGTTCAAAATTTGAAGAAAAACGCTTCAGTGGTTTAGGCTGTAGGTTGAGGTACGGACAGACAGACAGAATTTTGCCACCCACTTTTTTCGTGTTCTCTATCATCGTAATGTCATGTTTGATTCTTTTCTCGAAATTTTTTTTTTGCACGAATCCAAAACTTGCCCTATAGTACCTATATCGCAAGTAAAAAGGATGAATATGTAGGTCGGTACCTAAATAGTTTAGGGTTTTTGATATACAATTCACATATAGGTGAAGAAGAATTAAAAAAAATCGGCACAATTTTCGTTGATGGTATTTTTAAGGTAGGGCAAGTTTCGGGCAAGTGGCCGCCGCGGCTGGCTCGAATAAATTCCACCCGAGAGGCTCTATTTTCGACCACCAATTTTCGATGCGATGGCGGATGGACTCATTCGGGTCTTTTTCGATACTCTACTCTTCAGCAGCAATAGTTTTTTCGGTGCGCACTGAAACTGTACGGCGTCTCTGAGGATGCGCATTATCCACTAGAGAAAACGTGGTGCGAAACCGGTCCATGGTTTCTTGAATTACCGACTCTGCTAAGCGATTATGTCGACCGAATATTGGACGCAGGGCACGATGTGCGAACCGAACCATTATTTTGGTGATAAATTTGAACAGTTTGCAAACGTTGTTCAGGAGTAAGTCTGTTATTATGAAATGGCAAACCAAATTGAGCAAAAATCAAGTTACAGCTGTCAAAAAGACCAACTCCGAGAAAAGTATTTTCAGATTGAAAACCATAAGTCTAAAAAAAACACCCTTTATGTGGAGTTGAACATTGTCCGATGAGAAAAAAGAAGTGGTGAGAGGGAAATGAAACACGAATTTCCTTAGCTAGAAAAATATGCTGATTTGTATTCGGATTGTGGTTGTGATGTTGAAGTTGAACATCTGTATGCCCTGCCCGGTGGAGTTGGGGGTTTTGTTATGGCTGATCACCAGACAAAATCAGTAGATTTTGTGATGTCGCATTTACACAACTGGAAGACTTCTAGTATAATTACGGCAAAAAGAATGATTTTTTTTTATAATAATTATATTTTTTCCCAGTATTTTAACAAATAACTGTTGTTAATCGGTCTTTTTAACATAGGTTTTCGAAGCGTGACTAAGACTTTGTAGTACTACGCCAATAAGCCCAAGAACATAATGGGTAGGTAGCTCTGTAAATAAAACAAATCAATTTCCAAAAAAATTGCAATATGATTTTATAAAACCTTATAAAATGCTGCTAGTATTTTAACAGCACCAGATGGACATAGGATTATAAAACAATAAAACCTCCTTAAAGGCTTTTATTTATTAAGTGACAACAAAAACCTACCTGTTTTTGGATTTTGAAAAGAAAAAACACACTTCAACCACATATTGCACCTTTTGTGTTTAAACATATATTTAGTTGATCCTCCGAACTGCTAACGAAACTTTCCTTCACAAGTTTAACTTGCAGTTTCTTGGCAAAGTATGAATTTTTACTTTCGCGAAACCCCTCATAAAAATTATTACAGCGTTCGAAAGAAATTCCCTTAGTTAGCCTTCATTGGAATTGGGTTTGAGAAAATTATAGAAATATGCCTCTGAATATTATGCAGGTACTGTACATATCTACGTGATTACATCTGGGTTTTCCATCTTTCCGATATGAAATTTTGATCAGCTGATTCTTTCTTTTGAACACAATTGTGCTATATTAAAGGCCCCGCAGATTTTCAGTTCAGACAGTCAATACTTCGATTCGAGTAGTATAAGAACAAGGAGTAAACCTTTTTTTGTCATCGCAATTTCAAAAAATGATTAAAAGTCTTGGCAAACAAATTTCAAATATGCCATGTCGGTTGTCTTGGATTCTGGTTGAAGTCAACCAAGGTACCACGACCGAATACTTCGTCATTCATTCGGTTGAGGTGATTGGTGATATCAATGGGGCTTACGTAAATGGAAGAATTCGATTTAATCAGGAACGACGAGAACTGAGTGGTCTCGTTCGTCTAGCATCAGACGATCTCAAGGCAGTCGAAACGGAGCGAGCCCGTTTATTGATGACTCGAAGAAGTTTAACATCAGAGTTGAAACCTTTGGAAGCCAACTTGTGGTGTTTAGTTCGTCAAACTTCAGGTGAAAACAAGGTGCAGCTTGTAACTGTTAACTGCAAGAAACTAATTTTCATGGAAAATGCTGATAATATCAAAAGGAAGCATTTTCTGATGCAGAAAGGAAACTCACAAGTTCCGGTTGCCTTACTTCATGTTTTGGACTCTGAGCATCAGCTGCTTCAAGAAATGGAATATCTCAGCAACTCCATTGTCGAGAATTATTTAGTAAGTAGCGAAATATTTATATAACATTGTTGATACTGCAAAAACCTTTTTGTTTAAAATGTTACATGTTCTACAAAACCATAAGTGATCTTTATTAAATGTTTATGTTTGTTTTTTGTAATTATTTGTATAGTGTGACGAAAAAGACGAAGTGGTAGAAGCTGAAGGACTTGAGGAAACATATTTCCTTGTTCAATATTTTGAATCCAGGAATAACCTCATTTACACAATTGTACGCTACAAAGACACCGTTTTCAAGGAAGAAAATCTCTTTGGGAATGTTGTTGCGTACATTCACAATAATGAGCAGAATACAATAAGTCAAGGAATCATTTTGCGAAAGGCTTTTGCTAAGGATGAATTGACGAAACTATTGTCAAATATTAGAGAGACTTGTGACAGTATAGACTTTCGATTGTTAAATGCTTCGATTGTCGCAGGAATTTGAGTATTGGATGTGTTGAATTGTAAAATATGTAAATATGTAAAATATAAAAAAAATTAATAAAATTTTCTCAGAACTCAGAAGAACTGAAGTTTTTGTCTTTAATTTTTAAATAGATATCGATATCAAAGACTCGATGAAAAATGCTTAGTATGCCTGGAAACATTAATATCCTTGATCCAAAACAGGAACTTCGTGCGTTCCACATCCAATTGTGCAGATATTTTTGTTCTAGCTAAGATCTCAGTCTCATAGCTTGCATTCTCCATCATCATCCTGCACAAACACGCAAGTTTGGGATGGATGCCAAAACTAGACATTGCCCTTTATAGCTCGTCTCTATAGATGCTGTCATACGAAGCTTTGAAATCGATGGAAAGGTGGTGGGTACCGATTTGAAACTCCTGGGTTTTTTCGAAGATCTGCCGTAGTGCAAATATTTGATCTATGGTGGACTTCGTTTGCTAAAGCCACACTGATATGGCTTCATGCGCTCATAAAGTACAACAAAGAAGGTTTTGTACGCGATTTTAACAAGACTGACGCCTCTGTAGTTGATGCAGTCCAGCCAGAGGATCACCTTTTTTGAGGATCGGGCACACAATTTCATTAATCAGACATGCTTTCCTCCGACCATATTTTGCTAGTGCATACTTCTAACCAATTCATCGCCATCCGCTGTGAATAGCTCAGCCGCAAGGCCGTCAGCTCCAAAACCTTTATTAGACTTTGGTTTAGATATAGCCATCTTTCTCTACTTTGTCGAGATCGGGTGGAAAGAATTGTTAGCCTACGTCGCGATCGGTCGTCCAGGAGGCCAATTCTGGTTCTGTGAAAAAGTGAATCGAATAAATCGTTTTCCCATTCGCTGCCAAGCATTGCTTTCACTTTTTCGATTCATTTGCCTCAAATATGCGATTCTGGATCTGCGAATGAAAACTATATTATCGATGCTCGAATCACCTTACCATTTCTCTTGAAAACAGCATGATTCTCACAATTTTCTTGTGTTTTTTAAGAGAACGGAGAAATGCATGAGATAGGAACACTTTTTGTCTTTATAAATCTGACAGAGAAAGAGATATGATTGAAATTGTTATTGTTTGTTCGTATTCACGCGGATAATCACCTCCAAATGACTACGCGGCCGCGACGGCGCGTGAAACCAAATTATTCATATGAAAGTTTTTGATGTTTGGTTTCACATTTTAACAGAACGGGAATCGAAATAAGTGTGAAAGCGTGAAAAGTTTTTCGATTCACTTTTTAACTGAACCAGAATTGGCCCCCAGGTTAAATGGTGTATTCTGCATGGCAGTGGAACTCGATTTGTCAACATTAAACGATTTGCAGAAGTGATTATTTTGTATATCCCCAGCACCGACTGCGATTCTATCACGATGTTCCCCTTATCATCCTTGCAGGCTTCGGTTTGGGCCTTTTAACCCTGGGAGGTGTTAAGCTGGAAGCCTAATATACAAGAAAGAGTTGAAAAGGCCACAGTGGCACTCTTCTCATGCAAAAAAGCCATGAGGAATAAATGGGGCCTTCAACTTCGTATAACTACTGGCTATATACTTCAGTGATTAGACCGATTCTCACTTATTGTGTTGCAGTATGGTGGACTGCTCTAGATAGAGCGGTAAACTGTGACAAACTAAGCAAACAGTGCTCGGCTTGTTTATGTAAAAGTGGTGCGCTTCGCACGACGCCCTCTGCCGCTCTGCTATATCAGACGCCCCTCGATATTTTTAGCAAACAGGTGGCTGCAAATACAGCCATATGCCTACAAGCTTCCTCACAATGGACCAACAATAATATTGGCCATTCCATCATTCTGAATTCTCTCGGATCACTACCTAGTCACATTGACTACACCATCCCGAAACTACAATTCGGTTCAAACTTTCAAGTCACCATTCCTTCTAGAAAACCCTCTGGGAGGATATGGCGTTCTTGGAAGATGAATCGGTCCATATCTACACAGACGGATTGAAAACTGATGAGCGGGTGGGTGGCGGTGTGTACTCAGAAGGACTAAAATTAAGTCTCTAATTCCGTCTTCCTAATTATTGTAGCGTGTTCCAGGCGGAACTTATGGCGATTGAAGAAGCCTTATCTTGGCTGAAAGAAAACGTGATATCAACTACAGATATCCGCATCTTCTCGGATAGTCAAGCAGCAATCAAATCCCTGGAATCGGTCTCGACTAACTCTATAACAGCCCTTAATTGCCGTTCATCTCTGCTGGAGATGGCGCAGCAGTTTAACATTCACCTGGTGTTGGATGCCGGCGCATAGAGACATCCTGGGTATTTGCAAGGCTGATGAATTCGCTTAAAGTGGAACAACTCTACCTTTTCTACCTAGTAAGGCAGATATAGGAATACCAGAGATCAGAAATAACTGTCAACCTTTATTTTCAATTGGTTTCTCTCTGAGAGTAACTACATTCCATTAAAAAGATTTCGGTTTTGGTTTGACATTTATTTAAAAAAAATTTAAATTTAGGTTATCGGTTGAGATTTATTTTTAACTAGCTGGCCCGCCCCGGCTTCGCACGGGTATACAAATTTTAGTTACGTATAAAAATTAAATTAATTATTAATACTACCTACAATAAAAGTTTGTTTGATTGGTTACAGTAATATCGTTTTCGATTTGATTTTGGAATTGTTTAGTTCCAAACAAATATGAAAAACCTTCTACTCCGAATTTTCCATATTCAATAGGAAGGGAACAATTCAAAAATCAAATCAAAAACTAAATAAGTTGTTAAAATCACTATTTACTTGTAACATCAATTTTAAACTTTTCGACAAAATACAAATTTTTGTATTTTCAGCTTTTGCATTGACATGAAAATCCGATGAATTCAACGTCTTGAACATTTCTAGATACATAAAACTATCCATGTGCATGGATTTTGTAGTGCCAGCCCACACACCTTTTGATAATAATCATTGCAAAGGCAAGTCAAATCAGGAATTGTAAACTCTTCAATATAAAAATCGTGTCTTGTTAACATTGGATTGTTGTGGTAGTAACATATTATTTTCTCCTTTGAATTCGCCATTATTTATAGACCGAGAGCCCTGCTAGACTGTTTAAAAAAACAGTTTTTCACTTAGAATTTTGAATTTTTTAAACGGTGCGGTAGAGCGAACTATACAATCAAATGGTCACAGATTCCGTGATATGTGATCCGAGGAGCTTATGTAGGGAGGAGTGAAAACCAATTTTAGCTACCACGATTAACCTCGAAGTTGCATTCATATTTTATTTTTTTTTTTCGATGCACTGTTTCTCGCAAAGGCCCCAGTTGTGGACTGCAAGACTTCGATTTTTTGAATAGCCTTTAATGAAGCTTTCGACTCCTATACTTCTTTTTTTGTGAACGATATCACACCCAAAATCTGCTTTGGGCTCTTAGTCTATTAAAATTGTTGTATCGATTACATTACTCATCAATTTTTCACAACCTCATACGTATAATGTTTTATGTCATTTCTACATCGACCACTATTCATTGGAAAACCCTTTATACATAAGTCCTCTATACGATACCAATGGTCAGACAGACTTTTTTTGGCTATTGCGACCAGTCCGACCAATTTTTAAAAAAATGCTCTTTTCTTAACACTGCGTTTTACATTACGGAAAACTGAGTAATATAATATCAAATTCAAATAGCGATATGAAAGTGGCCTTAACCACTTTTTTCTCATCTTCATCCAAGGATATACAAAATCCCTAATTTTATAAAAGTGGTCGGACTCGTGTCAACACCCAAAATGTGTATCGTGTAGAGGACAGCCTTAGCTTTCATTTGATACCCCATTTATACAAGTTGCTTATATTAAAGGTATACATTTAGCGGATAATGCAACCTAAAAAGTGCATTTTCTAACCATTGCTACCAGAAAAGCCTTGTCCGACCAGTAGTTTGTACTAAAGTTATCAGTTGGTATCCAATTTTTGCGTGGCTGCGATGAGATAGATAATCTTACGGTCGGCTCCCAGACTATAAGACACACGCTGGCCGTCAAAAACTGTTTGGAGATGGTGATTATAAAATACCCCAAGCTTCTTGTCATATCATTTTCCTTATTTAACAACAACGACAATACACAATTAAAACTAAAAAAAAAATTACTTATAAGCGTCAGCAATATTTATTATACATACATATGTATTTACTGACAGGAAATACAGGGCTTGTTTTTGAAATAAACTTTATTTTTCACATAAAAACATCAATTTTTCTTTTTTATGAAAAAAGTGCAGTGCCACTTATTCAAAATTCCTCAAATAACTTTTTAAACCTTGCCAGTCATTTTTTGAATATAATCCATAAATTTGAGCTCAATCTGACGTGTAGTTTTTGAGTCTATAGGTCATACACAGACAAACATTCATTTTTATATATATAGATTCTTAGAAATATCTCTCAATGGTTGAGTTTTTTGCGAAAAAATAAATGGAAAAGGTCAACCTTTAACCTTTTTCGCTGAAAATAAATCAAAAATGGTTTTTACGATTTATTGCATAAAATCACTCATAATCAGAGTTGGTAAAATTTCAATGAAAAAAATGCATTTTTTATTTAAAATAAAATTTTAATGCAATGTGAAAATGTGCGGATCAAAAATTTTCTGCATTAAAAAAATAGAATTGGAATGCAGTATGAAAAATTGTTTGCATTGAAAAAAACATGTCAATAAAATAAAATAATTTTTTTTTTGAAAAACCGAGTATGCCAATCGATTAAGAAGGGGCGTATAACCTATGCATACTCGGTTTTTAAAAATTTGGAGGTTGATATTTTAACACCTGTCAAATAAAATGTGTTCTAGTGGTCCCACAGCGTTGGCGGGAACACTAGGTAATACCCACCTTCTAAATCGATTGGCATACACGGTTTTTCAAAATTTTGATGTTGGTTTTTAACCTATCGAATAAAATGTGTTCTAGTGGTCCCACAGCCATGGCGGGAACACTAGGTAATACCCCCCTTCTTAATCGATTGGCATACTCGGCTTTTCAAAATTTTGATGTTGACTTTTTAACATCTGTCAAAAATCGTGTTCATGTGAATCTACGTCCTATCAAATACAAACTCATTTGAAAGTCGTGTCCTACCCATCATTACTACGTATCATGCCCTTAAATATTATGGACGTAGTTTAACGATTTTAACAAAAAATATTCTTACATTTTTTTTAATGCAACAAATTTTCGATTTAGCATTAACCTTTTTTTTAATGCAAACAATTTTTGGCCTGCATTAACATTTTTTTTTTAATGCAAAACATTTTTATTCTGCATTAACATTTCAATGCATTAAAGTTTTGAGTTTACATTAACATTTTTTTTACTGCAAAATATTTTCACAATTCATTAATTGTTTTTCTTTAATAACACTAGTTTAAAAAATTTTGGGTCATGGTAGGGTCCTTAGAAAAAATATATTTTCTAGACTAATTTTGGGTCACTGAACACGAAAATCAAAATTATTTTTTTTCCAAAGAAGCGTTTTCGAGATATGCGCAAAAATCATTTTCTCAGCTATTTTTTCAGATATTGCCATAAATCTCGCTAACGGCTTAGCGAATTTATATAAAATGTGTATTTTCTGAATTTTCTGGTCTGTCTCCTTCCGACGATTTACTGTTTGTATAAGTCGGACTGAAATTGTAAAAGTTACAGGCATTCAAAGTTTCAAAAACGAGTATTTTTGAAAAATTTCTAGTTTTTGGTTGCTCCATATGGATAGAAAAAAAAATATTTAAAATAATTTTAAGAACTTAATTGGAAGACAATATTTTTAAGAAAGATTTGAGCCAAAGTTTTTTAAAATCGGACAATGAATGTAGAAGTTATTAAATAATTAGTGAAAGAAGGCAATTTCAATTTTTTCAATAAAAGTCATATAAATGTATATAAGGGTGTCTGTTATTTCCCAAAATCATTTTTTAAAATCAGAAACCCCTTAAATCAAAATTCTATGCCCTAAAATAAAGTTTTTGTCCAAAAAATTTGTGTGTAAGGTGATAAATCGGTGCCTCTTAGGCCATTCTCTTTTCCATAAAAAGGGGAATTGGACACACCAAACTCCAAGACCAATAATGACGTGATGTATATCATTGGAAAGGTATTTTAATGACCTACAATAGTTATTAAGAGAGTTTATTTCAAATCTCTATGTGAAAAAAGTTATTCGCTAGTTAAGGGTAGCTTGTTTCACACCAAAATGCACTGAAACACAATTTTGACCAGCGAATAACTTTTTTCACATAGAGATTTGAAATAAACTCGGTATTCTCTAACGATTTTGGCAGAAGCTGTATGGATGAGGAAGAGATAGAATCGATTCCTCACCTTCTATGCATGTGTCTTGTTCTATCTCATAAACGAAGACTTCACCTTGGTGATTTTTACTTCAATGATCCTAGTGATATAGACATATGCTGTCTGTTACACTACATTAGAAGCTCCAAATGGTTCACCGAGTAAGGAAAAGGGTTTCCTAGATTCATGTGGTGTCACAATGGACCAACTCATGGTCTAAGTGTGTCAGTCTTCACGACTGGCAGCCACTTTAACCTAACCTAACCTAACCCTGGGAGGTTCTTTTTATGTTTTGGTAAAACTGCCGAACTTCATTCCTGCAACGGCATCCCCCTTTTTTCTCGATTGCGCATGCGCACTTCTCATGCTCTTTCTGTTTCGTTTTGAGAAGTCAGTGTCCCTCTTTCCTCTTCAGCTCGTAGAGCTCGCGAGCAGCTCTGGTCCTTCTATGCAGTGCCGCTTTGTATGCCTGTTGTTTGGCTGCATGTATACTTGCCGGCATTCTTCGTCGAACCAGGGGTTTCGCTGTGGTAGTTGTGCGAGGCGCAGCACGTCAGAAGTGACATCTCTGATGGCTTCCTGGCAATTTTTCTACTGGTTCTCGATTCTTAAAGTTGACGGCATAGGACTATTTAAGAGGGCACGAGAGACTCGATTGGAAAAGGACTCTGCGATTTCTTGTGACTGTAGCCCTCCAATATGGAACTTTCTCACATAATTTTTCTGTTATGGCTTTTGGTCTGGATATTCGTAGCATTACCGTGGAACTAGTCAACGCTGGCTCCTTGGAACATTCGGACATGCTTGATTTTGGAGGAGTGCCTTGCGTCGATCGCAATGTGGTCAATCTGGTTGGTGGTTAATTGACCAAGAATTGGCCATGTCCCCTTGTGTATATCGAGATGTGGGAACTGCGTACTAGTCACACAACGTTTCACCCTGCTCATATGTCTTGTTCAGGAGCTCGTAGAACTCAGTGGGGGCATGTGCGCATATGAGGCAGATGTTGGCGAATTTAGCCTTGATGTGAATTGCTGTGTGGCGCTCGTTCAAATAGTTGAAACTCAAGACTTTTTGCTTAAGTCTAACGACGAATCCATATCCATAAAGACGCTCCCCATGTTGTCGATAACAATCGCCGAAGAAGATATCGCAGTCTTTCATTGTCTGCCCCGCCTATCCCATCACACTTCTTGGATGGTGGTGATATCTGCATTTGAAGCATTTTAGCACGACTTGCACGTTGACTACAGAGAGACAGAACATTCCACTTGCAGGTTCGAAGTTCATTGTCCTTTTTTCGTTTGCTTTTGTGTTATTCAACAGTGTATCCGTCCGTATCCGAGGCTTGTTGTTATCTTGTAACTTTATATCTTAATGTGGCCGTGACCATTATTATAATTCCAAGGGCGAAGAGCCATATTAACCACTCCTTATAGGCCTGAGCTCCGAATATGTCGTAGTACCGCGTATAACGTGTTCACTTAGTATTTCAAACTAACTGGAACTGTAGACGCTACTGTTGATTCCATCTGGGGAGTTCTCCCACTGCCGCCTTGATGAAAGAAGAAGGGCCTTAGTGGGAACACTCCTCCTCTCTCTCTCGTTTGCTGGCACCAACAACCGTCTACAATATTGAAACCCCATCCTTTATTGAGGTACTACGCACCCGATGCTCACCACGAGGAGGTGAGAGTGGGAGTTGATAGACAGACGTTGATTTAGCTAAAATCTGTGGACTCTTGTGTCATCTTGAATGCAAAATTATGTCTACCTTTTGAACAGAGTAATAAGCCAACAGCTGAATTGTTTAGTGTGTCACACTGGCGAGCTCTCCAAGAGTATCTTTTGGCATGAAAGAGTGCCTTTCATCTTAGCCGTTCGAAGTTCACAGAAAATTTTAGATTCCCTTAATTTCAGCTGAAAATTCTCACACGGGAATGCTTGCGATTGAGAGTGTCAAGTCACAAGGATCAGATTCTCCACGAACTATCACGTCACATTGTTTGTATTTTTTTAACGCGAATTTCTTTTTTGATTGAACGGCTGTAGTTTGAAACAGCATCCACAGCACTATTACCATTTCTAAAGCATATCATTTTCTTCCACAGCCCTATAATTTTGATCAGACATGGACATGTGTAAAAAGTAATCATATCAATTTATAACACAAATTCCTCAAAATTGTAATAGGAAAGTACATTCTCTTACAAAATTTAGATGTGTGTAATCATAATCAATAATCAAGTTTACAGTTCTTCCTCAAGCACAAATAAGACATCTTGACAATATTTTTTTTGTGTATCAATTTCCTTTAGACAAGATTCATTCTCGCAATTATAGCAAATCACTAACGACAACGCAAGCATATAATAAATCACTCTATCTCGACTTTGTACACAACCAACTTGATTATTACCCTTTAGCTAGCAGTCATCTTTTTCATCAAAAATGAATGTAAGGAAGAGTCCCTTTTTTATTTGAATCATTCTCAACCATATTGCGTCGTTTTCAATTACGGCTTCTGGTTTTTTTTTTCCAAACACAAGTCAAATAAAAAATTTCTAGCATCAATATGACATTCCGTGCTCTTAATAATGAAACAGGAAATCAAAATAAAAGAACTAGCAATAGGAAGTTTATAAAAAATAAATATAACTCTCACAGTTTTCAAATATTTCTTGTGTCCTATATCCCTATCCTACCTATCCTATCATTCCCAGAAAAATTCTTTTTCTATACAAATTGTTGTTTCTATTAGGAGAAAGAGAAATATGTAGGTACCGGGAAAACAGGAAATAATATTGAGGCAAGCTAAAAGAAGAGAAAGGGTAGAACTCGTACACTGAAGGAAAAATTACAGAAAATAGGTATGCAATGCAAAGTCCTGACTTTAATCTTCAGCTTGAAACTGAAGATAGAAGAATTAACTCGTGGTTAATTCATTTTCAGAAAAAGCTAATCCTGATTTAACTTAGAGTAAACTCAACACGGAAAAACTGGCCCTAAGACTATAAGTTGGTCCAATGTGATACGACATGAATCTAATAAACAATTTGTCCTACTCGTTAAACAATTTGGAGCTTCTTATGAAAGACTGCCTATGCCTATGTTTATTAAATCACTAGGATCAATGAAGAAGAAATTTCCAATGATGAATTTTTCGTCTATGTGAAAGAGCAGGACGACGCAAGGATCGAATTTCCCTCTTCCTTGCAAAAATAGTTAGAAAATGCGTCAAACAGCAGTTTTCAGTGCACCATTCTAGTCTTGGGGTTTATTCTAAGTTAACTCCAGAAACATATTTTTAAGTCAATTTAAATCATAACTTAACTCTGACTAAATATTTAATTTTATTTGGTGAGCTAACATAGGAACTAAACTCAGGGCAATTTCCGCTGTGGCGCCATCTCGATTGAGATGATGAAAGTTAGATGTTAGTCGTCACCGTTTTTCACTCTTTTTTAAGTTAGGTTACCACAATTTTTGTTCAGCAAAATTTGTAACGGTTGCAAAAAATACTTTTTCATTTATTCCAAATTCAGTATAAACCTTTGCAATATGTTTTGTATTCCCTAATCCCTTGTTGAAATTCTGTAGGGGCAAGTGAAAACTAACCCAAAGACTTAAACAGATGTTGAAAAGATTTAAACTGAATTTTGAAGAAGAAGATTAGTACCATCTTCTAGGAGTCGTTGTAAATTTTGTTTTAAAATTTACTGCTCGTTGGAAAATTAGTTCAAAATTTACGAAAAACTGAATTTTATAAATTTTATATCGTTAATGTCCCAAAAAACCAGAGCTGATAGCGGAAAACGAATGACGGGTTTGGATTAAGGGCCAAAAAATTACCTTTACAACGAATCTTATACTACGTTTTCATAAAAGCTGAAATGAGGTAATTTCGAAAATCAGAAAAAGTGTTTTCGTTTGTAATTTGGTAATTTCATTTGAGAGCTCATTTCATTTTTGAATTTCAACTGCCTGTTAATCACTTTTTGTTGTTGTTTTTTTTCTTTCTACTTCCATTGATAATTGATATTTTCATACAAAATCTTTTCAGAGCTCTTCAAACTGTAGCCAATTGGGTGTGTTCATTAGGTTTTGACTTAATTTCCAACCAAATTTCGTTCAAGTTTGGTTGAAATTATTAAATTTCGAATTTTAATGGAAAATGAGATGATTTCGTATCGAAGTTGAAAATTTTCAACGAAATTACATCATTTGGCCTAATGAAAACGTAGTATTACCTGCCCGTGTCAAAAACCGTGTAAGCCTGTGTTACTGAAATCTTTAGAAAGTGAAATTTTAGTACTTGCGCCATCTCGATTTCGATTGTGAAAAGGCCTAAAAGGGTGGTATCCATAGTGTTGCACTTTGATTTGTATAGATTTTTGACAATTGAAAGATAAAGTTAATCCTCAACTGAAAAACTGCCAGTGAGATAACGCAGGGTTAGTTTTTTTTTTTAGAATAAGTAATTCCGATTTAACTCAGAGTTATATCTGCACTGTACTGAAAAACTGGCTCTGAGTTAAAACAGAGTAGACTTATCCTAAAAAATTAATTAAAATTATACAACCCCGAGTTAAGTCAATACAGTTTTTCAGTTGAGGATTAACTTTATCTTTCAGTTGTTAAAAATCTATTGAAGTTGATGTGTGACACTAAGGGCCAGCTTTTCAGTGTGAGATCATCCTAGTCTCGGGGTTAAACTTGAGTTAACTCCATAAACGTGTTTTTCAGTCAATTGTTATCCTAAGTTAACTCCGAGTTAGCTCGTCTTATTTGGAGAGGGACCAAATTGAGGGTCTTTTCAGCTGTGGTGCCATTTCGATGCTGACAAGGAAAGTTATTGTCAGTACAATTTCATTGTGGCACTGTCTCTATTCTGATGCGTAAAAGGCGTTGAAGAGTGATATCCATAGTGTCGCACATCATTGGCCCTAGAATTTTGACAACTGAAAGATAAAGTTAGTCCTCAACTGAAAACTGTTCCTGAGTTAACTCGGGGTTAATTTATTTTTAGGATTAGCTTACTCTGATTTAACTCAGAGTTAATCCTCAACTGAAAAACTGGCCCTAAGGATATCACCATTAAAGTCAGTTTTTCAGTGCAAGATCATCCTAGTCTCGTGGTTAAACTGAAGTTAATTCTAGAAACGTGTTCTTAAATCAATTGAAATCCTCTCACCAAAAGAAAACTGAAAGACTGCGACATCTGGTTGGGCGACCGACAGCCAACGCAACGTTGACAGACCACTACCATGTTGTAGCCAAGGTTATGCTACGGTTATCCAGACCAAAGCCAAAACAGGGAAATATTTTAAGGAATTTCAACATCGGACAGCACATTCGCAAGAAAACGCCAGATCCTTTTCCGAAATGCTTCTTTTGACGTGCTGGCCTCGCATGACCACCACAGTGAAACCCCTGATTTGACATAGAATGCGACGACGAAGAAAGTTCAGTTAGACAACAGGCATTCAAGGTGGAAGCAGCCCTGCATGGAATGACCAGAGCTGCTCGCGAGCTCTACGGAAAAGGAGAGAAGAACACCGGCTTCTCAGAAGGAAAAAGAAAGAGCATATGAGAAGTGCGCGATCGAAGAAATAGAGGGATGCTATTGCAGGAATGCAGTTTGGAAGTTTTACCAAGAAGTAAGATGAACCTACAAACGTAAAAAGGCCGGAACCGAAGCCTGCAACGCTATGACAAAACGAATTCTGCTGCCATGTGATGTAGATTGCACAACTCAACCTTAACAACCGACATCGGCAAACAATCCCGTCCATTCTTCTCGACAAAGTGATACACGGAGGGAAAAAATGCAATTAAAAATCTAATAGAAAATATTTGATTTAAAGTTGAATAATAGGGGTATTCATGCAACTGCGTAAAACACTAGATAAGTTTACGATTTGGTTAATTTTATCTTTTGGTTAATGAACTGTCAAATTTTGTATGGGAAATGGTTTACACAATTTGGTTAATTTTATCCAAGGATTTAGCTGCGGAAAATTAACCAAATATTTGGTTAAACTTATCCAAACGTCATTGTGACTTTTAGAGATTGAATTAGGCGTGTTTGTGACTTTTAGAATTAGGCATGTTTAGAAACATGATATAAATGATATCTCGGAGAACTAAAAAAGCTCTTAATGTGTTCTGTAATTATGGCATGGCAATTAGTTGGTGATAAAAGTTGTGAATTAAAACGTAGCTTACACAAAAAAAATAATTAGAAGGTCTATATTTACTCAACGATTAAAGGCTCTGCCCAACCAACGCGAAGTTATAGCGAAACGAACAAAGACAGTTTTTTGTTGTTTTTTAGTATTGAGATCATTCACTTTAATTTCGTGTTGGTTTGGGAGAGCCTTTAGGAAAGCTACTTTTCGTAAAACCAATGCGAATCTTTCGTTGACGACGACGAACGTGTTATTTTCATTTACAACAACGTGTTGTTATTAATGTTTTTTCAACGAATGATTCGCACTGGTTTGGAAGAGTCTAAATAGTCGGAAGCTGTTAGAAACAGATGTCATTAGCCAATGCAAAGTATCTTTCTGAACTGTCAAAATCAGAACTAAGCCATAATTCACTTTTTTTCGTTCCTACCTCAACAAATTTCAGTTTCACTTCCGTGAAGTGTACTCGGGGGCGCTCTATTTACTTCCGAAAGCAAAGGTTAACGAAAATGAAGAAAATTACATTATGGGCGTGACATATGATTTGTTTATATTCGCTGATTTTCATCAGACCACTGCCGTGAGCTTGCGACTAATATATTTCTACCTTACAACGCGACTATTGTCATGTTTCATGTATATTAAAGGTAGAACTATAATAATTGTTGATAGTTTACTGAAGTGGTCGGTTGAAAATGAGCGAAAACATGAAAACCATACTCATCTCACGGGAGTGAAACTGACATTTGGTGAAGTTGAAACGAAAAAAAGAGAGTGATGATTCATTTTACTTAAGTGGAAAATTCCTCACTTCTTCTTTTGACTGTTTGGAAAGCTACTTTTCCCATTGATTTTGACAGGCAAAAGTTTCGTTGTCGTTCCAAATATTTCGCATTGGTTTAAAAAAGCCTTAATAGTTCTAGCTTTACATTTTGTTTTATCCTTCCGAGTTTCCGACTTCACGTTGGTTCGGGAGAGGTTCTCTATTTAAAAATTACTACGTTTACAAGTAGGATTGGGAGCTCCAGGTTTTTTGTCACTTGAGTTGAGTTGAAATGGTATTTAGAGTCCAGCAAAATGAATGGCATTGTTGTATTTATTTCAATGCAAAAAAAATATAATTGAATTAACAGGAGTACTTACTACACGTATCTATTAAAACAAATATATATTTGTACAAACACATGCAAATAAACAGGCCATCTGTAAAACCAACTCCTCGACCCAAGCCGAACGCGCCCAAATATTTGACGTTTAACGAACAGCTGATTCATTTACACAGCATTTAACCAAATTAATAAAAAGATCGTTCATGCAAACTTTTGCGTAAACTTATCATTTTACACAATTTGTAAACTTACGACGTTGCATGAATACCCTTAATATTCAATAAATCATATTTAATTTCAAATTGAAAACCTGTTGATTTAAATAGGCAACGTAGATTTAACAAAGCCAACTTAGTTTCAAAGCGAAACGTATTCAATTTTACATTGAAATCAACTTTTCGAACATTTAAAGTACACTCAACTTAGTTTCAAAGTGCAAGATGCTAATATTTTTCGAAATCGAATTTCAAACTTCCATGCACGTACTTTTAAAGTGTTGCATAGTTAGGCCAACGTAAAAGTCATATTTTTTAGATTTTAATTCTTTTTAATTTATATTTTAGCTTAATATATAGAATTTCGAGAGCGCTTCGTAATTTCACGAAGTATCTACATGACATTTGTGAACAAAATTAACGCGCACTCAAAATTCACTTACATTTAATCAAAAAAAAAAAATTATTACTTTTCTCATATTTATTTTTGTCATTTGTTTAAGAGTGTTCCGGACTGAAATGGTGATTTCATGAATAAGATTGCGAAGCGTGTACTTGTCCGATCAAAGCGATTAAAGTGTCTATGGACAGATAAACTTATTTTCTATGCCATCATTGGAAAAAAAATTCAATTTTGTGCTCTAAATTTTGGTAAAAGCCTCTAAGAAATCGAGAAAATGGCTAAAATGGCTGTTTTTCAAAGCAAATGTAGCCTACACTATAGCATTTTTTGCAAAAAAATTTTAAATAACATAAAATTCCATATTTTTACTATGCCACTATTGGAGAACATTTTTAATTTTGTACCTTATACAAATTTTAATAATGCAAAATAAAAATGCTTGTGAATTTTGAAAAAACCCATTTTTGACAGTCAATTTTTTATACCTAACGGTATTTTTTTGACAAATTTTTTTGCAGTGGATATAAATTCAATATATTTTTCATGATTTTCATTAATTATGTAATCAAATTTGTATCATTTGATATTGAAATTTTGAATTCTTAAAATGCACTTTTTGATAGAAAATTTATGTAAATTTAGAAGTTAAAATCAGTTACTTTTAGAAAAAATTTTTTTTAATACAATAATACGCCTACTAGTGACCAATTAGTAAAAATCCAAGGTTTTATAAAACAAAGTATCTGATGAAAGTGAAAAAAAATGGTCTTATATATGCAAAAAAAAAAGTTAGCAAATGACTGGTTTTGTTCAGTTCGGAACACTCTTAATGAATTATGTAGTTTCCATTTTATTTTAAATCAATAACTGGGCGAAGTTGAATTAAAGTTTTAAAAAAGTATTTTAAAATTTGTACCTATGTATTTCAATCAACGATGCTTGTAGTTTAATCGAAGTTGATACATATTGTTTTAAAGATGGATGGATTCAAATCAACGATGATGACATCTCAAATGAAGAGAGTTAAATCATATTTGTTTTAAAAGAGGGAAACACTTTGAATTGATGTCATTTCTACTTTGAATTAAAAATTTTCGTCTTCGAAGCCAAATCGTTCCGAAAAATATTTAAATTAAAGTTGTTTCCGTTGATTTTACGTTGTTTTTTTCTCGGTGTATTGGATATATCTAAGCTTAAGTCTTATAAAGCTGCTGGAGCTGATGGCCTTGCGGCCAAACTATGCAAGGTGACTGGCGATGAATTGGTTAGGAGTATGCACCAGTTCATGTGTAAAATATGGTCGGAAGAAGCATGCCCGATTAATGGAACCTCAGCATTGTCCGATCCTCGGGAAAGGCGATCCCTGTTCTGCACCAACTACAGACACGTCAGTTTCCTTATCATCGCGTACAAGATCTTCTCTGCCGTACTTTGTAAACGCCTGAAGTCATACGCAACAACCTAAAAGATGAAAGATCCATATCAGTGTGGCCTTAGGCCTGGAAGGTCACCCATTAAGGCAGATCTTGGAAAAAAACCCAAGAGTTTCAAATCGATACCCACCGCATTTTTAAGGATTTAAAGGCTGCGTATGACAGTATCTATAGATATCTACATGTTATAAAGAACAATGTCTAGTTTTGGCATGCCTCCTACGCTCATCTGTTTCTGCAGGATGACGATGCAGAATGTACGCTGCTTCATCAAAGACCTCACCGATACCTTTGATATCAGGAAAGGTTTTAGACAATGTGAAGTGCTGTCATGCGACTTTCTCAACATCGTTCTTGAAAGAATAGTGCAAAACTCTCAAGTCAACACAAGAAGCACAATCTTTCAAAAGTTGTCAAATTATTCGCTTAGGCTGACGCGATGATAGCTAAATTGTCCCTCTATAAGACGGTTAACATCCCGGTCCTGATGTATGGTGCAGATAGTCGTGAACGCTGCTAATGGCGGATGAGAAGACCTTAGGGCTTAAACTGTTTCGAAAGGAAAATTCTTCGGGGACGGTGCATTAGGCGGTGTACGCAAGCAGAAGAGGACCTCAACAGATTTTGCGTTCGAAACTGGAGACAGCTAGCTAGAAACCGAGCCGGCTGGAAGAAGTTTGTTGGTTGAGGACCTGGCCTACCCCGGACTGTGGGATGCCACCACACTCATAGGAAACAAATAACCCAAAAACAAATAGACAACATCGCACGACAAAATTGACTTTTTCACAACTAATTAACCACTAATTAACGGCAAATTATTGAGTACTAAAATATTAAATTTTAGAGGTTTTAACGACTTTTCAAAACAAAAAACATGTAGTACCTACCTCGTGGCATAATTGTTTGTGCGTTGTACAGTCATGACGTTCGATTCCCTGCCGTGCCACCTAAAAACAGAAATGTTTTATCCGAGGTACTGCCTCTTGCGAGGAACAGACAAATCCTTCAAGGTATACTTGTCAAAAATAAGTGCTTCAATACTTCAAAGTATGACCAAAGTTGGTCTCCAGAGTTAACTGACAATTTTTGAGTTATGTCCGATAAGGCACCCGAAAGCCGTACGTTTTCTTTGAGGACATTTTTGTTTTGAGTGTACCGGTATAAAAAATGAAAACAAATACATATGTATGACAGCAAAAGTCATAAAGAAAATGTTCATATATTTTCTTAGTCGTATAGTGCTGGACTGGCTAATGATTAGACTGCAGCGCCAGCACCCAGCGTTACAAGAGTAGGGAGTCAAATAAATTCCTTATTAGCCATTGCAACACGAAAATTTCTGTAACGCTGGTAATTGAAAGAAAACATTCTTTGACTTTTCGAGTATGCCAAGATAATTAATTTAATTCAAATTTATTTTTCACTTGATATGTCAGAGGGAAACAATGATTGCATTCAAAACGAAGGAAGAGCAGGCAGGAGCATTAGCAGTAGCAGTAGTAGAATGTAGTTCTACTCGGCTTTGGCTTTGTCCTTTTTTTTCTTGTTTTAATTCTGTTTGTGAAATTGCATTTCAAAGTGGTCAAAAAGCCCACTCACCCCTTCCTCCTACAACCTTCCCTATTCCCTTCAACCCCACTTACAAACTATAAGAAAAGGAAATAGAAAAAATACCCTTTTTATAATGCCATTTTTACTCCTCTCATTTGTGTCCAAGCGAAAAATTGCTGCAGCAATGAGATTTTTTCCTTCTGCACAAGGATATTCAGCATAATGGAATGCAAATTAGTTACATTTGTGCGATTTCGTTTTAATATGCGTACATGAGTGCTGGGCAGTGTTTTGTTAAAATATCCCGTTGCAAGTCTTTTAATTTGTGGCTCAGTGTGGTTGGTTTTCGTTATTAAAATGAGGTAATAGAAATGCATAGAAGCGTAACGAGATTGAAGCGTGGTGGTAAAGAGTGTGCCGGACATTGGAATAGCTGCAAGATAAGTAAAGTATAGGAGTATGAGTGACCTCGACCTCTGTGTCCTGGGAAACTACTGAGTAGGTATATACACGAGTCCTTCGGGATATGAGAAAGTTTTTTTATATTTTTTTTTTTCATAATCATTATGAGGATGAGGAGTAATTTAATTGTCTTCTGTGTGGTTGCATTGGATTATCTATAGAGGAAAAAATTCAACGAGATAATGTCATAACCCCAAGGAATGTAGATACCTTACCTAAATAGTCACTTTTATCATAAAGAAAAAATAAATGGAGAACGAGAGGAGTGAGCTTTTCATTAGGGTGTTTTGATAGTTGAACAGGAAGACTGGTTGGAATTTTGAGATTACGTACTTTGATGATTATTAAATTTCAACAATTCTTATTCATATGCATGGTTTGAGTAAAAATGCACACTTCGTTTCCCTTAAACGCTTCATTGCCACTGCAATACCCTGCAGATTTATTGCGTTGAAGCAATTAGTTATCGAAATGACTGACTTTTAGAACACTCTTAGTTAGAGCTAAATCTTCGGTGGAACAAAGAAGCGAATATGTGTACCTCTACAAGGAAATCATATGATGTGGCTAAAATTACGGACTTTCATATTATTAAGTTTCATTAGCCTTTAATAACTGAGGTAAGCTCCAGAACTGAAGAAAAAAGATATAATGATTAAGTAGAGCATATGAGAAAACTACGTTTTATTGGTTTCTTGACATTAGCTTTAGTGAGCTTCACATATAGTTCTATTTTTAAGGATAGATCTTACATATCCTCCTGCCTGGAGTTATTACTGTCAAGTAAAATCAAGGTCCTGGGTAGTTGTACGTCGGGGAAATTTAGGTTAGGTAAGGTAAGGTAAATTTGGGCTGGCAGTGACAGTTGATCTGGTTACCGTCACACTTAGATCAATGTAGATCCATTGCGATACCCTAGTGATTGTGACCCCTATGTAGTGAAACCTATGATAAATCCCATGTCATTCAAGCCCGTTAAAGGTGTTGATGAGTTTCTGCAAGCTGTAGCCTCGAATTTCGGAGAGTATTTCTTAGCCATTGAAGTAATGTCTGCCGTCGTACATAAATTACCATCTTTCCTTTATCCCCACTTGAGAAAGTCATCCGTCTACCAAACACGTATTATAGCATGAAATTGTGGCTCCTTGCAAAGTCTGGTAGATGACAAACGTCTGGTAGATGGAGTTTTATAGGTCAGTGGTTGGTGTATGTATCCGTTCGTTTGGTCAGATTTGCTGATTGAGTCGATGGGACTGTCTCTTTCCTCAAGAGGATCTTACCAATAATTTAAGGGAGAGGTGGCTCCGTCAACTCACTGACGTTCTTGTTCACCGTAGAAGCGGCAATAGCTGGTATATAGGCGTCCTGGACCCTTTTTATGTCGTTTGATTCTGTTTGGAGAGGTTACCTATCTCGTGGTTCGATGATATATAGAGATAAGGAATTTCCAAGCGTTAATGATTTTCAACAGATTTTTGCTTGGAGTGTTAGAGAGTTCCTCCAAGCCGTTGAAGAAGTGTCTCCCTAGGTGTTTGTTTCTCAGATGATATACCGCAGGGCATTGATACAGGTAGTGACGAGTCTCCTCGTGTATCCCTTCGCCACCGCATCCCCTGCATAAGTCGTCCATACTGAGTTTCATCTTTTACTTGTGGTAACCCAGGTAGTTGCGAGTCCGGCAGTAATACTCACGAGAAGAAATAGAGACTTTTTACTCACTTGGTTGATGTTGTCGATCTTTTGGTTGTTGAAACTAGGCCAATGTTTTCTAGTTATAACACAGGTATCGAGCGAGCTCCATCTTTCATTTGTCGTAACTACAATTTCGCTTCCGATTACCTGTGATTACAAGGTGGGACTGTTGTTTCAGCCTGATTAAGATCAAAGTTGATCATATTCTTGCCAGCTCATCAGCGCCTTGATTACATGGGAGACTACTGTAACCAGGAACCCAACAGAGCCTTGTGTTGTGCTGTGTACCAAGAAACCATAATTCTTCGCGATATCAAGTTACAAGCTTTGATTTTAAATCTATAGGCGAGATAACCTTTAGAAATACTCGTGAGACCCTTGCTTGTAAAACCTTGTTGGGAAAGCTATGCTATCCTATACCATATAAATACCCCGTAATAAAGAAAGCCAAGTTTTCACCATTGCACAACTATATTGATGCGAATTGGCCAGTATTAAGCATATATTGCTCTGGTAAACAGAGGATCTCAGTAAATAAAAGGATCTTACTAGTTTCGATAGTATAAAAAGCAAAGCAACATCTGCCGAAACGTCGGAAAAGCAAATATAAAGTTTTTTTTATTGAAGAACTACTGTGACCAAAAAAGCCAACTGAAAGGTTTTTAAATAACTTCCACTCGACCATTTAATTGTATAACACTTGCTTGCTCCTTGTTAGTATCTATGCAAAACTTTAGTGCCCCTTCAAAAACTGATAGTAAGTTAGGACATAAACTATGTATGACATGAGTAGAGTAGGTATACTAAAACTCAACCCGTCAGGTCGAAATGACAAATGACGTGCACTAACGCCCCAACTATTGTTATGTTTAGTAGTTTGTCAGATTTTAGGATAGAGCCAATATTAATTTAATCAAATATTTGGAATTTGTCACCTTTTGAATACCACACCAAGTAAATAATTTATTTTATAGAATTAAAAAATTCAAAATGCCACAATTTATCCCGAAAGTGATTTTTCAAGTTCAATTTTCATTGATGCATGTTATTATTCTTGACTAAATCTCCTTGAAAATCGATAGAATTCAGCTCGTCTTCTGGGCTCGTCAAAAAAAATTCCAAAAGTGAAAAGGTCATCTTTTGTTACTAAGCTCCTCAATTATATTAATAATTAGAAACACCTCCCCTCCTCCCCTACTGCGCCTGAAAACGAGCTGGTGGCATCTGAAATTATGGAATGGATTCTTCATCCACAGAGGGTTCACGGTAGAAAAACGCCAAAAGAGCCAATAAGAATGCTAATTAGCTCGGTAAGTGGAGGCATCAATTCGTCCAGGAAAGCCACTAGAAACGACAACATATAGAAAGCAATGGTTAGAAGAGCAAGGTTGAACCAGCTTCAACGTCATATCCAGCAAACCACAGAAAGAGAGCCAAATGTAGCTAACTATGTTTTACGGGGCTCTAATTTGTGGTATTCCTGGGCTGGATTGTAAAAGATCGCAATGGACGTGAAAAACTTTACCACCAACTTTTGTTTGATCTCATATTTTGTGATATTTCTCATGATACTATTCTTTTCTGTTTTGTTCTGTTCTGCTCTGTTCTAATAATCTTATCTGAATTTTGGTAGAACGAAACATTTAAACCTCTATAAATAGAACATTCTTAGATGTCTTCTTCATTACATATTAATTAAAACGATCACAAGTATGTTCACGAAAATCTACTACAATCAACAAGATCTCTACACTCTACTGTCACATAAGATTATTCCCCAGATATTTCCCTTCAGAAATGTTTAACAAATGATTCCCTTGAGTGCAATTATGAATTTATTTACTAACCGGTTTCAATCCAATTTAATGGGTAGCATCACTTCGAATTCGAATCATTTTTAAGATTCCTAAATAATTAGGTAATTCTTCATTTAAGTGAATGTAAATAGGATGCTTTATATTCAATTTACTGAGCAACTCATGTTTCTTTCTTGAAACATTTAAATGAGGCAAATATAATGAATAAGAATGAAGATAAATTATTTTTTTTTCACATTCAAGTGAGTGCATTTAAATTGAATCATAAATTAATAAATCTTAAGTATTAATTAATAATCCAAATGTATACCATAGAACTGAATGTTTAATAAGTCCAGTAATTTTATACAAAATTTCAGTTTAAAAAGATAGAATAATCAGCGCAAACAGTTAGATTTGCCTCATCTTCTTTTTTGTATACTTCAGATTCTTAGTTGTAGTGAGCTTAGAGCAAGCTGCAACCTATACAATCAGAGGCTCATCATAAGTTCATGCGTTAGTGGTTAGTAAAAAAGGCAATCTAACACATGCATGATAATATACTTATAAATTAACAAAATTAAACAAAAAATTGATATAAGGTTTGGACCTGCAGTAGCTGGATCCGATGTTCATATGGTGAAAGGTTGTACGGATCAGGCTAAAGTTAACACCCAAGTCCTTGAAACTAAAGACTCAAAGAGTTTTTGCTGCGAAATGGAATAATTAAAAGCACTTGCAAGTTGCTTCCTAGAAAAAGTAATAGTTTGGCATTTAACAGGTTTAAGAGAAATACCATTCTTACCAAATAGTGAAACTGTCAATATCGGCTTGCAGAAGACCGTGGTCACTGTTAGCTTTTATTAACTTAAATATCTTCATGTCATCAGGAAATATAAGAATATCATCAGAGCGTTATACATAAAACAACATCATTTATAGCCAGGATAAATAGAAATGGACCTAGATGACTTCCTTGGGGCACACCGGAGTGAGCAATGAATGAATTTGAAAGGCAGTTTCTAAATTTTACTAGGTACGATCTATTTTCAAGATGTGATTTTATTCATGTATCACTTCACATGGAAAGCTGGAAAAACAAAAGCTTTTAGTTTGAAGATAATAATATTGTGATTTAGTTGGTCGGACGCTTTAGAGAAATCAGTGTATATTAGGGTGTGTCATTTATTTCAACTCTGGAATTTCCACATCTAATACCTTCCAAAAGTTGCTAGTTAAAATTAAATTCTTCATTTGGAATTTTCGTTTAAAATATTGGCTTTGATGAAAAGGAGAGAGAGTACACTGTCATACACACATTTTATTTTTGCGCCTTTTATAAATTTAAAAAGTTAAAATTTAACACTAATTTGAAACAAAATACGATTAAATTCTAAAGTTAAAAGTACTTATTTCAAGAATATAATTAAAACTTCACTGCAAAATAACTTATCCTAATTTAATTAATAATTAACCTGCACGCGAGTACACATAACCTCTATGCTGCATGCAAAAAGAAAAATCGGTGAAACATCCCCTGAAGTGCACAACGAAATAAAAAAATTGCAGACACCAGGAAAATTAAAACAGCAAAAACTGGATGAAACTTGCTTAAAATCTTGCAAAAAGTCACCAAAATCTGACGAACAATCCAACAACGACAACCAGTTGTTGCTTTCAAGGAAAGTAAGCTCCAAAATGTCGGACAGAGATGATTTGAAGTCTTTTATTGCCAACCTACTTGACTCAAAAATGCAAACTTTGGCCACGAAAGATGACATTGCTGGAATAGGTGTTCAGCTAAGAAGCGTCCAACAAGAAAATCAAATCCTCCTTAACAGACTGGAGAATGTAGAGAAACGTTGCGTCGAACTAGAGGAACACATAGAAGCCTTGTCTTCAATATCTAAAGAAAAAAATATTGTATTTTCTATCCCGTCTGTCCAGATTTTAGAGGCCGATGAACAGAGCAAAGTTCAAGCGCTTTGTTCAACACTACTGGATAATGAATCGCAGTTATCACCCGTCAAAAAGATCTTTGAAGGACACGGAATATCAAAATTTCTTGTTAAACTAAACTCTAAAAGTGATGCAATTAATATGCTTAAGAACTCCAAAAAGTTAAAAGACACAGGTGTTTTTATTCAAAAAGATTACACTAAATTGGCACAAATAAAACGAAAGCGGCTCCTATACCTTATCCAACAAAAATTGTCAGTACAGGGAAGATAGGACGTTTGCCTCTCAGTCTGGTTGCATTGGCTTGCATTCATCTGTCTCAAGTTAAAGCTCTCGCAGGGTTTCCATACTTTGAATTGTAAATTACCGAAAATCGAAGAACAATGTGCATATGGTTACCATGGATACCATTTCAAACATATTAAAAAAAGATCCATTTATCTTTTTTTACCACACCACACCTTTTCAAAGGAATTTGATCACGTAACGCTTTGTGAATATTTGAAAACTTAGCGCAAATACCTTTTTTCTTTTTAATGACTTAAATCGAACAAATTTCAACTGCATTTTAAAGGTTTATTCACAAATACAAACAAATAATAAAGGGACAATCAAAACGACAACACTTTTGGCTCTCACCTTTATTAATTTTGTTCTCAAAAGCTTAAAAACCGAAAGTTCTTTCATAACAACTACTGAAAAAGCTTTGTTGTATTGTTGCGACCTGGCAAAGGCAACTCTGTTGGAATGTGAATTTTTTGTTTTATTTCACACAGCGAAGGTAGAAGCGAAAGCGAGTATACGATCAGAATGCTTTTGGCATTGAAAGACGACGGTCATGTTGGATCGTACGAAATGTTTCGAAGAATTACAATAACAATTCCTGTATGTTAATCAGTGGCTTAGTATCTTTTTCAGTGGCAGGTTGGTTATTTTAGTGTTGTGATGGTATACACAGGCACCACAGTTTTGAAAAAAGCTCGCCCATAAGCCCTGTACTGACAATTTTTGCTGGACAGACTATAGCATACAGAAAGTGTATTCTTAATGTAGACACAACAAGTAAACCACAAATAAGGGGAGTCAAACTAGTAGTTAGAGGCAACATATTTTCCATCAATTCTGATAACGCTCTGATCTGTGATCAAGGTGATGGTGAACATGTGCTTCGTGAGCTCTTCTCCGGAATCTCATTTGACATTTTGCAAACATCTCATCAGACGGCAAGGAAGGAGAGGCAAACGAGACAACAAAATCATCAGCCGGCAAGGAAGGAGAGGCAAACGACGCAACAAAATCATCATCAAGCTATTCCAGCGTCTGGGATTGTAGCCATCAGCAGAGAACAACAACTATGAAATCTTCAACCAGCTGTCTGTCAGAATATGCATGTAAAATTACCCATAGACTTAAATATATTATCTTATAACATAAATGGTATCAGTAATAAACTCAATTTTGTTGATTTCTTTGAATATGTATGTAAATTTGATATTTTTTTTTTGAGACCCATCTAGAAGATGAAAAAAGCAATGATTTCTTTCAATTGTTCCCCGATTTTAACATGCGCTGGATCCCAGCTAAAAGAACATATAGCAAAGGCAGAGCATCAGGAGGATGTTGTTTTGGATACCGATCCTCGTTTAAATATGTAGATAAGTTTTATTGAAATGAATGAGTCTATAGTTGTAAAGTGTCAGTTGGACCTTGAAAACTTTTATATTGTACCAACATACCTTAATTGCTCTAATTGGAATAATCATTTTACTGTTTTAAGTAATTTATTGAATGAATTGGTTAACGAAAATGTAATGGTGGTGGGGGACTTTAATGCTAGAGTTGGTGATTCTCAAATTTCAACAACAAGTCTCCATGACAATTTCACTTCACAGAGAGAATCATATGATGAGTTAGAAAATGCTAATGGTAGGATCTTGATTGACCTCTTTCAAAGTTTCGATCTGTTTATTCTTAATGGCTGTTCCAAAAAAGATCCCAAAGGAGATTTTACGTTTGTGGGTGGCCAAGGAAAGACAGTTATAGACTTATGTGCAATATCTAGCCGGTGATCTATGTATGTCAAAGACTTTCAAGTATGCACACAAATTTTCTCTGACCACCTACCAATCGTAGTTTTTCTATCAATTTCCAGGCAGTTAGAATCAAAAGAACTTCAACTGCTACCCAAATTGAAGTGGAGAAAAGGTTTTGAAGAAAAATACCAAGAAAAATTAAATATTTATTTGTCTTGTAAGGATATCGCTCAAGAGCAAAATCCATCGAAAAAAATTGAACTTTTACTGAAGGGTATTTATGCCACACTTCCGCAATTTCCAAAAAGCCCTTTTAAGCCGAAACAAAAATGGTTCGATAACGAGTGTCGTAAGTTAAGGAATGCATCATTTAACTTGCTTAATTTGTTCAGAAATTCTTCGGATTTACGGATTAAAAACTTGTATATCGAAGCAAACAGAAGGTATAAAACATTATGTTCGGAGAAAAAGACAAATTATGAGAGTATGCAAGCACTTCAGCTGGCACAAACCAAAGATTCAAAATCATATTGGTCTTTGCTTAAGCAAATAAATGGTCAAAAATTCAGATGTGGCGTTCACATTTCAACCAGCGAACTTGCAATATATTTTAAAAACCTTCTTGAGGAAAAAGATACATACTCTAGCTTTTTTTTATGCACAACCAATGTTTAGAAATGATGAATTAGACAAAGATTTTTCTATGGAAGAATTATATGATGTCTTAGGACAAGCTAAAGACAATAAAGCCCCTGGAAATGACCAAGTTAGTTATGAGTTCTTCAAAAATGCTAGTGAAGAGTTTCATATATTATTATTGAATAGCTATAATAAAATTCTGCTGACAGGTGAAATGCCTAGTTCGTTCAAACAGTCAATAATATTCCCGCTCTATAAAAAAGGCAACGTTAATGAAGTGGAAAATTATCGTGGTATTTCTTTTATGAATGTTGTGGCGAAGATATTCTGTGGTGTTTTGTTTAATAGATTAGAGAACTGGGTTACTAGAAACAAGATAATTTCAGATTTTCAAGCTGGTTTCCGTAAAAATTATTCCACAAATGATCAAATCTTTTCACTCACAACCATTGCAAAATCGTACCTCAGTAGGAAAAAGAAATTATATGCCTTTTTCATAGATTTTAAGGCAGCATTTGATTCTGTTAACAGGAATGCACTATTTTATAAGATATCTTGCTTAGGAATTTCATACAAGTTCATTAATATTTTGATTTCTTTGTATGAAAGCACAAAAGCTGCTGTGTGGGATGGTCAACGAATGTCAGAATGGTTTAATACAAGTGCAGGTGTTAAACAAGGCTGTATTTTAAGTGCACTCATATTTTCAATTTTTATTAATGACATTGTTGACTGTTTACCAGGAGGAATTTGCATTGCAGAAACAATTGTTAAAGCACTTTTATATGCTGATGATGTTGTTATCTTTGCAGAATCCCCAAAAACATTGCAACTTATGATAAATAGAGTATCTGATTTTTGTAAAAAGTGGGATCTTTTGATTAATACCCAAAAGTCCAAAATTATGATTTTTAGAAACGGTGGTGGTCGTTACGGATTGGAAGAAAAATGGTTCTATAATGGGGAGGAAGTAGAAATCGTTAAACAATTCAAATACTTAGGTGTCACTTTAACCCCAAATATGGATTTTAACAAGCATTTGCAAGATAAATGCAAGGTTGCTTTAAGTCTTGTTAATGCCTCGTGGAAGAATATCATGTCAAATGAAAATATTATTCTGTCGACCAAATTTCAAGTTTTTAATAGTGTTGTGAGATCTTCTCTTTATTACGCTGCTCAGGTTTGGGGTTGTTATTTCTATGAAAATATGGAAAAGGTGCTTCGAAATTTCATCAAAAAAATATTCTGTCTTCCCGCAAATGTACCTAATTATGCTATCTATCTGGAGAGTGGGCTACCTTCTCTTCACAATTTTACACTTAAGATACAAGCTACCTTTATTTTAAAAATTCTGAGTTGTGAAGAAAACAAGCTATCAAAAAAACTTATCGAATATGAAATGAGGTATAACCATTTTTGGGCTAAGGAATGGAAGCTGTTAGGGCAAATGTGTGGATGTGAACTTATTTTTCATCCAGTAATCGACCTTTCATCTCTAAAAAACTCCTTCTCGGCAATCATGGAAAGACTTGATGAGATGCAACGAGAGGATTTTATACGCCAAGCAAGAAATTCTTCGAGCAGAGTTCTGTATTCAGGGCTTAATTATAATCTTTGTAGTTTCAACTACTTTAAAGACGAATTTAGCTACAAAAAGATTTCATTACTTTTTAGGCTTAGATCTGAAACACTTCTTCTGAATGGTTCCCCCTATTCTACAAACGATAACCAATTCTGTTCAATGTGTAACTTGAACGAAAAAGAAGATTGCTTTCATTTTACTTCTGTTTGCCCAGTTTTTGGTAGAATAAGGGAAAGGTATTTTGGTCACAAAACTCTGAGTATGGAGCAAACTAAAAAAATATTAAATGGTCCTGACTGGAACTCACTGTACAGCTATAGTGTTGAAGCTTATAAATATAGATTTCTAATATTAAAAGAATTTTCCTGACTTACTTGCTTTTCTCATGTAAAGAAATCATTGCTTTTCTCAAAAATTATTGACTTGTTTTAAATATTGTTTCACTCAATTTTATATTAATGTACTTTATTAATAATTGTAAATTTTGTTTATATTTCCCTTAACTTAAATTTATAAAAAAAAAAAAAATTGTTAAGTTGGATTCCAAACAGACGGCTGGTGCCATGTTTGAATTGTAATTTCTTATATATCTTTATCTATAATTGTATTTAAATTTAAATTTAACATATTGTAATATGTATCTATCATATATTTATACGATTCAATAAATTATTATTATTATTATTATTATTATTATTATTATTGGCTTTGGCTCGCTTAAAAAGCGTGAAAAGAACACCAAAAAATCGTTTGTTTTAGGCTATTGATTATGTCCTAAAAAACAGGGCAAATAAGGAACTAAGGCGTTCATGGGATTTTATTGTACAAATCATCAAAGAGGTCATTGAAGATGAGAAAACCGCAGAGTGCTATTGAATTAGAGGGTGCATTTTGCAGAGGGGGTTGCAAAAGCACCCTTTTTGGTTGGAGCAAAATTTCGAGATAATTCTGAAAACCTTTTTTGTAGAGAATAAAATTTACCATCGAAATAGATGGGAGTTCATATAGGTATGCTAAAGTCTCAGATACAACTTGTTCAAAGAGCCTTGGTATAGATACATGATAGTTTGGATATAGGCCTATAATTCGAAATATCACACTTTTTCAATAATATTAGAGGAATTCCATCTGGTCCAGATGAGAAATCATCATTTAACGATGACAGAAGTTCTAAAACAGTTCTCTGTTGCACAGTGAAATTGTTGCAATTTGTTTGTGCATAGGAATGTAAATTTCGGAAATAATCTTTATCAATGTCGAGAGGCGTGTTTACAAAAGAGTTACGAAATTTTTTTTGAAGTCAAAAGTATAAGAGCGATCATAAAACATTGCTATTTTCTTGACTTCCAAAGGAGGATGATAACTATCTATATTTGTCATTCCACAAGTAGATTCTAGAACTAATAGCGTCAGATAAAAAAAAACTAAATCGAGATTTCGATATTTTAAATTTTTGATACACCTTTCTTGCTGTAAGTCAGTTGCAATAATTCTTTCCAAAAAGCTGAAGCTGAGCTTGTGAAGAAGTTAAAGATGCTTCTTGAAAACATTCATTCACAGAAAGAACCCACTCTATAGACGCTTAATTAAAATCTACAAGAAGTAAAATGTTGCTGTTGGAGCAAGACAAGTCAATAATAAAATCTAGAGCTTTAGACAGTTCGACATTAACTGAGTTCGAGCTGTATGCATTTAATATATATACAAATTTCGACTGTACAGTTAACTTTATACAGATTAATTTGATTGGTACGTTAAAAGGAAACAAAATAGGTGAAGATATAAAATTATTTTGAGCTGCGATCAAAACACAACCTCCCAATTCTTTTGGTTTGTCAACATTACGATTTTTTCTATTAACTAAGAACTCTAGATGAAAAAGTTCCGTGTCCAAAAAACTTGAATTGAGCCAGGTTTCTGTCAAAACAAAGATGTCATGCAAAAAAGCTATTTGGGAGTTCATATATAAATGTCAGCAGTCTTAATATGAAGCCCTCTTTCATTTTGGTAGAAGAGGGTAATCCTATTGAGTTTTTTGGAGATGATTTTTTGGGTGGGTTTCTTGAATGCCTGTTCTTCCTAACTGAAAATTCTTTTACAAGAGCTTCAGGAGGCCAATTACCAATATCGCAAATTGAATCAAAGAAAGAAGAATGTGTAGCTATTTTAAATGGTGAAACAAAACTATTAACTCTACTAATTTTTGTACTCTAATAGAAGTATTTGTAGGGATACAGTTTCTAGGTTCTAGCTGTTAAGTGGGTTACAATATCTTCAGGTACAAGTCGAGATATGAAAATTGTTTTCGGTTTAGTGAAAGCTTTGAAAGGCCTTGGATCAGTAACTATATTTGATATAGTATAGAGTAGCTAGTAGCACAATCCACTTCAGGGCAAAGAACCGTCACCGGACCTTGATTTTCTACCTGTACTGGACAATGTGACTCCGAAGCATTATGTGGATTAAGGTTGGTTCATTTAGGGGGTGGGCTGGTATTTTTGACAACAAATGTGGTATCCCTTCATCTTTTCTTGCTTTTTTTGGCATCTGATTCGACATCACTATGTACCGTTGAACTGAACTGCACAGCGCAGTCAGATCATCATCAACTGGCAAAATCTTAGTGGATAAAACTAACGATTGATTTGCATTGCACCTACATACTTGCTCTTATGGTTGATAAAATAGAAAATAGATAAAATAGCTGTAAGGAATAAGGAAAATATTAATTTTATTATACATTCTACGACTCTAGCCTCGCTCTCATTTGAATTTAGTCGTTTCATCACTAACCTTTTAATCTTAGCCCGAATTTCAATTTTTGACCTTAATCCTGATACTTCACTGTATTGATTTTAATTAATTTAAATCATTTTAAAAACTAGTTCCAACTCCCAAATCATATGTATGTACATATGTATGTATGCAAGACTTAATGAAACTGACGCATTTTCTCTTTGCCTAAATTTTGTTTCAGTTTTTGCCATGACTATAGGTCCCGTTATGGTTTCTCAAAACAAAATGAAAAGAACATTCACTTAATGTGAATAAAAATTGATGAAACCAAGATATACCTCTTTCAATGATTACTTGTGCACTTTCACTTGTATTCATATTATGTGAAGGCAAATAGAATCTGGATCATTTTTTATCCTGAAAAAATTCCGTACACGTTCCCTAACTCCTGTATGAGGTAAAATTGATCACAACAAAAACATAAATGTTAAAAAAGGAGCCAAGTTCTTATGTGTACAAGAAACCTGTGCGTAAAAAGTCGGCCAAAAAAAGTAATGAGATCTAAAATATATGCCAAGTTTTAAGTTCATGAAGTTTAATATCAAATATCTTAAGTAGAATAATATTGAAACAATTCCAAATCATGACAGAAATTTGGTAATTAATGATTACTGATTAAAATTTGGTGGGTTCACTGGTCAAGTTTTCTTTCATTTTAAATTTGTGATTAAGTAAGTATTTAAGAGAAAACTTGCCAAGTAAATCCACCAAATTTTAATCAGTAATCATGAATTACCAAATTTCGGTCATGATTTGGAACTGTTTCGATATTACATACTCTACTTAAGATAGTTGATATTAAACTTCATGAACTTAAAACTTGGCATATATTTTAGATCTCATTACTTTTTTTGGCCGACTTTTTACGCACAGGTTTCTTGTACACATAAGAACTTGGCTCCTTTTTTAACATTTTTGCAAAGATTTGTTTTGCCAGGTGAAAGTCAAGCCCTACCGCTCTAAAAAAATTCATAATTCTACGACAACCGAAAGTGCTCCATACAAGTAATAGCAATTCTGATAAAGTGGGTGGATGGCACCCCCCTGAATGGACAATTCAAAATTTTTGATTTTTTTCCTTTCTAAGTACTTCAAGTCCTACCGGCCTACCAATTTTCATCGTTCTACAACAATCGGAAGTGCTCCATATAATTTATAAGAATTTTTAAGAATGTGGGTGGACACCACGCCCCCTGAATGCAAAATTCCAATTTTTCAATTTTTTCTTTCTAAGTACGTTAAGCCCATACCGACCTACCAATTTTCATCGTTCTACAACAATCGGAAGTGCTCCATATAATTTATAAGAATTTTTAAGAATGTGGGGTAGATGTAGATGTAGATGTATGGAAAATTCCAATTTTTGAATTTTTTTATTTCTAAGTACCTCAAACCATACCGACTTACCAATTTTCATTGTTCTACACAATCGGAAAGGCTCCATATAATTTATAGAATATTTAAGAAAGTGGGTGGATGCCACGCCCCCTGAATAGAAAATTGCAGATTTTCGATTTTTTCCTTTGTATGCACCACAAGGCCTACCGTTGTGCGAAATTTCAAGTTTCTACGATGTCGGGAAGTGCTCCATAATTTTGATGATCTGTCAGTGAGTCAGTCAGTTACGGTTTTTGCGATTTTTGAAGTCCTATTTCTTGGGAACTACTAATGCTAAAGAGTTGAAATTTGGTGAGCCACCTGTGTTTGATCAGTTCAGCAAATACTCCGAATTTGAAGTTTCTGACTTTATTGGTACTGAAGTTAGAGGGGGGTTGAAAATCACCTGAGTTTGTTCCTGTAAAAAGGGTGTAGTGCCGCGAACTTGGCTGGGCACTACCGTGCCTTTTGATAGGCTCTTTGAGTATATTCAGATTTGATTCACTAAAGTAAATGTTTTTCGAATATTTTCACTGAATGCTGTTTACTAGGTATACCTTGTAGTGAATTAAATATGATTCAATTTGAATTCACTGAACTGAATGTGAAAAACTCAATTTATCTTTATTCTTTTGAATCATATCTGTCCCACTTGAAGGTTCGGAGAACGATAAAATATGATTCGTTTTCCCGTGATAAATTCAAAAGGGAATTTTATTTTTGACCGACCGATCGCGAATCTTATTTTTCGGATCTCTTAAAATAAAATTCGTTATCACGATCGAATCTAATTTGCTGCGATCCATAAAATATGGTTCGATCCCGAATTTATCAGGCGGGAACTATTGAAGATCCATTCATGATCAGTTCAAATAAGAAAAAATATTTTCAACTTGGTTTTTCAAAAATATGCCGACTAGATATTTCTTCAGCAATTTCAATGAAATTGACACAGGTGATAACTGAGATAGAATTTCAACAGAAAAAAATATTTTCAAAACAGGGTGTTTCAAAAATATGTCATTACCTTGCAACTTCGTTGTTCTTTGAGTTATTTCAATGAAATTGACACAGGTGATAGCTGAGACAGAATTAAAAAGAAAAATATTTTCAAAGCATTGTGTTTCAAAAATATGTCAATATTTTGCAACTTTGCTGTTCTTTTAGCGATTTCAAAGAAATTGACACAAGTAGGAGTTGACATAAAGCTATGAAAGAAAAAAGTATTTTCAACAGGGTGTTAAAAAATGACAATATTTTGCAACTGCATTGTTCCTTGAGTGAAAATATTTTTTCTCTTTTAATTCTGTATAGCCATCACCAGTGTAAATTTAATTGAAATCACTAAAGGACAAACGGATATGCAGAATGTTAAACATTTTTTTTGAAACAGACTGTTTTGAAATCATTTCTTTTTTAATTCTGTCTCAGCTATCAACTGTCTTAATTTCACTGAAATCGCTCAAAGAAAATCGAAGTTGCAAGATGTCGTAATTTTTTGGAAACACGCTGTTTTGAAAATATTTGTTCTGTTATAATTCTATTTCAGCTATCACTTGTGCCAATTTCGTTGAAATCACTAAAGTCACTAAAGGAATAATGAAGTTGCAAAATGTTGACTGAAACAACAAATAGTTTTGAAACTATTTTTTTTATTCTTTTTTGTACGAAATTTATTTAGAACTTTCTCAAATGACTCATTTCAACAAAAATTATTTCAAAAAATAAATCACTTCACAAAGTGAATGGATACTTGATGATGAATAATTCTTTTTCATTTTTTTCACATCCTTTTCGTGAAAGAACTATATTCGACCTGAATTACATATATTTTTCCGATCTCTCACAAACGAGAGATATATGTACATAGAAAAAAGAAGTATTAAGTTTGTTCGTGTAGGAACTATACATTTTTATAGATCCAAAAATTTATCGTTCGCGAACTATATTTTGTATGATAATAGAATATGAAGAAAATTTGAAAAGAAATTCTTCTGTTTAAGTGGAGTGACTGAATATTTTTAATTCAATATAACGCCTGAGCGCGGGCGTTTGAAATTCCAAGTGTCTGAATTTAACCAAATTCCCTTAGAATAATAAAATTCACAGTATCTTAAGGGCCATTCACATTAGAGTGACCAACGAACGACGAATAAACGAACAAAACGGAATTTAACACATTTATAAACAAAAATTCTTCGAAAAAACAAAACAAATTGGTAGATATTTAATTAGCGTGAATGTTGAGTTACTAAAATTTTCAGTTTAAAAGCTAAAATAAGAGAAGTTTGAGGAAACAAATTGGTCGTCGCGAATAGATTGTAATTCGCGACGACCAAATTGATTTCTCAAATTTTAACAATTGAAAGGCAAATTGTTCTACCTCAACATTGACGTATCTAAGTTACATTTCGACCTTGTTGTCTAGTTTTTTCGAAGAATTTTGATGTGTTAAATCCCGTTTTGTTCGTTTATTCGTCGTTCGTTGATCGCTCTCATGTGAATGGTCTTTTAATGCTGTGATTTTTATATTAGTCGTTAAACATCGATACAAAATTGGGTCTTAGAAGGGTGCGATAGTCATCTATATATATTTTGTATGGTTCGTGAGAAGAACGATAAAAAATGGCAACGATCCGTATTTTATGATTCGCGAACGATATTTTCCGAACCCTTTACATCATTCAAAAATGAATCAGGAATTTTGCAGCAAACTGAATATATAAGCGTCCTATTTACATTCATTTACGTGAACAATTACTTTATCATTAATGAACCATAAAAACCGGTTCCCATTCGAAGTAATGCTGAGTTCTTAAAAGAAAGTTTTTTCACTTACATATTTATGTGAATCATTTATTAGTCATTTCTGAAGAGAAAAGTGTGCAGGGTACTGTCTTTTTACTTTTATCTGTACTTTTTGGCAAAAATGGAATAACTTTTTTGTACTTATCTCCTCTGGTAATTTAGTTCATTAACTTAAGTTTTGTTTTATTGATTAGATTTCGAACTTAGTAGCCTATTGAATAGACCTTTTAAAAAGGAACAATTACGTGCAAGGGTTTTTATTATTGAATATGTTTGTTTGGCCCATAAGCATGCTTAAAACCGAAAATGCTACTAAATTCACCCATGCGTTTCTGAGAGAATGGTCACACTGGCCACTTTTCAGTATTTTTGGTATAGCCCGAAAACTAAGCGGAATTTGACAATTTTACATATAATACTTTTTGTTCAAAATTAAATTTTCTATCGAAATGGATAGTTTGGAAAATTTCTTGAAAATAATTTAAACAGGAAAAGTAAACAAAAACCAACATAAAATTTTTTTTTTTCTAAATTGTGCATAACGTTTTTCGGAGCAAAGATACGCTCAAGACATTCATAAACAAAGTAAACTGGAGTCTTACGGCTTTAATATGACATGTTAAAAAAGCCATATTATTTAAAAATTGACAGAGATATAGCCATTCAAACATTACCATTTCTAATCATTTTCCGCAGTTTTTGCCCGAAAGCCTATTTTTTGGTACTTTATGACAAATTAAACGTTCCTAGCACCTAATACCAAATCTTATGTTAATCGGGCCAGCCGTTCGGTCTGTAGGTCTGAACGCATTTAAAAACAGCCGAAAAACGAAATTGCGAACTTACATCCTTTTTATAAATTCTCTATAGTTCTAATGTCATATTATATCAAAATTTTGATTTCGAATATTTTTACAAAAGTGAAATTTGCCATATTGTACCGAAAAAGGGACTTTCGGGCCAAAACTGAGAAAAATTATAAGAAATGATAAGGTTTGAATGGAAATATCTCTGTCAATTTTGAACAAATATTAATTTTTGAACATGCCATATTAAGGCCTTTAGTCTCTACTTTGTTTTGTCTGTGCATGTCTTGACCTTATCTTTGCTTCAAAAAAAGTAATGCACAATTTATTAAAACATTTAGATATCCTTGATTTTTTGATTTTTTTTAAGTTAGTTTTTGTTAACTTTTCCTGCTTAAATTTTTTCGTAAAATTTTTTGAACTACCCATTCCAATAGAAAATTTAATTTTGAACAAAAAGTATTATATGTAAAATTGTCAAATTCCGCTTAGTTTTCGAGTTATACCAAAAATACTGAAAAGTGGCCAGTGTGACCATTCCCTCAGAAACGCATGGGTGAATTTAGTAGCATTTTTGGTTTTAAGCATGCTTATGGGCCAAACAAACATATTCAATTATAAAAACCCTTGCACGTAATTGTTCCTTTATACCTCTCATTTTCCGGTCTATTCAATCGGCTATAGCTCTCTTACTTAAGATAAAAATTCACGTTTAATTTGTAATTTCGGTTCGATTCCCAACCGTGCCACATAAAAACAGAAATGTTTTATTGATTTAAAATAGCTCTTTATGGAATTTAGTCCTACAAATTGGCGTTTCGTCCGGCTTACTGACTTGGACTCATCAGTCACAAAGTGAGGGCTTTGTCATACGCAATTTGTATTAAGTTCAGTTCAACTTACATGAATTTTTCAACGAAAATCCACTGTACACTATATCCAACAAGCTGGAAGTTTTTTTGCCCGGGGCCAGGCATATTTTATCCGAGGTACTGCCAGTGGCGGATCCAGATGGGGGGCTATAGGGGCTGAAGCCCCCCCCACGGCTGATTCAGAAAAGAGTTAGACAAACAATACTAAAATTGTGGCTACAAAATTTACATGTGAGCTGTGTTTTTCCAAGCCCTAGGGAAATTGAACGAATTGTTGGGCTGGACCATATTATATGCAACTGTGTTTTTTCGAGGCCCCAAGAGAATTGGATGAAAAAAGGCGATTATATAAAAAATCAAATGGCTCTATTTATTTCTTTATTTCAAGCCCTAAAGGTATTAGACGAAAAGTTGAGGCTTAGGGCTAAACCTTTACTAAGCGTTTTCCTAAGCCTGCAAGGGAATCTGATGAAAACTATAACACTGATAGGGCTATAACAAAGGCATTAAGGAAACCCGACGAAAATAAGAGGCAAGAGCTTTAAAATAAGCATGAAAGCTGTTGTTGGGAAAAATGGAGGTTGGGGCTTAACAAATTGTATGTGAGCTTTGTTTTTTCCAAGCCCCTAGGGAATCGGACTAAAGAAATAACAAGTTTGGGGATTGTAAGTATGCATACCTAAATGCTGTGCTTTTTTCCAAGTCCTTATATTGAAACTAGTGAGGTTGACCGTCACGCTATTATTGTTACCTAGATTTCCTTGGGTATCGATATTTCTTAAGAGTGTTCCGAACTAAACAAAACCAGTCATTTGCTAACTTTTTTTTTTGCATATATAAGACCGTTTTTTTTCACTTTCATCAGATACTTTGTTTTATAAAACTTTGCATTTTTACTAATTGGTCACTAGTAGGCGTATTATTGTATTAAAAAATTTTTTTTCTAAAAGTTACTGATTTTAACTTCTAAATTTACATAAATTTTCTGTCAAAAAGTGCATTTTAAGAATTAAAAATTTCAATATCAAATGATACAAATATGATAACATAATTAATGAAAATAATGAAAAATATATTGAATTTATATCCACTTCAAAAAAAAATTTCAAAAAAGTACCGTTAGGTATACAAAATTGACTGTCAAAAATGGGTTTTTTCAAAATTCACAAGCATTTTTATTTTGCATTATTAAAATTTTTATAAGGTACAAAATTAAAAATTTTCTCCAATAGTGGCATAATAAAAATATGGAATTTTATGTTATTAAACATTTTTTTGCAAAAAACGCTATAGTGTAGGCTACATTTGCTTTGAAAAACAGCCATTTTAGCCATTTTCTCGATTTCTTAGAGGCTTTTACCAAAATCTAGAGCACAAAATTAAATTTTTGTTCCAATGGTGGCATAGAAAATAAGTTTATCCGTCCATAGACACCTTAATCGCTTTGATCGGATAAGTACACGCTTCGCAATCTTATTCATGAAATCACTATTTCAGTCCGGAACACTCTTAAAGACCAAATGAAGTTTGACAAAATAAATCAATGTTACTATTTCTTCAACTCCTCTTGGTATTTTTCGGACTTAGCTGAGCCCAGATAACTTTTGGGGCTTTAGTTTAAAAAATCAGCTTCCGGTGTAAAAAATCACCCTGATAACAGAATCAGACGAATGAGTCAGGCTCAATTTTGACATTTGGCTCATAGTAAAGATGTCAAAATTCAGTCGGATTCGCTCCACAGCTCATTTGACGGATGTTATAGGTAATCTTTGATATGGATAGTTTGTATGATAACTTCAAAATATTGTTTTAGAAATTGAAACTTACATATGTTAACAGAAAAACTTTAAACTTTATACAGATTGTTTTCGTGTGCCGAAGGATATTTTGACGATTTCAAAGACTGCTTTAAGATTAAGCGATTTTTGATCTTAGTTTCTCTTGTGATTTCCTTTGTGCTCTAACGAAAGATTAGAGAGCTCTTCCCGCGAGCAATATTCATTAAATGAAATGAAAAAGAATTTCAATTCAATTCGATAACGTTTTCGAAATGGAAAAATCAGCTGTAACGGTTACAGCCCTATTATTGACACGATTCAAAACTAGTTTTAATGTAAAACTAGTTCTATAGGGGTTTTGAGTTTCAGGTTTTGAACATATTGGTAACAAAAATTGACATATAAAACTCGAAATTAGAGTTTAAGATGTCAATTTTTGTTTGAATAATACCAATACGTTCAAAACCTACAACTCGAGACCCCTATAGAACTAGTTTTACATTAAAACTAGTTTTGAATCGTGTCAATAATAGGAAGGTTAATGTTTTTTTTCTTTAAAAAGTGCAATATAAGTACATTTTTGTTTTAATATGAACGAAGTAGGTACTCGTATAACTATAAATAAATAGAAATTGAAGGGCAGACAAAATTTTTAAAATTTTAACTCAAATTTTTTGCAAATCTTCGTCAAACTGTAAGACTTCAATTGACAAAAAATATGAATGGAATTCACTTAAAATAGTTAAGGATCGGAATGTTGAACACAAATTTTTAAGTTCGAAGTACCAATCCACATTGACTAAAGTCATTTTAGATGGAATAGATACAGAACATCCAAATTCATTTTTTATTGAAAAACATGATTTAGCTAATTTCTTGGAACAGCTACTTGTACACAAAAGTTGCAATTGTCTTTTTTATGGGGAGCTTAATTACCTTTCTTTTTGGACATAGCATTTTGATTCTCTTCTTTAAGATTTATATATTAAGATTTGGATAGGTGAGATACAAGGGCGTACACCGGATTTCGATTAGGTGGGGGCAAACTTATTCAAAAAATAGTTTTATTACAGAAGTCTTGCTTTAAATGTTTTCGAAAGAATAAAGATTGAATAATATATGAAATATATTCTGATTAGGGGGGGGGGCAAGCGCTTCTAGCTGCCCCCCATGGCGTTACGCCCTTTTGTTTCAATGTTGTCTATATATTTTTCGCACGGATCTTACGTTAATGTCAAAAACAGACAGTATAGTTCATCAAATATTGGACATTCAATTCTGTTGTCCAAGTTAAAAAATGTTTGGACAACAGTAACCTACAAAGTTTGTCAATAACTTTTCGGAGGAAGACGGCTGTCTAAAATTGGACAAAGTACTGTAGGATGAGTATTTATAAATCCTACAAAAAATATTCCAATTAAAGAAAGGTAGCTACTTATTTAAAGTTCCTATAAACATATCCTACCAACTTTCTTTTACGATGTGTCTTTATGGAGAAACTGGTTAAAGTGTCTTTTTAAAATAGCAGCTGAAGCTCAATAATTCTAGATGCTCCATTTAAAATGATAAATTTTGCAGAATTTTCCTATTAAGTACATATATTTTTGCACTATACAAAATCTTTTTAATTCAGCTGCCGACTAGCCTACTTTCTGAGAAAAGAAAATTTGGGTTGGTAGGGCATTCGTTTATGATTAAGAATTTTTAAAAAAAGATGTGTCAAAGGGAACTCCAAGCCCCCCCCCACAGCCAAATCCTGGATCCGCTACTGGGTACTGCCTCTTGCGAGGAACTGACAAGTCCTCCAAGAGTATACTTGTAATGAATAAGTGCTGTCATGAAATGGGCCCAGTTCCCCGATAATTACGAAGGTGGAGCTTCAGCTCATCTTCGCGATTCATTAAAGAAAAAGAAGTCAGCAGGAGTCGGTGGCATATCCAACGTTGTACTTCGACATTTACCGCAAGAAGAGTAGACATTTATACCACACTGTTTAACAACGCTCTGAATAATGCATATTATCCAGTGCGGTGGAAGACGGCTGTGGTGCATCCTCTCCCGAAAAAGGGAAAGGACAACTCCAATCCGGCGAATCTCCGGTCGATAAGTCTTCTTCCAAGTATCAGCAAGGTATTCGAAAAAGTTATCAATAGAGCTCTGTCTAAGTGGGCAGAGGACAATAATATCATACCGGATAATCAGTTCGGTTTTAAGGCGAGACATGACACCATTCATGCCGCATCTAATCTCGTTTCTGATGTCCAATGGAACAAATCTAAAAAGAAGTGTACGGGTGCCTGTCTAGTTGATTTGGAGAAGGCCTTCGACACCGTATGGCTAGAGGGTCTTTATCTAAAGCTAACCAGACTTGGCATTAGTAAACCACTATTTTATATGCCTTATGATATGCTCAATGGTAGAAAGTTTGTTGTCAAGAGTGGCAATGTGACTTCTGCCATAACCTTTAATATCAAAAATGGTCTTCAGTCGGAGCGATCAACTCACCGATTCTATTCAGCATTTACACCAGCGATCTAATAAGTAGTCTAACTCAGGCAATATCGTATGGCGACGATCTAATTGCGAACAGAACAGCTCCAAAAGTCTAGGACATAAGAACTTTTTTGCAGTGTGACAAGACAAGATTCAGCGATACTGCGATGACTGGAAGTTGAAAATCAACTTTCAGAAATCAGAAACTATCTTGTTTAGGACTCCGTTGCGTGGAGCCACAAGGGATACGAGAAAGAACTGGCGCAAGCTGGTGATCGTAGGGCCAAATGGACATCCACTGGAGAGTAAATGTGTAGTAAAGTACCTTGGCATCTGGATGGACCAGTATTTGTATTTCGACAGACATATAAATGCTGCTCTGACCAGGGCTAGGGGAGCTTTTGCCCTGACGAAACGGTTGTTTTATAGCAGCCGGCTTGACAGCAGGGTGAAGGTGATTTGCTACATGGCCCTCATCCGGCCGATGATTGTCTATGGGTGCCCGGTTTGGTTCAACGTTGCCCCTTCTCAAATGGAAAAGATTCGGGTGTTTGAGAGGCAGTGTCTTAGACGTTGCCTTGGATTGCACAGAACACCAGAGTCGGAGTACAAACATTTCTATTCGAACTTGGTTCTATACAACGGCGGCGCCAACATATACAGGATAGATAATTTTTTGTTGAAGCTTATTCGAGGTCACATTGCGAGAGCGATGTCCTCGACCAACAGCTTATTTTTTGGGGCTTATTACCCTAAGAACGAATACTACGAGAATGTGCGTCTAAGCGGCTTTATTCCACCCGATGCATTCCTCTACTTACAGTCGAGGGCTGATCCAGGATCGAGCGGCGGCGCGGCGGCGGTTCCGCTAATCAACCACGTCGGCCGTAGAACTGTAGATCGGTGGCTCCTTTACACTCGAGACGTCCTCGCACAAGACGGAGCTGAGCACCTTCGGTTCATACAAAATGCTTTGAATAGGCTAACCAATTGGGCGGACCGGTGTGGTCTCGGTGTCAACCCTCATAAAACAGAACTTGTTCTATTCTCCAGGAAATATAAAATTCCTCATGTAGATCCTCCTTCTATAAAAGGTATTCCATTAACTTTTACTGATCAAGCGAAATATTTGGGTCTTATTTTAGATAAAAAATTAAGCTGGAAACCTAATATACAAGAAAGAGTTAAAAAGGCCACAGTGGCACTCTTCTCATGCAAAAAAGCCGTTGGGAATAAATGGGGCCTTCAACCTCGCATTACTCATTGGCTATATACGTCGGTGATTAGACCGATTCTCACTTATGGTGTTGCAGTATGGTGGACTGCTCTAGATAAAGCGGTAAACTGCGACAAACTTAGCAAAATACAACGCTCGGCTTGTTTATGTATAAGTGGTGCGCTTCGTACGACACCCTCTGCCACTCTAGACGTTCTGCTATATCTGACGCCCCTCGATATTTTTAGCAAACAGGTGGCTGCAAATACGGCCATTCGCCTACAAGCTTCCTCACAATGGACCAACAATATCATTGGCCATTCCACCATTCTGAATTCATTCAGATTACCTAGTCACATTGACTACACCATCCCAAAACCACAATTCGGTTCAAACTTTCAAGTCACCATTCCTTCTAGAACCCTCTGGGAGGATATGGCGTTCTTGGATGATGAATCGGTCCATATCTACACAGACGGATCGAAAACTGATGAGGGGGTGGGTGGCGGTGTGTACTCAGAAAGACTAAAATTAAGTCTCTCATTCCGTCTTCCTAATCATTGTAGCGTGTTCCAGGCGGAACTTATGGCGATTAAAGAAGCCTTATCTTGGCTGAAAGAAAACGTGATATCAACTACAGATATCCGCATCTTCTCGGATAGTCAAGCTGCTATCAAATCCCTGGAATCAGTCTCGACTAACTCTATAACAGCCCTTGATTGCCGTTCATCTCTGCTGGAGATGGCGCAGCAGTTTAACATTCACCTATGTTGGGTGCCGGGGCATAGGGACATCCCAGGTAATTGTAAGGCCGATGAACTCGCTAAGAGTGGAACAACTCTACCTCTTCTACCTACCAAGGCAGATATAGGTATACCCATCGCTACTTGTAAACTTTTGCTGAGGCAAGATGCATTAGAGAGAACAAACCTTAGGTGGAACGATATCACCACTTGTTTGGCAACAAAACAAATCTGGCCAGTAATGGATTTAAAGCGATCTAAGTGTTCGATATCTCTAAGCAGATTGCACATCAGCTCCATGATTGGTGTTATAACCGGACACTGCCTCATAGGCAAGCACGCAACGCGTCTTGGCGTATTCGCTAACGATTTTTGCAGAAGCTGTATGGATGAGGAAGAGATAGAATCGATCCCTCACCTTCTATGCACGTGCCCTGCTCTATCTCATAGACGAAGACTTCACCTTGGTGAGTTCTACTTCAATGATCCTAGTGATCTGATAAACTTAGACATTGGCAGTCTATTACGCTTCATTAGAAGCTCCAAATGGTTCACCGAGTAAGGAAAAGGGTTTCCTAGATTCATGTGGTATCACAATGGACCAACTCATGGTCTAAGTGTGTCAGTCTCCACGACTGGCAGCCACTTCAACCTAACCTAACCTAACCTTCGGTTCAGTAGGACCGATCAGGACCGAAGAGATAGGGTAAAGCAGGAGAACCAGTTATGGTGGTTAAAACACGAACATGAAGTTCCTTCGGATATTGAAAAGTTGAGTATGCATTTTTCTATGCCATGGCCGACTTACATAGGCTTAGGTAGTTAGTTTTAAGTGGGGACAGTCAGGGTGGCACCAAAAAAAAAAAGAAAAATATATAAAACACGAAAATGCTTGCTGTGGCTGTTCTAGTTTGTAAGTAGTCTGTAACTAGTTTGTAAGTAGTTTTAAGTAGATTTATAGTAGCTTTAATTAGTTTTAATTTAGTTTTATTTATTTTGTAAGTTTTATATAAAACCAAAAAGTATAGATACAGATACCAAGTTTTTTTTCAATTCTTCTTGGTGAAAAATAAAACCAACATAAATTTTAGGAGTAATATAGTTCTTAGGCCGAAAGGCATTAGCATTAAGGTGGGTCCACTCCACACTATGCCGATCAACATTGTTGGTTAACATTGTCGATCAACATGCTAGTGTGTACGTCAAAAACTTTCGTAGCAAACATTTGTGTGGTTTGGAATTTTCTGACCGATGCGTCAGGATCCAACCGAAGGGTTCAGGGTTCGAATCCTGGTGGTACCCAACTTTTTTTATTTTTTCTTGTGAACAATAAAGTTAAAACGATATTATTAAGCCTAGTACGCTGCTGATGCGAAACGAAAAATCCCATACAAAAATGACACAACGAAATCATAAACTAAAAATTTAGTTCTACTTTTCGTTCTGCAGTACGCTGTTCGATGAGCGAAATTGATAATTGTAGCAGATTATTTGGAGATGTCTACACTCTTTTTTCGCACTCAATTAATTACCCAGACCATTTATTGTGTGCGAAAAAATGACATTTGTGTTTTTTCGTGTTTATTTTTGTTGTTTCTTTCATTACCGCATGGCAGCTTGTGATTTTTTTGCATTTGCATTTGTTTTAATTTTTTGAATTTGTGCAACTGTCAATGAATATTTTGCCACTTCGTTTTCGTAAGCATTTCGTTGTCTTGTTGGAGACCAACTAAAAATTTCGTTTCGCATCAGCAGCGAACTAGGCTTTAACATTAAATACTTATTCACAAAAAATATTGCAATTTCCATCTAGTAAAAATGTGATTAATAACGTACAAAACAAATAAATTACATTCAAGAAATTAAAACCCTACAAATGTTTTTAATAAAATGAAATTTGTTGACCAACCTTGTCGATTGCTATCCATTTGAATCGGGTTACGTTCGGGTCAACAAATGTTGATTGGCTTTGTCGATCAACACGCCTACACTTACTCAACACTGTTGATCAACGATGTTGATCTACACAATTCAACATAATGTGGATGCAGCTTTAAGTTATTAGTTTAACTTGGAGCGCCCGAATGGGGCCAGTAAGTTAGTTGTAAGATATTGATAAGTAGGCTAGTTTTATGATATTTTGTCTAGCTTTAAGATAGTTTTAAGATGATTGAAAAATAAAAATAAATTAAAAAAAAAAAAAGTGCTGTTCATTTAGCCGTTTGGACTCGGCAAAAAACTGTAGGTCCCCTCCATTCCGCCAACAAAACGCACACAGGAGTGGTTGAGAGTTGTAAGTCACTAGGCCCTGGTTCTCCACGAGCTGTTGCGCCAACCAATTTATAATTTTTATTTAATTTGTAATTATTAATACTGCATACGGCTATTTTTTTGCTTACCATTATCAGAAGCTAAAAATTAAGCCTTGAACTGCAAGTTTTCTTGTTACTTACATTATTTATTTTCGTCGTGTTTTTGGTAATAAGCATAAATAAAAAAAAAACACCAAATAGTTTTATGATTTTTTTTTATTATGATTTTAGTTTATGAAGCATTTAAGGAGAAGGTACAGTATTTATTTTTTTTCTTTATAATACAAACATTTAGTACATCATTCATGGATCTTACATTTAATATATTTTTTTTTTCTGGTATGTAATTTATTTTGGTATGATTTTTTTTCAACTTGAATATGGCAAGACATTCGTCAATAAAGAGGATTTTCTCAATATTTCTTAACTAATTTATTTATAATATATAATTTTGTTTGGATTAATTTTAATCTTTTTTTTTTTAATAATATATTTCTAGGCTATGTAAGACTTTCGCGCTTTAAGTATCTTTTTTTCTCAAAATTTTACTAATATAAAACTCTATTTGTTTTTTTTTTTTTATTTGAATGAACACCCTGTAAAAAAATTGTCTTTCTTTTATATTTTACACATTATTCCATATATAATCTATATTTTTATAGATATAAATATTTTATTTTTTTTAATAATATTTTGCTAGTTTTATGTTTTTCATTGCAATAATAAATCAATTTTTATTTTCCGATTAAATTTAATTCTATTGTGTAAATGCTTCTTTATCGTATGTCGGAATGATTTTTTGTTTTATTGAGAAGATTTTTAGAATATTATTTTTTTCTTCAATATTCTTAATGTCTTTTTTGTATATAGTTTTTGGCAACATTTATAAAATTTTCTTTTTGTGAGAATACTGTTTTTTCTAAACAAAAATTATTGTTTATATTATTAAGGAATTTTACTATTTATATTTGGTAGGACGTAGTTTTATTTCTTTAAATTCTGTAAACATCTCGTATTGCTTCAAAGTAATAACATCGAGCTGTAAAAGTGGCAAGTTGGAGACAATATTTAATCATGTTATCAGTTCTGTTCAGATGGCAAGTTTGATGTTGATTGATTAACTTACTAACTCAACTAACTAGACATGATTTTATTTTTGTGTGTAATAGCTCAACCTATAGGGAATTAAAATGGAAGTAATTTATTATCGTATACCTATACCTATTAGAAATGCCATCATGAAAAATGAGAAGTATAGGCTGGACACAGGCTGGGAAAAAACTGGCAAACAGTTGTTAGAAATGAACTCGAAGCAACAGTCGGCGAAATGGTTATACAAAAGTTATTGCCAACTAAGAGTGGCAACTCTTGTTCAGAACTTTACCTAAAAGGAATTCAGTAAAGTGTTTCTCATAAAACATCATGTCAGTTGCGTGCCTGGTGAAGCCTATTCATTAATAATAATTTGATAAAGCTTAAATAGAAACAAAACAATACATTTAAAAAACTATACTCTTGTTAAAAATAAAATTTTTTAAATTTAATCTTTAAGTCGATTTTGAGTAAAATGTTGGTGAACACAATTTTTATTTTTAAAAATAATTTATATTTTTAAGATTTATATAACAAAAAAAAAAAAATGATTTAAACAAGCACGAGGAATATTATTATCATAACTTTAACTTAATATTTAATTTATTTTTTTTTGTAGATTTTATATTTTCAAAAAATATTTAAAGTGCTTTATTATAATGTTAAATTGTTTGTTATTTTTCTTTTTTTAAATAAAATAAACAGACATCAAGAATTTTTAAGACTTAAATAGATGAACTTAGTGTGACACAAACATTTTTGAAACATTTTATATTAAAGTTCATTAATAAAATATTTTAGTATTTATAGGCCATTGAATATAGCGGAAAATTAGGGAAATAAAGAAACAGTTACGTTCAAGGGTTTTTAAATATTGAATATTTTGCCAGGGCCCTGGAGCATATGCATGATTATAACCAAAAATGCTAAGATTTATCCTTTCGTTTCTGCGAGAATGGTCACACTGGCTACTTTTCAATATGTTTGGTATAAAAAGGAAACCAAACCAAAATTAACATAGTATGTAATAATACTGAAAACTTTATGTTCAAAACATTTAAGATTTCTAATTGTTTTACTAAATTGCGTATTAATTTTTTTCAGAGCAAAGTTAGGCTCAACAGATGCTTAAATAAAATAAAGAAGTCAAGGGTTGTAAAAGAATGCAAACTTTTGTGAATGCAATCTTTTTTGTCTTCAGCTAAAAGATTGCATTCATTGACTTCACTTTGAGACTCTGACTTCATATTCTGCAATCATAATTCATTTGACATTGAAATGATTGCAATCGTTTTTTCCCTCATTCATTTAACAGCCATCAATTGAATGCAATCTTTTGGGAATTCATTAGTTCTTTTTATTCTTTGCATTAATTTGCATTCTTTTGAATTATCGCTTACTTTTGAATTGCTTAGGAATCTTTTAAATAAAATTTATTATTTTCGTTCACCTAATTCGTGTTTTAAGTTTTAATTAATGAACCTTATTCTCTCATTCTCAAATTTATCTTTCACTAAATACAAAATAAACCATATTAGGCTCAGTAAACAATTTAATAAGAATTACAAATTGCTGGAGAACTCAAAAGAATTCAAAAATTTCAAATGAATTAAAAAACAAAACCCAAAGAATACAAATGAGTGGAAAGAATGCATGATATCCCAAAAGATTGCATTCACCGGGGGAAAAAATGTTTTCAATCATCTCATTTTCAAAGTCAAAAGAATGGTGATTGTAGAACTGGAAGGCGCAGTCTCAAAATGAATTCAATGAATGCAATCTTTTAGTTGAAGTTATAATAGATTGCATTCACACAAGATTGCATTCTTTTACAACCCTGTTAAGTAGAGACTCAAGACTTTAATATTACATACCTATTCAAAAAGCCATTTTAATTCAAACCATATCAAAGTTTTGAACTTCTACTTGATTTGTTTTAGTTTGTGTTGAGCCTGTCTTTGCAATCACATACAAAGTTATGCGCAATTAACCCTCTATGAGGCAAAATAGTAAAAATGGTCGGATCAAGTTTTTTTTCGGTTAGATTCAGGTGAGAATTATTGGAGACCGTCTCAAGGCGGTCTTGCCGGCTTACGTGTAAAAAAAATATTTTGATGGAATTATTAGTTCAAATTTTTTTTATTCACAAAAAAACAAGAAAACAACTTTAAAATGTTTTATTTTTTATGGTGACAGTCCCAGAAACAATTTTTGTTAGCTGTACAGCACATATGAAGATTACATTTGGAACAAACGACTTGTGTGTCGGACTTTTTACAGTGCTTACACCTTTTATTTTCGGTCCTATCAACCCAAATTGGGAAATGCTTTTCGCTATCAAAACGAACATCAGCAACGTGGTGAACAGATCTTTTCCCAACACTGGATGTGCTAGCAACTGGTGATGTTGGTCGCTCCACACTTTGAGCCGATGATGGTTGTCCTACCGGTCGTTTTTCCTTGAAGGAAACAAGGCCAGCAGCTATTTCCTCCCGAAATTGTGGAAGCTGCAGAATCAGTTCTTCTTCGGACAAATTGTTCCGTTTTTCGGCAAAAATTCGTTTGTATAAAACGTATGCGTTCGTTGCAGCCATGTCAATAAAATGGTAAAAGAACCTTGTCATGATATTTCAGCTTTTAGGTTTTAGCACGAATATGATACCGCCCCATTAGCCCATGCATGAGGTCAACTCCACCCATATGAGCATTATATTCCCGGATGATCTGGGTGCAGTCTATTTCAATGAATTTTGTCTGCTTGCTGTTGTACCGAGTTGCCTTAGCTATATTTGTATCACGATTGAATCTTTCAAATGATTCAATGGATGCCAAACGTACTAGTGGGGTCGCTTAGCGTCAAATTTCGAGATGATGTGTTTTTGCCGGACAAAAGCACCAAATTTTTTGTAGGTACTACTAAGGTCAATAGCTTGAGATTTAGGGTAGGACCCATCTCGGCGGTCAGCCATCTTGGATTTTATGGCCGCCATTTTGAAATTTAGGTATATTATCAATATCTCGGCTTCTAAATCACTTAGGATCCCAAACTTGGTGTCTAGGTATACATTTTTGGGGTCAGGGAATACAACCACATACTTTTCAAATGTTAAAGTTTGCAAATATACGAAGGGGGCTGGGGGTCATGATCCCCTTGCTCGAAGACAATCATATATTATACTTAGGGTCGGATAATGTATATACACAAGTTTAAAATGTATCTGACTAAACTTATCCAAGGATGGAAATGGGGGGTCATGACACCCCCCTCCCCCCCTCAGAGCTCAAGAAAAAGTATAAATAAAAAACAAATTTAATTTCAACACACAGAAGTGCAAAAACTGACGCGACGTATGGCTAGCCCAAATTATTTCATAACCGAAATGTTACTTTTTATGAGACCATGGTAATATTATTCGCGAAGACTGTATGTTTTGTCGTATCGAGTTTTTCTGGAAGAAAAATGAATAAGTTAAATGCAAATACATTTAAGTTAGGTTGTATAAGTATATATTAATAACAAACTATCCAATTATTAAATCGAGCGACAAAAATATTAATTTCTAAGATATAAGGTTGAAAATGAAATAAGATATATGTACATGTACATACATACATGTACATGTAGTACCTCGTGGCATGATGGTTAGTGCGTAGGACTATCATGCCGAAGGTGTGGGTTCGATTTCCAGCCCTGCCATCTAAAAACAGAAATGTTTTATCCGAGGTTCTGCCTCTTGCGAGGAACTGACAAATCCTCCAAGAGTATACTTGTCATGAAAAAGTGCTTCCCATTTAGCCGTTCGGACTCGGCAAAAACCTGTAGGTTCCCTCTATTCCTGCCAACTACACGCACACAGAAATGGTTGTGAGTTGTAAGTCACTAGGCCCTGATTCTCCACGAGTTGTTGTGTTTATTTATTTATTACATGTACATACATATTAAAATATAAAATTTAAATACAAGAGAAATCATATATGAAAGATGTTGAATTGCATTTATATAGGTATATGGATTGCTTGTGTCGTCTTCAAGCATTGACATTTACAAAGATCAGTTCAATTCCAACGAGCAGCTTTGCAAGCATATCTACCAGTGTATCCTTTTTGACTCTAACAATTACATTTCACCAATTCAGTACATGCCTTTGAAGCTATAAGTAATGTGTTCCATACAGGAACCCATGATCCACCTTCTTCTTTCTGAGTCCAGCCCCAGCCTTCCGGACTAGGAGCACACTGTTGAATGTGTTCACTGGTACACCATACTCCTGCCTGATTTATACAGCCCGCTTTGAGTGTTGAAGTAGTGCATCTTTTGTTGGTGGAAGTTTCTCCATTGTCTTAGTCTTCTGACAAAACAGATCGTTGCTGACATCATTCACACTGTCCGAATTACTGTATTTATCATATAATATTACCGTGAAGCGTTCTAGCCTTTTAAATGTTCACCATCAAGCTCTGTGTAGGGATGTAATGCTTTGCATGTTAAGGTAAATGTCACCTCATGATAACAATTCCACGCAGATTTCTTGCCTCGTCCGAAAAATGAAGGTGTTGTATCGCAACCCGTAAAACTGTGAAATACGGGGAGGCCAAGGATTTTTGTACGCCCAGTTTTCAATAGCATTGATGTCTATATAATTAAATGATCTGCCCGTACCAAAGGCAACAAAAATCTTCAAATTTGTGCACAAGTTCATCAGGTGATGGAATTGCCAATGAGGATTACCACCACGTCCGCGTCAACAGTACGAACCATACACCTACTACAGCCATTCTTCATTATGTTTGAAAAAAGTAAGAGGGAAAGAATTATCGTGTAATAGGGGACTTAGAAAAATCTTGCGTAAATGGTCGCATTTAGACAACTAACCAAAACATAGATATTGCTTAAAACAGCTGACAAAGAAATTAAATTTTAAATTTGATTTATGATCATCTATATGATATTTTAAATTGTATTTGCATTTAACTTATTCATTTTCCTTTCAAAAAAACTCGATACGACAAAACATACTGTCTTCGCGAATAATATTACCATGGTCTCATAAAAGGTAACATTACGGCTATGAAATAATTTGGGCTAGCCATACGTCGCGTCAGTTTTTGCACTTCTGTGTGTTTAAATGAAATTTGTTTTTTATTTATACTTTTTCCTGGGCTCTGATGGGGGGGGGGGTGGGGTGTCATGACCCCCCATTTCCCTCCTTGGATAAGTTTAGTCAGATACATTTTAAACTTGTGTATATACATTATCCGACCCTAAGTATAATATTATGATTGTCTTCGAGCAAGGGGGTCATGACTCCCATGCCCCCTTCGTATATTTGCAAACTTTAACATTTGAAAAGTATGTAGTCGTATTCCCTGACCCAAAAAATGTATAACTAGACACCAAGTTTGGGATCCTAAGTGATTAAGAAGCCGAGATATTAATAATATACCTGCATTTCAAAATGGCGGCTATAAAATCCAAGATGGCTGACCGCCGAGATGGGTCCTACCCTAAATCTCAAGCTATGGACCTTAGTAGTACCTACAAAAAATTTGGTGCTTTTGTCCGGCAAAAACAGATTTTCTTGCTAAGCGACCCTACTATACACACTTGTTATCTTTCCATAAAACCGTATTCACATCCACTTCATCGATTGATGTCATATATTCTATGGAATACCCTCTACTTTCTTTAGCTACTTGACTGTCGGTCGGCAACTTACACGCTGGTATACGATTAGCTATATAAAAACAGAATTGAATTTTATCGCCTACGAACAATATTAAAAATTCACCTCTCACTGTGCCTTAACTGAAGATTCCTCGGGCTCGCAATTAGACCAAAAGAGGTAGCGATGTGTAGAAGTAATCGAAATAGACAATGTGGTTTGCAAGCTCAGGAATTGTTTTTGATAACCGAACAACAACATAAGATGTGGCTCCTAGATCCGGTGTACCAGGTAAGATTACATTATCACCAGCACCATTGTATACCTCAAAACGGTAGGCAAATCAATTTGAATCGCAGAGAACAAACAATTTGACAACCCACTTGTACGGCTTGTTTGGCATATATTGGCGAAGATGGTGTTTTGTCTTGGTGCTGCACATTTGTTCATCGACGGAAAGTCTAGCTGAGCACGGATTCGAAACAAAGCGTGCGTCGTAGCCAGGTTCACCTTTTTTTCTTCGTTGGGATTCATCTTGAAAACATAAAAACCTCTCGATTGCAGTAAATCGTTTCAACGGCATACATTTTTGAATTGATGGGAAGGGAAGGCATTTTTACCGCAGTAGCGGTAGGCTTTCGGTATAGTGACATGTAAATCATTATTCCAATATAATTTATAATTTCTGGGGCAGAAGTTTTGAAACCGGAGTTTTCCGTCAAAGCACAACGATTTGTCTCTTCGGTAATTAGCTCAATGATTTTATCAGTGAAAACCAATTAAAAATTTCCATTGGCGTTTCATTGTTTTTAACACTCAATGGAAGTGATGCATCACCAAAAAATGCAACCTCATTAACGTGTTGACGCATTGAGCGTTTACGCCAGACCAATCTAGAAAGTTTTATTGGGTCCTTTGTAACAGAACTGAGTAAACCATTGAATCCCCTAGAAGATGGCTTAATTGTTGGCCCAGTAGCCTCAAACGATGGCAAAGGAGATCGTGGCCTTAGAGATTTGAAGCAAGAATTCGGTATGGCAGGTTGAGTGCACAAATGCATCAGTCGTTTCAGCTTTATTCATTCGCTGAATGCATTCTTCAATTATTTGTTCATCATTTTCCGAAATGTCAGCCAAATTATCTGGCTCAATGTTGTCAACAACGTAATCAGGATCACAGATGGTGTCATCGCTGGTCGAAACATCATCGTCGCTTTCTACTGATTCGATGAATTCAGCCACAATTGATCATCAGTCAACTCTTCCAAATTAATTTTTTTGGGCATTGACGTTTTCGAACATCCATCTAATGCAGCTATACTCAACCTGCGGCCCGCGGGCCGCATGTGGCCCGTTGAGCGTTTTAAGTGGCCCACCTGGCATACTTACATAAATATGCGATTTCATAGAAAAACTGAATACCTTATATCAAAATTTGCAGCCGTTTGGAAAAAGCGCCAAAATCAATTTGGAAATAACACCCAAAAAAAGACTGATGATATTCCCTGATTTCTTTCATAAAATGAAACAATGCCCGAAATAATAAATCAAATGGGAAATAAAGCCAAAAAAGACATTTCCAAACAAAGAGTGTTGCCAGCAGGGCCGGCCCGAGCGAAACTAGCGCTCTGCGCAAGCTTCATCCCAGCGCTTCTCAATTCTGTTTTTTTTGGTGGAAGAAGTTGTATTCTCATTAGCCAAGCTGTAGACTGTGATAGGCGATTTTTTTTAACAAAGTATCCCCCAGAGATGAACGAGGCCCCAAGGCGGAACAAAAGCCTACACAGAGATTTTGTGATTTAGTTTTTTTTACTGTGGATAGGAAGCTAGGCATCGACTTATTTTTGGAATAGCTTATATCTGTTTTTAAATTCAGAATAAGAATATATATAAATGTTGGTGCGAGCTATTAAAAAGAATTGAAAATTAAAAATATGTAGGCAGGTAGGGGTAGTGGCTTTCTTGAAACTTGCTCAAGGCGCCCATTGGGTTCAACGCCCTGCGCATTTGCACCGCTTGCACGTATAGCTTGTTCGGCCCTGGTTGCCAGTGAAAGACATCAAATTTGAAAGACAAGTGGAAATAGCTCCATCGACAAACGAAATGTCACTTAGTTTTTTCGTTTTCACGAATGACTGATAGCGCTTTCGTTTGGTCCTCCCGTAGAGCCCGGAAGCACTTCAAATGTTTCTGAAAAAGTTAATTTGGCACTAGATGACAGTTTTTCTTCTGAAAAGAAGAGAGCAACGATTCTGGACTTGAAGAAAGAATCGAAACCAGAAGCACGCATACATGCGCCCAATTGAAATGTCAAAATTGTCAAATGTTATTTGTTATTTAATTTTGGAAATGCCATTGTGCATTTTCATTATACTAAAATTTTGAATTAAAAGGAAACAAATAAAAATAAATGGATTTCACTCTCCATTATCGCCATCTTCATATCTTGCTGTAGAATTTTTGCTTAGTTAAGGAGTTTACTATAAAAAAAAAACCCAAGGTGGAGACATTCATTGCTGTTATTGGGGAATATCAACACTCAGAGAACAGATGTGTGAGCGTTCCATCACCCAAATGCAACAACCAAGTGCACAAATACAACCAAACCCAAACTTCAGAATCAAGGAAAGTGTTGCAACTTGTTCGTTTGGCATTCTGGAATCTGGATCGGAGAGCTCTGGAGGGTTCTTCTGGATTACCAAACGAAAACGCTATGACAAAGCAAATATTTTGCTAACGTGTGAAAGACACTAATGTTGCAGCTGATTAAACTAAAGTTCCAACTTTCAAGTAATTTTGAGAGTTTGAGCGGCTTTGCTCTCAAAAGTGAAGACACAAACTAAAAAAATCAATAACACGTGAAATGAGTGACTCCTTCTACTTCAGATAATAGATATTCAATCTTACAAGAAGTGTGTACAGAAAAAAAAAAACCAATTAGGTCAGCATGCAGGTACAAGCCAAATCTTGAAAAAGTATTCTTAATTTCAGAAGTCAAATTAATTTTTATATTAAAATGAATAAATTATTCAATCTAAATTAATTGACACCTATATGTAAGTTCAAAAAATAATTCATGTTGCGGCCCGAGGCAACATACATAGCTAAAACGGCTTTGTGGCCCTTATGAAAAAAGGTTGAGTATGGCTGATCTAATGGGTTAGAATTCAATGTAATCATATAATATTCACATTTTGGTTTCACAATTATGTTTTTAGACACCAAAACAGAACACAAGGACTAAACAAAAACGCATATTTTTTTACACATAAGCCGACAAGACCGTCTTGCATTATTTGTCTACACAAGAAACATAACACTGTTTTATCACTTCAATTTTACCTATTATTAAACTAAAATGATAAAATCTTCTTACAGTAAAATAATGAGTTCAATTTGTTGATCCAATATGATTGTTTTTTACATTTTCTTTTATTAATTTCCGATGACAATTCAATGAATTTTTGCATTTAATTGATGACAGCACTCAAATGCGTGGTCAAAAAGAAATTAAAACGGTATCAAAATGTGCAGAGAAGAAAAGACAAACAAGTTTCCGTTGTTTTAAATAAAAACAAATATTAAGTTTGACACTCGGGGCAAAAAATAAAAGTCAGTCTTGAGACGGTCTTACTCGTTAGAGTGTTAAGAAAAATTTGAGAAATATTTGATTTTTTGTCGGTTTTCGTTAACTTTTACTGCTAAAATTTTGTTAAATTTTTTTTTTAAACCATTAGTTTTGATAGGGTACTAACAAGAAGTTTTAAGTGTAAGTTTATCAATTTAAGCTTAGTTTCCGGCTTACACCAAACGCATATTAAAAAAAGCCCAGCGTGACCATTCTTTCAGACATTTATTTATTTAGTAGCATTTTTGGTTTTAAGTGCTTAAGCTTGTACCCCTAATAAACATATGTATATGGGAAATCTGAAAAAAAGAGAAAATGTCATCTAATTGGTCAGAAAAGTTCCACTTGTCCTAGAAATTGGTCATCCTCAGATAACTTGTAAACAAGGCTTAAGGTTTTTCGAGGTCACCCAAGGTCACGTGCGATTTTTGGCATCTCATTTATGGGAAATTTACATAAAATTAATTCGATATAAAAGATCTCTAGAACGAGATAAGAGGTAATTGGTCAGCCATAGATTTTTTTCTATGAATTTTTTGTATTGTTCGTACCTTTTATATAGAGTAAGGTTCTTTCAGATGGTATTATTTTTTTTTGCAAATTTCCAATCAAAAATCGCTACGAACTTGAACAAAATTTTGATTTTTTTTTTTAAATTCATTAAAAATTCTTTACAAAAATATTGGGGTGAAATAGCTGACCCTTTATGACCGTGAGGTCGTGAGGAGGCCTTTCATTCAAATGGCATACCTACTTTTTATTCCTTAATGACCCAAATGAGGTGCCAAAAGTTTTTTTTGTGAACCTGAAACGAATTTTAAAAACTCATAGAAGAAAATCTATGGCTGAGCAATTAGTGAAAATAGTTGAACTTTTATCACGATCTAAGGATCTTTCGGAGAGTATACATACATATTTTGTATATTTGCCACAAATGAGGTGCAAAAAATCGCACGTGACCTTGCTTGCCTTTGAGGAACTTTAAGCCTTGATTACAAGTTATCAACCAAGGGCTGACCAATTTCTAGGACAAGTTGACCTTTTTCTGACTAATTACTTACAATTTAAATGGCATTTTCTTTTCTCAACTTTCCCATATGAAGTGCCAAAGGTCCCGAGCCATATTCACTAGCTATTACCACGTTTAATAAAAAAAATTAAAACAAATTATTTGGGTTGTTTTTATTTCTGACATTATTTACATACATATTTTTTTCTTTTCTTTAAAATGTGTGACTGTTAGAACTTCGCAGTTCACTTTTCTTGGGTTTCTATTTTTTTTTTCCAAAATATTAATTGTGGGTTTTCTTATGACAGATCTATATTTTTTTTTAAGAAATTTACTAAAATGTATAATTTTTGGTAACCACCATGATTTGATTGAAGAAGGAAATACCATGCTTTTGAAATGACAGTGTGTTGAATATCGAATACCACTTCACCTGCTGTCCATCGACTTCGAAAAGATATTTGTAAGTGTCAATGGAGAATTTATCTGACTTGCTTTGCGCAGGATAGGCATCCCAGATAAATTAATTATTGATTTCTATTATCAAGGCTACATATGATTGATCCGAATGTCAAATTCTCCATGAAGGCAGGTTGTCAAAAGAGTTTAAAATCCAAAGTGAGGTTAGGTAAGGCTGATGTATACTGTCACCAATAATGTTCCTGCTGGTGATAAAAATGTTCTACTGCACGCTGAGCTGTGTCAATCAGGAACGATTCGCTTTTTTTTTGATCCGATTATCGCTTAGAATTTTAATTTCAATCGATCTCAATCTTAATCTCAATCATATCGGTGAAACTTGATTTTCGATACCAATCTCCTCAAAAATGTCTGAGTTTTTAGATGTTTTTAAATCCATTAACATCGTAGCCATCCTTAAATGGAATTTGACAGATAAGAGATGAGCCATATTTTGACAAAAAAAAAACCTTTTTCTGGAGCAGTCAAAATTCATCAAAAATGTCTGATTTTTTAGAGGTTTTTTAATCCATCGACATTGTAGCCATCCGACAATGGAGTGTGACAGTTTATTGCTTAAGATAGGTGATGAACTATATTTTGACAGAAAATGTCAACCTTTTGACCTAAAATCACCATTTTCCGCAGAAGTAAAAAAACTTGTGAAAATTTTAATCCATCTAAGATACAATTTGTATTGTTTTTGAATTTGGATAAAATGAGTTTTGATCAAAATCAGTACACTATTGAATTAAAGTCGGTAAATTCGGAGATTTAACTTCATCGAATTCAGTGAAATAACGTCATCGAATTCAGTGAAATAAAAATGATCGAATGATCGATTGATTGTAATGATTTGATCGAATCATTTTGGTCACAGATTCTTGAACGATTCGATCATTGGAAATTAACGATTTACACAGCTCTAAACCCAGCTTTGTCGACTGGAAATTGAATTCAGTGGAACCTCTGAAATCACACCTCATGTGGACTAAGAGGATAACTGTTGGGAATTCTCTTACAAAGAAAAGGCAACCGAGTCTGAATTCAATGAGGTTTATTACAGAACTAAAATAAGTGTATTAAGTTTAAGTATAAGAAAATTATATAATGCAAGTGTGTTTGTGAATTATAATGTGGTATAAAATAGTAATAGGGAATTGCCAGAAATACATTTTCAACACAACCCCTCAATTCTAGATTACATTAAACCAAGTTTATTTACATATTTATTATGCTTAATTTTCTTCAAATTTTTGGTCAGAATATCGGCGACCATTTCATCTGTAGAAATGTATGCTAGTTCAAGCTCTTTCTTTTCATAAACATCTCGTACAAAATGCATCTTTATGTCGATGTGCTTGCTCCTAGCGTGGAAAACTGGATTCTTCACCAACTGTTGAGCACTCAGGTTATCGCCATACAAGATTGTTGGTTTGGTGACTAAACTGCTAAATCCCATCTCACTTATGAGGTTACGTAAGAACACGATCTCCTTTGATGCTGAGCAAAGTGCCATGTACTCCGCTTCAGTACTACTAAGCGCTACTGTTGGTTGCTTTTTAGATTCCCAAGATACCGGACTGCCAGCCAAGAAAAAAACATGACCGGTAAAAGATCTTCTATCATCGGCGTTACCACCCCAATCAGCGTCCGTATACCCAAACAAATCTAGCGAAGTTTTTCTGAAAATAATCTGATATTGAATTGTATTAGAAAGATATTTTAGTAAATGTTTTGCTGCAGAAAGATGTTCATAGTGAGGATTCATATTATACTGTGATAATTTTATAACCGAATGGGAAATATCGGGTCGTGTAGTGATGCTTATAAAATTTAAAGATCCTATTAAAGATTGGTAAAGTGTTTTGTCCACTTTCGAACAATTATTGCAGCCATCACATTTCCTCAACTGCGTGCCTGGATCAATTGGTGTGCTCACTTTCCTGCAATCAGTCATATTAAAATCTTTTAAAAGACCCTTTATTAGCTGCTGCTGGCTGAGTTTAACTGCGCCCCGTGGGCCATCTCTTTGGATTTCAATGCCGAGAAAATGATTCAACGGTCCTTTATCTACAATGTCAAACTGACCCGCTATCTGCTTCTTAATAGTTTCCATATCACGTTCATCCTTACATGCAATTAAAATGTCGTCAACGTAGACAACAGTTAAAATAATATTTCCATCTTTATGCATAACATATATGCATCTATCATTGATGCAGTTAGTAAATCCCATATTTTTTAAGATATGGTCGAGCTTCAAATGCCACTGCCTTCCTGACTGTTTAAGTCCATAAAGGGCTTTCTGGAGCTTACAAACTTTATTTGGATTTGCTTTGTCTACAAAACCGGTTGGTTGATACATAAAAATGTCTTCATCTAAATCTCCATTCAAATACGCTGCTGTGACATCAATTTGGTGTAACAAGAGATCAAATTCAACTGCCAACGCAATAACTAAACGTATGTTCGAATATCTTGCCACCGGGGAGAATGTTTCGTTAAAATCAACTCCATACTTTTGCCCACAGCCTTTGGCAACAAGTCTTGCCTTAAAGCGTTCTATATACCCTTCCTTATTGCGTTTAATGTTGAATACCCACATTGACTTAATAGCATGTCTATTTTGGGGTAAATCAACTAGTGTCCATGTGTGATTTTTCGACAAAGAATCGTACTCTTCTCTCATCGCTTGACGCCATTTATCAGCTTCTTTACTCTGAAGAGCTTCTTCTACTGTTGAAGGACATTCGTATTCAACGTCTTTGGCATAATTCAGTGAATTAGTCACTTCTCTACCTCTACCTCTACCTCTACCTCTACCTCTACCTTTGCCTCTATTGTTATCTACAACACGAACTCTACCACTTCTTAATTTCTTTTTAGGACTTACTCCGATAGATACTTGTTCCTCCATACCACCTTCACTACCATCATCTTCAGCATCGTCATCTTGTGCATCTCCAGTCACAGTTTCAACAGCATCTCCAGCAGCAATATCAACATTAGGCTCAACAGCATCTTCAGCAGCAATATCAACATTAGGTTCAACAGCATCTCCAGCAGCAATATCAACATCAGGATCAACAGCGTCTTCAGCAGCAATATCCAAGCTCTCAGGTCCCAAAGCATCTTCAAATACATCAGCATCAATCTCCTTCTTAATTTGTGACACCTCGACTGGCGGCTCGCTTTCTTCAGTTTTGGAAGGTTCTATAAGAAGGTAGTCAACATCTATACTTTTTGATTCAACATTCAGATGTTTCTCAATAAACTTTACATCTCGGCTAATGTATACTTTACCAGTGTTGTGGTCGTATAGGCGATACGCTTTGGACTCACTAGCATACCCGATCATTGCACATTCGATGCCCTTAGAGTGGAACTTGGAGTATCCTGGACGTTTGTTCAACATGAATGCCTTACAACCAAATACTTTCAAATGCTTGACATTAGGCTGAAGGCCAGACCAAGCCTGGAATGGTGTGATTCCTTGTAACGTACTGCACGGTGAGCGGTTTCTTAAATACACGGCTGTATTTACTGCCTCTGTCCAAAGCATCTCAGGCAAACCTGATCCAATTAACATGCAGCGGGCCATCTCCACAATTGTCCTATTAGCTCGTTCCGCAACGCCATTTTGTTGCGGAGTATAAGGTGCCGTAAGCTGGTGACGAATTCCACTGAGTTCCAAAAATTCTGTAAACGACCGGTTCACAAATTCAGTTCCATTGTCGCTCCTAAGCGTCTTGATTCGTTTCGAGGTATGCGTCTCAACCATGGCCTTAAACTTCTTAAAAATGTCCAGCGCTTCACTTTTTGCCTTTAAAAAATACACAAAAAATTTTCTTGATTAGTCATCAACAAAGAGCAGGTAATATTTTGCTCCTCCAATGGACGTTTTCCTCATGGGGCCGCATATATCAGTATGTATTAAATCTAAAATACCTTCGCTCCGGTTCTGTTCACACACATATGGTAGCGAGCATATTTTGCCTTTCATGCAAACTTCGCACTGCAAATTTAAACTGTTGATTTTACCTTTAAAATTTAGACCTCTTACCAAATTATTGTTGATTAGGTTGCTCAAACTCTTCCCATTTAGATGTCCATACCTCTCGTGCCATACGAAGATATCATTCTCACTCGATGGTCCATTTGAACACGTGTATGCGTTAACCTCATTTTTCATAACTTCATTGCAAATGTACATATTTTGCGACTTCTTTGCAGATAATAAAACTCTTCCATCTGCATTCAAAATGCTTGCACTATGCTGGTCAAAAATGATTTTGTTTAAACTGTCGGCAGCTTTAGAAATGGAAACAAAGTTCATCTTCATCGACGGCACAAAAAGAACATCTTTCAGAGTGACAATGCCGTGTTTGGTTTTTAATATAACCTCACCAATGCCATCTGATAAAATATGTGCATCGTTAGCAAGCGCTATCTGTTCAATGTGAGGGCGAAGACTGATAAACATATTCTTATCACAGCATAGGTGGCTTGTCGATCCACTGTCGAAAATCCACGATTGGCTCGTTAGCCCTCCGGCGCCGGCGCTTGCAGCATTAATCATTGCAAATGAAGATGTTGTTGCTTTATTTTTGTTTCTATCTCTGCAATTAGCTGCCAAGTGCCCACGACGATTGCAATTGAAACAAGTACCTTTAAAAATTGGTTGATCAGTCTTCCCACGTTGTGATTGTTGCTGGCTTTGCTGCGAGGGTTTTTGCCTGCGATTTCTCACGTACAATGCTTGTTCTGGTGCAAAATTATTAAATTCGGACCCTTGTCTCCTATGTCCTTCTTCTAGAAGCTTTATCTTAAGGTTCTCACAAGTGGGTAGAGTATCTCGTGCTTCGATAGCAAGAACGAAATTTTCAAAGCTGGTAGGGAGGCTAGAAAGCAAAATTATTGACAAAAGCTCATCTTGAAGTTCAATACTTATCTCTTTTAATTTTTCGACGAGTGATGAAAAATTGTTAAGATGTGGTAGCACGTGACTATTTTCTTGCATTTTCAATTGTAAGAGTTGCTTAAAGAGGGTTACTTTTCTCGCTGGTCCTTGTGGCTGGTGTGTTTTTTGTAGAATAATCCACGCTTCATTCGATGTGTTGCAATTTTTAATATAGTTGAGTTGAGACGGTTTCACGCACAGGAGAATGGTGGCCAATGCCTTATCATCCTTTTTGATCCAGTCTGCAAACTCTTGTTCTGGTTTTAGGTTAGCTCCACTTACATACGACCACAATTCACTATGAATTAGGACGCTTTTAATTTGTAATTTCCATGACTCATAATTCTTTTCGTCTAATCTTTCGATTTGATATAAAGAAGACGCCATCATAAAATACTTTTAAAGTGTTTAATTTTTACATATAAATTTAATTCTTTGTCTGGGATCTGGGCCCATAACCTTTGTTGGGAATTCTCTTACAAAGAAAAGGCAACCGAGTCTGAATTCAATGAGGTTTATTACAGAACTAAAATAAGTGTATTAAGTTTAAGTATAAGAAAATTATATAATGCAAGTGTGTTTGTGAATTATAATGTGGTATAAAATAGTAATAGGGAATTGCCAGAAATACATTTTCAACAATAACATACGCTTTTCTTTCTCATAATATCATGGATCTTCATCAAATGATAAAGAAGATGCAGAGAAATCGTTTGGTTAAAGATCAATCTGGCGAAAACCAAAGAGATCAGCCTTAGAACTATCTCATCTATCCATAAGTAGGTATATGAGGACAGCCACTAGAGATGGTAGGGATTTTTCAATATCTTGGGAGTATTGTCTCTACTGATGGCAAAATCGAACTATACATATAATCAACCGAATCGGGAAAGTATGAAGACACAACTCTTTAAGCTTAAAGCTTATTGTTGAATCCATGTTTCTTTACTTCTTCTTCAGACTCGCTGTCACAAAAATGCTGGATTTTCTGGCCCAACCGTATTTCCAATGATGATATGGAAGCCTCTCACGAAAAGAGGAAGACGAGTTAGCCGACCTAGTAGTATTTTCTTGGCGAAAAACGGTCCAAGAGAAATCAGCATAGTTGTAGGAGATTTAGAGATGGCTGGATTACATCTCCAGAAACCATACACGATGTTGCGTAGGAGTCTTGGTGGCCCAATGCTCTACCAGGGTAACCTCACGGACTTAATAGGTCCGTGGACCTAAGTAAGTTATATAAATATCTGTGGTGTTTGGTAGAAACATCATAGCTCTATGAAAAAAATTTGCGTATTTACGTCCACTTCACATTGAGGAATTGAACGATTGTCTTTAAATTTTAGTTTGAAAATAGAAAGTTGCAAATTTTACAAAAACACTAAGGGCCAGTTTTTCAGTGCGAGATCATCCTAGTCGCGGGGTTAAACTGGAGTTAACTCCAAAAACGTGTTTTTCAGTCAATTGAAATCGAAAGTTAACTCCGAGTTAACTCGTCTTCTTGTTTTTTGGTCTTTTTAGTTGTGGCACCATCTCTATTCCGATATTGAAAATTATTGCCAGTGCAATTCGTTGTGGCGCCATCTCTATTCCTATGCGTAAAAGGCGTAGAAGGGTGATATCCATAGTGTCGCTCATCGCTGGCCTCAGAATTTTGACAGCTGAGAGATAAATTTAATCCTCAACTGAAAAACTGTTCCTGAGTTAATTTATTTTCAGGATTAGCTAACTCTGATTTAACTCAGAGTAAAGTCTGAACTGAAAAACTGGCCCTAAGGTAAAAACATGAATTTTGGTAACTTCGCTGCTCTCTATCTCCATAGGGACATACCACAGAGAGTTTGGCATATGAAAACAATTGTTCAAAATTGCAAGCTATTTCTTGTATGCACACTTTTTCCCTGTGACCAAAAGGTATTGAAATAAATTGATGTAGGAAATTAACGTCAAATTTTAGACGAGTTTGTCAGGAAGAGAAAGAGAGTATACTAAACGTTAGCATACACAATACGGTAAAGGGTAGATAGTTCTGTCTTTTTTTTTTTAAGTAATATCAACATAAAATATCGAGACTATATATTTCTATAAAATACCTTTTTATTACATTTTTTTTTTTAACTTTATATATAACAATTTTATTATTATAACACCACTCATCTTTAAAAGAAAAATTCTACACAATTTCACCTCTCACCTGCGAATTCTTCTTTATTTTTTTTTTGGCATCGTGTTTATGTTTTTCAATTATAATTTAATTATAATTTATTTTTTAAATTAACAATAAAATTTGGAATATGTTGATGTGATTTTTTTTTTGTTTAAATGTCATGAAATGTATGATGTATAATCGACTCTTAATTTAGTAACATAATATATATATTTATTTTTTTAATTTTATTTTTATACTTATCATTTAACTTTCGTATCTCTAATAAATCGTCTCTGTTTTTCTTCGATACTCGAACTTATAACTCTGTGTACAAAGGCAAAAAAATTAATAAACAAAGCAATATATCGCATCGCATGAGAATTCACCACAGGAATGTTGATTGAATTTTTGATAATCTTTCGATACCTCACAATCCATGCGAAATTGGTATTATTCGCCCTCTAGTATTGGCAGTTGATGGCCTCACATTACTTACAACAATCACAGCAAAAGAGATACATAGGGTTTCTAATGCGGTTAGCAAGCTTATGGATCGGGGGCCACCACTGGGTGGCTCATTGGAAAGAGTGGTGAATTTCTCTACTTTGGTCCAATCACTTAAACCTGCGGGATTCTTGGACGCAGCTCGCATAAGGTAGGTTGTGTTATGCTCTAGATTTCCAATTAGGAATGTTGCTCCTAAAAGTATATTAAATATATTTTTAGTTGAGGTTAATACCATTAAAGAAAAATAGTTGAAACTCTCTTAAAAAATTACTAAACTTCAATGTGGAAATCATTCTTAAAGCCTTAATTCAATTTAAGTATTTCAAACAAAAATATCTCAAAAATAACTTCTCTCGATTTTTATACTCAAAAATAAAAGAAAATATAAAATGCAACTCACCATCTTCGAATGGGAAGTCCTTTCGCTTGGCATAGCTCCAGTTACCAGCAGCTGACTTGAACTCATAGTCGGTCATGAATTCAATCCGGAAGCCGTTCACGTCCATTAAATTTCGCACTGTCGATGTTCGTACTGAACCAACGTCGACATCGAATGTATTCGAGTTGAAGCCTCGTAGTTGAAGATGACTTGGGGGTGGTGGCTTAGTTCCTTTCTCCAGCTGGGTGGATCTCTCAATGTATCCTTGGCTGTTAGTCGCCCTACACTTATATGTGTCGTATAGGGTCTCATCTTTGATATCTATCACCAGAGTTGAGAGGTAAGGCTCGTTGTGGATGATGTACTTATCGGAGTGCAGGCGCTTCTTGTTGCGGTACCAAGTAAAATTTGCGGGTGGTTCAGCAATGGCCTCACACAAAATGCTTGTCCTGCCACCTAAGTATCCGTACAGCAAGTTGGTGTGGTGCTTGTGTGTCCAAAATGGCTTATCTGTGAGGAAGAAAGAGAAAGGAAGGAAACGCAGTCATTTACGAGCAATTAAGCTCCAGTTGCATTTCATAGTCATGAACTGACTCCAAATCCGAGAATGACTGTGCCTGGCCTACTGTTACTGTGCTACTACTATATGTGTGTGTGTGTGTTATTTCAGAAATTTCAAGGATTTCAGGAAAAAACGAACAGAGAGGGGCGAATGCGGGATCAAAATTCAGACAAGTTAAGTAAGAAAGTTCATCTTTCAATGACTGGAAAAGTAAATTTTCGCAAAATGAAATCTCGGTAAACGAATTCAACGGAGAATCTAGGCAAGCGGTAATATATAAGCTCCTGGATTAAAGGAAATCGCCGTAGACACGCAAATACCACAACCATATTCTCCTTTGTATAGCAATTATTGTGTATGTAGGTTGAGTTCATGTGTGAAATGAGGTGAGGACTATATCCAGGACGAGCAAGTTTTTGGGTAATACTACAAATCTGTGCTCCAATTTGCCTGCGAATCTTTATTGTGTGTTACGGACGGTGCGCTCTTTTAAGTCTATAGAAGTATGTAGCTGTAGAAACTGCTGTGCTAAGGACCACAGTAGTAAAGGATGGGCGTCATTGTGAAAATTGAAATTTCATGGTTATTGTGGCGCTGCATGAAATAATCGTGGTTAATCTTCAGTAATAAAATCGGATGTGAGCACCTACCTAGCTTAAGACTATAGAGGCTTACACAAGCAGATGGAGTTTTTGCAGGTGATGGTTATATCGAATAGATTTAAGTGAAGAATTCAAGAAATATTGCCCAGACCCAGACATGCAATTAACAAATTAGATGGAACATGAATGAATTAAAGTTTTAAGGATAGCTATTTGAGATGATAGGGCAGCATTTGAAAAGCTGTTCAAAACTTTTTGAAGAGTATAGAGGCAAGAGGTTGGCAGTGTGAGAAACAAATCTGCATGTGTTAGTGCTAATCACGAACAAATGAAGCAAAGTTCTGGAACATAAGATTATATCGTTGGGAAACATCCCAGAGGCAAATGGAAAAGAATATATTAAGATGCTGAGCTGTAAGTATATAAAGTTGTTAAAGATGAAAGGCATACGAGTGCCACATATATCTATGTATATGTAGATGCTGGCATGCGGTTTTATTAAGGTAAGTAAGTGCTCAGTATTTTACATGATTTTAAAGTTTTGATTTTGAGTACTTGTAGGTATATGTAGTATATCTATTGAAGTACATAATAGTTGTGCAAGGGATGTCATGTCCATTCGTAGGTTTCCAGATTAAACTCAGCACAAAAGACCATTAATAAATCTGGGATAAATTTAAAATAGCTAAAAGTAGGTACTGGGGAGTGCTAGGACGCCACTACTGCCCTAGGCTCAATGAAAGGAATATTTCAATGCAGACTTCCGCGTGGTAGAGAGCGGATGCCGGGATAAGCAGACAACCCAGCAGTGCTGGTCAGCGCACAAACTTGTCGTCGGGATGGTTAAAAGCCCCCTTAAGGCGGATGAACTGCAGGTGGCGGTCAACGGCATGATAGTCTGGTGGTGGCGGAGCCTTTTTTTGTAAGACCAACGGCAGCAGTAAGTAGCGCTTGTAATCCCATATTGGGCGGCTACAAAAGGCGATTGTTTTCCAATACTGGGCTGCCTCGACCTCGATCAGTTATGTGTTTGACCATATAAAGTTCAGGTCTGCCTGTGAAATCTAAGCTTATGTATGCTATTAATCGGATCGCTGACAACATCATGGTGGAAGGATACATGCTAAGACAAGAACTATGACAACAGCTGGAAATGAGTCCCCAAGAGGTTATCATTTTAATGGAGAATCCTACTGCAGCTTCGGTTGCAGTAAACCGCAAATCGGATTTGGGAGTGAAGCATCTTTCATGTACGAGCGTCAATCAAGACGCCATAATAATAAATGAATCGTTGACAAATAGAAGAAGTCTTTCAAGAAGCGCAAATGTTATTTTTGGCTACCGCATACGTATGAAAATCGGTGCATGGAACGTTCGATCCTTGTACAGCGAAGATAGATATGAACACGAACAGGTTGAGCGTGAAATGCATCGCTTAAAGATCATTATCCTGGGAATTAGTGAAACTTAGGGAAGAAGAAGAGCTGAATACAGATCTGACACTGGGCAAATGAGAATGCTTTATTCCGGGGAGGATGAAAGAGAGGGTGGCCAAAGACTGCATGGTGTCGGAATTATGTTGAACGAAGAAGCAAAGCGTGGTCCTTATATCCTGGGCGCACATTTCTGCAAGAATAATGACAGAAAGGTACCATTCAAAAATTTGTAACGTCACAATAATTCAGTGCTTCGCCGCGCCCCCACAAATGAAGCGACCGAGGAAGACAAAACCGCAGTCTACAGTCTATGTCTACACTCATGTCATCTCGGTTTACCAGGAGTATTCCGAGAGCAGTCACAAAAGAACTCAATGCCCAAGTTGGATGAGACAACAGTTTGGAACCCGTGATGGGAAAAAATGGCTGTGGGTCACGGAACAAAAATGGCGATTTTTGTAATGCGTATCGTCTTGTTCTAGGTGGGACTGTATTTAAGCATAAAACGTGCAACAAAATCACCCGGCTGCATCCGAACGACTGAAAACCAAATTGACCATATCATGATTCAGCAGCGATAGGGGAAGTCAATGTCTAATGTTTTAAGTATAATAAATGCCGATGTGGGAGGCGACCACCATTTGGCTCTGATGAGTCTCAAACTATGCACCGCTGTCGTACAAAAACAAACGCGAGATGCAGCAAAGAGTCCGGAATTGAATACGAATGCTTTAAATTACCCCAACATTTGTAGTTACTATGTCACCACCCTTAACGACAAAGTTTCGCCATTAAACGGAATTCAACAATGGAATTCAACATGGGATATGAAGTATAAGGTGGCTGGTTCCAAAACTGCATCCCAAGAAAACTGGGATGAAGTCGAACTTCGAAAATTGTTGAAATTGCAAATAAATGCCGAAGCAGATGTTCGAAACGCTGAATTGCGAAACGAGACGGTATATCGCTGTTGGAGACGTGACAGGAGGGTGAGTTTATATGGACTCGCAGATAACGCGAAAAACGCGTTACGCGATATCCAGGAATTGTTTCAAATATCCAAAAATGTTATTGGGAAAAAAGCACCATCAGGGATGTGGATGGCAAACTTTTGGTATCAATTGAGGATCAGGTACGCAGATGGAAGGACCATTTTTGTGCCTTACTGAATAAAGATTCAGTTGAGCAGAGTGCTGAAGTGCCCCAACTTAACGAGACGCGCAGGTCCTATAGGGGTATTGACATCGAACCCCCGTCAGAAACGGAAATCCATACATCAATTAATCTCCTCAGAAACAACAAGGCAGCTGGACTTGACGGAATACCAGCTGAATTCCTAAAAACCGATCCCGTAACAGCGGCTAGTATTTTACATCCGTTGACACAAATAAATTGGGAAATCGAAAGCTATATCTCAATGACTGGAAGGATGATGTGATTGTTAAGCTGCCAAAGAAAAGTGACCTTAAGAATTGCAACAATTGGCGTGGTATCACCGTTTTGTCCGTTTTCCCAAAACCAATGGCAACCATCATTCTCGAGCGAATAAAGGATTGAATCGAATTTTCACTCAAGAGGCATCAAGCTGGTTTCCTTAGTGGGCGGTCTTGTGTCGACCATATCAATACCTTGCGTATCGTCCTCGAGCAGTCGATGGAATTTCAATCACCGATTTACCTCATGTTCGTGGATTTTTAGAAAGCCTTTGATCGAGTTAACCGAGAATGTATGTATATGGAGATCGTTGCTTGGTAGAGGAATTCCGCCAAAAATTGTTGTCATTATTAAAGAGTCCTACAACAACGCAAGGTGTTTTGTTTTACACAATGGGCAGCTATCCGACTCCTTCGTAGTGCAACAGGGTGTGGGACAAGGGGATGTTCCAATTCTCTTCCTGCTGGCGATGGACGACGTATTGACTGCCAGTGTTGGTAAAGCTGAGCGAAATGGCATTCAATGGAGACCGTTCGAAAGGCTCAGTCATTTAGACTAAGCCGATGACATATGTCTACTGGCAAATAACATCAGCGGGCTGAACGGGATGTGTCAAACACTGAAGGTGAAAGGAAAGTCGAGTGGTCTAAAACTGAATAGCAAAAAGACAAAAATATTGCTCACAGGCCGCTCCACACATCAGCGTATATTTCTACAGGAGACGCCAGTTGAGGAGGTTGAACTAATAACTGCCTTTGGAAGTATTGTTTCAGCAAATTATGGTACTGATGTGGACGTTCAACTTAGAATAAATAACGCTCGCGCAGCCTTCGGTTTTCTGTCCCTGTTGAGAAATCAATTTTAAGTATACGTATTTTCCATTCCATTTATTGAATAAAAATGAAAAAATAATAATTATAAAAAGTGAAATTAATAATAAACAAATTCAAGGAAGAAAAGAAAAATAAATAGTACTAAAATTAAAGTGATTTCTTCGACAGTGTTTTCTCAAAGCATAAGTGTTTTTCAGCAAATAGCCATCAGTAACATTTCTCCCCTCCAGTGATTCTACTGCTTTCAGCTGTTGAGTCACCATCATGTTCAACTTTGCTGACATCTAGAACCGCCAACCTTGCTACAGGTCTATCGTACAACCCTGAAGCTGTTTTTACAGTTGCTTTTCGAATCGCACCATCTTTTGCTGTAATAGTTCTTGTAACGATTCCTTTCGGCCAAGATCCCCGAGGTAAATTCTCATCTATTACTATTACAATGTCCCCTTCTTCTATGTTCTTAACTTTCTGGAACCATTTCGTCCTTCTGGTAAGGGTAGGAAGAAACTCACGTACCCAGCGTTTCCAAAACAAGTCTGCCATTCGTTGACATCTTCGCCATTGTTTATGGAGTAATAGATCTCTATCGCAAAATCGTCCGGCTGGCTTATATCCACTTGATGAGCCAAGCAAAAAATGGTTCGGGGTTAAAGCTTCCATGTCATGAGAATCAACTGGTACATACGTAAGTGGTCGAGTATTGATCATCATTTCAACCTCGATCAACATTGACATCAACGACTCATCTGTCAGTCGCTGATTTTTCATCACCTGCTGTAATACTTGCTTTACTGATCCAACAAGTCGCTCCCATGCACCTCCCATATGTGGCGCTGCTGGAGGGTTGAAGAACCATTTCGTTTCTGAAGTCGTAAATGTCTCTTCTATTTTGTCAAACTTTAGATCATAAAAGGCTTCTCGCAGCTCTCTCTGTGCACCTCTAAGATTTGTCCCATTGTCTGAATAGATTTCTTTTGGAACCCCTCGTCTAGACATAAAATTCCTGATGCACATGATGCATGAGTCCGCTGATAGGGTATGAGCCACTTCCAAATGAACAGCTCTAACAGTGAGGCATGTAAACAGCACTCCCCATCGTTTTTCTGCCCGTCTTCCAACTTTGACTATTATTGGGCCAAAGTAATCGACACCGACATAAGAAAACGGACATGTGTATGCTGCCAGCCTTGCCTCTGGAAGTGGAGCCATCTTCGGAACAATTGGTTCAGCTTTCCTTTGACGACAATGGTTACACTTTCTACGTACAGTTTTCACCAATGGACGGAGCTTAGGTATCCAGAATTTTTGCTTAACTTCGTTTACAACTGTCTCCTGGCACTGATGTTGAAATTTCTCGTGATAGTGTTTGACAAGCAAAAACGTCAAATAATGCTCTTTTGGAAGTATAATTGGTCGTTTTGTATCTTCATCGACGTACCATGCACTGTCAATTCTTCCTCTTAATCGCAAAACTCCACTTTCGTCAATGTACGGTGAAAGCTTATACAGTTGACTTGTCTTCAAAATTGTTTTACCAGCTGTTAATAATACCATCTCATCACTGAAATTATGGTTTTGTGCCATTCGGAAAAGCAGTTGCTCAGCTTTGTATAACTCTTCGGTTGATAGTAGCAATCTTCGATACATTGGTTGCCCCTTTGCTTTCCTTCTTAAGTTGTTGAAGTATCTTATTACCCACGCTATCGTCCGTTTCAATCGAGCCCAAGAAGAAAATCGCTCACACTCCACCAAAACACTTTGCACCAACGAACTTGTCACCAAAATATATCTTGGACGTAATTCTTCTTGCTGTGTTATGGTTGATGCAGGAACTATTGGCCACGTCTCCTCCGGTTTGTATAGGAAATCAGGACCCCGAAACCATCGAGCGTCTTTGTCAAAGGAAGGAACTTTTGTCCACTTGGTTGCTTCATCAGCTACATTATACTTTGTTGGAGTCCATCTCCATTCCTCAAGTCGAGTTTTCTGCAATATATCCGAAATTCGAAACATTACAAATTGCTTATACCTTTTAGCATCAGATTTCAGCCAATGAATAACATTTCTAGAGTCAGTCCACAGAAATCGCTTCTCGATGGTCAACTTTATCATCTTCGATATCGAACTAGCCAATCTAGCACCCATCACCGCTGCCTGCAGTTCCAGCCTTGGAATTGACAAAGGCCTAAGAGGTGCAACCTTGTTTTTGGCGCAAATGAGAGAGCATCCAATTGAGTCTCCTTCTTGAAATCGAAGATATCCTACAGCAGCCATAGCATCTTCGCTGGCGTCAACGAAAATATTTAGTTGTACCTTGGCTTCCTTGCTAAAGTTCTTTGGAAAATAGCACCTTGGAATCTGCACCTCTCGAACATCTTTCAGTAGACAACGCCAGCTTTCCCATTTTGTTTGTAGCTCCTCAGATATTACATCGTCCCAGCCTATTGCAGTTCTCCAAACTTCCTGCATTAGGACCTTTAGCTTCACAAGGTAGAATGCAAGAAATCGAAGTGGGTCAAATATGGACATCAGAACTCTAAGCAATTCTCTCTTCGTTGGCATCTTTAAACCGAGAATAATTCGACAGCATTTCCGAATATTAAAACCTCCTCTGGAATGAATGTATTTAACCTCTTTTACCAACTGAATAGCTTCTTCGATGGTATCGACACTATCAAGATAGTCGTCCACATAATGTCGATTGATAATGGCTTCGGCAGCTTCAGGAAACTCATCGGCAAAGTCCATTGCATTTCGGTTTTTGACGTATTGGGCAATACTTGGAGAACATGTTGCACCAAAAGTCAATACCTTCATAATGTAAACATCTGGCTCCAAACTTGATATTCCATCGCGCCATAAAAATCTCTGGCAGTGTTGATCAGCTTTACAGACTTCTACTTGATGGAACATTTCTTGTATGTCCCCAGAAATTGCAATTCTCTTCATTCGAAATCCAGAAAGTACATCTGTCAGAGCTCTCAATTCGTCCGGTCCTTTAAGGAGCATATTGTTTAGTGAAACTCCTTGTGTGGATGCCGCTGCGTCCCATACCATACGGACTTTTCCTGGCTTATTTGGGTTCTTTACCAAGAAGGTGGGTTAATACCAGACTCGTGTCCTTTCCTCTGCTAGCTCTGACTTACTTAGCTTTCTCGCATAGTTTTTGTCCAACAGATTCTTCACTTGATTATTGACTGATTCCAAAAGTGAAGCATCACATTGAACTTTTTTCTCCAAACACTGAAGCCTCTTCAGCGCCATCGCATAGCTATTTGGTAGAACGACATCATCCTTTTTCCAGAGAAGACCACTTACAAACCTGCTTCCATTTCGACATACTGTCTCTTCCAGTATGGTTTTTGCTCGGATCTCTTCAGCAGTCTCACAGATAATATTTTCGTTACTTTCTGTCTCAAGCGTATATTGCATTCGAACCATCTCGTCAAGTTCAGCATCACACTCCCAGGCTTTGTAAATGTGATACAGGCCACAGCTCCGCATACCATTCGTCTCTCCACCACTCAAGCACCAACCAAGTCTTGTTTCAATTGCAACTGGATCGTTCCATCCTCCTTCTTTCGTTTTCATAGAAAGAGTTAGCTTTTGGTTATTGAGCCCAATTAGAATTCCACAAGAAGAGTTCTTGAAAGATGGTAATGAAATTCCACGAAGATACGGATATCGTTGTTGAAGCACATCGGCCAAAATCGTCTGCTTAGGTAGCGCCAAAGATTGAACGGTACGAACATCCTGAAGGCAGAACTTTTCAGAGAACTCTCCAGCGCCAGAAATCTCCAAAGGTACGACTTTTGAATCCTTTTCATACCTCACTGTCTCTGCTGTCCACTTCAGGCACAATGGCTTAGCAATGCCGTTGAGCCCCAATGAATCTGAAATCCTCTGCTCAACCAAAGTTAAGGAAGATCCGCTGTCTAAGAAAGCAAAAGTGTTCAAGGACTTTCCGTTTCCATATAAGACTACTGGTACAATCCTGAATATTGTATTTCTGTCTTCGTTTTGCTGATGAGCGTTACATGGTCTCAGATTGACGTGGTGACTGTCCTCTCTCTTGGACTGTAGCAGAAAATGATATTTTTCTTGACCTCGGCTTCGACATCTAAAACGTTTCTGGTGAGATAGACAAACTTCACAGACTTCCTTTCTATTCACCAGTTCCCTTCGTTTTTCAATGGAGAGATCCTTGAATCTGCTGCAGTCTAGCAAACGATGAGCACCATTACACAAGAAACACCCACTCAGTTTGTTGGTTGCTTTGTTGGATGGATGGGATTCTATATGTGTGTGGATGCCTGAATGACGTTTATCAATCTTGGATTCGGTGTAAGTCGTCACAGAAGATGCAGCATTTGAGATACTGTCAAGCCATTCGCTAAAGTCTAGCAGGTTCAGGTCCGAAGAGTCACGATGTTTTGCCCAATCCATCTTATAGGAAGCTGGAAGCTTTTCTATTAATTCATCTAGAAGAACTGGATTGTTGAGATGATTCTGCAAACTACACGCCTCCATTGTACCACATAAGTTGCGCACGGAATTTGCAAATGCGACCAAAGTTTCTAAACGCTCTGCTTTTGGTGGTGGCTCCGACTTGATCTTCTCAGTGAGCATCTTGATAAGAGGTCCTGGTCGTCCAAATTGATTTCGCAGAATAGTTATAATTTTCGGAACCATAGATGGCATTACCAAAATGGACCGAACGCTCTCCAACGCCTGACCTTTTCTCTCTCTGCAGGCGCCACATATTTTCGCTGTCAGTAAAGCCACAAAGCTTTGAAGAACTCTCAAACGTGCTAATAAACATGGGCCAATCTTCGGGGTGCCCTGAGAAAACTGGGAGTTCTTTCATCATAACTTGGCGGGCTGCAATATTCCGATCCGATAAGCAAATATCTGCAACTCCAGCAGTCAGGTCTTTTGGAGACACTCTCAATTTTGTAATCTTATCTGCTTTCGGATTTGTAACAGCTCTTGCATTTACTTCTTTGACCCAATTGGATGTTCTACTTCTCCCAAAGCTACTCCCTGAACTTACATCATCGTCCTGCGTAAGCAGTTCGTAGCGCTTTGAAAGAAACTCCTTTTCTTTTTCTTCTCTTTCTTTTTGGAACCGCAATTCAAGCTCTTTCTGCTCCTCAAGACGCTTTAATTGTAATTCCAATCTTCTTCTGCTTCTTGCTGATGAGGCTGCAATACTTCTATTCGCTGATAGTGCCATTTCGCCGCGGTCTCGTAAAACCTCTTGTGATTTTTCCTTGTTGCCCTCGGTGCCTGCAACTTGCCCTTCATCACGCACTGTTTTATTGAGCCCAGCACAGTCGAAACACTGAAAACTCATATCTGCTACCATAGCCTCGTCAACTTTAGCGCAGTCGTAGTGATACCATTTCGTGCAGCTTTCACATTCCACCATATCCTGGTAGGAGTTAGGTTTGACGCATCCAGCACAATCATTGGGATCCGCTACGCTCATGATTGAAAATCCTTATATATCCTTATGCGTTTGAACAAAACACGAACTATTTCCAATTTAATTGTAGTATGTTGAGAAATCAATTTTAAGTATACGTATTTTCCATTCCATTTATTGAATAACAATGAAAAAATAATAATAATAAAAAGTGAAATTAATAATAAACAAATTCAAGGAAGAAAAGAAAAATAAATAGTACTAAAATTAAAGTGATTTCTTCGACAGTGTTTTCTCAAAGCATAAGTTTTTTTCAGCAAATAGAATCAGTAACAGTCCCAAACTTGGAAATCTAGTCAATCTTCCAATCCAATGTCAAATCCGTGCTTTTAAATGCTTGCGAAACCTGGAAAGTCACGACTACCATCTCCAGGAAATTGCAGGTTCTTGTGAATCGCTGTCTACGCCATATTCTTAAAATTCGCTGCCACAAAGTATATCAAAAGAAGAATTGTGGCGTAGGACAAGTCAAGACAATGACAATGACAATGGGTTGGTCACACACTGAGGAAACCAAACGATGAAATTGCAAAGCAGTCCTTTGAATGGAGTCCTCAGGGTGCACGGCGGGTTGGAAGACCACAAACAACATGGAAATCAACAATTCTAGCAGAAAAAGACATGGCCACAGTAAAGTGTTAGACCGTAAGGGATGGAAATGATTTGTTGGCACCATGACTTGATGATGATGAAAACTACAAGATTTTGCCTTAGAGTATTGTTTTTTTGAAAAATAAATCAGCCAAGTAGAAGTCTTAGCTCTATTTAACGAGTATTATACTTGTTGAACTATTGATTACGGATATAAAAAGTACCTACATGTAGTTTAAAACTGATGAGTCCAAATGAGTCCGCCAGGACGGAGTGCCAATTTGTGTGGATTAAAGACAAGACAAGACAAAATGAAATCAGAAAAAAATTACCAAATACTTTTTAAAACCTCCATAAGCCATAACAAGTGTTTGGAGGAATTCAGCTGCTGTTTTCATAATTATCTTAATTTTTTACAGGAAAAAAGTTTCCCTGCTTATTTTTGAATAAACTCAGATAATAGTTTAATCGTTACCCTAACGACATAGAATACCGCATTGTAAACGAAACGCAAAAAACTCAATCTCTACCACCATTTATGTTATCAGTCAAAAGTGTCCCCACAGCCAGTGTACCACAAACATTCTGAACTGTCAAAATGTCCTCTAATGCAGCATCATTAGTTTCCCAGAAGGATAATCCCCCCAGAGAGCAAAGAGCTCTAGTTCAATTAGTAGACCATTCATTAAGATAAAAAAACACCTCTGTGGGTTAAATTAATTCAACCTCAACTTGTGGCACGGATGCAACGCAGATTTGGCATATCTTACAAACCACCAGCCAACCAGCAGCGCAGCGCCATCAGTGAACGTGTGACGAAGGCCAGACGACACGACGACGAGAAGATAAATGAATTAATTTCGCAAATCTTTTTGCATACACCGGATATTCTGGCATTTTGTAGGAAAACTAAAGTGTCAACCAAAATTTGGTAAAGGGAAATCTCAATGTGATGTTTTATCGTATCATTTGGTTACATAATGATTATGTCCAGCAACTTCAACCGGACGACCATTCTAGGCATGACTTTAGGAGACAGTGGCAGTGCTGGACTGAGCAATGTAGGTTACAGGCTCTGGGATTCGAATCAGTAAATTGAGAACATACTTCCGTTAATAGTTCCCAATCCCAAGTGTTGACTATTTCCGCAATAATAGATCTCTTAATGGCTGATTTGTTTCCTTTTGCACAATTTTATTAATTATTCAGTATTGTGAAGTTTTTCTCAGCATTTTTTTTTTGTAGAATAAAACCAGAGGCGTAAATAAATAAATATAAAGGCAAATTCTAGAAAGGTACAGTCCATATTCCAGAAAGAGCTTTCAGAAACATGGAACCCCCAGGACATTGTTACCTTTTTTCCTTAAATATGAATTATTTATAATCCGATACTGCTACTGGACAGGTCAGTTATTACTTGCTGAGATTTTTTTCTCTTTATAAATTGTTATCCCTGCCACGATTTCAAATGAAATATTGGAAAGTTTTGCTATCTCTTCAAGTCTATGAACAAAACACACACACACGCGACAACCATAGATAATCCAGTAGCCACAGCCAGGACCCAGGAGCAACAACGAGAAGGATATAGATTTGCAAAGACCAAACAAAAATAGTAAAAAACAAAAAAATAATACTCACGTTCGATTTTCATCAGGACAGTTCGTTCCTGTACATCCGAGATATCCTTTGTAAATTGATACGCTTTGCACGTATACTCGCCGGTGTCATTCTGCGTCACCTTGTGGATAAGTAATCCATCAGCTAGCTTGCGGAACTTGGAGGTTGCTGCTGCAAATATGTAGGTATACGAAAAAATTCACAACAACAACGACATACAAACAAAAAATGAAAAAAGGATATCTATGCAATTTGAAGGACCAAACGAAGCACCACTCGGGGATATATATCCCCTTTTAGGATTCAATTTTAATTTGTTCCCATCAATGCAACAGGGATTCACTATCCACAGCTGTAGGTATAGGAAATATCGCCAGGATTAAAAAAGGATTCAAGTATGCTAGCGCAAGGGAGAAATTGGATTGGTTCGATTTGCGAGAGGTATAAACTTTAAAGAGGATTTCCGGTGGGGCTTCAGAAAATACATACAGAATTCAATTGGTTGTCCATTGAGTTGCCAGGATACGGTCGGTTCGGGATCACCCTTAACTTCGCAAAGAATTGTCGCATTTTTGCCTTCCTTAACGGTTAGGATAGTCGCATTCTCGGTGAATGAGATTTTTTCTGTACACAAAAAAAAAAATACCAACATTTATTATGAGTGGATGAGAGAGAGGTTGCCTTTTTTTTATTTGCACTTACGATAAACAACAAGGTTGAAGGACTTGTTGGCATTCGCTGTACCATCGGCATCTTCACACATCCAATTGCCCTTGTCGCTTAGAGCAATGTGCACAAAGATGAGAGCCAATTGTCCTGTTGATGTTTTGACACAAAATCACATTATAGCTTGATTTTTTGTATTGAACAAGGGGTTTACGATTGAAGGACTTACCTGGAGTCTTCTCTTCAATGTGGATTCGGCCTTTGACATCTTTCATAATATCACCTTTCGGCGATTTCCAATGGACTTTTAGATCGGTGGGAGCATTACATAGAACTATGTGGGATTCATTGGTGAAACGGACTACTTTATCGGTGGATGGACTTAGTGTAAGGACATCATCGCTTGCAAATGTGTAAGCTGCAAAAGAAAAAGATGAATACTTGGTAAGATTTTTATGGAAAACCTATAAAATTAAATTCAATTAATATTAATAAAATTTAGTTGAACAGTAGAAAACTTTGAAGAATAAGGATTCTTTAAGTAAAAAAAAACATTTTTCTAACTACCAGAGCGCCCAGCACTTTGTTCAATTTATTAATAAATATTGCAATGAATTTCCATTTTTGAACTATAACGACTCCGAAAAGCAAACCAACGGACACAATAAAGCTAACGGTCGCAGTGCAAACATACCATCATTAGCTATAATTATAGCGACTCTCAAACGAAAGAAGGCCATCTGCCGGATTATAGCAGATATACCAGCTGTCAAATAAAAGCTTTTGGAAGGGAAATTATTGGGAATTTTCCCCTACGGAAAGCTCTGGAAGCAGAGACCAGAACCTTCTACTACTTTCCAGAGTTTGTCAAACAAGTATAGAAGGCACATGTTTGACCGGCAGCGACACAGTTTTTTTTTAATCGTGAATGAATAAAGTTGGTTGTAATAAAAGTAAAAAGTAAAGTTGGTGAAATAATTTCAGTGATGAATTGTTTTGCTTGTAGCAAGAAAAAGTAAAGTGTTTTATTTTGTGAAATAAATAAGTGGAAGTTTTCAATAAAGTAAATAAGTTTTATTAACGAACCTGAGAAAATATTACAATAGGTTTGATTTTACATATTTATCGGAATATTCGTCATTAATCGGTGGTTGGATGTTGTAGGAACTGGGGGCCTCGAGCTGTATCTTTTCCTTCACATCAAGTGCTTACAATACCTCCAAGTTGGTAGCTGCTGGATACTGGTCTTGGCTTTATGCCAGGACCTGCTAAACTTGTAAGTGCGAATGTTGATCAAGGAAAGAATTGCAACATTAAACCTATGGCCCTACAGATTGGAGGTTAGAGCGTTGAACTAACGACCCGACCACAGTAAAAAAAACAATTGTTATGAGAGAGACGCGAGAAGCCTCGGATAACGACCCCCCTAAAATGGCAACCAGACCCGGAACAAAAATGGACTATGACCTACGAGTATGAACCTGGAATGTAAAGACACTCTACACACCCGGTGCTACTCAAAAACTTGAATCTGTCCTCTCGCGGCACAGAGCAGATATTACCGCAATCCAGGAGATACGATGGATAGGATCAGGTATAACGAAAAGAAAAGATTGCAACATTTATTACAGCTGTCATCAAAGACTGCACATGCTAGGATGCGGATTCTTCGTGGGAAATCGACTCAGATCGAAAGTCATCGATTTTAAGCCGATAAGCGATCGCCTGGCTGTTATCCGCATCAAAGCTACCTTCCAAAACATGAAACATCAGCATAATATGTGCACACGCCCCTACCGATGAAGCTGAGGAGTCTAACAAGGAGGAGTTTTACGTCCTCCTGGACGGAACCTATGGAGCCTGTCCGGAGTACGATGTCAAATTCGTGCTTGCAGACTTCAATGCTAAAGTCAGAAAGGAAAACATCTTTGGCGGATTAGTTGGAAAGCACAGCCTCCACGAAACGACAACAGACAACGTCTTCCAACTAATCGACTTTGCTGCAGCTCGTAATACGATGATAAGTAGCTCTAGGTTCCCCAGGCAAAGGATACACACAGCAACCTGGCGATCTCCAGATGGTCGAACCGCCAACCAAATAGACCACGTGCTAATTGGCGGAAGGTACGCATCGAAAATCTTGGACGTGCGAACTCTCCGAGGTGCAAAAGTGGACTCTGACCACTTTCTTGTTGTGACAAAGTTCAGAGCCCGACTGTCAAACGAAAAGAAAAATAACAACGCCCAAAGGAAGAAATTCAACATCGCATGCCTTAGCACATCTGAGAAAGCCAGAGACTACAAGTAGAAATTGACTGGGAAACTCTCTGCCGTACATCCAGCCACAAGCGTTAACAACCAGTGGAACCAGCATCGCGACATCATTAATGAGACAGTCGAGACCACCATAGGCTATCAACCACCTGGAAAAAGAACCCGTGGTATGACGATGAATGCTCGGTATTGAAGCAGGAGACGGAAAATGCACGAATGCAAATGCTGCAACGGAAAACAAGAGTAGCAAGAGGAGTAGAGTAAAAAGAGAAGGAAAGAGAAAAAACCCTACGCAGAAGGAAAAGAGCATCCGCCACCAACACACGCCGCGCCGGTTCTACAAAACAGCCAAGCAACTGGCATCAGCAAAGGGAACCTAGACACCGAGGCACAGGGAATTGAAGACGTGTTCAAGCAGCATTTCCAGCAACTGCTTAGTGGGCAACAGAGGAACAAAGAAGCATAAGACCAGTCAATGAAGATCCAGTCCCAGCGCCCAGTACTGAAGAGTTTAAGAAAGCCATCCACAAGCTTAAGAACAACAAATCCGCCGGCTCGGATGGCCTACCTGTGGAACTCTTCAAGTATGGAGGAGATGTCCTGGTAGGGTGCATGCACCAGCTCATCAACCAAGTGTGGGAAGAGGAAGGTATGCCCGACGGACTGGTCAAATAGCTCCATATGCCCAATCTACAAAAAAGGCGATCCTATGTCCTGCAAGAACTACAGAGTCATATCCCTGCTTAATGTTGCCTACAAGATCCTATCCAACGTACTATGTGAGCGTCTAAAACCTTTCTGCAACACTTTGATCGGCACGTACATGTGTGGCTTCAGGCCTGGGAGATCAACGATAGACCAAATCTTCACATTGAGGCAAATCTTGGTAAAGACCAACGAATTTCAAGTCGAGACCCACCACTTATTCATCGATTTCAAGGCCATATATGATGGCATAATACACCGAGAGCTTCTATTGGTGATGTCGGAACTCGGGATCCCGAAAAAACTGATCCAGCTATGCCGCATGACGTTACAAAATACGCGATGCAACGTTCAAATCGGTGACAGCTCATCCTAACTGTTCCAGACGTGTACAGGGTTCAGACAAGGAGATGCGCTATCATGTGATTTCTTCAACCTAGTCTTGGAGCAGATAGTGCGCAAGAGTGGTGTTAACATGGAAGGCACTATCTTTAACAGGTTTTCTCAACTGCTTGGCTATGCGTAAGACATCGACATCATCGGCCGCTCCAAGCAAGATGAACTTGAAGCATTCATCTATTGATGAACAGGCGAAACGCGTTGGTCTTGAAGTTAATGAGGACAAAACAAAGTATATGCTATCAACAAACAAAGCCTCATCTGTCCATCGCCTAGGACAAAACGTCACTGTTGGTAGCAGTAATTTCGAGGTAGTCAAGGAGTTCACCTACTTCGGAACAAACATCAATTCCACGAACGACACCTTAGTGCAGTGTTGCCAAATGGCCCCTTTTTTAATCTCGGGCCCGTGGCCACGACTTATTTAAAAATAACCAAAATGGCCCCTTTTTATTTAAAGCTACAATTTTTGTTCTCTTCGTAATTTTAAAAGATGACAAATTATGGAAGAAATTTTTCATCGTGTGAATATTCACAAAACACTTAATCTAAACCTTGTGTACTTAGCTTAAGAAAATAATTTGCTGGTGAACGCTGCCGTTTTCCTTTCATGGAAAAATAAGCTAACAAATAGATTTAAGGTAGAACTATAATAGTCGGAAGGGCATTGAAGCTAATGTCAAAAACCAACGAAAAGTAGCTTTCCATACCATCAGAAGGGGAACACGAACACACCTACAATGTAATTATCGACTATCTCTTTTTGGCATTCCTATTTCACCAAATGTCAGTTTTAACCAAAGTTAAACGAAGCTTGACGAAACTTTCCACTCCGCAATTATATCCGCGTCATATGCTTTCTGTGTATTCGCTTGTTTTCTTCCGACCACTTAAGTGCACCTCCGAGCATTATAGTTCTAGCTTAAATGTTAAAACTTGCATTGTCAGCTCTTAATTTAATAAAACCAAGACAAGATCTTGAGAACTGGGTACCAAAGACTAAATTAGTCTAAAATATCGAAGGCAAATTTAAAAAAAAATAATGTGTATATACACATATGCAAAAGATGTATGTAGATGTGCATATAATAATTGAATATGAAGAAAATTTGAAAAGAAATTCTTCTGCATATATTTTGTGAAGAATATTACTTTAATGTTTTTTTTTTTTTGTTTTTATTAATTTATGTTATTAATTTATTTTATTATTTTATTAACAAAAAAATGTTTATGAAATGTTTTTGGTGATGGTTTTTTTTTTTTTTTGCTTTACTAAATTTTATGGTGTAGCCCCTTTTTTCGTCTCGGGCGCCTTTTTTGGCCCCTTTTTGATTTTTTTTTCCAGCGGCAACACTGCCTTAGTGGAAATCCGACGAAGAATTACCCTAACAAACCGCTGCTACTTCGGTTTGGCCAAACAAATGGGTTCAAAACTCCTTTTACCATTTCAACTCTACGACGCGGCGCGGCGGCGGCGCCGAGTGCTGGACGATAATTAAAATAGGGGAATTGATACTGGGCACTTTCGAGAGAAAAATTCTTCGGCGGATGGTCCTATATGCGTAGAGGGCGATTGGAGGCGAAGATTCAATCGTGAATTGTACGAGCTGTACCAAGATGTGGAGTGGATGTAGTTCAAGGAGCCAAAACTAACCTTAACCTTACCTAACACTGGCTCGGCCACATCGAGTGAATGGACAACAACGCTTCAGCCAAGAAAATCTTCGAATCCCAGGCGGTCACAGACGCAAGAGCGCTTGGTCTCGACGACTGGAGGGAGCGTGCAAGGGACCGCAATCGATGGAAGACCGCAATATATCAGGCAGGCAGAGACCCTTCATGGATCGGGAGCCGGATAAGTAAGTAAGTATTAGTCATTAATCACACAAGACGTTGGTTTTTCCCAAGTGAGACACAAAATTGAAACACCAATATTTGAAAATCATTCCATCATACGCATTGCGCATGCCACACAGAATGAACCTGATTATGAACTAGTTTTTTTGTACCAATTTGCAAATTCTCTTAACTTGTGTCTTAAATCAAACAATTTATTTATCAGGCAGACTATCACTTTCATAGAGAGAATTTTTAGGAGTTTTTCCTAGAGGGCTTTTTCTATTGTTCTGCTTACGCTGCGCTGCTAAAAAAAGGCTAATTGGTCTATGGCTTTCAGAACTTTCTAACGTAGGATTCATAGTGAGATTTTATTCGCGATAGGTTTAAAAATTTTGGGTTTCCAAAAATATTTGGGGTGGACTACATACATATATGTACATACATATAATCGAGGTCTAAAATGTGGGAAGTATGATGGAAATGCAGAATTGGATAAAATTGTAAACAACATCAATCATCAGGATGTCAGTGGAACAGCTGGGCGACATGAAACCTACAATGAAACGCCAACGCCATCTGGCAGACAAACCTCAGCAACATTGTGTATTCAGGACTCAAACCAATTACAATTTTCTGAAATCAGTGCTCCCACTGCAGCGAAAAAACAATAGGATATTTCCGTCTGCCCAAATAAAGTAGTTTTAAGCAATAATCATTTTAAAAATGTACAATTTAGAATCTTAAGTTATAACATAAATGGCTTATACAGTAAACTTTTATTTTCGGATTTCTTTAAATATGTTAATAATTTTGAAATTGTTTGTTTATTCGAGACACACCTTTTAGAAGGGAATGAACAAAATTATGTGAAATATTTCGAGAATTATGTACTCTGTTGGACACCTGGTATCAGAAATAATGGCAGGGGACGTGCAAGTGGTGGCTGTTTGTATGGCTATAGAAAAAATATAAGCGATATAAAAATAGAATTTGTGGAATCAATTGGATACAAGATACTTAAAATTCATTCTCCGTTAGCAGCTTCTGGTAAATAGTTCGTTATTCCTGTTTATTTGAATGGATCTCAAGGATCACAATGGGGACTTGATTTACAGAGATTAAGTGATGTCATAAATAATTTGAAACAGCAAACTAATATTCTACTCACAGGAGATTTTAACGCAAGAGCTGGTGCGCAACAACTTTTTCAACCTGATAATGCAGAAGATTCACTTCAAGATCGTAACTCAAAAGATTTGGTTTTAGATAGAAAGGGTCTTCAACTATTGGACTTTTGCAGCGAGTATGGTCTACGAATTCAAAATGGATGTTCTGTAGGAGATTCATTAGGTGAATTTACTTTTGTGGGAGCCCAAGGAAGCTCTGTAATCGACCTTAGCCTAAGTGGTGGAGAATGGAACAATTTGGTTAAGAATTTTGAAGTACATTCACAAAATTTCTCAGATCATCTCCCGACTGTCACAACCATTGAATTTAGTGCTCAGGAAATGATAAATACTGAAACTACAATAAACTCTTTACCGAAATTTAAATGGAACCCCAATTACTTAAATAAATATCACTCTGATGTTAGTAGTCAGATAGAAATTATGAACAAAGATATAAACATTGAAGATATAACACATATTATAACAAACGCCATTGCTGTAATACCAACAACAAAAAACAAACAAAATTATAAACAACCATGGTTCGACGCTGAATGTAAAACTTTAAGAAGGAGATCGTTTGCACTATTAAATCTTTACCGAAAATACGATGAGCCAAACTGCAAGCTAATGTACTTAAATGCGAAAAGGGAATTCAAAAACATTTGTCAAACTAAAAAAATTGAATTTCAAACAGCCATAGCAACTAAAATTTCTATGTGCAAGGATTCAACAACTCTTTGGAAAATGTTAAATAAGAAAAATGGGAGAAGGTTCAAAATTGGACTGAGTATTGATGCAACACAACTTAAAGAACATTTCAGCAATATGCTGAATCCAATCAACTCAATACCCCAGCCTCGTTTTCAGTATGCAGTTCCAGATATAAAAATTGAGCTATTGGATAAACCCATTTCACAAGCAGAAGTAAGAGGCTGGCTAGTTAAATGCAAAGATCGTAAAGCGCCAGGAACGGATGGAATTCCAGTCGAATTTTTCAAGTATGCTAACGATGATCTGTTGGAAGTTCTCACTAAAGAATTCAATCGAATATTTGAAAACGGAGATATTCCTCAGAGCTTTCAACAGAGTGTTATCTTCCCAATACTCAAAAAAGGAGACCCCAAACAGGCTCAAAATTATAGAGGCATATCCTTTTTAAACTCTTCCCTAAAAATATTAATGGGTGTTTTGGCTAAGCGTCTCCAGGATTGGACTTTGCAAAATAAGCTTTTGAGTGAATTTCAGGCAGGATTCCGCGAAAGCTACTCAACAATAGATCAAATCTTCATAATAACTACGTTGGCGCAGAACTGCATTAGAGAAAAGAAAAAATTATATGTGTTCTTTGTCGATCTCAAAGCGGCTTTTGATACGGTGGACAGGAGTGCACTTTTTTATAAGCTCTATAGTTTAGGCCTTTCAAAAAAGTTTGGCAGATTAATCGAAAAGATCTATGAAAAGACATCTTCTGCAGTTTGGGACGGTAATCAACTATCAAATTTTTTCGAAACTGTCAATGGTGTTAAACAAGGACGCAACTTAAGCCCGCAAGCATTTATAATGTTTATCGACGACATTTCAGAGTATTTATGTGGTGGTGTAAGAATTGGTGGAATTCTCATCAAAGTTTTAATGTACGCAGATGATTTGGTGTTGTTTGCGGACTCACCGGAGCACCTACAAAGAATGATTAATCAACTGCAAAAATACTGTGAAGAGTGGAGGTTGAAAGTTAACATCTCTAAATCCGAAACGATGGTTATTAGAAGAGGAGGAGGGCGGTACGCCAGAAATGAGAGATGGTTTTTCGAAGGTCAGGAAATAGAAACAGTGAGATCTTATAAATATTTGGGTATTAACATCAGCAGCAACATGAGCATGGAGCATCACTTCCAGGAGAAGCTCTCCTCAGCTAAATCAGCTATAAGTGCAGGTTGGAAAAACTGTCTAGATGAACAACATATATCGATGAGAATAAAATATCAGATTTTCCAAGCTGTTTCAAAATCGATAATGCTGTATGGAGCACAAGTTTGGGGCTGTAAACTGTACGATACAGTAGAAAAGCTGCTCCGATTCTTCTTAAAGCGAGTCTTCAAGCTGCCACAGTGTTCGCCAAACAATATTCTATTAGTTGAAACTGGTATTTCGCCTTTATTTATAGAAACATTACATCTTCATTTCAACTTTATATCAAAAACAATGTCTTTGGACGGAGAAAGATTGACGAAACGTATAGCCAGCTATGTCATTGAAAAGAAAATATTGTTTTTTGAGGAATGGAAATCACTGGCAGAGTTTGCCGGGTACCCTTTAAGAATTACTTTGGACAATATTGCTGAATGGAAAGAAGAGTTTTGTAACTTAACAATAGCAGTCGATGAAAAAATGCGAGAAGAGAGCATCGAAAAAGTAAGAAGCTCAACCCATCGGGAGATATATGCCAGTCTTAACCATAATCTTTGTGAAAACAACTATTTCAATGAAAAATACTCCAATGATACAATATCCACTGTTTTTAAGGCACGAGGTGAAATTATGAACTTTAACTTTATCCCACATAGAGAAGATATGCCAATCATTTGCACTATGTGTAATATGAGACAAAGGAAGAACATTTATCACTTCTTGGTAAGATGTCCTGTCTTAAGAGAGTTCAGGCTTCAGTTCTTTGGGAAAACAATACTGGATGAAGCTGAGATGAATACGATTTTGAATGGCACTGACTGGAACAATCTACACAACTATTGCCAAAAAGCATATAAATATAGAAGAGCTATTATTGAAGAATCTTTTTAAGAAATACTTTTATTAACTTTGTCAAACTTGGGCAGACGACTTTTATAGTCATGTCTTAAAATAAATGTATAATACTATTTTTGTAAATTTAAGATTAATAAAAATACTATTAACTAACTAACTAACTACATACATAGTACATACGTATACATTATATTCCGAAACTTACAATACTTTGTTATTTTCATTGCATTGTTATCTTTTTTTTGTAATGGAAATATATCCGACTGAATATACCTACGTGTAATTGCGCCTTAAAATTGGCTTAACAAAAATAAAATTGTATTCTGTGTTTTAATTGATATACTTTATACTTTTACGCCCCAAAAAAAAAACTGCCATTGCTAGAAAATTTATTTCATTTAATTTTAAAATGCAAGTTGAATCAGCAACAAAAACTTACTTTTATTAATTGAGCTCTAGCAGACCATACCTCATACTGTTTTTCCTTTCACAAAAGTTTCATTTACAAGGATGATTCTTCTTCAGCATTTATATAAATGTTTTTGGAATTGAAAACTACAAGTTCTGTTCCATATTGGGTAACCTTTTTAGATCTTTAAATACTCTTCCATTTGGAGACTATACAGGATTGAAAACTAGAATTGTATATTTTTGCAAGAACCTTACGAATTTCCAAAAAAAAAAAATCCGAAAATCCGAATTTTTTCATCTGAAGTTTCCTTTCATTGAAGAAAATATATGGAAAATATAATATTCGAATTTATTTCGCATTAATGGAAATATGTAAGGACGATTGACAATCAAAAACATAATTTAACTTCCTTGATTTTATGACTTTAACCTCTAGCTCAAAACAGTTTTTGCACAAAAAATAAAATACCCTAAGGAAATGTTCCATCCATACATACATATTACATATACATACATACATACACAGTGTACAAGTACATTATGGAATATATGTTCCTGGCCAACTCAATTTTTGCCCCAAAAAATTATGATAGATTGCACTTTGCTGAGAAAATGCATTTTATTTGTAACCAATAATAAGGCCCTGCAGGAGTAGCAAGAAGAGTTTTTTCCTGCTTTCACACAGCAATGAGTAAAATGTAAGCGATGGGGATGCTCAAAAAAAAAGTAAAGGAAGTGAAAAACAAACTTTCCACCTCTTTCATGTTTGGTGTAGATATGTTCCTCTTACGTTTTGGATAGATTCTGCAGAGTTTCCTTTTTAATTTCATTTTAATGTTGAAATGGAAAAACTTCAACTTCATGTAAATTTCTTTTCAAAAACTGTTCAAGGGGTGTAAGAGGGTGTGGATTGGGAGAGTTGGAAGGAGTATGGGCATAGAAAGTTGGAGGAACAGTTTTTCTTGCGAAAGTTGTTCACATCGAACATGTAATATATTTTTACCAACCTACTACTCATTGTAAGTCGCAACAACAACAATAGCATCGCTGGGAAATGGAAAAGAAAAACATCCTTAATAAAGTTTCCAAAAGGGTATTTTCCCATTCGTTTCTATTTTGGTTGTTTTGTTGTAGGTATTTTTTTTTTTTACAAAAGACACAATTTACTTACGAAAATATTTGGAAAAAGGTTTCACTATGACCTCAATACCTTCAAACAAAAGTTGGTTGCGTTGCTTGGCGCGCTTCCTGCCGTCTTTTCTTCAAAGGAACAACTGTATAAGGGTGACAGTACCTAAAGAATAAGTTTACTTTTGCAAACTACGGCCTTGTATTCTGTCTTCTGTAAAAGTTATAGGGTTTTATCCGTTTGTTGTGATTGTACCAAAAAGTTTGGTGTTTTTTTCCATTATATATTATACCTACCTACTTGCTACTTATTTTTATTGAAAAAAGAATGAAAAAGGATTCTAAGCAATTTTTGAACTTATGAAGGGAACTTGTAGCGGTTGTAGCGGAGAGGGGGCAAGAAGCTTTCAAGAAGCAGACATTAACAAATTCCTTAGTGTATTTTTTAAACATACATAGATCAGAATGTTTCGCAAATAATAGTTTAGCCTCTGAACTCTCATATTAACTAAAGGTGTGTAAAAGTTTTACTGGGATATAAGAATTAAAGCTACAATTAACCAAAATCCACCCTACCCCACAATATAAGGCCTATAAGGAGCGGTTTACCATTGACGGGGCCCCCTTCCTTTAAGTTCTACAAAGGATCTGGTGCTTTTCGTATGCTTAAAATTGCTTTGGATCAGTTTGCAACTTGTCCTTTTTATCTTCTCCTCCCTTTAAGCTCGAACAACAAACTAAGATAGTCTTTTTTAAACTCTTTGCATGGTTAAGTTTTCGCCGAAGCCAGAAAGCATATCGGAATAAAGCTTTTGGTACTTTGGTTTGTTTGGATATTTTAAAGGTACTTTCGATATTGAGAGATTTTCTCTAGGGACTTATGGAGTGGATATGATCGCTGGACGTTGTAGGAAGCAGGTAGTCACTGATTTGCGTCAACATGGCGACGTCCAGCGATGCAACGAATTCAACACGTCAATTGTGCTTATTTTACCTCCAAGTGGTAGCCATCGGATACTGGTCTCGTTCATCCGGACTTGACTGGCTAAACTTATAAGCGCTAGTGTTGAACAAGAAACAAAAATAGCAACACTATAATCATCTGTCGGAAATGACTGATGGCTGTATGATTGGGTTGAAGTCTTGGACTAGCCTATCAGAAGGATGGTGTGCGAAGGATGAATTCAGCATAGAGAATCAACTGTGCCATCAACAGTATTGAAGACAAAAACCGGGAGGAGTGTTCCCTTTATGGCACTTCTCCTTTTATCGAGACGGCAGCACATCACAAGAGGCAGACTTAGGCAAGAAATCTTGAGACAATTTGCATCAAAGCTAAATTCGACAACATAAGCCTCATATGCGCGCATGCCCCCACAGAGGAGAAAGATGACGACACCAAGGACGAGATCTACGAGCTCCTGGACAAAGCTATAAGCAATTCCCTAGCTATGACCTTAAAATTGTCTTGGGTGATTTAATGCCAAAGTAGGAAGAGAAGAAGATAGGAAAATAAAGCCTGCACGACAACACCTCGGATAACGGACTAAGGTAATAGACTTTGCTGCGGGGCGAAGCTTTCTGGTAACTAGTACGGATGTTCAAAGGGTAGACACGGTGCATTCAAGAGGACACAAGCGTCCACAAGCTTTTTTTTCAAAGCGACCCTCTGTCTATCAACTCCTACTCTTACCTCCAAGTGGTGAATATCGGGTGCCTAGTACCTTGAACTGAAGATGGGGTTCCAATCCCAGTGGAAGGTTTAAGGGGTCAGCAAACGAGAGAGGGGGGAGGAGTGTTCCCAGTAAGGCACTTCTCCTTTATCCAGGCGGCAGCGGAAGAATTCTCAAAATGGAATCAACGGTGGCGTCTACAGTTCCAGTTCGGCTGAACTACTTAGTGAACAACTTATACGGGCTACTACGACATATTCGGTATTCGGAGCTCAGGCCTATAAGGAGCGGTTAATCCGTCTCGTCCTCTAGGTTGGGGGCCGTGCCGTCGGGGTGACTTCCCGGTCACGTAAAGCTATTTCTTTGCGAAGCAACAACAAGCCTCGGATACGGACAGATTTACTGTTGACGAACCTATAGCAAACGAAATAAGGACAACGAACTTCGGATCTGCACGTGTAATGTTCTGTCTCTCTATAGACCACGTGCAGTCGAACATTTAGCCGAAACTCTACATTGCTACAAAGCAGATATCACCGTCTTCCAAGAAATGCGATGGTATATGAGCCAGGCAAAAGAAAACTGAAAGACTGCGATATCTACTACGGGGACCGATCACAAGGGCAGCGTCTTTTTGGATGTGGATTCGTCGTAAGAGGCAGACTACACAAGGAGTCTTGAATTTCAACAATGTGAACAAGCGCCTCACGACAATTTACATCAAGGCTAAATTCGCCAACATAAGCCTCATATGCGTGCATGTGAACAAGACATATGAGCAATGCACTAGCTATGACATTAAAATTGTCTTGGGTGATTTTAATGCCAATCGGAAGATATAGCCTACACGACACCATCTCCCATAAAGGACTTAGGTAATCGACTTTGCTGCGGGGCGAGACGTTGTGGCCGCTACTACGCAGTTCTCGCATCTCGATATACATAAAAGGACATGGTGAATTCCTGGCTAATCAACCGCCAACTAGATTGACCACATTGCGATCGACACAAGACACTCCTCCAGTATCAAGGATGTCCGAACGTGCCGAGGAGCCAACGTTGACTCGGACCACTACCTCGTTGTAGCCAAGGTAATGCTACGTATATCCAGACCAAGGCCAAAACAGGGAAATACTGTGAGGAAGTTTTTAGCTAAATGAAACCAGAAAACAAAATAGTTTAATAAAATAAGTAATATTGCTTTATTGATTTATTCGGTACAAATACTAATTGAAGACTGAGCGCGCAAATATAAATTGCATGACGATTTATATCGAACGAAAAACATAAGATGAAACTGGAAAACTAACGGCAGGAACTGTGAAGCTGATTATGTACTCGTAGTACATAATGATGGTGCATGGTGTGATGTGCCTGTGGTACATAGTTGATATGGTGTGGCTCTCATGTTTCTAAAAATAAGTGTTGCCATCGTTGTTGCTTCGTACTGCTACAAGTTTAACGTCGGACGGCTACAGTCGCAAGAAATTCCCAGATCCTTTTTCGATCGAGTATCTCGAGCCCTCTTAAATAGTCCTATGCCACCATCTGCAAGTATCGAGAACCAGTGGGAGAGTTACCAAGAAGCCATCAGAGATGCCGCCTCTAACATGCTGGGCCTCGCACGATCACAGCAGCGAAACTCCTGGTTCGATGAAGAATGCCGGCAAGTAAATACATGCAGCCAAACAACAGGCATACAAAGCGGTGCTGCATAGAAGGACCAGAGCTGCTCGCGAGCTCTACGAGCAGAAGAGGAGAGAGGAACACAGGCTTCTTTGAAGGAAAAAGAAAGAGCATGAGATGCGCGTGATCGGGGAAATAGAGAAATGCCATTGCAGGAATGAAGTTCGGAAGTCTTACCAAAATGTAAAAGGAACCTCCTAGGGTTACAAGGCCCGAACTTAAGCTTGCAAGGACGATCAGGGGAACACCGTGGTAGAATCGCAGTCGATGCTGAGGATATGGAAAAATCATTTCTGCAAATTGTATAACGGCGATGACGAACCGAATTCCGCAAGCTTCTTAGAAGGAAAAAGAAAGAGCATGAGAAGCGTGCGATCGAGGAATTAGAGGGATGCCACTGCAGGAATGAAGTTCGGAAGTTTTACCAAAAAGTAAAAAGAACCTCCCAAGGTTACAAGGCCTGAACCGAAGCCTGCAAGGACTATCAGGGGAACATCGTGGTGGAATCGCAGTCGGTGCTGAGGATATGGAAAAATCATATCTGCAAATTGTATAACGGTGATGATGAACCGAAACCGAATTCAACTACCATGCTGATGTCACCATTCAACCTGGACGAATTAGGCCAACAATTCCGCCCACCCGATCCGACGAAGTAAAGATAGCTATATTTAAACTTAAGTCCAATATATGTAGCTGCTTGAGCTGATGGCCTTGCGGCTGAGGTATTCAAACCGGCTGGTGATTAATTGGTAAGGAGTATGCACCAGCTCATTTGTAAAATATGGTTGGAAGAAAGCGTGCTCGATGAATGGAACCTCAGAATATTGTTTGCCCGCTCCTCAAGAAAGGCGATCCTCTTGACTGCACCAACAACAGAGGCATCGGTCTTCTTAATATTACCTACAAAATCTTCTCTGCCGTACTTTGTGAACGCCTGAAGCCGTTCGTCAACAACCTGGTAGATCTTTATCAGTGTGGCCTTAGGCCAGGGAAGTCCACCACTACGGCAGATCTTGGAAAAAAACCAGGAGTTTCAAATCGATACCCACCACCTTTTCATCGACTTCAAGGCTGCGTATGACAGCATCTATAGAAACGAGCTATATATATAAACTCGTCCGTTTGTGCAGGGTGACGAAGGAGAATGCAAGCTGCTCGACGAAGACCTTACCGACGCTTTTGATGTCAAAAAAGGTTTAAGGTAAAGCGACGCGCTGTCATGCAACTTCTTCAACATCGTTCTTGAATTAATAGTGCAAACTCCCACGTCAACTAGGGTTACCGGACGTTCCTCTTTAGGGGGGACAGTCCTCTTTTTTCATACCAGAAAGCTGTTTGTCCCCTCCACACAAACCTCTGTCCCCCTTATTAAGTAAAAACTCAAAAAGTGAAAACATTCAATTGTAAACTGTAAAAATATTTTCATTAAATATTTTTAAAACGATATTCTTTGAATACTTAATTTGAAGTGAAAAATCCTTTCAAAGCTGAACGCATCAACTCAATGAACTACATCTCACTTCAGACGCAAAAGTTTTTCTTCATCTGTCAGTTTGATTGGCTTTTTTGATTGTTTTTATAATAAAAAATAAATGAAACTTCTTTACCTCACTTGTTCCCCCTAAAAACGATGTCCCCCTTTTCGTCATTTTGAATCTGGTAACCCTAACGTCAACACTTGAGGCATAATCTTTCAAAAGTCCGTCATATTACTCGCTTACGCTGACGACATTAACATAATCGGACGAACTAAGTGAGATATCAGTGGTGCTTTCGTGAGTATTGAGAAGGAAGTCAAGAAGATGGGTTAAACGGTGAATGAAAACAAAACGAAGTATATGCTGTCAACAAGAAAAGACACCCAACAGAACGTCACTATAGGCAGTTTGAATTTTGAAGTAGTCAGAGACTTTGTCTACCAAGCATCCGCTATCAACTCAACGAACGATACTATAACGATAGAGTACTCTTGCCAATCGCTGTTTCTTTGGACTAAGAAGGCAATTGAGAGGCGAGGCCCTCTCTCGAGCAGCTAATCTGTCCCTGTTTAACACGCTTATCATCTCGGTCCCGAAGTCCTAGGCTGTTTTGAGAGGAAAATTTTCCGGATGATTTTTGGTCGAGTCTGCCTGCATCGATGAGGAATGGAGAACAAGATACAATGAATTGTTAGTGAAAAGCTAACGACTGGGATGGCTGGGTCAACTAGAGCGTATGGACATCAATGCTCCGGCCCAGAAAGTCTTTGAAACCAACCGCGTGGGACGGCCAGTAGAGGTGGACAGCGTAAAAGATGGCGCACGCAAGTGGAAGAGGACCTCAACCAACTTGGCGTGTGAAACTGGAGACAGCTAGAAACCGAGCCGGTTGGAAGATGCTTGTTGGTTGAGGCCCTGATCAACTCTGGACTGTAGAGCCACCTTAAGTAAGTAAGTAAGTTGGTCTGCAAAAGCATTTTTGACCCAGAAGACGATTTTTAAAACGGTCAATGCTTATGATAAAAATAAATATGCCTAAATACAGGGGCGTACTGAAACTGAAGGGTGGCCAGACACTTTTTTCACACAATTTTTTTTTGTCGAATCCAATTTATTTTTTCAACCCTTTTTTATCATAAATGCAGCTGCACACACACTAGTAGAGGGCTTCATTCGTTGACGTCTTTTAATGAAGGCACTGAGTTTCGTTTCAATTTTATTTTACCCAGCCAGAGAAATTAGCCATTCGTACTCTTACCAACTACGCAGTCTTACCCCTCATTACTTTTATTATTTGTTGTTTGGAATAAAGATTTATATTTATTTCAGAAAAATCAAAAGATAACAGTATTTAGCACAAACTGAAGACAAATGCCTACTAATGATGATATTACTGCGCAGTTTCTTAATAGCTAAGCGTAGTATCATCGTCCCTAAATATTTCATTCTGATGAGGACATAAATTGTCTTTTTTCAATGTACCTACGTAACAGAAAAGATTTAAAGATGAGTCAGCTCTCCCTTTCCCCTTAATCCCACATAAAGACAACGAAAAGTTGTTGAAAGAAACACCGCTCATAAATTATTTTTTATCGCCTCATTTTAAGAACTCCAGAATTTAATTGGAAAACGGAAAGACTTTTCCCATTCGCAATTGGAGTAACTAATGCTATCAAATCCACAGGTCACTTCAATTTCATCCCATAAAAATCCCATTAAGTTGATTGCTTTGACTTCCATTTAGTGACCCAGTGACTTTAATAGTACTGTCAAACATGCCGTTAAACGCAATAACGCATTTTGTTTTTCATATCCTTATTCCGCCACGCCCGCTGGCCGTGCCGGCTGTCAGGATTTTCCACAAAACCTATAAGTTCCGCTGATCCGTATCGAATTGAATTGTGGGTGCTTCGAATTTGAACAGCCCAATTACACAAATTTCTGTATTTGACACTGTCATCGCTGCGGCGGAGGCCGCAGTGGCCTCCACAGAAACTAATTTCAGGGATTTTCCGGTCTTCGTTCCATCCGTCGCGTTGTTTTCTTCAGCCATAAATTCCTGCTTGAACACATTCCCTTAACTTTAATGTTTTTTTTCTGTTCCTCCAATTTTTTGTCGGTTTGGAGCAATTTTTATTTCCCTACTTTTTTTATTATCATTTTTTTTTCTCTATCGATAAAACCGCCAACTGTTTTCCGTTTAGAGGCGATTTATGGACTCCCAGGAACGTTTTTATTTGAATTGGTTCTTTAGCTCCTTTGTAGGGACAGGAAAATAACAGAAAAAAAATCGTTAAACCAAACAGAACTGTGCTGTCCGTCGGAACCACCAGCTCCATTGGTTGCAATAACACCATCAGTACTTACACTAACAGCATCACCATCGACATATTGCATGGCAATATCGTGGCTTCCAGGTTCCAGAGTATAGAGTATACCTGCTACAAGCTTCAGCAGAACCATCCTGTAAGCATTCGCACCTCTTTATGGGGGCTCATTTGCAGGCATGAGGGTTGTGTCACACACTAAACTCCCCACACTTAGTACGTGCATCCTCATAAATTTGCCATTTTATGGCTTCCCTTAGGGCTCTTAAGAGGAGTCTGATTTTGTGAGCAAGGGAGGGAGGCTCCCGCTCGCACTCATTCCCTCGTTGGATGTAAGAGAATGTTTTTGCATTTTTACAGTGTAGCCTGCGGTTTAATGTACTTTACGCTCCAATTTCCGTTCTTTTCGTTTTGCCTACGGTACACGTTGCTGTTAGTGTTTTGGTCATTAACTACACATGTTGCGGCAGAGCACATAAAATTTTATTGACCAGGTAAACACATTCCGGCGGCATTACCGTTGAATGTGGCCGTGGTTATGGTTGGTGTCGGTATGGCAGCGGTAGGGGCGTAAAATAACTTCTCAGTTTATTTATGGTGGAGCTACATAATTGACACCTCTATAGCTTGCGGAAAGTAAAGACTTGACAGTCGATGCCGATGCAGATGGCAGCGAAATGGTTTCTTCATTCTTCGCTTACCCCTTTATCAGGTTTATAAATCAAAAGATGCTCTGGGTGGCCAGGTTTAAACTAACAGAGCTCAGGGTGCGACTGACAGTTGCTTTTTACTGCGGTGAACTGATACAGCAGGATCGGACAGGGTGAGTTACAAAGTGCGACAAATTGGCTTGGTTTTCTATTTTTCCCATTTTATTGCGTTCTTTTTTAGGTGTGTTTGTTTTTTTTGCGGGTATTTTGGAAATATAGATGTCGTTGCGGTCGGAGTGATGATGTTTTTTTACCGTTTGCTGGCAAAATACTGCGGTTGACATATTGCAGCAATTTGAGAGGTAAATTTAAATGCAATCGAATAGAACCCGTTCTTTTCCCCTATAAAAAAATACATCCATGCATGTGTAGATGTAAATACTTACCCTATCTCAGCAAGGCGCACACATATGTCATGTGCATGTATGGACCAACAAACTGACGAGGACGATTTTTCGCTCTCAAGCGTTTTCGATTAATTTCAATGCGGTTGACAGTTGAACTGTAAACTTAACGGAATGCAATTGGTTTTGTTGTATTTTGCGTTTTTGCGGTTGTTTGATGAACGAGAGAGAGAGAGAAAACGCTTTTATTCATGTCAATGCACAGGATGGGACCTAAAGCGTGCACATCAGGACGAGTTACAAGGACGAACAGAGCTTAATGGCTCACTATCTATATATATAGGTAGATGCACAGAACATACATGACATTTTACAGATGTAACGTGATACTGAAATCAAAGCCAGGCTATAGCGAAAATGAAATATTCGGACATTGGTCCATGGCATTTTGGAATTGATTCATTGTCTAAGAGCAACACATTCATATATCTACAAATAGCTGGCGTTTAGAACTTGAAATGAGTATACAAACATAATAATATAGACGAATCAGTTTAGTTAAACTGAAATGGAAAGCAATTGATAGCGTCAAGGACTTGAATTTTGAATGAATTGAGGTTCATCAAACTTATTTTTTTTTTGTTTATTTGCTTTAAATGTAAACAATATAGACTGCAGGCTATACATATGCTTGCTGACATCAGTGACCACATAAATTAAGTTCGAAAAAGGATTGGAACAGCTCAATTTAAGTGGAAAACTAGGAAGACAATTATACCGACTTTGTGTAATCAGATTCTTTGTTTGTATTCGATCCAATGGTAGTGGTGGTGATGGTGATTTATAAAATGATTCGTTCGCTGACACCAAATTTAAGGATGGCTAGGGAGAGAGCAAAAACCAAAGACACATTGAGACCTTTCAAACATTTTCTGGTCCTGAGTTCGGACACGGACAGTTGGAAAGATACAAATTCCAAACTCAAAGTCAAATGAACTGCTGATACATTCGCAGGTAATTTATAATGGAATTTATTTGGGAAATACAATAACTGTAAAGGCAAATAACGGTTACGTCCATGTCCCTGTCTTAAACTGCACAACAGATGACTATTTCATGGACACAAATTTCATACCTATCCATTTAAATTTAAAAAATTAATAAAATTCCAGAAAACAATAAAAATTCGGGAGGAAAAATATGTAACACCACTTAATTCCTGGATACATTTTATGGAGTTTATGTTTTCTATACAATTTTGGCAAGCGAGACCGGAAGGAGATGGAAAAAAGCTAAAGTAGCTGAAGCAAAAAAAAACATTCATGATAGATTTCGCAGAGAATTGTAATTGCTTGTAAATACACCAACCTAGCAAGGTGGTAATACAAATGATACGAAATACTGCAGCTTTTTTTTCCGAGCAGCAGAAAAAACTTCAGAGATTACCGGAGTATAAATTGAAGATTTACAGAAGGGTTTCATTTCTTGTTTTAGAAACATTTGGTAGTAGATATTTTATAAATGAAAATGCATTTGAAAACAGCTCTCAAAAATGGCCCCAGTTGGCTAGAAATAAGGACAATGAAAATTTGGAGAGAAATTCACATTCACAAGGAAAAGTTCAAGATTGAACACAAATACAGATAATAATAAAAAATGAAGAAAATTTAGACCGAAAAATCCTCTGTTTAAGTGGATTGACTGAATATAATTCAAGTTAGAAGTTCAAATGAGCTCATCTCAATTAATTAAGCCCGGAGACAAAACAGCTATTAATAATGCGGGAGACAGGAATTGGGATAGTGAGTGTGACGACGACGACGCCGACGCCACGCACACCAATATCCACAGAAAAGACATAAGTGTAAATGAGATGGAGACTGACGCAAGTGTCTCTGGCTTTAGAGCGACAAAGACAGCGGTTAAGAGCGTCACTCAACCGACGCTGCAAGATAACTGTATTCATTCATATTGGAACACTGAACGCAATAGCAAATAACCGTTCCATTGCCGGCCAGGCAATAGCCCAACTCGCACCGGAGGATGTTTTGAATAATCTCATGGCGGACAAGAAGACTTACTCAAACATTATTGCCCGTAAAAGGCGTCAAACTATTCCCATTAAAGGAGCCAAAAAAGTAGCTTTGGATGGAGGAACCAAAGAAAAACACCATCCACTTCGCTTTGTTAGACGCGGAGGGAGACGATACTCAGCCTCGCCACTCTGATCATCCGACTCAATCAACAAACCATATAAATAGAGACGCTGATGACAACAGCAACATTGGCAACATTCCGAGTGGTCAACATCCAAACTTCCCGAAGTCCTGGGGCCTATTTCAGCGCTACTACAACATAGCTACATCAACTACATCAACTACATCGTACATTAAAATCCTTTAACTACATCATTTATTTTTGTCTGATTCAAACATACAACTGGAGTTGTGAAAAAAAAGATAAAAAAGTTTAATAAATTACAAATGTAACTGGTGTAGTTGAACGATGAAGCTGTAAAATGTAGTTGATGTAATTGATGTAGTAGCGCAGAAATAGGCCCCTGGTGCCCATCTTTAGGCGCCAGTTATAGCTATCATTGAAACTCATCATTGAAAATTTTAATGATTGATTTTGAGACGTTTAGGAGGCAAAATCATTTATTATTTTGATGGACGATCAAAGCTTAGGACTTAATTAATATTTCTAGTCAAAAAAAATTCAAATAGGCCCAACTTTCCACAAAAATTGACTTTTAATTTTTCAATGATCATTAGTAAGGTAGTTCAATCATTGAAATAAGAAAAGTCTTTTTATGTGGAAAGTTGAAAAATTTGAAAATTTTTTTTGGCTAAAAATATTAATCAGGTCTTTAGCTTTATTTTTCCATCAAAAGAATAAATGATTTTACTTCCTTAACGTCTCAAAATCTATCATTAAAATTTTCAATGATGAGTTTCAATGATAGCTATAACTGATACCTTATTCACAAAAGGAGTTTCATCAAAAACCATCCTAGATATTATAAGTAAGTCTAGTTATGGCTTAGAAAATGTAAAATTTGTAGCAAATGGCTTTGGAAAACTCAAACTTTTTGTACGAGATGTTGAGCTCCATAGCTATTTTTTAGAAAAATTTAAAAAAAGCAAAATTGAAGCCTTCTCTTTTACGCCAAAAGAGTTCAAAAAATACATTATTGTTCTGAAAGGGTTATCGGGGACCTTTTCTCAATCTGAGCTCCAAATTGAATTTTTGAAAGGGGACCTTTCTTTAAAACTCGCGGTTAAAAAATTTGAGACTAGATGGTCTAGGAATAACGACTTCCCCCTTTATTTGTTCTTGTGTACTCACGGGGCCAGGGAAAGTCTTGTCAAAATAAAAATCTTTAAATTGCTGCTTAGACACAAAATTAAATGGGACACAGTCAGAAGCTCTGGGCCCTGGCAATGCTTCAGATGCCAACGGTATGGCCATGTAGCGGCGTACTGCACGTTTAATACAAGATGTGTAAAATGCCTCGCCTCACAAGAATTCGGCGAGTGTGAATTAGGCCTTAAAATGAAACTAGTAATACCTCCTGCGTAAGCTGCGGATTACTCGGTCACCCAGGGGTTACCCTAAAAGACTAGAGTTCCTAGAAAAAAAACAATCGGCCTTAATTGCAGCCAAATCCAACAAAGTTGGGCTGAATAACTTTGTTATGAACAAGGTTAATAATGTGCCTCAATCGCATTTCTCTTATGCGGATGCAGCGAGAGGATTTTCCACACGATATTGGATCAACAACAGCCTCAGTATATCCCCTAAGGCCCCCTAAGGGTGATATCTCTGATTTTATTAGAGAGTCAAACAGACTATTTGGTTCGCCAATTATTCTTCTAATTTGAAAAATACGAGATTTTCGGCCTAATTACTCTTAGCTTAATGAAAACCAGAAACCAGCAGCTTACCTCAGCTTTATTGCCTCCTTCTCCTCTTCCACACCATGAATTTGAACTTAATTTCAGCTAATATCAACTCCTTTTTATTACCTGCCAAGCAAATCGAAATAGACCTCTTATTAAAAGAAACTCGCCCATCAGCTATTCTGATTCAAGAAACATGTCTCAGAAAAAGCAAAAGCAAAACGATAAATTATGATTCCACCCGAAACTATGAAGGTCGAGGAACGGATATTTTAATCAATAATTCCACACATACTATCTCAGCCCCAATTCCCTCAATCCTTCTTAGATCCCGTAACGCCACTAACCTCCTGGCTCTGGTTTCGATTTATATTCCCTGTAACACGGGCTCCGCTCTGATCCCGCCTCTTAATGATCTTCTTGCCTGTCTCTGCAGGATAACGTAATCCTCGGTGGTGATTTCAACTGACACCATACCCTTTGGGGAGACTCAAGGATTAATTTGAACAGAGACTTGGTCCAGTGATTCCAGTCGAATCATTTCATGGATTTTGACATCATCGCTCCTCCGGGACCTACTCGTCCGAGCTCGGGATATTATATCGATTCTTTCATTATTTCATCCAAGTTGGCCTGCCAGACGTCCCGATTTTGGCGGGACAATCCCGATATTTGAACCCTGTCCCGATATGTGTCCCGATATACAAACTGTCCCGATTTTGTCCCGACTTTTCTTTTTTACTCATGAAAAATAACTTTCTTGTATCAAAGAATTGTATTAAAATGATTTCCCGAATTAAGAAGAAAATATGTGATGATATATTTTTGGTGTTGTCATATATGTAACCCAGAAAATTTTAAAAAGTACCCCAAAATTTTTAACGTGTTGAAGGTTTTCAACAAAATACCTACAATTTGATAAAATTTTAAAATTATAATACTGCTCTGCATGATTTCATTTTGTAAAATCATAATGTGTTGCCTTAAAACATGAATTTTCATCGGTTTTGCAGCCCCAGTCAATGTGCGGCCTTAGGCAATTGCCTATGAGGCACCGGACATGATAATTGCAATTAGTTTTTAAATTTTATTAATTAATCCTTCAAACAAAAATTGCTTTCAAATATTGCCCACGGCGAATTCTTAAAATTAGACATCAAGTGGAAATAAGAAATCGAGACATTTTTATTTTCAAGTGATCATTAGGCAACAGCTAGCTCAATGCTTAAACAATTTACCAGAATTGCAAATCTTTCGAAATGACAGACTTTTTTGTACAGTAGGTACCAAAGAACCCGAAGATATATTAGTTACAAAACTGAATTTTCAATGCTCCCGATATTATGTATATTTAACAGTTCATTGCCTTTTCTAAGTCCCGATTTGTCCCGATTTGTCCCGATTTTTTGTCACTTATGTCCCGATATTGCGAAAATTTTATCTGGCAGCCCTACATCCAACCTGCGTTTTAATAACAACGTGGCTTGTTTAACCTTGGACCCGATTTCAAATCACTTCTCAGTCTTCATGAGCCTTGAAATGCAACTCAAGTCTCCTAATTCTGTTCTTCTTCAGTCCTTTACCTGTTATAAAGACACCAATTGGGCCAATTTCAACAGATATTTAGATACTCAACTTGGTAACTTACCTATCACCACGGACAGAAATCTAACTTATAACGAAATAGACCGTTTTATGGATTCTTTCACCGACGGCGACGTTCTGACTGAGTATATCGACAACCCTATCGTGAAAAAATCTCCATTTCTATTTCAGGCTGAAGTTGAGCAGCCTTAGGCCTTTCGGCAATGCCTTTAAGGTCTTTCAGATAACAGGGCGACAAAATAATCCTAGTTGCCTTCTCAAGAACTAATATTGGGTAACAGGTAGAAGCGTTTGAAGCTTTTTATTCGGAGCTATATCACTTAAAACTCCTTCGTCTGAAAGTGAAAACTTGTTGGAAGTGGCAACATTTTACAGCGCCTTCTCAGTACGGAACACCGAACTTATAATCAATGATTTATCGCCTCTCAAGAAGTCTGATTCCATTACCAACGAGTGTTTTGTTTCTGCCCAGTCAGTGGAACCCCTAATTTTCTCATTAAATAATTAAAAGTCATCCGGCCCTGACAAAATTCCAAATTTTATTTTAAAAAGCTAAAAAAAGTGAAAAATCAAATTACCATCAAAGATGGCGGCGATATGGCAACAGGTGCAGTTGTGCAAAATGTGATTTTTGGCTCGTGTTATGATGTTCTTTTGAATTGCAAACAAAACATAGACTTGGATTTTTTCCCACGTTGCAGTCTAAAATCTAAAACCGTTTGAACAAACGTATAGATAAGGGGTTTTTCTTTTTTAATTCAGAGCAGAGCCTGAACTGTCAAACAAAAAAGTGTGTTTTTTTTAAGCTCTGAGCGTTCAGAGCTAAAAATTTGTATTTCTTTTTTCGTTCTGAGTGTGTTCAGAGTTTGTTCAGAGCGCGCTCTATGAGCTCAGAATAAAATGACTGAGCAGACTGAGTTCAATGCTGAACGCATAGCATTTGACAGCTAGTATTCAGGTGTATTTCAAAAATAGTTCAGGGTGGTCAGAACAAACCTGCTCAGATGATGTTCAGAACATGCTCTGCATGCTCGGACTCTGTTCAGAGCTCTTTTCTGAATTAAAAAAGAAAAACGCCTATAATTGAAAGATCTACAACTTTTATAACGGCACTTTTTTTTTGTTTGTGCAAAAAAAAAGATGTGACGTACATACAAAAATCAACCCCTATTTTCTTTTTAATTGTGCTGTAACTTTTAAATTAGGTTCCATACCTAGAGATGAGATAAGAACAAAGAGATGATTTAAGAACAAAAATCAGCAAAAAAAATTTAAATAGCTGCAGTAATTCGAGAAAAAAAATAAAACGTGAAAAGAGCGAAAATCCCATACAAATTTGTATGGGAAAACAATGGGCTTAGAGCCACGTGTAAATGGCCTCGGGCAAACATTTTGTTTGCCCAAATTTTTTTAGGGAATAATATTCTGATTCAGAGGGTGTCTGGTATTTAAAAACGATTTTGGGAAATAACGTACACCCTACTGTACATACATATTCTGGGAAGCGACCAAAATCGATCTTTATTAAGTTCAGAGAGTTCAGACTGCCAGTTTGTCTCTCTTGAAAAATAGTTTTTGAGAAATAAGATTTTAAAGTGAAAATAAAAAAAAAATTGTGATTTTGATTTTCTCATTGCCCTCATAATTTTTTAATTACCGAAAACCAAATGTAAAAACATTTTTTAGTTTTTGAGAAATTAAGAAAAAACAAAAGGTTCTTTTACCAAAAAATCCCGATAAAAGCGTTAAATTATGGATAATTCATGAATAAATTCATTTTTTCGGGCTTTTTTCGTAAAAGTACCTTTTATTTTTTCTTAATTTCTCACAAACTAAGAAAGATTTTAACATGTGGTTTTCGGTAATGGACTAAAAAATAATGAGTGTATTGAATATTGAACACAAAAAAGCACTTAATTACGTAAAATTTTGAAAAATATCGACTTTAGAAAAAAAAATCACAATTTTTTTTTTAAATTTTGACTTTGAAATTTAATTTCTCATAAAACTATTTGCTTAAACAACTTGATTTAAAAACCAAATGCAATAATGGAGTATTAGCTTTCAAAAAACTACAGCACATTATTAGATGTGTTTTCGTTGATTTTTAATGTTTTTTTGTATTTAAAGTCAATGTTTCAGAAACTGCCCCCTGCCTCAGGGAGGGGAGATACAACTCTTCCCCCAAACAATTTTTTTCTTAAAATAACCCCAAGAACCACACCCTAAAATACTTCCAGTCTGGTCCGGGACACCCTGTATAAAACAAGAAACTTGGAGCACTTGAAAGTTTTTTTTTTTAAACTACATAATGAAGGTCCTTACAAATTTTGTTTTTTGTTTTTACTTCAAGAAATTCGAGGAACCCTGTAGATTGTTTCACGGAACCCTAAGGTTTTCTAGGGCCAATTTTTCACTGCAATTTAAGATCATCGTAGTCTCGGGGTTAAAACTGACTTAACTTATTGTTTGGTCAGTAAAAATCCTAAATTAACTCACCTAATTTGTTGAGTTAACTCAAGGACTAAATCGATGGCCTTTCCCGCTGTGGCTCCATCTCGATTACGATAGTAAAACGCATTTTTTTCAAAATGTTTAAATTCGAATACAAACAAAAATTACGTACGAGGTCAAATTTGAATTCAGCGCATTAAAACCCACCAGAAAAGTATATTTTGGTTCATAAAAGAAACAGAAATTCAAATTTTGTCACACAAAGTAGGTAATTACTTAGTGATTTTGAGTGGATTTTCGGAAACAGTAAAAATACGCCAATTTTCAACCAGTTCTTCAGTCCAAATGCTTTGGCGCAGAAAAAGCCTCCAAAATCGATTGGTTTTTGATGAAATTAACGAATGATTGACAGTTTTCGAGCCATAAGTGGAAAACTCCCAAAAGAATGCATTTTTCCATGTTGCGTCATGAAATTTTATAAACAAACCTCAGATTCGGAGTCAGCACCCCACAAACATACAGAAGGAGTAATAGCCCATTTGAACACAAATTGACTGGATTATAATGAGAAAGCTGAAACCTGTTAATGGTACCTGGCAATTCTTGGTCAATTTTTGTAACATAAATGTACACAATTCATACAGTTATTCACTGATTTTTTTAATTAAAATCGTCAAAGCCTTTTATCGAATTCATAAGCCTTTACTTAACGGTTTAGCAAGTACCAACCGTAATTTTTGGAGCTAAAAAGCTTTAATGTCCCTTCTGTGGGTCCTGTAATGCGACACCGACCTTGCCACAAAAGTGAAAAGCCAACGTCTGAAATCGAGATGGCTGGGTCACCTTCTTCTAATCCAACCTTGTGGGACGACGCAGTAGAGGAGAACAGCGTAACAGGTAACTCACGCAAGTGGAAGAGGAACTCAACCAACATGACGTTCAAAACTGCAGACAGTCGTTAGCTAGAAACATATACAGCTGGAAGAAGATTGTTGGCTAAGGCCCTGGTCCACACCGAACTGTAGCTCCACCTAAAATAAGTCAGTGAGTAAGTATTAAAATCACTCACATACTTGAAACTTAAGACGTTTCCCTAAGTATGCCTATAATGACGAATCTACAACCAAATAGACACTGCCTTTGATGCTGGTAACAGTTGCCGTAGTAGATGTCGGAATTTTTCGGGTTTCTTTTTCGCGCCCCATTTAGTCCGACTTATTCGATGGCAGTGATATTTGCTTTCTAGTAGTCAAGGGCCTCCATTACATGTTCGGCTCCACGTCAGAGCATTCTTCGCGCAGATCCGAAGTTCGTTGTCCTTATTAGGTTTGCTAGGTACACCAACAGTAAGTCCGCTTCGCAACTCAATGATTGAACGTAGATGAAAAGTCACCACGATGGCACGACCCCTTACCTGGAGAACCAGACTTAAAGTATAAAGCTCCAAGGGCACGGATTCAGATTAGCCGGTTTTATAGGCCTGGGCTCCGAATATAACGTTAAGTAACAAGTATAAGGTATTCACTAAGTTGTTCAGTCTGACTGGAATTGTAGACACCACCGTTGATTCTGGGGAATTCTTCCGCTGAGACCTTGAGGAAAGGAGAAGTGCCTTCCTTCTTCCCCACCTCTCTCATTTGCAACCTCCTAATTTGAAGAGATTAATGGCATTCAATCAGATCCGGATCATCCACTACTGCTACTGCTTGGATTTAAAAATGGCTATGAATTCAATCGAGAATATTATTTTTGTTGTTACCTTTTCTCATATGTTTATACTTCATTTGCCATTTTCAAAAATATTGTTGTCAATTCGAACTGAAATTTTATGCGAACTTATTCTGAAAAGCATATTTTTAAGGACATTCATGTGTCAAAAAATCCAATGGAGATATAAAAAGGCAGACCATTTAGTGATTTGATTTCCCTTCATGCAAACCTTTTTAAAAAGCTATAACTCATCCGGTTAAATAATGGCACATCCTTATAAAGCCATATCATTATAACATATGTAAATTTGATATATGTACATAGGTGCCTACTTAAATAGAATATATTTATCTCACTCAATTAAGTACTCTAAATCTTGTCAACTCTTAAATAAACTCTTTATGTACCTAATCCTACTTCAAATTCACTTCACAAATAAAGGATCTTTATGTAACTATAACCCCGTATTCCTTAGAATTCCTAAAAACCTGGCATCCGCATAAAATATTCTCCATTTCTTGCAAATTCCCTTTTTATTCTTTTCTTTTCTTCTTTGAAATTGAAATCGTCTATTATGGAAATTGTCCTTCGCAAAGGTGTCCAATTTTAAGCACCTTTTAGTTGGCCATAAAAGTTTTTCTCCTTCTGAACCCGAAAAAAAAATAAAACGAAGAATAAATACAAAGTTTCAAAAAATAAAATTTCCCTCGCTTCACCCTCTTAGTGGATTCACAATTTAAAAAACTTCTTTATTTCTCAAAAAAAAAAAAACAGCACCTTCTAAATATCATTTTATTTCAAAGGAAACCAAGCTGCACGATTATTCACGTGGTCTAGGTGTACCCACCTCCATATCGTCCCGCCGCATTCAAAAAGAAAAGCCAATTTATATAAATACATAAAGGACCGACCAAGTCATCTTCTCCGGTAGAAGGCATTCCCCAATCGCGTGAACAGAAAAAGCTTACCTGCTCAAATGCTATAGTAACAACTAAAGCATTTTAAACCACTTTGAAACCAGCCAGCATCCCACCTGAGACCTAGACCTTATGCCACCGAACAGCGATCCCGATGAGCTTCTTTTATTCCCTCTTGTAAGCCCGGGTGTGTTGAGATTTTTCCGTGTCGTCGCTTGAAACTAACTGGAAAGAAGAACGAATTCCGTGTTGCTAATTCGCAAAGGGAAAACTTTTAATTGTGCACAAAGTTGGGGAGTTCAGTAGAGCTGTTCTTCCGTGCATTTTTTATTTGCTTCTGTGTGAACATGCTGAGTATTTCGCTTTCATTTGCATGCCAGAGGAGCAGGAAGGATGTCCCATGCCGGCCAGTTTTACAACTCCTTGGAGTTTAAATTTGTATAAGCTTTTTGTCATAATGAAGGAATTATTAACTGGCGCACGAGTCAACCCCGAAAACGAAACAACGCTTAAGCAAGATGTTTACCTTTGTTTGGGTTTTCCCAGTGGCCGTTGGGGTATTCGTTTTTTTTTCTTTCGCTTTGCTTTTTTGACCCTTTTCTACTTTGGTCCCAACCTTTCTTTATTATTTTTTTTTATTGAATGCTGTTTGCAAGCCAACAAAAGGAAACATAAAGCTATCGTGATTTTTGCTTAAACCATCATCGGTCTGGAGAGTTAGGTTCTAATGGGAGGTAGGTAGGTAAATGATGATAGCTTAAATGAGGTTAATTTAGTGTTAATGCTGATTTCGAATACGAAAAAAGATATTTCCTCAAGTGCCAATTTAACCACCCACCTTTTCAAAGTTTATTTATTCGAAATATGAGAATTTTGATTCTGGAGTTTTTAAAAATGTATGATGTATGAATTTGATCCCAAAATAGCAGCGGAAGAATACTCAACACTGAGTGAAAATGGCAGCGGTGGCGTAGTCTCACTCCAATTAGGCCAAACTACTTGCATCGAAGACCTAACGTTACGTTAGCTGCTCTTACATCATTCTTAAGGCTGAGGAACTAACGAATTCTAGGACCAGCCAGGGTTTTGAAAAAGATTGTGGTGGATGGTGTTGCACGGACCCTTAATTGGCCAAAGGGAGCTCTCACATCCCCGTAGTGGGCGACTACCATCGTCATATCTGGTATACTGTCCTAGGGTCAAGCAATGACTTGGCTCTGAGTTTGGGGGTTATATCATCGGGTATACATCCCTACCGCGTAAAAAATGTTCAGTTATGAAAGAGACACGAGGAGCCTCAGAAAGAGATAACTGATAGCCCGTAAAAACTAAAACAAGAACGTCAGTGAAAAATAGATCCTTTTTTGTTGCAGCTGAGGTAGGTCATTGGGGTCCAGGGTATAACCGTAGAAAACAGTAAAACTCGGTTTGTAAAAAGTTCGGAACTCCAGTTATTGTTATTATAAGGTCTCTTAATTCTACTTATAACAGCGTATTTCGTATATTTACACTAATCGTAATGCTTAACTACATGCTAACATGGTATTTCATATAATTTACAAATATAATCTTGACTCAAAATAAATAACACTTTATTTCATATAATCTACTGATAAAGCGGGCTCGCCAATTCGGGTAGTTGCTTAAGACAACGAAGGTTGGGACGTACTCCCTAGTCTTAAAGCGGCAGCGGCAGAACGAAATTTATTTTTGGCGGAGAAGTGGTGGGACGGGTTCCCTAGTCTGGCCGGAGCTCAAGACAACGTAGGTTGGGATGTACTCCCTAGTCTTAAAGCGGCGTCAGAATAAAGTTAATTTTCGGCGGAGAAGCGGTGGGACGGGTTCCCTAGTCTGACCGAAGCTCAAGACAAGACAAGGTAGGTTAGGACGTGCTCCCTAGTCTTAAAAGCGGCGGCAGAACGAAATTGATTTTCAGCGGAGAAGCGGTGGGACGGGTTCCCTATTCTGACCGGAGCTCAAGACAACGTAGGTTGGGACGTACTCCCTAGTCTTAAGGCGGCGGCAGAACTAAGTTAATTTTCGGCGGAGAAGCGGTGGGACGGGTTCCCAAGTCTGACCGGAGCTCAAGACAACGTAGGTTGTACTTTAAGACTAGGTACTCCCTAGTCTTAAAGCGGCGGCAGAACGAAGTTAATAAGGAGGCGGACGGGGGGGTATTTCACGGCATAAGCCAAAAAGTGTTGAAGCTTCTAACTGGTACACAAGAGTAGCCAGCAGCGTGCTTCTTTATCAGTTTGACTAATAAAAGCGAGACTTTTCTAATGCAAGACGAATCTAATTTCTGGTGGTTTTCTGGTGGACTGTAAAAAGGTGAATGAACTTCATTTTCTGACATAACCAACCGCCAGTTGGTTTCCTCTTGTTGCTGACGTCGTTGCAGGCGGCAAATACGTGTCCCTCTTCTATACTTTATATGGGGACCTCGGTGGTATGCAATGCTCGTTCATTGTTTGGTACGGGTGATTGAGGGTATAAAATATGTGACTTCGTTACATGGTATGTCCCTGGAATTAAAGAACAGTCAAAAAGCCAGGCAAAACTTAAAAGCTTCTGTCCTCGCGCTGGCTGACACGTGGGGAATCTACTAAAAAGCATTTTTTTTTACTTAGCTGATAGGTGATCTCCTGGGTGTGATGTCAAAGTTCTCCGGGACCTCACTGCTAAAGCCGGAAAGGAAATCAGCAGATCGATTGGAATGTAGTGCCACTACGAAACTATGAGAAATAACGTCTTCTCAAATAATATAGTTTGGAGAAATTCGTAAACAGTGACAAAAACAAGAAACACACGGTTTCCAAGTCTGAGGATGCACAAAGCAACCTAGAGCTCCCTGAATGGTAGAACCGCTAACCAAATCAAGAATAAACTGATCGATGCCATGGCACGTATCTAACCCCTTAGACGTGCGTACATTTCGAGGTACATATAATGACTCTGACCACTAGTTTGTTGATGAAAATCTCAAGGGCTCAGCCCATAGAATCCGTTGCGGCGACGGAGCCATTGATGTTGCCGGATGCGACGGATTGAGGTAGCCCAATGAATGCGTTGACGTTCACATAATAACCAGTTGAAATTCAAACACACACACATAACCACTTGAAATTCAAACACACACACATAACAACCGCTTGAAATTCAAACACACACACATAACAACCACTTAAAATTCAAATTCACACAAAAAAAGTTCCTGTCAAGGCATCTGCCGGAGAGAAAAAGTTAAAAGTTCGGCCAGAGTCCGTTGCGTCCGACGCTTGCGTTGCTATTGGGCCAGTTCCCATAAGAAAACATGGATTTTATCGAGCTGTCAGTTGAATGCGTCGCCACAACGGATTCTATGGGTCGGGGCCTTCAGATCTCGACTGTCAAACGAAAAGAAACAGCGAACCATTCTCCGTCGCTGGCAGTCGAAGTATAGTCCAGTGCAAATTCTAAGCATTTTACTTTTTAAAACTAGAAGTTCCTTCATGGCTCTTTTGGAAATTGGACTGGGAAGCAATAGCTTATGGTTGCCACAGGAGTTGCTTCTACATGAGTATTTTCATCTATTGTAATTCAATCTATTAGAATTCAATAGTCCGGTTCTTATTCTCATCACCGAGTGTGAACGGTGGAAGCACACTTCTTCTTGAGTTCAGATTAAACCTAAGCAACTCATTGAAGTGGATTCTCAGATACGCTATACGTTCCATTTGGCAGCAGTGGTGGATCTGCCTGGGAATTTTGGAACTATGTTTCTGCACTTCGCTGTAGTGATACTACCTCTGCCTGTTGAAGCTTTAGGGTCTCCTGGAATATACAAAGTTCCGATTTAGTAGTGTCGATCCGGATGCCCTAACCATTTCCTGTACAATTCAAAGAGTCTGTTGATGTGGGCATGTCGCATCTCGGCATCCCTGCCATACTCGTCTGCTTGTGCAAAATGACAATGGAGAACTCTCGCTGCTCCATCAAGGTTGGTAAGAACACCACCGAACCCTTTGATGTTGAGAAAGGTTTGAGGAAAGGCGACACGTTATCATGCAATCTGTTCAACATCGTTCTTGGAGCAATTGTACTCAACTCGAAAGTCAACAAGAGACGTACAATTTTTCAAAATTCCTTTCAATTACTTTTTTATGCAGATGATATTGACATCATTGTGAGAACGAAGCGAGCTGTTACCGGTGCGTTTGCAAGTATTGAATCGGAGGCGGCGAAAATGGGCTTAACTATTAATGAGGACCAGACAAAGTATATGCTATCATCGAGAAAGGAATCTCAACGTCGTTGACTCAGGCACAACCTAACGATGGATAGGTACAACTACGAAGTCGTCAAGAACTTTGTCTACCTAAATAACATCAGTGCAGAGATCTAACGAAGGATTACTCTTGCCAACCGCTGTTTCTTCGGACTGTGAAGGCATTTGAGACCTTATATAAGACCATAATCATCCCAGAACCTGAGACACGTGGAGCATATATGGACACCGACGCACCAGCCCGACGAGTCTTCGAATCTTCCCCTGAAGGTCTGCGCATCAGAGGAAGACTTCACCTTAAATGGCGTACTTAAGTGGAGAGCGATCTCAACCAACTTGGAGTGCGTAACTGGAGGCAGCTAGCTAGGTACCGAGGTGGCTGGAGGGGCTTGTTGGTTGAGGCCGAATTCCACCCTGGACTGTGAGCGCCATCTAAAGTAAGTAAGGAAGTAAGAGTAAGATTTCATCAAGCATTTGCGGTAGAGGCCATGTTTCGATCCTTGAATGAGTCCAGCTCTGATGACCTTCATCGTTGTGTGATTAAGAGTTGTCCAGTTGAACGAAAATTTTTCTGAAAGAGTGAAAAGAAAAAGTATTTTGTTTAAATAGATTTAGTTTGCTGTTTAAAGGCTCTCCCAAACCAAGGCGAAATTATAGCGATCAATTCGCAAAGATGGTTTTTTGTTGTTGTTCAGGATTGTGTATCTTTCATATTTTGTATTATTGTGAATGATTTCGCGTCGTCGCGTATGTAGGCCTGTAGTTGGACACCAAGTTGAAAGTTCTTTTCTTCGTAATCCCCACTATCGTAGTTGATTTCCACTTCTCAGGAAAGTAGCAGTATTTTCAATGCAGTTATTTAGGATGATTGTGGATCATCATTGTTTGTGGAAGTTGGAGACTCTACCCAGTCCAGCTGGCTATTTTGGATCCCACTTGCCAATGATCTCTGCTACCTCTTCCAGATTGCATGGATGTGGGCTTTCACTTGCTGGATTGATGCCATCGAAAATGACTTCTTACAGATTAGGCTAGCTACAGGGTCTGCTGAATGGATGCCTCAAATTCCATCCAAAAATGCTGGATCAGCAGGTGGGTTCGGTGTGAAGATTGCTTCGCAGTAATTGGCAAAACCTTCCAATTTTCTTGTGTGGGTGTCGCTTCAATAGTTTCCTGGTTGCTGATAACAGTCTTCGGAACTTCTGGCTGCTTTCCAATAATTCTATCGATGTTTTTGAAAGCATTGGGTCCTGGCTTATTCCCTTGTAGTTGCAACTGGATGTTGTTGTGATGTTTTATAGAATTCCAGAATAATCGAACAACAGGTGAAACTTATTAGTCTGGCAGTAAACGAGGGCGAGGGCAAGACATGCTACCAACAAACAATCAAATACCTATCTACTAGCTATAGGAAAAATAACTATAGCAACAATTTCGTAGTAGTTAAATGAGTCCATCTTCTTGGGGGTAAACATTAACTTCGAGAATTACAGTATGAGTAGGGTATTTAATTTTGCACCTGAGTGTTGAATGCTCATTTGGGAATCAAGTTCTCAGAAAATATAATGTGCCAATAAATTCTTCTTTTTAAGAGTAAATTCGTTTTGCCTATTGTAAGTATGTAAGAAGAGGTATATAGGCAATGAACGGTGGGCGATAAAAAGGTTCTTTCATTTACTTTTTGTTTTTGTTTAGGGTTGGCAAACCTCTATAAAAAAGGGTGATGATGATTATTGTTTTTAATTAAAACTGTTTTTATTCCTTTTAAGGAAGTCCTGGTTATAATTCCTGTTGCCAAGGCGAATAATAAAGACATTTTTTCCCTTTGTTCTTCCTAATTTGTTTTATTTAGGTTTAAAAAAAAAAAAAAATGAATAAATCACTTAAAGGAAAAATGAGTTAATGAGGAGTTAAAGTGTAAGTATGATGGACCTCTATCAATACCAGTTCTCTTTGGTTATGTTTATATTAATTTTAAGTGAATGGTATTAGTTACAAAGGGTTGATAAAGGCATATTGGTTGAATTTATTTGGAACTCTTTTAAAAAATATTAATTTATTCAATGGAGAAATCAATTAAAAAAATAATGGTTAAAATTCTTGAACTCATTTGAAGGGTAAGTCATTAAAATGAAAAAAAAAAAAAAAATAATAAATACATAATTTCTTCATAAAAATTGGAAAGGAAATTAAAATTAAAAACATTTTCAAAGAAATTCAAATTTTAATAATTAAAACTCAAAAATACTATAACATTAAAAATTTATAGACAAACAAAATATATGGAAGGCAATGAAAATAGGTTAAAAGCAATCTCTTCATAGTTTTGGATGCAAAAATGAATTTTAGAATTTAAATCAAATATCAAACTCAACAAAACGATGATGAAGAACACGAAAAAAGTTGGGCCAGCAATTCTGGTTGTGTGTACCGTGAATAGGGTTACCATTTCAGAAAACGGAAAAAGGGTGATTTTGTTGAAATTTTGCAGAGACAAAGGCTTTTCAGGGGGGACGGAAACTTGAATGATATTGCAGAATTAAGCCACCCACCCACAAACCATAAACGTTCAAGAAGACGAAAATAATCGCGACGTTTTTTCCCGATCGAGATTCTTAAATAGTCCTATGCTGCCGACTTCAAGCATCGAGAACCAGTGGAAGCAAAGCCCGGATGCCATCCACCGTCTCTGATATGCTGAGCCCTGAGCTTTAAACAACCACCACAACGAAATCCCTGCAAGTTCATTCAACCAAACAACAGGCAAACAAAGCAGCGCTGCATGGAAGGACCAGAGCTACTTGCGAACTCAACGAGCAGAAGGGAAGAGAAGAATAAGAGTTTCTCAGAAGGAAAAAAGAGGGAGAATGTAAAACGCTCCCTCAAGGAAGTAGAAGGATGCCGTTGCAGGAACGAAGCTCGAAAGTTTAACTTAAAGGTAAAAAGACTCTCCCAAGGTTAGAAGTCCTGAACCAAAACCTGCAAGGATGATCAGGGGAACAATGTAGAAGAATCTTAGTTGGGGCTCAGGATATGGAAAAATCATATCTGCAATTTCTTTAACGGCGATTAGGAAACAAATTCTGCTGCCATATGCAGATTGCTCCATTCAACCTAGACCAAGCAGGCCAACAATTTCGTCAACCAGATCTTGAGAAACCGATTAATGGAATTTCAGCATTGCTTTCCCAACCCTCAAGAAAGGTTAGATTTGTTCAAGATCTCATCAGTCATATTTAGAGCTATGTAAATCATTCATTTCAAATGATCGAATCGTTCAAAAATCGATCACCAAAATGATTCGATCATTTCAATCAATCGATCTTTCGATCATTTAAATTTTACCGAATTTACTATCGATTCTATTTTCATTTCGATTTTGATGAAATAAAATCTCTCCGATTTTAACCAATTAAATTTAATACTGTACAGATTTTGATAGAATCCTAAACAAAACAATTTTGATGGATTAAAAAGCTCAACAAAATATGGAATTTTCACAGTTTTTACTGCTCCGGAAAAGGGTGATTTTATGCCATTTGGTTGAAATTTGGTTCAAAATATACTTTTTCTGTCAAAATATAGTACGTCTCCTTTATTTAAAGCCATCAACTGTCAAATTCTATTGAAGGATGCCTACGATGTCGATGGATTGAAAAACCTCTAAAAACTCTGAAATTTTGGAATAATTTTTACTGCTCTGGTAAAAGCTTATTTTAAAGCAATTGGATGACATTTAGATCGTAATATATCTTTTCTTTCATAATATAGTTAATCCTTTATCTGACAAGCAATCAACTGTCAAATTCCATTGAAGGATGGCTACGATGTCGATGGATTAAAAAACATCTACAAAATCACAAGTTTTTGAAGAGAAAATTGAGATTCATCGAAATGATTGAGATTGGGATAGAAAATCGAGAATAATTGAAATGATTGAGATTGGGATGGAAAATCGAGAATTATCGAATTGATTGAGATTGGGATGGACTATAGAGGATCGTCGAAATGAATAAAATTGGGATGGAAAATCAAGAATCATCGAAGTGATTGAGATTGAGATCGATTGAAAGGAAAATTTGTGATTTCAATCATAAATACTTTTCGATGATCGGATCAAAAAAATCGAATCGTTCCTGATTGACACAGCCCTAGTCATATTATGTGAACGCCTAAAGCCATTCGTCAACAAACTGATAGGTCTATATCGCTGTGGCCCTATGCCAGGAAAGTATACCATTGAGCAAATATTCTCACTACGGCAGATCTTAGAAACAAAAAAGCAAGAATTCTAAATCGATACCAAACATCTTTTCATTGAATTAAGTTCGCATGTGACGGCATCTTTAGAAACGATCTATGTGAGAATTGTGTCTAGTTTCGACATCCCTCCCAAACTTTTGTTCCCGGCGAACTACTAAGTGAACACCTTATATGAGCTACTATGGCATATTCGCAGCTCAGCCCTATAAAGAGCTGTTTATCCGCCTCCCACCCTTGGAGTTATATTAAAGGTCTGGTCCTCCAGGTTGGGGTTGTGCTTTGGGGTAACTTCTCTACTACGGAAAACAACAATGGTTCCGAAATAACAACAAGGGTTGATTTTAATGTTGAAGAGCCTAGCAAACGAAACAAGGACAATGAATTTTGGTTCTGCACGTGGAATGCCCGGACCTTAAACAGATCACGTGCAGCCGAACAAATCGTGGAGAAGGAGAACATGGAGAGGTTAAAGGCTGATATAACAGCAAACAGCCATCCAGGAAGTGCGATGGGGTGGAGAGGACATACGGAGATGAAGTCGTGTGACATCTACTTCGGCGAGTGTTGCAAGGAGCAGGGTCAGCGGCTCTTTGGTTGTGGTCTTGTGGTGGTAAGTGGAAGACTTAGACAAGAAGTCCTGGGCTTCAGAAATGTAAGCGAGTGCCTGGTCACAATCCGCATCAAAGCAAAATTCAAAAACGTTACGTTGATCTGTGCCCACAACCCAACGGAAGACAAAGATAACTCAACCAAGGAAGACTTCTACGATCTCCTCGAGAGTACGTATGATAGGTGCCCCAAGTACGACGTCAAGATCATTCTTGATGAGGGAGGAGGGCATCTTTGGTTCGATAGTCGGAGGACACAGCCTGCACGACAGCACTTTTGGTAAGGACCTATGCTGATTGACTTTGCAGCGGGGCCTGACATCATCATAGCCAGCACTCGAATCCCACACCTCAACATACACAAAGGGACCTGGCGGTCTCCTGATCAAAGAACCGTCAACCATGTTGTAATAGACGCCAGACATGCTTCCAGTATCCTGGATGGCCGAACGTTCCGAGCGGCCAACATTGACTCGGACCATTCTTGGTTGTAGCTCCAATACGTATGCGGATATCTATGGCGCCACAACGCCGAGCGGATGCTGTGGAAAAATTTGATGTTGAGAAGTTAAAATCACAAGAGATCGCCAGGACCTTTGCTGACCAAGTCTCTCTTAACCTTTCAGCAACTCCGCCACTAGCACCAACTGCAGAGGATCAGTGGAAACACTGCCAAAAAACCATCAGAAGTGCCCCCACTGATGTGCTGGGTTTCACTAGGCGACCACAATGAAACCCCTGGTTCAATGAAGAATGCTGATTGTCGCATGCAGGCAAGAACGAGGCCTATCAATCAATGCTGAAAACTAGAACCAGAGCTGCTGAGAGAACAGCCCCGTAGCTCTACGGGCCAAAAACGAAAGGAGGAGCACCGACTGCTCAGGAGGAAAAAGAGAAAGCATTCGAAGCGGGCGTTCGAGTCTATTGAGGACTGCAGCCGTAAGGGGGATGTTCGAAAGTTCAACCGAAAGGGCTACAAGGCCAGACCGGAAGCCTGCCGAGACGAGAGTGGGAATATAGTAGTAGACACAAAGTCAGTGCTGAAGATCTGGAAATAACACTTTTCTCGACTGCTAAACAGCGAAGATGGCCAAAGTTCCGTTGTTAAACAGAACGATCCATTCAACCTGGAAGATGATGGTCAAAATTTCCATCCACCAACCCTTAAGCTTAAAGCGTACAAGGCTGCTGGTGCAGATGGCCTTCCAGCCTAGCTATTCAAAGCAGGGGGAGATGACTTGGAAGGGAGTATACACCAACCTATCTTCAAAATTTGGTCGGATGAAAATATGCCCGATAAATGGAACCTCGGTATAGTGTGCCCCATCGACAAGAAAGGAGATGCCCTGACTTGTGCCAGCTACAAAGGTATATGTCTCCTCTCCAAATCCTGTCATTTGTACTGTGTGATCGCTGAAAACCGTATGTAAACGATCTGATCGGCTATCAGTGTGATCTTAGGCCCGACAAATCAACCGTCGACCAAATGTTCACACTCTGACAGATTCTGGAAAAATCCCAGGAGTTTCAAATCGATACACACCATCTCCGTACCGATTTCAAAGTCTCGTGTGATAGCGTAGACAGAGACGAGCTATACAGAGCCATGTCACATCTCGGCATCCCTGCCAGAATCGGAAGCGGTGAAAATGGGTTTCGCTGTTAATATCATACATCGTCGACTCGGGTAAAACGTTGCGATGGATAGGTACAACTTTGAAGTCGTCAAGGACAAGCACTTTGTCTACCTGGGCTCCACTATTACATCGTAAAATGACATCAGTGCAGAAATCAAACTAAGAATTACTCGTACCAACCGCTGTTTCTTCGGGCTAAGAAGGCATTTGAGTATTAATGTCTTCTCTCAATGAACCAAGGAGTCCTTATATAAGACCCTCATGATCCCAGTCCTGCTATATGGGGCAGAAGCATGGACCCTGTCAAAAACGGATGAGAATCTGCTTCGGGTGACATCTATGTAGCCGTTCGGATTCGGTTAAAAATTTTAGGTCACTTCACAAACTCGCACACAGGATTGGTTTGAGAGTTTTAAGTCACTGATAGTTCTCCACGAACTATTGTGCCGCCAAATTGTTGTTTGAATGTCCTTAAAATTCATAAAATCTGTTAAAAGCTTTTCAATGGTTTTTGTTTTCCAAAAATTTGTAAGCGAGAACTTTTATTATTTTGAAAAGAACAACAAAACCAACGTTCACACCAAAACTCAGTCCTTCCCTTAATAATATTTCTGCTGCTCTATTATTGAACAATTTTGCCCTCATTTTACTTTGTTTAACTCAATTTAGCAAAACAAAAGATTGTTTTCAAATAAAGATAACAAAGCTGGTATCAGTTTACTATCAACTTCAATATTATCCATTTCCATTCAAAAACTCCTTATGCAAGCAGTGTTCATTTGATTGAGTGTTTAACGTTTACCAAACACAAACATATCAATCTGTCAACATTGAGAGCTTATTTCATGATACTTCGATAACGACTTGCTTTTAAGAAGGAGAGTACACATAAATCCTTGTGCAAAATATAATTGGAGACATCTTAACTCGCCTATATGTATCGGTTTCCTTTAAAACATATAATTGCCATTGTGTGTTGATTGAATTTGCATTAACAATCAATGCCAAAACCATTAACACTGACACTATAGCTACTCTGTGTGTTATTATAGTTGGATTTTGAATGCCTTACATGTCTCAAAATCATCACAATAATATGGCCCTTTGTTGCGCTCTATGTATGTACGTTAAGGCCAAAACGTACACATATCATTTTGAAATTAGCTTTACACACAAGTGACATATTGGCCACAATTCACCAGATGCCATTCATGTGAACGCATTAGTAACTGATGCAAATAATTGCATAAATTTATAAACATACACCTCCCCGACTCCTGCGTACAATCCACCATCATATTGGCAGTGTTATATCCCTCGATTATAATGGGCTAATTCATTCGATTATTATTAGTACTTTGCCTGTAAGCCCAATTTAAGGCAATTTTCTGTCGTTCAGGGGGTAAGGTACAGAGGACGACAACGGCGACAATGGCAACGGCTTTAAGCAACACCCACATTTTACCTTTTGGGGCAACCGCATATACATGCCTACAGTGCTTAACAATGCAAATACATTTTATGCCGGCCATTGTTCGGGTGGACAGCCTTAAGGTGTTAACGGCATTTTGGTAGCTAACTCCATTAATCTCCCATTACAGATGTATTCCCATATATTATGGCGGCACTCACCATTAAGCCGTCTTCCTGGGGTAAACCCCAAAGACATACCACAATGTAGAAATATGTAGGTTCGAGCTTAGAGGTAAGGAAATACATAATGTTTCGCCAAATTAGTCATTGATTACTATAGATTTGTCGAAAATTAATGACCTACAAAAATCAGGGCTTTTGAAATTTGTTTTTTTTCCTTCACTTTAAACAGTTTTTGGCTGAAAAAATCATAGCTATGTAGTTTCAAACATCATACCGTTGAATTGGTTAAATGTTGTTTCTGCATCGGGTACGAATGCGGCCGATGGAACACTGAAAATACATAACGTTGGTTGGTGAAACCTAGGTTAGGTTAGGTAGAAGGGCTGACAGTTGATCTCGTTACCGTCACACTTAGATCTATGTAGATCCGTTGTGATACCCTAGGAAATTGTATTCCACTTTATGTAAAGACCTATGTGTTCTGTTAGCAGTCAAGCCATTTAGAGGCGTTGATGAAATTCAGAAGGCTAATAGCCGAAGTTCCAGAAAGTTCCTCTAGGTCGTCATAGAAATGATTTCCTAGGTGTTTCTTTCTTAAATGACAGAGTGTTGGGCAGTGGCAAAGGAAGTGTAAGGTATCCTCATGTGCTTCTTTCGTCACTGCATCCTCTGCAAAGGTCATCAGTACTGAGCCTCATTTTCTTTTTATGGTATCTCAGTAGGTTGTGTCCGGTGATTATGCTGACAAGGGAACGGAGATGTTTCTTGTCCATTTGCATAATTTTGTCTGTTCTCTGCTTATTGAAATTTGGCCATAACTTTCTAGTTGTGGCGCATGTTTCAAGCAGATTCCATCTTTCATTGGTTTTTTCTAATATTTTGTTACCAATTTCCTGTTTGATGCTACAGGTTGGTACTTTAATATTTTGTTCGGCTTGACTTGAATCAAGCGACGAACCCGTTCTCGCCAGCTCATCAGCTCTCTCGTTTCCCTGTACATCATTGTGACCGGGAACCCAGCAGAGTCTAATGTTATGCTGCATGCCAAGAACCCTAAGCTCTTCGCGACAGCAAGTCACAAGCTTCGAATGTATCTCGGTGGCAGAAATTGCTTTTATTGCTGCTTGGCTATCAATAAAGAGGGTGATATCAGCTCGTGGTATCGACATCATTGATATTTGCGTAGCTGCTTTAGTCACTGCTAAGACCTCGGCTTGGAAGACACTGCAAAAGTCCGGAAGTCTGAAGGAGCTAGCTAGTCCCAGAGTTTCCGAGAAAATTCCTGCACCAACTCCAGTGTCCATCTTCGAACCATCAGTGAAGACAGTTATCGTAGATGCATTACTGAAAGGTTGGTTGTTTTCCCACTCCTCTCTATTAGGAAAAGAGGTAGTGAAGGGTCTGTTGAAGTTTAAATGGGGTGTTGTGTAGTCTGTGCAAACATTATTTCCCACATATCTCTGCAGAATCTGAGTATGGCCTGATGTGCTTTGCTTCCAGCATTTAGTCTGGCTTAGGCGCAGGGCACTGTATGCTGCAGATTCTTGCACGAAAAGGTCTAGGGGTCTCAAGTTGAGTATAGCTTCCAGTCCCGCTGTGGGAGTGGTTTTCAACGCCCCCGTAATACCTACGCATGCTAATCTTTGAACTTTTGTCAAGGTTTTCAGGTTTGTTGCTTTCTCAGTCGCGTTCCACCAAACTAAATTACCATAGGTAAGTATCGGTCTAACTATTGCCGTGTACATCCACCTGATAATTTTTGGATTGGGTCCCCAGGATTTACCAAAGATCCTGTTGCAGGAATAGAACGCAACCATAGCTTTCTTTGCTCTCTCTTTAGTGTTGAGACTCCAGTTCAGTTTCTTATCAAGGATCACACCCAAGTATTTGGCCTGATCGGAGATTTTGAGTGGAGTCCCTGCAATTGATGGTAATCTAAACATTGGTATTTTTCTTCTGTTAGTGAAGAGAACCAATTCAGTTTTCAATGGATTGACCATTAGACCACAATTCTTTGCCCATGTGTTGACCTTTGACAGGGCATATTCTATTTGTTCACTAATAGTGGATGGGAATTTACCTGTCGCAAGTAGTACTAGGTCATCTGCATAAGCTACTACTTTGACTCCACTATATTTTAATTTTACAAGAATTTCGTTCATGACTAGTATCCAAAGAAGCGGAGAAAGCACCCCTCCCTGGGGTGTTCCTCTGGATGTGGATACTATTAAACGTGATTCTCCAAGTTCTGTATTAATATGCCTGTTTTTTAACATGCACATAGTCCAATTTATAATTGACTTTTCTATATTCAGCCCTACAAGGGCTCTCTTAACTGCATCATTTTCCACATTATTGAATGCTCCTTCAATATCTAGGAATGCAGCAAGAGTGTATTCCTTGTCTTTGAGAGTTTTTTCAATTGTATTAACAACACAGTGAAGTGCAGTTTCTCGCTTTTGCCTTTCGTATAGGCATGCTGCATTGGAGAAATCACCTCCGGGTTCAGTGAGCTGCGAATATAGATGTCCAACAGTCTCTCGAAAGTTTTAAGAGTAAACGACGTGAGACTGATTGGTCTACAGTCTTTAGCTTCCGTATGGCTGGGTTTACCAGCCTTCGGGATAAATACAACCTTGACTTCACGCCATGCTTGAGGTACATATCCCCATCTGAGGCTACTTGAGAATATGTTTTTCAGGTGTGAAGTAATCAGGTTTTCACTTTTTTGTAACATCATTGGAAAGATGCCATCTAGTCCCGGGGATTTGTAAGGGGAGAAAGAGTTTATTGCCCATTTAATCTTGTCTTCCGTTACAATGTCCGACGGTGTTCTGTGCTCTGTATATATCTCAGTTCCCTGGTTATAGCTTGGGTTAGAGCTACACCCGGGAAAGTGAGCATTAACTAAGAGTTTTAGAGTTTCACTGCATGATTCAGTCCAGCGTCCACTTGGTTCTTTTAAGGAACCTAAGGTAGATGGCTCTTTGGATAGAATTTTCCTTAGTCTAGCTGATTCATTGGTGCCTTCTATTTCATCGCAGAAGGTTCTCCACGAGCTGCGTTTCGCTCGCTGTGTTTCAGCTTTGAATTTTCTTTGACTGGATTTGTAGATCTCCCAGTCGGTGTCTGATCTGGTGCGCTTGGCGACATTGAAAAGTCGCCTCGTTTCTTTCCTAATGTTGCCCAGTTCTATTGTCCACCAAGGTGGTTTTTTGTTGCCTTTTTTACCTGGTTTTAATGGACATCCTTCGACAAAAGCATTGCTGAGTATTTCTGTGAATTTCTCGGCAGCTTTGTCTAAGTTCTCAGGATTATCAATTGCATTGGTACTAAGCAATTTGATTTCATTCTCTACTTCCCCATTAAAAATATCCCAGTTAGTTTTCCTGAAGTTTCTAAAAGGTTTTCGAGAGTTTGTTGTACTAAGTATAAAGAATTCAATTAACCTGTGATCGGAAAAAGATTCTTCCTTAAGTACATTCCATTGTTCTATTGAGACAGTATTCGAGCTGCTCACAAGGGTGATATCGAGTACTTCCTCGCGGTTCTTAGTGACAAATGTTGATTCATTACCTCTATTCGCTACTAGTATGTTATTTTCTATGATAAATTCAAAAAGAGACTCACCCCGATCATTGATATCAGTGCTGCCCCATGGTGAAACCTAAGCCCTCATCAACAATGAAAGATGATATCGTTTCCGATAACGACATCGATTACTACATATTTTTTTACAGCATAAAATATTATATCGTTTTAACGATATCGACTTGACGCTTTGGTTTTTACTTTTCTTAAATAAATAAGTAGGTAAGAAGCTCTCATTTACTATCGTCTTGTGGATAACGACTGAACGATAACCATTAAGCTATCGTCCTTATTGTGTTTTGTAAGTTTTTAGTGTCTACAACAATAAATGTCTGAAAAAGTATTTCGCACGGAAAACATATAATTTGGCACAACTTATTAACAACAAATTAGCCATAAAATTTGAGACTTGGAAGTTTTTACCGCTTTTCGAAAAACATAGAAAACATAGAACGAACAAAATTGAATTTATCACAACTTATTAACGACACATTAACCAACAAATTTGAGATTTAGAAGTTAATACTGCTTTTCGAAAAAACATAGAAAACATAGAACGAAAAAAATTGAATTTATTTATAACAACAAATTGTTACCGCTTTTCAAAACATAGACAACAAAGAACGAAAATTCTCAATTTTCACAACTAGTAAGCGAACAATTATCCACCTTATTTTCTTACTCAAGGTGGCGCTACAGTCTGGGTTGGACCAGGGCCTCAACCAACAAGCTTCTTCCAGGTGGCTCGGTTTCTAGCTAGCTGTCTCCAGTTTCGCACGCCAAGTTGGTTGAGGTCCTCTTCAACATTTGAGCGCCACCTTTTACGGTGTCCACCTCTACTGCGCTGTCCCACGGGGCTGGATTCAAAGACCTTCCGGACCAGGGGATTGATGTCCATTCGCTATAGTTTACCCAGCCATCTCAGTCGTTGGCTTTGCAGTTATGTGGCTAGGTCGGTGTCGTTGTACACCCTATAGTTCGTTGTTGTTTCTTCTTCTTCAATCCCCATCTATGCGGACGGTACCAAAAATCGCCTGGAGAATTTTCCTCTCGAAACAGCCTAACGCGTTCTATAATCCACCATTAACAGTGTCCATGCCTCTGAACCATACATCAGGACCGGGATGATAATCGTCTTATACAGGGACAGTTTAGTTGTTCGAGAGACAGCTTTGCTTCTCAACAGCGATTCGCAATAGTAATTCTTCGCTCGATCTCAGCACTGGTATCGTTTGCTGAGTTGTTAGCGGAGCCTAAGAAGACAAAGTCTTTGACCACCTCAAAATTACAGCTGTATATAGTGACGTTCTGTCCAAGACGTCGGTGTTGGCTTTATTTTCTTGTTGACAGCATTATTTAATCTTGCCTTCGTTCATTGTTACACCCATCTTCTTGGCTTCGATCTCAATACTCACGAAAGCATCACTGACATCACGCTTGGTTCGTCCTTTTAGCCCAATGTTATCAGCGTTAGCGAGTAATTGGACGGACTTTTGAAAGATTATGCCTCTAGTGTTGACGTAAAAGTTTTGCACTATTCGAACGATGTTGAAGAAGTTGTATGGCTGCGCGTCACTTTTTTGGTACCAAAAGTATCGTTGAGGTCTTTGATTGAGCAGCGTGCACTCTCCATCGCTATCCTGCACAAATAGACGAGCTTTGAAAAAAATAAAAAAATTGGGTTGCGCAACAGCTCATGGAGAACCAGGCCTAGTGACTTACAACTCTCAACCATTCCTGTGTGCGTGTTATTGGCAGGAATGAAGGGGACCTACAGTTTTTTGCCAAATCCGAACGGCGAAATGAGCAGCACTTATTCACGACAAGTATACTCTTGGAGGATTTGTCAGTTCCTCGCAAGAGGTAGTACCTCGGTTAAAACATTTCTGTTTTAGGTGGCACGGCTGGGAATCGAACCCACACCTTCGGCATGAGAGTCCTACGCACTAACCATCATGCCACGAGGTACTACAACGAGCTTTGAAGGGGTGCCAAAACAATGCTCTATATGTATAGCTCGTCTCTGTAGATGCTGACACACGCGTCCTTGAAATCGATGAAAAGGTGGTGGGTATCGACGTTGAACTCCTGGTTTTTTTCCAAGATCTGCCAAAGTGCGAATATCTGGTCGATAGTGGCCTAAGGCTACAGTGATATGGACCCATCAAGTTGTTGACTAATGGCGTCGCACTCGGTCGTCAGAAAAGATTTTGAATGCAATGATAAAAGGACTGATGTCTCAGTTCAGTTCAGCGGATCACCTTTCTTCAGGATCTGGAAAACAATGCTGAGGGTCCATTGATTGGGTATGCTTTCCTCCGACCATATTCAGGAGATGGGCCAGCTGCTTCAAAAAGTTCAGCCGCAAGGCCATCAGCTTACATAATTTTAGATAAAGCTATACTTTGTCGAGAGCGGGTGCACTGAATTGTTGGCCTACGTCGTCGTCCGGGTTGAATGGTTTTATCTGTATGGCAGTGGAATTAGGTTCATCATCGCCGTTATACAATTTGCAAAATTGATTTTTCAATATCCTCAGCACGGCCTGCCATTCTACCACAGTGTTCTCCTGATCATCCTTGGATGCTTCGGTTCGGGCCTTGTAACCTGGGAGGTTCTTTTTTCTTTTTGGTAAAACTTTCCTATAATTTTACGATCATGTGCTTCTTATGCTCTTTATTTTTCTTTCTGCGAAGTTGGTGTTCCTCTCTCCTCTTTTGCTCGTAGAGCTCGTGAGCAGCTCTGGTCATTGTATGCAGCGCCGGCCGCTTTGTTATTTGGCTGCATGTACCTGCTGGCATTCGTTGTTAAGCCAGGGGCTTTGCAGAAGTGCCAAGTGAGGCCCAGCATGTCAGAGGCGAGTTCTCTGATGGCATCCCGGCAATTCTTCCAGTGGTTCTCGACACTTGAAGTTGATAGCGTAGGAATTTCTTAAAGGGTGCGAGAGGCTCGATTGCAGCCGTCTGGTGCACGTTGAGCTTTCTCACACTCACGGTATTTTCCTGCTTTGGCTTTGGTCTGGATATCCGTTGCATTACTTTGGCTACAACGAGGTAGTGGTCCGAGTCAAAGTTTGCTCCTCGGAATGTTTTGACATCCTTGATGCCTTGCGTCGATGGCAATGTGGTCAATCTGTTTGGCGGTTGATTGACCAGGAATTCGCCATGTCCTCTTGCGTGTATCGAAATGTGGGAACTGAGTACTAGCTACCACAATGTTTCGCCCAGTAGCAAAGTCGATTTACCTGAGTCCGTTATCGGAGGTGGTGTCGTGCTGGCTTTATCTTCCGATGCTACCACCAAAGACGTCTTCTCTTTCTAGTTTGGCATTTAAATCGCCCAAGAAAATTTTAATGTCAGCAACGGCATTGGTCGTAGAACGTCTTCGTTGTTCTCATAGAACGTCTTCGTTGTTCTCCTCTGTGAAGAAATGCGCACATATGAGGCTAATGTTGGTGAATTTAGCCTTGATGAAAATTGTCGTGAAGCACCCATTGCCATAGTTGAAACTTGAGACTTCTTGCCTAAGTCAGCCATTAACGACAAATCCACACACAAAAAGACGGTAACAGTCGCCGTAGAAGATATGACAGTCTTTCATTTTTCTTTAGCCTTGCCCATCCCATCAAACTTTTTGGATAGCCGCGATGTGTGCTTTGTAGCAGTCTAGGGCCTCCGCATAATATTGGCCTGCACGTGGTGAGGAGGGTAGCCGGATTATCCACTTCTAATTGGCCTGAGCTCCGTATATGTCATAATAGCCCGTATAAGGTGTTCATTGAGTCGTTCAACCTAACTGGAACTGTAGACGCCCGCCATGGTAAACTCTATCTGGGGAATTCTTCCGCTGCCGCCTTGATGAAAGAAGGAGGGCCATAGTGGAAACACTCCTCCCCCCTGCCTCCCTTGCTGCGCCCAATAACAACTCTCCACAGGAAATGTCATCTTCAATTTAGGCTCTAAGCACCCGATCTTCACCACAGGGAGGTGAAAGAAGGAGTTGATAGATAGAGGTTTATTTAACAAAAGACCTGCTTGGATGCTTGTGTCCTCTTGAATGCACATGGCTACTCTTCGTCATGACGATATATATTACTGAAGTTCAAATGTGCAGTTTACTTGTTGTTGTTGGAGTTTGCATATGAAAATTTGGCTTAAATTTGAGCATTTTTTAATGTTGACATTAAGGAGCTCAACAAAACACGGCTATTATTGCGTTATTTTTTGTGGATGCAGCTGCAGAAAGAATTTTTCCACATTTTCTTGTCGACCACTGATTAAAATAACAATACTATACTTAACAGAAGATAGCCAATATCTTATAGTTCACGCAAAAGATAAAGCAAACAAAATATAAGTTACGAAAATATTTGTTAATTAAGTGAACTAACCTTGCTTTATCGTTAAGACCCACTAAAAGTTGAGTTTTGCTAAAACTCTAAAATAAGAGTCACCGCACTATACACCGAACCGCTTTAAATCTTCCAATTTCGTGAATGTCATTTTTTTTGTTTGGAAATACCTGTATTTGAATTTCAACCGAAACTTTCTCACTTTTGTTTTCCTCTTCTCTTGTGCTTTTGAATAGGAAAAGTTTCCAATTAATCTTTTTAATAGATTTACCCGTTCATCCTGGTCCATTCCTTGCTGAAGCACACGAAGGATACTGATGAAATCTTTTTGTGTATTAACATTGTCCAGGTCCAGGAGGGTTTTGAAGTTTGTCCCGTTTTTTTTTTTTTAATTTTTAGGACTAAAAACAAAAACTTCCTTACTTTTGCAATTTTACGCAGTTTATTGCGTCAAGATAAAACGGAATGACTTTCTCAATCTTCCTGGATTTTACTAAAGAACTTGTTTTTGTCTTTATTTTACTGAGAGAATTTTCCTCGAATGTTTTAACAATGGCTGTTGAATAACTCGTAAGGAAAAAACAACCTTTTCTCTTTGCCATCAAATTAAATAATTTAAGAAGGAAGCGAGGCAGCGGACAGAAAGTCCATTTAAGTGATAAATACAAAAAAAAAAAGTCGTAATTGTTACAAGTGGACGACAGAAAATGAACATGCCCTTAAGTTGTATCTCGAAAATTGTGTTTGTTATTCTTCTATACAAAACAAAAAAAGCAGTATGAGAGGGAAGGAGAGACAAAGAATGGAAAGAAAGAATAGGAAATAGGTACTGGATGCCTTTGTTTTCATTGGGAGCGAGGTGACTACTCTGCCGTCTGCTTATCTACGAGATCTAGATTTCCAGAAAATGACAGACGTTAATCCACTTGCCTTAAGATTTTCTCCGAATCCAAGAGAGGAATGTTGTTGTTTAAATTTTATAATTGTTATAATTTGATTTTGAGATTTGAAAAGGAAAAGACTATTTGACTGCGACTGATGTCAGATAGTTTTGAGAGATTTTGCTGAAAGCTTAAAATAATAACTTTTGAGTTTTGTGTTTATTGTGGGTTGTATCTACGACTTCATCAAATTGAAGTGATGGCTGAACTTTTTTGTACATAAGAAATTAAGCAATTTCAGTTTAATGGAAAAATTAATCCTTTGGAATTTTGAAATTATTAATTTATTTGACTTAGCTAATTAGGGAAACAAAAACAAAAATATGTTCGTCTGGGGCAATAAGCTTGCTTCATACCGAAACTACCATTGCGTTTCTGAGAGAATGGCTATACTGCCGACATTCCAATATTATGTTTAGTATAACTCGAAAACAATAAGCTAAATTTGACAATTTTACACGAAAAACTTTTTGTTCAAAATTAAATTTTCTTTCGAAATGGATAATTTAAATATTTTATAAAAAATGTTTGCATGAAAAGTTAACAAAAACCAACCAAAAAAAAAAAAACCGAAAATCAAAGATTTCTCAACTTTTTTTTAAATTGAAGGTACACTTTTTTGAAGGAAAAATATGTACGTTCAAGACATTCCAGAACAAAATTAAGTAGAGGATCAAGTCTTTAATATGCAATGCTCAAAAAGCTATTTAAATTTAAAACTGTTAAAAATATAGCCATTCAAACTTTACCATATTTTATCGTTTTTCGTAATTTTTACCCAAAAGCCTATTTTTTTCTTCTTCCAAGTGATGGCGAGGATTAACTACAAAAATTATAAATTCAGCCACTGCCACCTAAAAACAAATATTTTTTCCGAGGAACTGACAAATCCTCCAAGAGTATACTTGGCATGAATAAGTGCTTCTCATCTGGCCATTTGGATTCTGAAAAAAATTGTAGATGCCCCCCATTCCTGCCAACTACATGAACACAAGAATAGTTGAGAGTTTTTAGTCAATAGGCCTTGGTTTTCGACGAGCTGTTGCGCAACCAAATTTGTTTTTAAATGTTGGTTATAAATTTATTGTGTTGAACTGAACAACTTAGTCTTAATCACCATCCTTTTTTACAATAAAAAGTCTATTCAGCTTTTATTGAAATGGTACACCGTGGCGTATGAGCACTATTACTCATAATTACAAAAAGGGTAAATCGCTGCAAAGTACAAGAGAAATATAGAACAATTTTCACTCCAAAAAAAGTCTATATAAAAACGGCAATGTCTGAAATATTTCTGCTCTCCTCAAAATCAAAACACAGAAGACTCAATAGTCAAAGAGAAATACGATCCTCGTTATGAACACATAAGAACTGACGAAACTGAAACGTGGTTTTCAGTATCTTGGTCATTAGGTTCATTTCGCTGTGGTGTTGCCATGCTCATTTACACTGGAATCTGTATCGTGGTTTTCTCGCTATGGCCTCGCTTTGGTCCTGCATGACATTTACATGTTGTTTTTGGCGTTGAGCATGCGATGCCATCATCTCGCTTTGGTCTCGCTATTTCATTTACACGACTATCTGTGTCTTGGTCTCTAGCTTTGGTCTTACCATGAAATCTACACTTTTTTATAATAATTTCAACTATAATAATTTAAACTATATGTAAGACCATAGTTTTTCTAAATGCAACCTGAATTGCACGGTACTAGTAAGAAGGAATAGATGGATAGGAAAGAATTTTTGTTGGCACAATGGATTAAGAATAAGGTGTTAAGGTGTTAATCCCTTGGTTTTTATCATTGTACACTTTTTATCACTTTCTAGCTTTGGTCTCCATTTAGTATCGCTATAGTATCGCCAAGGTTGGAATATTATAGTAAATAAAGTTTCATTTTAGATTAGACTTCAAGACTGTGGACATTAGGCGTGTTTTATTGGGAAAGCTATCCGCAGCGTAGTGAAATTTAATATGAATTACAAAGACAACATTTTGCTGCCGATAAAAGTTAAAGTAAAATCCTGCTCCAGATAAACTTTTGACGTTTGTTCGAGTATCGAACTAGATTGAATAGGATTTTAGGGTGTCGTCATTGGTAAGACTGGTACTTTGATGTGTCTCGACTTCTCGATGGCTATGTTCGTAGAGTAGAGTTATTTTGAATGAATGGCCCTGTTTACACTGTAACTTTTCACTTCTTCATGACCATGTTTTGTAGAAGAAATCAGTGAGGAGCACACATAAATTAATCTTCATGGCGTAGTTAGCAATTACAGTCTAAACAGGGTCGTTCGTAAGCGCATGATTGTTTTGTTTTAACTTTTCGACAAAAAGAAAAAATGATCCTATCCTATGCTATGCTAAAAAAAAACAAGACCTTAAATTAGTTTAAAGTGTAAAATTTTGCATTTTTTATATCTTCTACAATCAAGATATCTTATTCGGTCTGTCAAACGATAATTCTCAAACCACAACATCAAGACGCATTCCACAAGAGATTTATCTTCACATTTTGTTAGCACACATTTTACTGGGTTTATATTTTATGGCTATTGGCATCTATAGGCAACCAACTAAATTACTCAAGTGAATGTAAGATCAAAATTCATGATCATTCCCATTTCACAATTCACTATTCGCAATTCGCAGCTCATATGAAAAGCTCTTTCCGTAAACCTTTGGTCTAGTTAGTTAGTTAGTTAGTTAGTTGATTATTAAACATTCCTTCAAGATATAACATTTTCTTAAATCAAATTAAGCATGGCATTGCCGTCTAAACCTTGGTCTATAAGGACCAGTTTGTACAAACATGTTTCAAATTCTAATCCGATGCCCAGCAATTTTAAGTCACTGTTTTGGTGGATTAAAGGCTATTTGTTCAAACGTGGTTCAAGTTTTGATGCGTGCTTCAATTATTTTAGCTCACTGATTTTGGCAGTTTAACCAAAGATAATATAACATATTATCTTTGGTTAAAGGCAAAACAAGTTTCAAGACTAAGATTTATATGCTTAGGATGAAATGGGGTAAACACATAAAAGTATCTGATTTAATTTTTTTTTTTGTCGGATAGGCTTACTGCTGAATATTTGTCCATTCTTAGAGTGAAATCGGGTAAAAACAAAAAAAAAGATAATCCGATTTTAAACGTTCTTTTTGTGTTTGAAAAGTTATTTTTAGAGCTTTGCTTGAAGGCTATGTTTTTTCATTATTGAATGTTATATCTTTAGGGTAAAATAGGTAAAAAAAAGTATCCGTTCATAGAAATTCTATTTGTTCTAAGGATTACCCTGACTTAAGGGTTGGCTTTAATACTAGATATGGGGTAGTGAAAAAAGGTGACTATGATTTTAAATACTTTTTATGTTGGACCGGCCATTTTTAAATACTTGTTTAAGCTTTAAGGGCTCAATACTTTTCAACTTTTCAATATTTTGCTATTTATAGGGTGAAATGAGATTAATTAAATATGGAATTCAGTTTTGAACCGTTTTTTTGTTTTATATTTTTGTATTTTATTTTTATTTTTTAAGGGTATAACTAGAGGATATTCTTCCATCAGGATCATCGGGCCCTCAAGTGCCCTGATGATGTCCCAAATAAGACAAAACACGTTGCCAAAACTTATTAAAAAAATTATTAAAATTGTGGAAAAGAAAACAAATGTTTTTTAATAATATCTAAGATTAATTTCCACCAAGTGATTAACCCTTAATCTATTGATTATATTAAAACATTTACTGTATTTTAAATGCACATACGAGCAAGGGCGTACGCAGGTTTTCGATCAAGGTGGACAAAATCATAAAAAAAAATTGGACAGAAATCTTGCTTTAAAATGATTTCAAAAGGAGACAAATTCCCTAATGTATGACAAATATTCTGATTAAGGAGGGGCAAGTGCCCCTAGCTGCCCCTCCTTGTGGATACCTTTGCATGCGAGTATATCCGCTCAAACAAATTTTCACATATAAATAAACAAATAATTCCATTTGAAGCGCTTAGAAGATGAAGGTGCTAAGTGACATTTTTTGAAAAAATCGTTTTTTCGTACAGATGAAGGTCCTATACTCAAACTTAAATTTCTATCTCATCGGCACTTCTCTATCTCCTCTCGATTCAAATTTAGGCAAGGATGAAGGTGTTATATGCCATGGCTTTCTCAAAAAACTTAGTGGAAGAATGTGTTAAACGCGCTTAAAACCTTCATTTATATGCAAAAAGAATTTTACCTCAACGTTTTATTTTACTTTATTTTGTGGATGAATGTGCTATGTGAGCAATGGATCACAAACAAATTTGTGGAAAAAGGTATTAAGTACACAAAACTGTAAACATCTCGCAAGTCCTTTGTTTTAAACAAAGAAGAATATAACTATAACAGACACTTGAGTTATGTTACTTTAAAGTTTGCCGTATATAATTTTTAAGGTTCTTACCAAAAAAGTTATAGATCAAAAACTTTAAATGCTGATTACTCAAAACTTTGAAAATGTCACTTAGAACCTTCATCTTCTAAACGCTTCATTTATTAAACGGTGCACGGTGTTAACTTGGGCCTTGTTAAATTCACGAGGTGCACAATCCTATATAAAGTTAATAATATTTCAGAAATTTATCTGATTCTAGTAACCTTATATTCAGGGTAAAATCAACCTGGTGGACCTTCTTACCATATTCAGGTTGATTTAAGAAGATGACTTGTTATTTTAACACTAAATTCTTGTAAATAAGAAATTTTAACAAGTGTATAGAGTTAATTTTAACCGAGGTCGTGTTTATAAACACTGTATGTTATGAATTTCTGTTTTACCACAAGCCAGGTTGAATTAATGTTTAATGTGGCTATTTTTTTACGATTGTTACCTGTTGTATTTAAGCTGGACTCATGTTAAAAAAGCACTCTGCTAGTTCATTTTATCGTGACATTGGTGTTGAAACGTACACACACAGGCCATTCAAATAAAATTATTTAAGTTTAACCTGGCCTCCTACTAAAGTAGCAGTGTTAAAACACACACACAAACCATCCAATGAGTTTAAACTTAGGTATTGATATTTGGCACCAGTTTGTTGTGTAGTGAATTGGCCCAGGGGATGAGTGCTATCTCCGTGTGCGAAAGGTTCTCAGTTCAAAACTGAAGTAAGTATCACAAATAATTTTTGAATTAAAATAAATAGGTAATACATTTCTATATGTACTTTCATAATCATCCTAGCGAGTTGAGCGATGGGTAGTGTAAGAGACGGCTCTTAGACTTAAAGATTCATGACCTAGATGCAGAGTTGATTCAACATTGAAACCTGTTAAATTAACTATAGATTTTAATGTTAAAGGAGAATGGGCAAATTTGTATGAAACATGGGCGTGAGCGGCCAAGAATAATTTTGTTATTTTTGGATGTGTTTTAGTCCTACTATCACCGTGCAGAAATTTTTTCATTGTAGTGTACTTCAAAACCGAAAAAATGCATTTTTGTTCTTTGACTTTAATAAAGTTTTACTAAGTTTCTGGCTTCTGACCAATTCAAAACTAGAAAAAGAAAGTAGAACAAGAAATCTAGACAGTCTCAAGAATATTTTGTATATAAAAATGGCCATATACCATCATTATTAAGAAGATTTACTATAAAACTATAATATTACAATCCTCACAATATTAAAAAATCCTGAGTAAGATAATATGTTTTAAAAATTAAAAAGTTGTTGAAATACGTAGGTACTGGGTCTGTTTAAACTCGTAATGCGTCCTTGGGATATTATGTTACCCCGTTAAACACACTTATACAGTGTCAGTAGACGTTATGAAATTAGAATAAAGCATTACACCCACTAATAATATAATCACTATGCAATATTGCTCAATGCAATTGCATTATATAAACATTGAAGTATCTTCTTTTCTAAATGAAATGCAATGTAACGTCCATAGTGAAAGTTGTTCCTGAGTAGCGTACCTTTCATTTGACACTAATTTAATTAATGGCCGCTAACGCCCAAAAATGCCCATTCTCCTTTAAAAGACATTGAATGTTGAGTCATGTTAAATTAATTTTATTTGCTAAAATTATTTGGTAAAATTTTCAGGATTTCTATTTTGTGGCAATGTTAATTAACAAGGTGTCGAGTAGATTTGACCTGCAACCATTGTTGATTTAACACGACATTAAAATTGTTGAAAAATAACAACCTGAAAATTTGGTATAATTTACCAAAAATTGGTTAATTATACCGGCATTTTTATCAGAGTGTGGTAAACATGAACACGCATGAACTTAGTGGATATAAGAGCAGAATTCGAACTATTAGTCATAAGAAGAAGCTGGTAATGGAGTTTATTTGGTTCATCGGCTGGATCGATTTTCCTCAAACTTGGTGCATAGTATGGTCATTCCCAACTAACAATTTAACTTGTATAAGGTTCAATTTTTCGAATTTGGTAAACTATAGCTCGCATAGAACTAACATAAGGCTTTATTATGCAAGCCAACCGTTTTCCAATTTAATTTTTGATAATAGCCTGTTTAATGACTTTTAAATTGAGATTGGCAAGTTGTATACAAGACTTGTATGCTTTAGTATAAAAAGGCCTGTTTAAGGCCTGTTCAAGTTGTTTTACTGAAAGTAAACAAAACATTTTGTACACGGCTTGCTTAAGTTAGCTTCTTGTTGTTACACACAGCAGCAATATTTGACATTTCTCTGTAGTTGAAAGTATTCTGCAGCGGGCTAAACAAATATTCGAAAGTGTTCGTGATTCATATCAACAGATTAAAAACAAATTTATTACTAAAAAACGTATTTATCAAAAACTAGTGAATAATTAATAAGAAGTTATCAAAATATTAAATGAAATTCGTTTTCAAGTGCCGAAAGTCGATTAACGATATGAAGCGCGCGGTCGCCGAAGTGTTCCCCGAATGATGTGTTTCTTGATTGAGTTTGTGTTGTCTTTTTTTTTTAACTTAAATAAATGTTTATTTTTGAAAACTTTTCTCGTAAATGTATTTGTTTTTAATCTAACAGAACTACGCGAAAAAAATGAATGCACTTCCGAATATTTTTTATGAGTTAATTTTTTTTCTACTTTCAAATGGCACACACACAATTCCAAAAAAAAAAAATTGATTTTCTACATCAATTGATTTGATTACATCCAAAAAATTGTTCAGATATCGTTGTAAGGAATTCGGCATTAACTCATCTATAACTAGTGTGTTTTATTCGGTTTTTTTTGTTATTATTTTTGAAATATGAAATAAAATGTTAAAAGAAAACCTATTAAAATTTGTCTTTTTTCTTGAACTATTTTGTTTGGCTTGTGACAGATGTTGCCCTCTGTAAGGAAATATATAGTTTTTATAAAATGTTGGTAGGTAACAAACTTTTAGAAATGATTGCCTTCTTTCGTGAGCTATTTGATTTGCTTCTGACAGATGCCCAAATGTTGGCATCTGTAAAAAATATATAGTTTTTATAAAATGGTAGTAACAAACTTTTATAAATGATTGCCTTCTTTCATGAGCTATTTCGTTTTGCTTTTGACAGATGCATAGATGTTGTCCTCTGTGTAAGGAAATATATAGTTTTTATAAAATGTGAGTAGCAAATGTATTCAAATAATTGCTTTCTTTAATTTTCTGGTGACAGATGTTAAATGTTAAACACATATGAATCGCACGTACTTGCTGTTTAATTCAAGTTGTTTTTAAACCTAACTTTATATTTATAAATAAATATTTACCCAAAACTTAATAACGAGAGGTAAGATTAAAAGGATTTAAGTTTTGTCTTTCTAATGACCAGAAAATTTAATATCAAAATTTTGGTTCAATAGAAATCGAAGTAGGTATAGGTAACGTGTGATCTCTTAAATCATTCATTCATTTGAAAATATCAAAGTTTTTGTCATTGAATGTATGGAAAAAAATGTTAAAGATTTAAACATATAACCGCGTATGTTCTTGTATACTCAAACTTCAAACTAAAAAAATAGTAGGTACCTACTGAGATTCAGAGATTCAAGAAAATCGCCCCAGTACCTACGGTATAGGCCAGTTCGAGGTACAGACAATAAAGAAGTTAACTTATCTTTAAACGTATAGTGTGTTTAAGTGTTCTCTAATAGGTATATCGTAATATAAGAATTGATTAAAATTTCGTGTCAAATTTTTTTATAAATCCAAACATGGCCTTTACTACTCATATATTGCTGGAAAATTGTTCAGGGTGTGAACTAAGCGTGAAGTGTATCAACTCATTAAAATTTGTACATGACTTTTCTGAATTGGAGATGGCCTAGTGGGTAGCGCGTTGGATCAATGGAACAAATCAAAAAAGCAGTGTACGGGTGCCTGTCTGGTTGATTTGGAGAAGGCCTTCGACACCGTATGGCTAGAGGGTCTTTATCTAAAGCTGACCAGACTTGGCATTAGTAAACCACTATTATATATGCTTTATGATATGCTCAATGGTAGAAAGTTTGTTGTCAAGAGTGGCAATGTGACTTCTGCCACAACCTTTAATATTAAAAATGGTCTTCAGCAGGGAGCGGTCAACTCGCCGATTCTATTCAGCATTTACACCAGCGATCTGATAAGTAGTCTAACTCAGGCAATTGCGTATGCCGACGATCTAATTGCGTACAGAACAGCTCCAAAAGTCGAGGTCATCAGAATTCTTTTGCAGCGTGACTTCGAGAAGATTCAGCGATATTGCGATGACTGGAAGTTGAAAATCAACTTCCAGAAATCAGAAACTATCTTGTTTAGGACTCCGTTGCATGGAGCCACAAGGGATACGAGAAAGAACTGGCGTAAGCTGGTGATCGTAGGGCCAAATGGACAGCCACTGGCGAGTAAAAGTGTAGTAAAGTACCTTGGCATCTGGATGGATCAGTATTTGTATTTCGACAGACATATAAATGCTGCTCTGTCCAGGGCTAGGGGAGCTTTTGCCCTGACGAAACGGTTGTTTTATAGCAGCCGGCTTGACAGCAGGGTGAAGGTGATTTGCTACATGGCCCTCATACGGCCGATGATTGCCTATGGGTGCCCGGTTTGGTTCAACGTTGGCCCATCTCAAATGGAAAAGATTCGGGTGTTTGAGAGGCAGTGTCTTAGACGCTGCCTTGGATTACACAGAACACCAGAGTCGGAGTACAAACATTATTATTCCAACCTGGTTCTATACAACGGGGCCAACATAAACAGGATAGATAATTTCTTGCTGAAGCTTATTCGAGGTCACATTGCAAGAGCAATGTCCTCGACCAACAGCTTAATTTTTGGGGCTTATTACCCTAAAAACGATTACTACGAGAGTGTGCGTCTAAGCGGCTTTATTCCGCCCGATGCATTCCTCTATTTAGACAGTCGAGGGCTGATCCAGGATAGAGCGGCGGTTCCGCTAATCTACCACGTCGGCCGTAGAACTGTAGATCGGCGGCTCCTTTATGACCGAGACGTCCTCGCACAACACGGAGCGGAGCACCTTCGGTTCAGTAGGACTGTGTCCGATCGGGACCGAAGAGATAGGGTAAAGCAGGAGAACCAGTTCTGGTGGTTGAAACCTGAACAAGAAGATTCTTCGGATATTTAAAAGTTGACTGCATTTTTCTATGCCATGGCTGGCTTACATAGGTTTAGGTAGTTAGTTTTAAGCAGGGACAGTCAGGGTGGCACCAAAAAAAAAAAAAAAAAAAAAAAAAAAAAAAAAAATATAAAACCAATAAAAACACAAAAAAAATTATAAAACCAATAAAAACACAAAAAAAAAAAAAAAAAAAATAAAAACACAAAAAAATTATAAGAACCCGAAAATGCTTGCTGTGGCTGTTCTAGTTTGTAAGTAGTCTGTAAGTAGTTTGTAAGTAGCTTTAAGTAGTTTTATAGTAGTTTTAATTAGTTTTAATTAGTTATAATTAGTTTTAATTAGTTTTAATTTAGTTTTATTTAGTTTGTAAGTTTTATATAAAACAAAAAAATAAAGACAAAGATACCGAGTTTTTTTTTAAATTCTTCTCGGTGAAAAATAAAACCGATATGGATTCTAGTTTTAAGATAGTTCTTAGGCCGAAAGGCATTAGCATTAAGTTAGTAGTTTAACTTAGAGCGCCCGAATGGGGCCAGTAAGTTAGTTGTAAGATATTGATAAGTAGGCTAGTTTTTATGAATTTTTGTCTAGCTTTAAGATAGTTTTTAGATAATGGAAAAATAAAAATGAGTTTAAAAAAAAAAAATAAAAAAAAAAAAAAAAAAAAAAAAAGCGCGTTGGATCGGTAACCGGAAGGACGTGAGTTCAAACCTCGGAAAAGTCATGTAGGTAAAGTAACATTTTTTCATATAAAATAAAATTCTTCACATTTCAGATCAAAGAAAAACGCAGTTCAGCCTCCCTCATGTGGAGAAAATAAACCGAAAAAATTAATAAATATTAAATTAAATAATTGAAAGCAAACAAATTTTTTTCAATACAACTGCATTGGGGGGCTTTTATAAGGCCTTAATGCAAAGTCTATATATGGCCTTTCAAAGGTCTTATTATACAAGCCATTTGCTTTCGTATAATAACTTGTTTAGTAGAGCAATACTTTGCCTTTTTAAGGCTTTATTACACCGTTGATAGGAAGCTATTTAATTGTATAGCACTTTTGAAGACAGGTTTTAAGGGAATCAAATAGCTTGTTTAATGTCAGCCAAAATGATTTGCATAAGGTCTGTTTAAGTTACTATACAAGCCAGAAAATAGCTTGTATTAACACTTAAACAAGTTAAATTGTTAGTTGGGTTTTTCGTATACGTTTATTTATTTTTAATTTTGAAGTGGTCGGAGACTTTGTCACCTAGGATCCGCTATAAACTCATAGAACGATACAAGTGCTGAGATCAAACGAAGGATTACTCTTGCCAATCGCTGTTTCTTTGGGCTAATAAGGCAATTGAAACAAAGCCCTCTCTTGAGCAACTAAACTTTCCCCGTCTAAGACGCTTATCATCCCGGTCCTGATGTATGGTTTAGAGGCATGGAAACTGTTAACGGTGGATGAGAACGCGTTAAGCTGTTTTGAGAGGAAAATTATCCGGGTGCTTTTTCGTCCTGTCTGCATAGATAGGGAATGGAGAAGAAGATACAACAACGAACTGTACAGGATGTACAGCGACAGCGACCTAGCCACACAAATGAAAAGCCAACGATTGAGATGGCTGGGACACCAAGAGCGAAAAGACATCTCCAAGACATGCTCCATCCCGGAAAGTCTTTGAATCCCACCCCATGGGACAGCACAGTAGAAATGTACAGAGTTAAAGGTGGCGCACGAGAGTGGAAGAGGACCTCAACCAACTTGGCATGCAAAGCTGGAGATAGTTAGCTAGAAACCAAACCGGCTGAAAGAAGCTTGTTGGTTGAGGCCCGGGTCCACCCCAGACTGAAGTGCCACCTTAAGTAAGTATTCATTTTTATTTTAGAATTTTGAATTTATTAAAAAATATTTTTTGAATTTTTAAAAAATGTTTTAATATTTGTGTCCAAAAATTCGATATCTCAGAAATGGGTCAAAATTATTTTTTTGAAATTCTATTTTAATATGCATATTCAAATATATATATATATTATTCAAATATGTACATAATCCTTCTCTACTCAAAATTTCATTCCAATATGTTCAGCCATTTTCCATTGCCAGTGAATTTGATTAATTTTATTTGTCTCTTCTCTTTAAAAAAAAATGGTCAATAGTCATTCCAAAAATATCCCTCACTGGTCAAAGGTCAAATCCCACTTTAACAAAGGTAATCTTAACAAGAAGATTAAGTTGATACTTACCTATATTTTTTCTTGTCACAAGAGAATTATTACACTCCTATTAAGGACTAGAATTGAGAGCTTATTTAAATGCGGTCTCTTTAATCCCAGATAAAATTGTATCCCATTCCTCAAAATTCACAAAGTGACCACATCCATCAACACATCCTGTAATGACCTCTTCTTATCTCCTAGGGAGCTATATGATTGCCCTCAATCCCTCAATCAAAACCTAATCCACTTTAGCGTTTATATATTTATGTCCATAAGCCGTTTCAATTTATTGCCCTTCAATTGGCTTGAATTCATTATAGTCTTGGTGCTGCTGTGCTGTTGCACATCATGTCCATTATTATTGTTGAGTGCGGAGTGCGCCACCTGATAGATCCCCTAAAGGTCCTTCTTCTTCTCTCCAAAGGAGCAAGTAAATTAGAGAGAAAAAAACCATACACACATTCCAATTGGCACTCTCGTTTATACTAACCAGTATGCCACCAACTTTACGTGCCTAAATAAACAGATCCTCAATCTTCTTCCCCCGAGGGTATAAAAATAAAAATCGAAGACCTACTCTTATGATGAGTTAAAGAAGAATGATAGACGAAACGACAAATTAGTAGCAAATCCCAAGGATTTTCTTTCCAACAACAGGAGTAAAATAAAATTTTTGGAAAGGGGATGACAAAATAATTTATTAGATCCTTGTCCACAAAAAGTTGTTGGTTTCCTGACTAAAAGGATGCCGTTTGCACAAATACCACATGAAAAATTAATCCAAAGCCACTGAACGAGGGATAAGAACAAGGATTTGCGTCCCCTACATTCTCTTTCTCTTATTTTCTTCACTTTTCTTCACTTGGAGTTGGAATATCCTCATTTGTGTTGTTGTTTGTTGGCAAAGAAGAGCTGCTTCTTCCCCCTTGATACACCATTGCAGTAAAAGAAAACTTTTTTAGGAAGATTTCCTTAAAGTACGGATTCCCCCCAATTCTTCCCACTCTACGTAGGGTACGTGTATGTGTGAATGTTTTTCTTCGAGAGACATAATAAATCGCTGCTACAGGGGCATCGGCACGACATAACAGTAATCACAACAACACCATATACCCAAAGCTGCACCAAGAAGAAGATGAAATCCATCCTCATTGCGGTTTCCAGGCACGTTTGTTGTGTTCCTTGTTGGATTTAAAGGTGCTCCTCAGTCCCGACCCCACCTCATCCCCTCTGGCTCTACCATGTGCGCCGTCTTAAATTTAAGCCATCATCAATGGCTTCCAGGACGACACTCAAGGGGTTTGGCATATTGAAGACTCTCTGAGCTGATAGATGGTTGTTGTCTACAATGCAGACAAATATACGCTCCAGTGAGCTTATGGATTCCGACGAGGCTGGTGCATCCCCCATGGAGTATGTAATGCACTTTCTCTCCTCCGGTCCTCCGGATCCCTTTTGGCAGGATGATTTGAAATTTTCGGTTACTTCTTCAGAGATATAGGGATTTCGGGTGCCCCGAATGCGTTTGCACAAATTTGAATACAGATTGGAAATACCGAAACAGAAATTGGCTCTTACCTCTATGCGAATGGATACGGTAATGGGGTTGGATGCAAAATACATGAAGACGAATAAATTACTATTGGGAATTATTTAAATATATTTCAACAAGCTGCTGGTGCACAACACAGAAGGTGGAGCATGAGCAACAGCCTTAACCATCAGCCAGGGAAAGGTAACACCATCAGAATAAGGTTTGTGTTGCTGTTGCTTGTAATGTAAGGCATCGCATTGGTAACACCGAAAACGAAGAGATGCGCATTTTTTGACAATTTTTTTTGTTAGAGATGTTTTTAATTTTGAAATATCGTTTCCTGATCTGATGGATGGGGTTGTTGGAAAAGATGCATATTGGATATAGGTATGAGATGAGAGCTTTGGATGCGAATTACATTTCAGTATCGGGTTTCGCCATAATATGCAGATTGATTTCGCATTGTTGTTCAACACGAACACACTATTTCAAGGCGCATCAGGCAGAATGATGGAGGTATAATGTTAAGCCCATATATGCATATATAGTGCTTATCTGTTGCAGATTTGCATCAGAGATGTTATTATGGAGGTGTTAATTTTCCACTTATTGAGTTTATAATTTAGGTTATATGGAAAATAATTACTTGCGTATAACAAACAGATTTCGATGTTTTAGTGGGTTGGCTACGAAATCCCGAATGCAAAACATCCTGATTGCCAAAATCCGGAATGATAAAATTCTCCCCCTAAGGGTAGGGGAAAGAATATACCCGAACTGGGCATGCCTGTCGTAAGAGGCGACGGAGATTGATGTATACAAAATAATGCAATGAAAAAAGCAAAAAATATAATAAAACAGGTTCACCGGAAAACCCACCCTCTTCGAAGGTTCGGTTTTTGGATCGGGGGGAGAGCCAATTTATGCATTTAAAAACTCCCTTCCTAAAAAGTGCAAGCGTAGCTCGATCACCACTATCGAAATCGAGTGTCTTCGGGGAAAAAAGTCCACCCGTCAAGCTTTGGCTGCCCCAAAAAGGACTCAGCTAAATCAGAAAATCTTGAAAAAAGACAATAATGAACTTCTACAAAAATTTGATGAAATAATAAAACTTTACCAAGATCTAGAGAAAGAAGTCGATCTTCTTTGCAAAGAAAATGAAATATTGAAAGGCACACATCCTCCCATAGATCCCAAAGATAGCTTGCCACTTGAAAATAGTGTCAGATATGAAATGGATGAAGAAAAGCTAGCACGTTAAACGGAAAAGACCTTAAAGAAAAGACTTGGTAAGAACCGTAAAGCTGGCGCTTCACCTGAGATTCCTTTAAGATAAAAATGCAACTTTACAAGAAAAACCTGTTAAGGAATGGCCCCCGCCACCGATAAATGTTATCGGTATTGCGGAGTATATAACAAGTTACAAACTATTTTAAGGGCATTACGGCCATCGAAGAATTCAATTTTTTGTTAAATTTAATTCTGGTGTAAAAATGATTTTGAAATTGGTTTGAAGCTTTTATTAAAATTCCTGAACACAAAATTAGATAAAATAAAATGCACGACTGGGTCGTACGTACTTGCTCTTATGTTCAAGACACCGCGGCTTTAAGAAAATTGTATATAAAACATGGAAATTATAAGAGGAAAATGTTCAGAAGCTTGAAATTAGGTAAAACAACTCCTTTGACAGTTAGAGGTGAAAAAAAAGAATGCCATCTTAGTTCTTGATTGAATATGAATGAATATTAAAAAAATTTAAATCGTTGGAGCGGTTTCTTAAAAAAATATTTCTTTATACATAAAATTCTTAAAACATTTTTATGGACACATTTTGGAATGCAAATCTAAAGTATATATTTATGAATAAGTGTATATATATGTGCAGACAAAAACAAATTTCAAACAAAATTGTCAAGTCGTTTTTGAGATATCGAATTTTCAAAAAAAAAGGAAACTATTCTAAAAAATTCAAAAACTTTTTTTTTTGAAAATTTTAATAAGCAATATTATTTAATCTTAAATGAAATTTGTATTTAAAAATATGTGTTTAAATCCGTTTAGATGATAATGAAAAAATTCGAAACAGAAAAACCTTCTATAACAGGTACTATTAGTAGTTGATAAGTGTAAAATTTTATTATTTCTGGAAGTAGATCGTATTAATTTTAATATATGGAAAAGATTAATCAAAATCGTAGGAGTCGTTTTTGAGAAAAAAATATTTTTCTTTGCGGTTTTTTAACTTTTGTATGGAAGGTACCGTTAGTTTTACATAAATTTAAATTTTTCCCAAAAATATTTTAGAGAGTACTAAGAAACTCTTAAGTATCGAATTTCAAAAAAATCAATCTTCTCGTTTTCCATATACAGGGTGTCCTGTAAATAATGGATAACCTTGAAACTGGTTATAGCAGACCTTATGACCTTTCCAGAAAAAATATAAAAAATATTTTCACAGTGGTTACTATGTTAGGATGTTTTTTCCAAAGGTTGTTAACAAGTAATACTTTCCTCAAATACGTGAACGCTTCGACCATGGATGAACAATTTTTACTTTTTTTTATTTTTGTAATATTCTAGAATAACTATTGTAACAGATGGGTGGTAAAATTTAATAGTAGTTATTGCATTTTTCTTATTATAATTTTTTTAAATATTTTTTTCAGAACACAATTTTTTTTTTCAAAAAAGTTTGACCACCTCTAATAAATTAAAATTGTATGAGAATATGAATGGCCAGTTACTTAAAAAAGTTGTCCATTTAATGCACTTTCCAAAATGGTAACACATGCTTGTGTATAAACAAAATAACCAAGAAAAATTGTCAATCATCTAAAAAAACAGCTTTTAACATTTTCGCAAAATGTCTATAAAAATGTTACAATAACCTCCCAATCTGGGTTGGACAAAGATTTTCTCTTTTGATGTGTAAGGGGGATCATCAGTGCAAGTATAAAACTCGATGTAAGGTGTTGAAAGCCCCACCATTTGGCCACCATATTGAAAAACGAGTTCTGAAAAGTTTTCCGTAGCAACTTAAATTTTTTTAGTCTTAGAAGAAAAACTTTCGTACAAATTTGTTGCAAATTCAATTCTCTTCAATTTATGTTAGCACACTTTTAACCCTAAGGTTATAAATAAAAAAGTTATAATCAAAAACATATGATTTTTTTCAATGTTTAAATTTTGATTATAACTTTTTTATTTATAACTTTAGGGTTAAAAGTGTGCTAACATAAATTGAAGAGAATTGAATTTGTTACAAATTTGTACCAAAATTTTTTTCTAAGACTAATAAAATTTAAGTTGCCACGGAAAACTTTTCAGAATTCGTTTTTCAATATGGTGGCCAAATGGTTGGGCTTTCAACACCTAAAATCGAGTTTTATACTTGCACTGAACCCCCTTACACATCAAAATGGAAAATCTTTGTCCAACCCAGATTTTGAGGTTATCGTAACATTTTAATAGACATTTTGGAAAAATGTTAAAAGCTGCTTTATTAGATGATTGACAAATTTTCTTGGTTATTTTGTTAATACACAAGCATGTGTTATACCATTTTAGAAAGTGCATTAAATAGACAACTTTTTTAAGTAATTGGCCATTCATGTTCTCATACAATTTTAATTTATTAGAGGTGGTTAAACTATTTTGAAAATAAATTTTTGTACTGACAAAAATATTTAAAAAAATTATAATAAAAAAAATGCAATAACTACTATTAAATTTTACCACCCATCTGTTACAATAGTTATTCTAGAATATTACAAAAATAAAAAAAAAAGTAAAAATTGTTCATCCATGGTCTAAGCGTTCACGTATTTGAGGAAAGTAGTACTTGTTAACAACCTTTGGAAAAAACATCCTAACATAGTAACCACTGTGAAAATATTTTTTATATTTTTTTCTGGAAAGGTCATAAGGCCTGCTACAACCAGTTGCAAGATTATCCATTATTTACAGGACACCCTGTATGTACATATTTGATTTTCAAAAAAAGAAAATTGAAACATTTTTTAAAAATCCAAAAAATATGTTTTCAAAAATGTTGGTACCTACACAAAACTATTTTTATATCTTGGAAGGAAGAAGAAGAAGATCGAAAATTAAAAAAATGGTTCCTTGGGAGAAACCATTAATAAGCATTTTTTGGAAAATGGTTTTCCACCCAAAAGTAGCCTTTACTGAAAGTAATATATTGATTTTTGTTTAAGGAAAGTTGTTAAGCGGTTTTTGAGAAAAATAAGATTATGTAAAATTGTTAAGAAAAATTGTGTGGCAGGTACCGTTATTTTTGGTTCTAAAAAAAAAAATGAAAAAACATGTGGGCATAATCACCAAAAGCCACTATGTACCAAGCTGTAAGCGAACAGACAGAATTGTGCCACCCACATTTTTGGTGTTCCCTATCATCGTAATATCATGTTTGATTGCTATCTCAAAAAATTTTTTGGGGGCGAATCTAAAACTTGCCTTATAGCACCAATATCTGTATATATTTTTTTTTTTTTTTTTTTTTATAATGAGCGCGCACTAAAGGGGTTTTGACTACCCTTAAGATGATGAACACAGTGCGAGCGATTAGGAAAATAGGAAAGGGTTAGAAAGGAGATACCGATGCACATTGGTTTTGAAGTTTTGAATATCAAAATGGGAGGGGAAAATAGAGCTTGGTAAAGCATTCCACATTCGTGTTGTGCGGCTAAAGAAAGAATCTCTATACTTGACAGTACGTCCGAAGTTGGGCTCAAGGGTAAACTGATGAGCATTCCTAAAAGCACGAGTATTGCGGTTGAAGTTTTTAAGGGGAGGAATGCAACTGGCTATTTCACTAGAACACTGTTTATAAAAATAGCGATAAAATAATGTGAGACAAGAAACACTGCGGCGGTGTTTCAAAGATGTAATTGATAGCGTAACAGTTCTGTCACCTATCATTTTTAAGGCCCTATTTTGTATTCTATCTAACAAATTCAAGTGAGTTGTAGGGGCACCTGCCCAGATGTGAGAGTTATACTCAAGCTTTGGTCGGATGAAGGCTTTATAAATTACAGCCAGTTCAGAGGGGGAGAAAAATTTCTTACATCGTCGAAGAAAGCCTAAACACTTTGCAGTGTCTTTGGCAACTTCGAATATGTGATCATTCCATAAAAGGTGGTCTGTGATGCACATACCCAGAACTGAAAGTTGTTCATTTTCTTCGATGCAAGTTCCGCTCATGGATAGCGGCATTGGGGGTGGGTTTTGCTTTAGGGACAGCAGACAGCATTGGGTTTTTGAAGCATTAAATTCTACACGATTTTTATTTCCCCACTGGACAATGCTGTCTAGATCAGAATTTAATGAGCTTATCATACGCTGCCGTTCAAGTTCCACATCCGAAGAATTGGGAAGTGAATCTTGAAACGAATATGAAAAGCTGAGGGTGCTGTCATCTGCAAAACAATTTAATGGATTAGAAGTTTCAGACAAAAGATCATTAATGAAAATGAGGAAGAGAGTCGGAGACAAAACGGAGCCCTGGGGCACACCAGCATTTATTTTGTGAATATCAGACTTGAAACCGTCCAATACAACTTGTATTGAACGGCCAGAGAGGTAATTTCTAATCCAACGAAGAAAAGATTGATCGAAACCAAATGCACGCATTTTCGATAAGAGAGCTTGGTGCCAAACTCTATCAAATGCTTTTGAAATATCAAGTGCAACAATCTTACTTTCTCCAAAACGATGTAAAGATTTGTTCCACTGTTCGGTGAGATATACCATCAGATCACCAGTGGACCTATTGCTACGAAAGCCATACTGCCGGTCATTAAGAAGCTTTCGTTCTTCAAGATATTTCTTGAGCTGATAATTTATCAGCGTTTCCATGACCTTGGAAAGAAGGGACGTAAGTGCAATTGGACGATAATTAGAGGGAGAAGAAGATGCGCCTTTTTTAGGGACAGGCTGGACAAATGCTGTTTTCCATCCACTCGGAAAGAGACCAGTAGAGTAGGACAGATGGAAAAGCTTACGCAGTGGCTTTGCCAGCGTTGAAGAACACCTCTTCAGAACAATAGGTGGGATACTATCCGGGCCAGCGGATTTGTGTATATCAAGATCTTTTAAGACTCTTGCAACTGCACGAGTGCGAAAGAAGATTTGTCCCATGAAATCATTACCGCTCTCAAGTACAGGAGGAGTCATAACACTCTCTGGCAACGTCGAATTAACAGCAAACTGTGCTGCAAGCAAATTGGCTTTCTCTAGTGAGCTGACAAAGGGAGTGTTATTGGAGACGAGCGTTGGAACCGAAGACGAAGTGGAGTTTCGAATATTTTTTACAAATGACCAAAAATTTTTACTACCTCTGGGACATTGTAGTATTTTTTGCCGTAATTTTTGGTCATGCAAAAATTTGGTTCGACGAATATGAACGTTACAAGTCTTTCTAGCTTGTTTGAACTTATTCCGGTTTTCCTCAGAAGGGTTGGCTTTATATCTACGGAAACTTACTTCTCTTTCTCTGATAGCCTCTTTACAGCTCAAATCAAACCATGAGTTCTCTTTCAGTTTGATAGATTTTATCCTGTGAGGGATAAAATTTCTCATTCCGTAAAGAATCAAGTTTGATATCATATCTGCACTGGAGTCTACGTCACTATCGAGGAAGCATAGTGACCAGTTAAAGTTCCTGAAGAATTCATTGAGACCGTCCCAGTTGGCTTTCTCGTATTGCCAAACGGTTCTCTTAGGAGTTTTCTCTTTAACTGAGTTTTTTTGGCACGAGAAATTGGCAGATATGACACAATGGTCTGATGTGCCTAGAGGCGATAATACACGTAAAGTGTATTTATCAGGGTCCGAGGTAAGAAACAAGTCTAGTGTGTTGGCGGATTGACCTGCAACGTCAGGGATTCGCGTTGGCTCGTCAACGAGCTGAGTTAGGTGGTTTAACTCAGCAAAGATCTCAACATACCTTCCTTCGGGTGTTGTCTGGCCAGAAAAGCGAAGCCACGAAGAATTGTGTACATTGAAATCGCCCGCAATGACGATTTCAGTGTGAGGATAATGGGCAACAATTCTTTGAATGGAGTCAGACAGATAATCAAATTCGTTAGAAGTTGAATCTCTGTCCAGGTTAGGGCTCCGATAAATAAAACAGGTATGCATGATGCGCTTATTAACCGTGAATTTAAACCACATGAAATTGAAGTTTGTGTTTGAGCACAAACCATATTGAGGTTGAAGTTGGTACGCAACATCATTTCTTATATAAACGGCGAGACCATGATGAGGAAAGAATAATGGCACTAGGTTATACCCATGTAGATTGAATTCCGTATGATCGGTATTATCACCTACCTGGGTTTCACCCAATGCCAAAACAGCTGGCCTGTTTAACGCAGTATAAACATACGCAGCGTAGAAATTTTTCCTTAGCCCACGAATGTTGCTAAAGTCGACCCTAAAATCTCCTACCATCTTTTGAAATATTCAAAACTCAGAAAAACCAACTCAGACGAGTTTCTAAGATGAGTGTCAATTATGTTCCAATCTGACTTCATAGAACAATTTATTGCTAGTGTTATGCCTAAGCAATAAAATATTCTGATCCGCCCCTGGTTACATAACAGACAAACAGCTATCCGCCCGAGAATCAGTTTGGCTTAATCAATGTACATTGAGTGAGAGTCCCCATGCAATGCGACAATAACTAAGCCAAATCGACTGCGAAAGATGAGAGGAAAGGAACAAAGGATTACCACTCGTTGTGTTGCGATGAATATTTTTTTTGCACATTATAGGTGACAATGGATTTGTTGTTATTTTATGCACTTGCACTGATTTAAATTTGATGGGTATGCGGCGCGAGAGTTTTTTTTTTTTTTATTTCACTATTTGGGACTATTGAATTTTTGGTTTATATTTTGATTAGGGAAATTATTTGCACTGTTTTTTTTTTTATTTGTTGGGCTATATTAATTGAGGCTTGAGACACACTGGTATGAAGACAACAGATATGGTACAACGAGACGAACTTTACTTTCGACACGGAAGACTTTCACATGACATGTGCACTCGACGGGAGACTGATCTTTATCTTTTCAACCAAAAATTAAAAAAATTAAATCGATTATTGACATAAGCTTAAGTGATCAATTTGATATACCTAAAAGGCCAGGGGCTCTGAAATCTTTGCATCCCATAAAAAGTCAACTTGTTTCAGTACTTGGCCAGGCATTATGTAGATTTCTTTTAGGAATTTAAAAAAAAGTTTTCAGATCAAGTTTGATTTAGTTGACCTCTCATAATGATTCATTGATTGCAGTAGCGAGTTAAGCTTTCGGATGGAAGGTAGCTATACGGCTTTTATCCTTTATGACGATAGTGGCCTTTCTGGTTGGGTAAAAAATCTTGAAAATTAAAATCTCACGTAGAAATCTTGCAACTCAAAATCTCACCTTAAACAATACCACATTTACAAAATCATGCAAACTTAAATCTCACAGGTTGAAATCTCGCTTGCAACAAAAACACTTCATAATCAAAATTTTGCAAAATAAAATCCTGCGGGAGATTCTTAGTATGGAAGATTTGTCTTTGAGTTTAATTTTTTTTTCACTTTGAAAGTCGGAACGAATGTTACAGGAATTGCGAGAATTTGATATTGGAGATTTAAGTTTGCAAAATTTAGGTTTGTTTGCGAGATTTTTTGTTGTGAAATGTAAATGTGATATTATAAAAAATGAGATTCTTTAATTTTGAAATTATTTAAGAAAATGACAGACTTGGTTATTCAAGATTTTGGTTTGCGGTATTTTGTAAGGCTTCTGGCTTTTCAGATGGAAACATTTTTTGAGAATATCTCACAAATAAGTTACTAAAAATCGGGGTTGTGATTGAAAGGCAAATTGCAGTAACGAATTCATTTTTCGATTGCAATTACCACCTCATTTTGCTTCGATTTGATTGCTTGCACTCGTCCACCTAGAAACTTGGCAGAAACTATTGGGAATTCAACTTTTTTTTTCGTATATGGTAACGTTCCTCTATGTAGGGGAAAGTAAAAAGAAAGCAATTTAAGTTGCTTCATGTCACGAGACAAAACAAGAAAAATATACATTTTGAGATCAAAAATAACGGTTCCTAAACTACATATGTATATTTTTATTTATTGAATTCGTTAAATAACTAACGATAGAAAGCTTATACAACTAGTTTACATTAAATATAAATTAATATAGTCTCTTACAATGATGTATTGAAAAAGACCTCTTTGAATTTACAACTTTTGACATTGTCATTTATACAAGAAAGTACACAATAATATTTATTGAAGACTGAAATCAATTGATTTAAAGGACTATTCACACCATAGTTTGTTCTACTGAAGATCGGACATAAGGGCAACTGTCTTCTTAAGTTTGTCTGACTGTAGCCGAAATTCAAACGACACAGAGCTGATGGAGATACTATTGACCCATTTATCAATTTTATAACGAAGCAAATCTGGATATATTGTCTATGTTTTGAGAGTAAAGGGAGATTAATTAACGTGAGTCTCTGAGCATAAGGAGGTAAAGCATGTCTATGGGACCACGGAAGAAAACGAAGACAGAAGCGCATAAACCTTCTCTGGATACACTCAAGTCTATTTATGTGAACAGTGTAGTAAGGGGCCCATACCACGCATCCATACTCTAGTACTGGCCTTACAAAAGATACGTATAGAAACTTTAGAACATATGGGTCCTGGAAATCACGAGAAAATCGTTTTATGAATCCCAGAATTGTATTGGCCTTTTTAACAATATAGTCAAAGTGGTTGACAAAGGTTAATTTTGTGTCAAGAACAATGCCAAGATCAGAAAAAACAGATAATCTACATAAAGGAGAAGAATCTATCATATAATTATAAGTAATCATACTTTTTTTGCGTGTAAAAGTCATTGTTTTACATTTGTCTATATTTAACAGAAGATGGTTTGCATTGCACCATTCCCTAAACCTATTAAGATCATCTTGGAGTGTTGAACAGTCATTTATAGAGGTTATACTTTTGAAAATTTTTATATCATCGGCATATAAAAGAATAGAGGAATTTTTAATAATCGAAGTCAAGTCATTTATGTATAAAATAAATAATAATGGACCTAAATGGCTGCCTTGTGGAACACCAGAGTTAACAATAAAATGATCAGAAAGCTCATTTCGAAAATTCACACTATAACACCTATTCTCCAAATACGATGAGATCCACATTAAAAAATTTTCATTGAACCCTAAAGCCTTCAGTTTATTGGTTAAAGTCTTATGACACAATTTATCAAAAGCCTTACTAAAATCGGTAAAGACACAATCTACTTGTTTTCGATCTTCGAAGGAATCAAGACAAAAAGAAGTAAAATGAAACAGGTTTGTAACAGTTGACTTGTTTTTGACGAACCCGTGTTGGTTGTCACAAATAATAGATTTACAATTAAAAGATAATACATTACAAATAATGGACTCAAAAAGTTTCGGAATGACAGAAAGTTTAGCAATAGGGCGGTAATTTATGATGTCATTTTTCGACCCTTTTTTATGAACCGGTGTTATAAAAGCACTTTTCCACAAAACAGGGAACATTGAGCGTTTAAGTGATTCATTGAATAGAATATGTAGAGGATAGGACAACTGAGACACACATTTTTTTAATACACAAGATGGTACACCATCAGGACCAGGACTAAAACAGTCGTCGAGTTCAAGAATACTTTGGATTATTGAATCCTCGCAAATAGAAAGATTAATTGAATTAAGGTGTGAAAAACTAGGGTTAGGAAGGAGTGGATCCATGGGGTCGTGAGAACTAGATACTACAAAGGCATCTTTGAAAAAATTTGCAAACATGTTTGCAATTTCTACGGAGTCATGACTAGTAGCATTTTTAAAAGACATATAGTTAGGATAGCCATCAACTTTTCTTTTGCTAGACACGAAACTCCAAAAGTTTTTTGGGTTACCTTTTAGATCATTTTCTGTTTTTGCGATATAGTCACGATACAAGGCATTATAATAATCTGTAAACATAAGTTTTAATTCGGAATATGCCCTATAATCTTCATCAGCTCTGGATTTACTATATTTTAAGCATGCTTTGTTTCTTTTATTTTTTAAGGTCTTAAGCTGAGTATTAAACCATGGTGGTGTTGTAGAACTTATACAAGTTTTACGAAGTGGAGTAGTTTCATAAAAACAGTTGAAAAGTATATTATAAAATTTTAAACACATATCGTCAATATTACTATTTAAAAGGATTTGATTCCAGTCAACATTACACAATAAATTAATTAATTGATCAAAATTGCATTTTTTAAAATTAAACTCAAGTTTTTCATTTGAACTAGGTAGAATGTTGGAAAGATTTATATTTAGCATTATGTCTAAGGCCGGGTGGTGTCGGTCTTCATCTAGTAATATAGTATCGGCAGGGGTTACAGATGTATCGGTGTTAATAGCTTCGGAGAAAAAGATTAAGTCCAGTATTTTATCGAAGCGGTTAGCAATCCCATTAAATTGATTAAGTCCACAAGAGGCTAGTCCATCAATAATAGTGAACTCATTAGCACACGATGGGTTAACAGGCGATAAATAATTGAAGTCTGAAGATTTGGTCCATTGCAGGTTTGAAAGATTAAAGTCACCTAAGACCAACAGCTCATCAATTGGTTCCATTTGATCGTGTATCCTTTCAATACAATTGATACAGTTTTCGTAGACATTGTTTGAAGATCGTGGAGGTATATAAACGGAGACAATATACAGGTGGCCAATTTCAATTTTTATTTTTATAGATATTATTTCTACGTCCGAAGATTCAAAATTGTCGACCAGAGTGCATACTAAAGAGTTCTTCACAGCAAAAAGAATTCCGCCACCTACAGTGTTTAGATCACTTGAGTGGTGTCTATCACGTCTGAAGACTTGGTAGGTTGAGTCGAAGAGTTCAGTGTCCAAGAATGTATCATTCAGCCAAGTTTCTGTCAATACAATGATATCTTGAGGAAGATTATTGATATTTTTATAGATCGTATTGATCTTAGTCCTTAAACCATTAACGTTTTGGTAATAAATCAGTAATTGTTGAAGCTGCTTCTTTGTCGATTTAGCATTGTCCGGGTCTCCTGAAAAGGGTTACGAGATGTAGTTTTCCCATTGGGTTGTTTATTTATGAATTCATGCATTATTATTCCTTTAGGCCATAATGATGAAGAGTTTAGAACGGCGAAAATTGAATCTGGAGCTCGTATTTTAAAAGATGCATACTTCGAATAATTACGATGGATCATTTTTTCAACTTTTATAATTATGGAAGTTCCAATTTTGTTAAAGATAAAGTTTTTTATATCGAGGGCGTTTGTAGAAGGGTCGAGCTTAGATACAAATAATGTTCGATGGCCTTCAACTACTCTCAGTCCAGATACGATAGGTGATAATAAATGGATATCACTATATGGTTGAGGATAAGATGAATTGTTTGAAGTTTTCAATGATAAATGTGGTATCCTCGATGAAGTTGGGCAATCAACAGAAGATTTTGCTATAGATATTGTTGATTCTGTTGATATGACTGAGGGAACAACATCTACAATAGTTTGCACTGATGCATTGGGTGATGAAGAAGATGACATTGATGGGGATGAAGAAGTTCGCGTAGGTGGTTGTAGTGTTGGTGGTGGTGATGCAGAGATCGATAAAGTGGCAGGTTTCTTCGTTGAAGGATTAGCTTGAAAAATATCGGTATCAATTTCATCAATTTTTCGTTTTAAAGATGTTGAATCGGTAAGTGGTTGATTATTTGTTATATGGCTTTGTTCAGTTAGGGATTCCATTTGATGTGATATAGGAAGATTGGCTATTATTTCAACTTTTTCGGTTAGATAATTTAATTGCTTGTATAGATTATCAAGGTTTTTGGTGTTTTGTAGCACATCTCTAGTAATATTAGTGTATACAAATGGGTCACACTCGTCACAAAAATAATAAAATGATTTTCTTTCCTTGAATAGCTTGATAGTGCTAAATGGAGCGTCGATACAAGAGATATGAAATAATCTCTGGCAGTTGCCATGACACATAATTGAGTCGATCAGATAGTCGCTTATGTTTTTACATAGAGTGCACACCGACATTATTATTGATAATGAGTAGTTTTAATGGATTTTGCCTCTGCTTTTGCCTTTAATTTAATTTGTATTTTTATTATTTTTAAATTTTGGTTAATTTTCGGTTTTCAATTTATCAATCGTGGTCGATTTTTGCTACTGGGCAACACTTGTCGAATAGCAGATTGTTGTATTTACTGATAAATCCCTCTTGTGGTGGATGGAGAAGATGTTGTATTTTTAATGTCAGGGTTTGTGTATATGCTTGAGAGAAGGTAATGTAGGTTGTTGTAGTGCGGTGTGGTAATGAAGTTTGGTATGTAAATATAAAACCAAAGGTATTCTGTTTTGTAGTCTCTCTAAGTTATAGGCAGAACATGTACTAAAATTGTACTCACCAGGAGGGGGAACAATGAAGTCTTTGAAAGAGATCCCAAATTAGAGAGATTTGACATCTACGATGCACGTACACAATATAATGGCAGGTATAATATTAATTTGTACAAAATTAATTAATTGTTGTTCTCGGTAGTGCAGTGTGATAATGGAGTTTGATATGCAAGTAGAAAACCAAAAGGTATTTTGATTTGTAGTCTCTCAAGTAAGTTGTAGGCAGAACATGTACTAAAAGTTGTACTCACCGGGAGGGGAGACAATGAAGTATTTGAAAGAGATTCCAAATAAGAGAGATTTGACAACTACGATGCAGACACAATAAGATATTATAATACCAATTTGCAACAAAATAAATAATTTAATTTAAAACAAGTTTTGCACTGTCGTACTGGTAAAAGAAAATTAGTTTAGATGACAAAAAGCTTAATAGAGTCTTTAATCACAATTTGAAATTAAAAATTTAAGTTCTTTTTGATGAAAAAAATAAAAGTTTTGAGAGCTAATCAAAACACAAGTAATCACTTTAAGGCAGGGATGACTAATTTTCAATAATAACAAAATAGTTATTGAGTAATACATTAATTTTGAAGAACGTGACCGCCCACCCTAGGTAAAAGTCGTGTTTTTTTTTGTAAAAAATCTCCAATGTAGTCCGCAAGGTTACTTAGGGAAGCGAAGAGAAATTTCGCCATGTTAAGCAGAAAAACCGTATCTTGATATTTCGATATACATAAATGTTTCTCTGCTGTATCTACAAGTCAAGAATTTTCTGTATATGTCACTGGACTTACCTATAAAGTTGAAGTAAAACTAATAATACATTAATAAAATTTAACGGTATTTCTTAAATAAAAATATAAAATGCAATTCATTTTGTTACTACAATAAAAATTAATATGGGTACACTCGGGCGTATACGCACTTCTATTTACATTTTTTTTTTGATTCACCAGATATAAAAACATTTTTTACAGCACAGCAATGGTTTTTGATGGAGGTGGGTTCTGTGCTACTGATTTCTCTCAATCCTTCTGAAAGGTGGTCCCCTAGTTGTTGGTGAACTACGGGATCCTTAAGTCTTTTGGTAAAAATTTTGGACATTCGGGTGTTTTCTTGAGATCTCCGAACTGCTACTCTTACGGAAGCAGCTATTCGATGGTGGTCCCGGGCCATTCCCATGGCTGCACCCCTTCTGTTTTGAACGTTCTGGAGACTACTACAAAATCGCCGACTAATCACGAAGTAATCAATTTGGTTGGAAGTTGATTGGCTATCCGTTGACACCCAACTGGCTTTGTGATACGTCTTGTTCTCAAACATGGTCCCTCCTATTACAAGGTGACTGGCGTTAAGGAAACTGACAGTAAATGGTATTGGATTGACCATACACTTCGAAAAGGTCAAAGCCGAATTGAGATGAGATCCAAGAAATTCAATAAAATCTTATTTTACTCAAAAAGCCAAGAAGAAGAAAATTCAGTCGACTGAAGAGAGTATAAAGAAGATTCTTTAGAAGAAATAACAACCAACTATACATCTATGCAAAATGTCTTCATGTAACCTGCCAATGTTTATTTTTCGATGAAAATGTATAAATTATAATGTCATCGTGTTTATTTAGTATTAATTTCCATACTGAAACTTCTTTCCTTGCTATATACGAAGGGACACAGACAAACAAAAAACTTTAAACTCACCTGGAGGAAGAGTTTGTGAAAATTCCATCAATCATACTATATGTCAAATTAGTGGCAAGACAACATGAAACTTTGGGAGAGGTCGACCTTTATGCATCGCTTTTCATTTCATGACACAAACAAAAAAATAATACCTGTTTTTCCTCAAAACTTTAAAATATTTCTATACTTTAGAATAGTTTTACTTAAAATAGAAACTTTGTGCTTGCTTGTGTTCATAAAGGTGGTGCAAAATTCTAAATGTTAGCTTCACATCGCATGCACTGAGACACGGTTACAAGGCGAAGGCAACCTTATACTCGTTTGCATTTTATTGGTTGTGTCGTGTCGTCTATGTGGGATATGAGGATGCTGCCACATGGAAATTATCCTATAAAATATATTTCTTGTGTCTACACAGAATAACGCACACAAAATCATCATCTTTACGCTGAAGTTCAAGAAGCTAACTTTTCGAATGGAAGATTTATGACTTCAGGAAGGCTTCCTGCGGCCCAACGTAAATCACAAACTCCTTTCCTTATAGCCAGATCTAAAATAAAAAGCCTTCAAATGCCTTCGACTCTGTGTACCCAGTCAGTATACCTATCCAGCCTTCATTCGCCACAGAGTTGCGGTTCCAATGCAATTCATATGTTGGTTGGCAGTGTATGAGTATGCATAACTATACGTGTAGCCTTGAAGAGGTCGGTGACGAAAGAACTTGTGGGGTGAAGGGACATCATTATGACGGCGATTATGATGCAAAAGAGGGTCGTGATAAAGTGCGAAACCCGGAAATGCTGCCTGCCATACTTATGCATGATGGTGGAAGTCCATTAGTGAAAGTTCACTTTTGTTCCTGGCACATGAATTTTCATAAAGGTACCTATAAAAAGCACCTCCTTCGCACTGACTATTTCATTTTTATGCCAACGACCATGACAGCAGCATGGGATTTAAGATTTCCTCCCTTATTTTTTTTACGTAGGTATATCTTTTGTGCTCAACAATTTGATGATGATGTGTGCGCGACTTTGCTGGCATTTATATCTATTCTTAAGCTCCCGTGTCAAAGTTGCCATAATTTAGATTTATTCATATACATTTATGTATGTATGTTTGGTGTATATACTGGTTCCCTTTCTTCTCTATCTCAATGGTACAATAGCTAAGTCAAGGCCGTAGTCAAATTAAGGGGAAGGGGTGAACAGATTAATTATTGATTGAGATTTCTTGCATTGTTTGTCTTCAAAAGACGCATTTTATTTTAATCAGAACAAAAAGCTAATTTACAGAATAAGACACATAAGTTCACGTGGATGGAAACCTTTATCAGCGGAACAACTTTAAAAATAACATCTCTGAAAAGAGCCAACATTCCCTAAAACGTTTAACATCTGTAAGGCTACTAGATTGTCTTAAGAAGTCAACTAGTTTCAGAAATGTGTTTCCCACCTCATTTTGGCCATTTAAAAAGCTCTCTTAATGGTCATAACAGGTCACCTAGTCTCAGTAATTGGTCAGGCGCAGACTTTTTAAGCATTTGTCAAGGCTGTATCGATTTTGCTCTGACACAATATGATATGTATAGTCTGCTCTCAGGGACTCAATTAGAAATTATCGATTTGCTATTTGCATGTGATCAACTACCATATGCACTGTCAGATATATAGAAGTTAAGAGATAGGTTTCATACATTACAGGAAGATGCATCAGGGATTCGTTGGTTGACAGAAGATCGCGTAAGATCAATATTCACTTCGATGAACTGTCCCAAAATGAGAGACTTGATGATCCTCAACAGCGTTTCCGTGTAACCATTTCCTACCCGATGATTGCCTCTTTATCATCTCACCTTGAGAGAAGGTTCACTGGAATGAAGAATATTTTGAATACTTATGAGGTTTTGCAACCATCTAGTACGAGAACTAGCAACGTCAAAACAGAAGTCATTTTAGTTTGGCTGGAATATAGCGTAAAAAATGTTTCGTTGTCCGCCATTTTGAAAAAGTGTGTTGAAAAACATAAATGCGATTTTATCAGCACCTATTGGACTTAGAGTAACAAATTGTATCTGGTTTTGTAGGCTTAAATATATTTTAAAATTCTTGCTCACAATAATTTTTCACATCTCTTTCCCATGAAAAGTTATTGTCAAAAAACTGTCAAATTTTATTTGTACAAAATGTTTTTTAGCGTTTATCTCGCCTCTTGTCCGTCTTAACGAAAAAATGATTAAATAATTTTATGAAGATTATTTCTGGAGATGTACCACTTCTCTCTCCAACTCTTCCACAGTTATTTGCTGAGTCCTCTTCGACGGTTTCACCAAGTTACTTCTAGGTCAACCCACTTGTCTGTCTCACTGCGTGAGAGAGTTTCATTGCATCGCTTAACTCGCAATGCACTCATGACTTTTTCGAAGCGTACTCTCTAAGTACTGCAACCATAAAAAAGCAAGGATTCAATTTTGGAGTGGAACAGTAATAGCTTGGTCCTTAAGCATATTAAGGGTAGCATTCCGAACGCAGCCCTTGATTTCCCAATTCAGCTGATTACCTATATCTAGTTCAGTCCCACCATCATTAGAGACAATACTTCCAAGATATTGAAAACTCTCTACCATCTCTACTGGTCGTTCAGAAATATCTTATTGGGTAGATGAGGAAGTTGCAAGGCTGATCCTTTTTGTTTTTGCAGTTTTGATATTAAGCCCAACGATTTCAGGTTCTCTATCCAACCATGTGGAGATCCATGATCCTATGAGAGAGTAAGCAAACGTCATCCACGTAGTCCCAATGTTTGAGGTGCAATTGCAGATTCCCCTGAGTTCCCTCATTTCCAGTCGATAAAGTTGCGTGCAGTACATCACTTATCACCAACAGGAACAGTATTGGGGATAGTACAAAACCTTGTTCAATCTCCTGCGATAATCTTCCTTTTTTTAGATCGTATCATAGCAATTAATTTATCCAGTACACCCTTCCTGCCCAAAGCAAGCCAGATAAAATCTCTATTAAAACTGTCGAATGCCTTTTTCCAAGTCAATGAACAGCAGGTGAAGTGGTGATCAATGTTCATAGCACTTCAATGATGATCCGCAAGGTGTTGATGTGGTCCACACAGCAAGATCTAATGCAAAACCTGCTTGTTCGGCGTCGGGTGTGTCTTCGAGGTGGTCTTTTATTCGTCCCAAGGACAACTTTTGCTATTTCCATGGCTACAAAAGGCAGCACGCAAATTTCTCTGCAGTTTTCGAACTGTGTAAGGTTTCCTTTCCTTCCGATTTTAACAATCATTGCCTTTTTCAACTCTTCAGGAAAATTCTCTGTTTTCCAAGCTCTCTCAATGAGTGGGCGCAGAAGGTTACTCGATGTTGTTGGTACTGCTTGTACGAGCTCTGCAGGAATACCGCTTTGTTGTTCTTCAGTGCTCTGATTGCGGTTAAGATTTTGTCTCTAATGGGAGATACATTGCATATTTAAAAGTTCCTTACTAACAGTGTTAGGTTCACTTCACTGGCAAAATATCGGTTTAAGCCGCAGAAGAGTGCTTCTCTAACCTTGATGCGATACGCAGAATCAGAATATGATTAGAACGTAGGTAATCAATAGATTAAAACTTCCTTTAAAAAGCCTTAAACCACCAGAGAAAGTACTTAGGTTAAGTTAAGTGGAAGTGGCTGTCAATAATTAATACTGACACACTTAGACCAAAGTTGGTCCGTTGTGATACCACATGAATCTTGAAAACTCCTTGCTTACTCGTTAAACCACTTAGAGCTCCTGACGAAACGTGCGAGACTATTAATGTCTGTGTTTGCCAGATCGCTAGGATTTTTATAGAAGTAATGTCTTTTGTGAAGCCTACGTCTGTTGGAAAGAGTAGGGCATGTACAGAGAAGGTGAGGAATCGTTTCTTTCTCCTCTTCGTCCATACAGCTTCTACAGAAATCGTTTGAAAGTACGCCAAGCCACGTTGCGTGCCTGCCTATTAGACAGTGTCCTCTGTTATGACACCTACAATAAAGCTGATGTGCAGTCTCCTTATCTGAGAGACATTAAACATTTGGAGTGCTTTAAGTCAAGATTTGGCCATATTTGTTTTGTCGCCAAACAAGAAGTGATGTTTTCCCTCCTAATGCTTGTACTCTCCAAAGCATCTTGCTTAAGCAAAAGTTTACACGCAGCGATGGGTATACCAATATTTAGATTTTCAGGTAAAATGGGTAATAATGCTCCACTTCTAGCGAGCTCATCAGCCTTACAATAACCTGGGATGACACTATAGCCCGGCACTCAGCAAAGGTAAATATTAAACTATTGCGCCATCTCCAACAAAAATGCTCGACTGTTGTTCTTTAGTTTAGAGAAACAGAGTCCAGGGATTTAATAGTGGCTGGACTATCAGAGAAGATGAGGATTATCGCTAGTGATTAGAAATGCGGAATGAGAGTCTTAAATTTAGTTTATCAGAGTACACACCTCCACCAACTCCATCTTTTGTCTCCGATCCGTCGCGTCGGTGTAGAAGTGAATTGATTGATCTTTTCTAAAAATTCCACATCCTCCCAGGTGGATCTGGAAGGTATGGTTACTTCAAAGTTTCTATCGAAAGTCAATAGTGGGATTGTAAAGTCAGTGTTACTTCGAAGTGATCGGAATGAATTCAGAATAGCAGATTGACCAATTTCATTATTGATGCACTTTGAAGAGGTTTTGATGCGAATGGCTGTTCTCCCAGCCGTTTATTTGCTGAACATATCGAGGGGTGTCAGATGGAGTAGAGGATCTAATGCAGCGGAAGGAAAAAGAAATCGACCGAAGTGCTCCACTTATACATAGACATGCTGTTCTTTGGACTTTGGTTAGTTTATTGCAATGTTTCGCTTTCAATCCACCATACTGCCAAGCCACGCCGCGCCGCTGTCGTAAGTTAGAATCAGTCTAATAGCCAGAGAGTAATGCGTGGTTGGAGGCCCCATTTACTACCAACAGCTTTTTTCCAAGAGAAAATGCCACTGTGGCTTTTTCACTGTTTCTTGTATTTTAGGTTTCCTGCATAACTTCTTATCTAAAATGAGACCCAAGTATTTAGCTTCGTCTGAGAATGTTGGCAAGTGAAACACCTTTAATAGAAGGGGGGTGTATTTTGTATTTCCTGGAGAAGAGGACAAGATCTGTTTTATGGGGAATTACTCCAAGTCTGCACTGAATTTGCCTACATGTTAGCTTGTTTAGAGCGTTTTGTAAAATACCTCATAAAATGTTAGGATGCTTTCCTGATACTGCTTTTGCCATAGCCACATCGCGTGGTCCACATAGGCAATCACTATGTAGCTCTCCGCTTCTAAGCAATTCATCAGTCCATTTACTACAAAGTTCCAAAGAAGGGGAGTATCTCTACTGACAGACCTTCTTTCAGCAAGAAGCCGCCAAGTTCTGAATTTATTGATAACCCTGCTTGTTAGCATTGGATTTATCAATTCACCAAACGACCCTTCAACATTCAAAGATGACAGTGCAGATGCGACTGCAGATGTTATTAAAAGCCCCTTCTATATCTAGGAAGGCAACCATTATATACTCTTTATTATTGAGGGAATATTCGATGGTACGTACAAGAACAAGTGTGTGGAAAGCCGTTTCCACTGACTTCCTTTTGCAATAAGCATGTTGAGCTGTAGCCGGTAGTCTCGTATTAATGCTTGATCGTAGTTGGATATCAATCCGTCGTTTAAAAATTTTTAGATAGAATGATGACAGGCTAGTAGGTCTATCTTTCGGGTTTACGTGGGAACATTTACCGACTTTGGGTATAAGAAAAAAAGGTGCGATCCAGAAGTATATTTTGTTATAAGGAAAAAAAAAAAATTATATTTAAAACCATTTCGATATTTCCCTTTTATCCTGTGAATTATTTTTCTGGCTACTGTCTTGACTCAGTTAAGATTATTCACAGTTTAAATTGTCTCTACCTACCTACTATATCTACCGTCAAAAGAACTTGTTCGGAAGAACGACTTCCTTGTCATTGGATTTTCCGGAATGTCAGGTCTGAAGTCTGAACTCTATAAAGCGAGTGTGACTTTTAAAGTTTCTGCTTAGTTTTCATGCGTTGCGTACGACTGAAGACGACGACGACGACACTGACGATGAGTTCAGCTCATTAGCATTTCATTTGCATGTGCAAGCTAAAGTTTGCCAATTTGTTTGAATCTATTACAATGGAATATTAATGGAAATTCCACAAGAATACGGCTTGCGTTGTCGTTGCTATGCTTGTACCTACTTTTGTATGTGTATATTCACATGTGTGAGTTGGAGCAATTGTAAAAGTGTATGTTTGTTTTGAAGGAACTAATTGGGTACTTAAGAGTGTGCAATAGTTCGTGTGAGGAATTTCGTGAACTTTATTGCCACATTTCAACATCGATTAAAGTCAAACAAAAGAAAGCGAATTTATATTTACATTTCCATCATCATCATGAAAACTCTATAACAGTAAAACTAGTTTTATAGGTCTTGAATCAATTAAGAAATCTTGATGGTTCAAGTTCTTGGTAAGGAAAGGATGCATATAGGATGCAGGATACAAAATGAAGGAAATAAATCTTACGTGCCTGTGCTCAAACACACCATCATCAGGGTTTCATTTTTGGTATTTTGATTTGGCTTACTCGAGAGTAAGGAAACCAATCTAGGAGAGCATAAATCAATGAAGAATTCTACAAGCTCTTTGAGATATACCTACATATACAGGGTGTCCCGGACCTGAGTGGAAGTATTTCAGGGGGTGGTTCTTTGGGTTATTCTAAGAAAAAAATTGTATGGGGGGAAAGTTGTATCTCCCCTCCCTCAGGCAGGGAGGGGCAGTTTCTGAAACATTGACTTCAAATGCAAAAAAAAACATTAAAAATCAACGGAAACACATTTAATAATTTGCTATAATTTTTTTGAAAGTTAATACTCCATTCTTGTATTTGGTTTTTAAATTAAGTTGTTTAAGCGAATAGTTTTTGAGAAATTAAATTTCAAAGTCAAAATTTAAAAAAAAATTGTAATTTTTTTTTCTTAAGTCGATATTTTTCAAAATTTTACGTAATTAAGGGCATTTTTGGTGTTCAATATTCAATGCCCTCATTATTTTTTAGTCCATTACCGAAAACCAAATGTAAAAACCTTTCTTAGTTTTTGAGAAATTAAGAAAAAACAAAAGGTACTTTTCCCGAATAAGCCTGAAAAAATGAATTTATTCATGAATTATCCATAATTTAACCCTTTTTCGGGCTTTTGTGGTAAAAGTAAATTTTGTTTTTTCTTAATTTCTCAAAAACTAAGAAAGATTTTTACATTTGGTTTTCGGTAATGGACTAAAAAATAATGAGAGCATTGAATATTGAACACTAAAAATGCCCTTAATTACGTAAAATTTTGAAAAATATCGACTTAAGAAAAAAAAGTTACAATTTTTTTTTTTAATTTTGACTTTGAAATTTAATTTCTCAAAAACTATTCGCTTAAACAACTTGATTTAAAAACCAAATACAAGAATGAAGTATTAACTTTCAAAAAAATTATAGCAAATTATTAAATGTGTTTCCGTTGATTTTTAATGTTTTTTTTTGCATTTGAAGTCAATGTTTCAGAAACTGCCCCTCCCTGCCTGAGGGAGGGGAGATACAACTTTCCCTCTATACAGTTTTTTTCTTAGAATAACCCAAAGAACCACCCCCTGAAATACTTCCACTCAGGTCCGGGACACCCTGTATATAGAAAGAACCCTTATCCTATAGGTATTCCTTGAATCTGGAAGATGCATCTACATTTATGTTTTATGTACATATGTAGGCCTCAATATTTTCTCTTCAGTGATATGAAGTGAAGGCAATTATTATTTTTCCGCATGGTGGCTTAGTATACAAATCAATTATTATGCAAAGATATCAGATTGAATTCCATTCATAATTAAATATACGTTCTTCGAGAAAACTTTAGTTTTCTTAAATTGAAATATAATATGACCTACATTTTAGTTGAAATGATGTTTATGTATGGATAAAAATAGATAAGACTTTTAAAGAGTTTGAAAATGTATTTACATATGTATGTATGTTTTCCTTCGAACCAAATTTTAAAATATTTTTCTTGTAGTTTTTATTATTTTTTTCCTTGAAAATTTCTTGTGAGTTTTTGATTGAAAATTCAAGCAAGCTTATCAGAGGCAAACGCACAAAAAAAATTCATAAACAGCTTATGCATAGGTTTAGTAAGTAACATATGAAATAATTGTGCAAAATTAAAGATATTTCGTTTTGCAAAACGTGTGACAAAAAGCTAGAACGTGTATGAAGGTTGGGCCCATACCAGACAAATCGTACCCCCCCCCCCCCCCGTTCAGGTAATTGGATAAATTTTCTTTACAGCTAAAACAAAACAAATACCTATGTATAGAAATAAAAAGGGCATCAAGTCAGCAAAACTCTAGCCTCTAATAAGCTTATTAGAAAGTTTTTATTGTAAATAGTTTTGGAAGAACTAATTTTTAAAAGTTTGATTTTTTTCAAAATTTTAAGTTACTGATTACAAATTGCTGAACTTAATACAAATTGCGTATGACAAAGCCCTCACTATGTCACTGATGAGTCTAAGTGAGCTAGCCGGTCGAAGCGCCAATTTTTAGGACTAAAGGACATAAAAAGCTATTTTGAATCAATAAATTCAACAAGTCCAATCCTTAATGCTAAGTCTTCTGGCTGATTTATTTCAGTAGTACATTATATAGAACTTGTATTATAAATTTTAATTTTAGTTTTTATACTTTTATTTACTTACTACTTTTACTTTTAATTTTAACAACAAATTAAAGTCTTTGGTGTCAAATAATAGGAACATTTTTTTTTTTTTGAACCACCAAGCCCCCTCCCTGCGTTCGCCCCTGGGATCCATGTTTATGATTCGAATAGATAGTTTCTATTTACTTCGTCATTCCTTCGTTTTTTTTAATCTGCATTAATCATTCGTTAAAATAAAAAAAAACAAAAATTAAAATATAATTTTTTAATTAAATATGCTTATTTCGTTCATCCTTCTTTAAGTTCACACTCAGTGGTAGCAGAAAAACTAACATGAGGAAGTATCAATTTTGGGAAAAGTCTAACGAACGTCAATTGCTCAAGCCAACGTAAAAATCCTAAATTTAAGAAAAACTAATGTTAGATTTAAGGCACTTTTGTAGTACAAATGAAGACAAGAAAAAATAACAAACTTAATAGCCCGGGAGGCGGTGACATCAAAAGTCCCGTCATCGCAGAAATGGACATTATATATATCATTGGAAAAGGTAATTTTATGTGCTTTCAGAAAAACTTGGTATGACTACTTGACTACTTGGCCCTAGCCTGCCGAAAGTATCTGTCATACCTGTTTGAACGATGCGACCTCTGTTTTTAATAAAATTGTGCCTTTGTATGTATGCTATTGATTTCGAAACTACTGTAAGGATTGATCTCAAATCTGCAGAGAATATTTTGTATATGCCTTTAACTATTTCTGCAAAGTTTGGTTAAAATCAATTCACTGTTTTTTTGAGGAGGGGCAGAAATGCACGCCGGGTACCCAATAAAAATGAAGCGTTTTTGAGATAAAACTTTGTTTTTAATTTTATTATTGTTTATTGAACCGTGATTACTAAAACAAAATTACTTATTACAGCCTACGAACTTCCAAAAATAAGTTCTGCCAAAAAATCCCGACCTGATAGTACAGTCAAATCCGCTTATTTTGAATTTTTAAAATCATATTTTTTTATAACTATTCATAAAGAAGTTCGATTATATAAACAGAAAAATTTTGTGAGTGTGTTAGTATTAATGTACATAAAGTTAGAGGTCCGATTAGGTGAGAAAAATATACCTATGTACCTGAGTTAACAGATTTTACTTACAAACATGAAATAATCAAAATTTGTGGGTTAAAACTTTTTTTCTATAATTGTCAAACCCGCTTATTACGATTTTTTTCAAATCAGATTTTTTTTAAATTTATTTTCTAACTGTATTTATTCATAAATAAATTTCGATTACATAAGCATACATGTTTTGCCTATATACATAGCTATAATTGTACATTAAAAGGTTTGGAGTTAACTTAGATGAAAACATATACATATCCAACTGAAGAAAAAAATATATTATAATTTTCATGATTATATTTGTATAGGTATGTATACTCCCTATGTAGATGATTATATTTTTATATACCACCCTATGTAGGGGAGTACATATACGAAAATATAATCTTGAAAATTATGACAATATATTTTTTTCGTCGATCGATTGGTATAAATTAAGGAGCTGAAAAACACGGAATTGATTTCAAATAAGCGGGACTGTATATTCGATAAATCATGTAATTTTGGGAGGCTGTAACACTATTTTTTATCTCTAAAATTGCTTTTCACTTTATGAATGGAGCAATCGCGAATCCGTGAAGACTTTCAAACTTCATTGGCTAACACAAAAATTAAAATTAATGATCAGATTTAAAAACTAGGCACACCCAGTTCTGCATGGGAACCATCTCTTGCAAAGTAAAAAGCTGGACTAAGGTTCTTACAAAAATCAGAATTGACTCCATTGGACATTTTCCAAGGAAAATGCAACTGAAAAGCCCTCCAAGGTGTCATGATAAAAATTACATCAAAGCAACTCGCTATATTTGCGAGAAACGTTACGAACCGGTGGTGTGCCCAGAATGTATGAAATCTTTTCATTCATAAGAGAAAAGACCCATTAAAGCTAAACGGCCTCATATTATACATTTTATATTTCGTGAAAAAAAAAATAAAAAAAAAAAATATTTTTATTCGACTAATCAATTATTGTTTTTGATAATATTTCAATCAATTTAAAATAAAAATTAATTAAATGAATTTGGTTTTCATGTGAAAAAATCGTCACTAAGGAGGTTAAAAAGCCAAAACCAGCTGATACACACATAAGATGAACACGACGAATGTGACGAAGATGCCAATGAAGATGATAAGAAGTTTAGCCACCAAGACGTAACCGTATCGCTCCAACTTAAATACTTAATACTTTTTTGTTAAGCTCTTTAATTTGAACTAACTGTCTTACTAATTAACATTTTGAATTTTCTTAAATCTACTTAAAACTATTCTTAAATATTAAAATAAATAAAATTATTTAATTTTGTTAATAAATCGAATTTAATTAAAAAATGCTACATATAGTTTTACAGGTTCCCTTCCGAACCATTTTGTTTTTTTTTTTTTCGTTGTAGGTAAGTAAGAACTCTGTAAACTCGATTAGATAAGGAAGTTTTCGTTATTGTAGGTACCTTAAGAGTATTTGCTAAGTGGGGTTCTTTTATCTCATTCGGAAGTAAAATCGCAAGAACTGATTCCAAAAGATCTTCATAGGTACCCCAAGTGCAAGTAGAAACTCATCGAAAACTAATTTATGAGGAGATATTTTTCGGAAGGGTTTTTTTCTGATAACAAATAATGGTGTTGAACTACCAGCTACATGGGTATAAATTGATTATAACTAGCGTTTTCGTTCATTATGCTTGTACTACAGATGGGTGAAAAAAGCGGGCAATCACTACTAAAGCTGAACTAAAACAGGCGTTGGTGAAAAATGGGAAAACATTGGAGGGGAAACAACCAAACATTTAGTGCATTCTATGCCAAAACGTTTAGAAGCCGTTATAAAGCAAAAGAGCCTGCTTAAAAAACAATTTTTTTTTTGTTATTTTTATATCTCTGTTAATCTCTGTTTTAAACTTGAATTAAAGTGTGTCAATAATTTTCTGCGAGAAAATGAGATGGTTTTTGTTAATTATTTTTGTCTTTAAATCTGACAAAGTATTTTAAAACGAGATGGCTTGCATTTGATAATAAATAAATGTAGCTACCAAAGGCAAAAAACAATTGAACGAAACCATTCCATTTCCATGCAAAAATCCGACATGACAAACGCAACATAAACAACTCAAATTTCTTGTCAGCTTTCTTGACATTTCTGCTCGGATTGCTAAGTATCCTAGAATTTTTGCAATAACTTTAGATTTGTTTTTTAAGAACAGATATTTTATCATCAGCTGTTTTTTTTAACAAGAAATTACAACAACATAAAGCTGTGCGGATAGCTGAAAATAAACATCAGAACGCAACCAGTATCGAAGTTACCAGTTATTGAAATTAACAGTATAGCAAAAAACTCTTTGTTCTTCATGGTACCGCATAAGTTACTTCTTACATACTAATTCACAGTGTTATTAGTTACAATAACCAATAATATTTGTGAATAACAGAGAATGCATAACACTAGTTTACAAAATTTTGGGTCATGGTAGGGTCCTTAGAAAAATTATATTTTCTAGACTAATTTTGGGTCACTGAACACGAAAATCAAAATTATTTTTTTTCCAAAGAAGCGTTTTCGAGATATGCGAACAAATCATTTTCTCAGCTTTTTTTCCAGATATTCCCATAAATCTGGCTAATGGCTTAGCTAATTTACATGAAATGTGTATTTTCTGAATGATGTGATCTGTCTCCTTCTGACGATGTACTGTTTGTATAAGTCGGACTGAAATCTTATAAGTTACAGGCATTCAAAGTTTCAAAAACAAGTATTTTTGAAAAATTTCGAGATTTTGGTTGCTCTATATGGATAGAAAAAAAGTATTTTAAATAATTTTAAGGACTCAAGTGAAGAACAATCTTTTTAACAAAGATTTGATCCAAAGTTTTTCAGAATCGGACGATAAATGTAGAAGTTATTAAATAATAAGTGAAAGAAGGCAAATTGATTTTTTTCAATAAAAGTCATATAAATGTAGGTACATTAGAGTGTCTGTTATTTCCCAAAATCATTTTTTTAAATCAGAAACCCCTAAAATCAAAATTGTATGCCTTAAAATAAAGCTTTTGACCAAAAAATGTTTGTCTAAGGTGATAAATCGGTGCCTCTTAGAACATTTTCTTTTCCAGAATTGGACACACCAAACTCCAAGACCAATGATAACGTGATATATATCGTTGGAAAGATATTTTTATGAACTATAATAGTTACTAAGAGAGTTTATTTCAAATCTCTATGTGAAAAAAGTTATTCGCTAGTTAATGATAGTTTTTTTCACACCAAAATGCGCTGAAACTCAATTTTGACCAGCGAATAACTTTTTTCACATAGAGATTTGAAATGAACTCTCTGTGCTATGTTTCCACCTAAGGTTTATCTCAGTTTAGATTAAATGAATCTTTTTGGTGTTTCCACCGCACAAAAAGATTTAAAAAAGATTAAATCTGGCAACACTTTCAAAAATGCAAATGGCGCTTCAATTTTTCTTATGAAGTGCGAAGGAGGCAGAATGTTTTATTCGTGTCAAACAATGAAGAACGGAATCGAGTCTCGAATGAATCGTTCAGCATCATCATCATCAAGTCCTGTAACCCCGGTTGGGGCATAGGACGCCATCAAATCGTTTCCATCCTTCACGGTCTGCAGATAGATATTTTAACTGTGGCCACGTCTTTCTCTGGGAGTCTGCTTCTGCTAGAACTGTTGATTTCCATGTTGTTCTTGGTCTTCCAACCCGCCGTGCACCCTGAGGATTCCATTCAAATGACTGCTATGCAATTTCATCGTTTGGTTTCCTCAGCGTGTGACCAATCCATTGGCATTTACGCTTTCTTATGTCAACGTCCAGCCGCTCTTGACTTGTCCTGCGCCACAATTCCTCGTTTGATATAATTTGTGGCCAGCGAATTTTTAGAATATGGCGTAGACAACGGTTCACAAAAGCCTGCAATTTCTTTGAGATGGTAGTCGTGACTTTCCAGGTTTCGCAAGCATATAACAGCACGGATTTGACATTGGATTCGAAGAATCTCAACTTTGTGCGCAAGGAGATTTGACATGATTTCCAAATTTGGGAGAGAGAACCGAAGGCTGCGCGAGCTTTATTTATTCTACTTTGAACGTCCAGATCAGTACCACTATTTGCTGAAACAATACTTCCAAGGTAGTTAAATTGTTCAACCTCTTCAACTGGCGTCTCCTGTATTAAAATACGCTGATGTGTGGAGTGGCCTGTGAGCATTATTTTTGTCTTTTTGCTATTTATTTTAAGACCACTCGCCTCTCCTTTTACCTTCAGAGCTTGACACATCCCGTTCAGCCCGCTGATGTTATTTACCAAGAAACATATATCATCGGCATAGTCTAAGTGGCTAAGCCTTTCAAACGGTCTCCATTGAATGCCCTGCCTCTCTGCTGTTCCAACGCTGGCCGTCAAAACATCGTCAATCGCCAGTAGAAAGAGAATTGGCGATAGTCTCACACCCTGCCGCACTTCGAAAGAGTCGGATAGCTGCCCATTGTGTAAAACAAAGCATTTTGCGTTGTTATAGGACTCTCTTATAATGGCAACAATTTTTGGGGGAATTCCTCTACCAAGAAGTGATCTCCATATACATTCGCGGTTGACTCGGTCAAAGGCCTTCTCAAAATCCACGAACATGAGGTAAAGCGGTGATTGAAACTCCGCAGACTGCTCAACAACGATACGCAGAGTGTTGATATGGTCGACACAAGACCGCCCACTGCGGAAACCAGCTTGATGCCTCTTGAGTGTAGAATACTAGCCGTTCTGACAAGGTCAGCTTCAGGAGCTCGGCTGGTATACCGTCAAGTCCAGCTGCTTTGTTATTTTTGAGAAGATTTATCGAAGATTGAATTTCCAGTACTGTAGGGGGTTCGATGTCAATACCCCTATATGATCTACGCATCTCGTTAAGCTGGGGCACTTCAGCACTCTGCTCGACAGAATCCTCATTAAGCAAGGCACAAAAGTGATTCTTCCACCTGCGCAGCTGATCCTCGATTGATACCAAAAGTGTACCATCCACATCCATTACAGGATGGTTGGTATTGCTTTTCTTCCCGACAACTTCCTTGGATATTTGGTACAATTCCCTCATATCTCCTCTTCTTGCAGCGTTTTCCGCATTTTCTGCGAGACCGTCTAACCTCACCCTCTTGTCACGTCTCACACAGCGATAGACCATCGTTCAGCACCATGTTAAAATAGGTAAGTTAGATTTGTAAAACTATTTGTCCTAGGAAGATTTAATAAGATTAATTTCTAATCTCCAAGATTAACGAAATATATTTGTATGGTAAATCTTCAAGATTTAAAGAAGATTTGAGGTAAATCTTATTAAATCTCAGATTAGCGTTAGGTGGAAATGTAGCATTAGTAACTATTGTAGTTCATAAAAATATCTTTCCAACGATATATATCACGTCAGTTTGGTCTGTCCAGTTCTCCTTTGTATGGAAAAGAGAATGTCCTAATCACCTTAGACAAACATTTTTCGGTCAAAAACTTTGAATGTAGAAGTTACACTTATCGTCCGATTTTGAAAAACTTTGGCTCAAATTTTTGTTAAAAAGATTGTTTTTCACTTGAGTCCTTAAAATTATTTTAAATATTTTTTTTCTATCCATATGGAGCAACCACAAACTAGAAATTTTTCAAAAATACTCGTTTTTAAAACTTTGAATGCCTTTAACTTATAAGATTTCAGTGCGACTTATACAAGCAGTACATTGTCGGAAGGAGACAGATCACATCATTCCGAAAATACACATTTTATGTAAATAAGCTAAGCCGTTAGCAAGATTTATGGGAATATCTGGAAAAAAAAACTGAGAAAATGATTTTTTCGCATATCTCGAAAACACTTCTTTGGAAAAAAAATAATTTTGATTTTCGTGTTCAGTGACCCAAAATTAGTCTAGAAAATATATTTTTTCTAAGGACCCTACCATGACCCAAAATTTTGTAAACTAGTGTTATTTAATACATCGTACCAAAACGTTTTGGGCTTTGATAAAAAAAAGGAATCAATAAGTTAATCCCGGAGGATCTAGCACTAAAAATTGGACCCTTAAATGTAGCTATACAAAATTTAACCAAAATCGGTTCAACCAGGAAAAAATTAGTGAAACATATAGACAATTTTCCAAAAAGTCATCACACCTCTCATATATTCCCGCACTTGAAAAATTGCACATAGAAGATTTTTTCAAAATCTCTATTTTCGAAAATATTGTAAGGAACTACAGAGTTTTATGAGTTAAAAAAAACTTGCAGGTGTTATGTACCAAATTAGAGATAAATCCGTCAATCCATTAAGGCTATAGTTCGATTTACATTCTGTCACACAGACTGACGGAAACAATTTTTTCTTAGAGTTTCCCATAGTCATAAGATTAAAATAACGATTCTTTTTACAAGAAGCCAATACTTCCCATAATGGAGCAGAACAAGTAAAAATACATACAAATAAAAAGCTTCTACAACCATGATCAGGCCATTATGACAAATGATACAGCTGCCATCAAAGGACGAGAATCGTGTTCTTACAGCTTGGTTCCTCCCACTTCGGCAGTTATTTTTTATTTATATTTCCGTTGTGTTTTTCCTAGGCATGATGGCATATACAGTGTACACATAAATGTCGGTTTCTTTTTAGTTTATATTACAAATCATTAATCATTTTGTGTAACGTTACATAGAAGAGAAACAACTCTACCTCATAATACAACGCACACGAAATCAAATACCAGATAAGAAGAATTTAAAAAAAGCTGAAAAAAGAACTTTTCTACGAACTTTTTTTTTTGTTGGGGAGTTTGTGCCTTCAACTTTGACATCTCATTTCGGATTGAATTAAATTTGACAAGAATTTATTACAGAGGCCTTCAACCAAAGACGTTAAAAAATATCTTTTAGTTAGAAAGCACTTTGTCGTCCCTCGTCCTGTTCTAATGTTGGCTGTTGGTTGTTGGAAGGGAGGTTAGGGAAATGAATTATTCGATGTGCTATAAGATTAATTTCGAATAAAACACACACCCATATACTCGTACATATGAGTAATTCCCAGGGTTCCAAGTAATTTCCCATGTAATTTTATGGACCATAAGAAAGCGATGAATTCGTGTGTAATGTACCCTGAAATCCCAATTAACGCCACCGCCATGTCTGTCCATTATAATTAGAGATCTCAAGTGTAATTAATTCGCGAAGGATTAGTTCGGCAACAGAGTCGGAGTTTTGCAGTAAAAATGATATATAACAGCAAGTTTCCACCATTAACGAAACGACTTAAGCCTAACAAAACAAAGTGATGAATTAACCGTAAGAGGATTAAGCCCAAAAGGTGCATTGACCTAAGAGTACCTACTACCTTCATATAGAGAGACCATATCAACCCTGGATGGCCATCCATTTTATATGTGTGTTCAAGCATGCATGGTCGATGGAGGGAATTTATTTATTCAGGACACGCCTCGAGCACATTCCCTAAATAATTACTCAATTACTCAAATGGCACCTCGGCTTCCTTTTCGGAGCTTCGAGCCATGCCGTCCTGTTTTCCGTTTACATGCAAAGTCAGAACTGACTTCCGCAGAGATTGCAAAGTTAAACAAAAGTTTAAGCCTCTGTTCATCGTTGTCGTCGTCTTCTTCCTGATGGTCTCCATCTTCATATCCTTTGTATAGTGTACCATAGCTCCACAACCCAAATGCTAGTCCTCGATGAAGATAAATAAAAGTTTGTGTATAATTTTCTCGCTCCATCACTATTCCGGTTTCGGTCTTTCCGCGCCAAACAATCGTCGTCGTCGTCGCTGTCGTAGGAATCGTTGTCGGCCATTCGGGCGGGTGTTGAGCCATCCGGCTTCCGTTTTTGCACCAGAAAATTGTATCGTGTACCCACATTAACCTTTTCGGTTGAAATAACCACTTGTTAAGCAATCTTGAGGTTAACCCTTAAATAAGAATGTAGGCAAGCAATTTTGTTCGAAATATTGCAATCCATTGTGTGTCTATGTCAGATGATGCCAGGGACCAAGGCGAAGGGTAGGTAGGTTGGTATGTGATGGGTATTATAATGGTGATGAGCTTGAAGGGTGAAATATCTCTTTGGAAAAAAACAAAATAGGTACTAAACACCCAAGCAAAAAAAAAAAAAGAAAGCTTCTTCCGTAAAAGTCAAGTGAACGGAAACAATCCTCGGGTGTGAAGAATGACAGAACGCGATGACATTTAGAGCTCTTTTCTGTGTATATGTCATTTTGTAACTGTTAACAGTAAGTTGGGGATGTCACGCAATCACTGGTTGTTACTCTTCAACTTTGATGGTGGTGTGGCTTAAGTTGAAGGAACTTGGAGTGGCTTTTTGCATATTTTATGTCATCTACAGTACTGTGGGGAAGTTTGACATCATGTTTTTGTATTTTGCCCGCAAGTAGTAGCTTGTTTTGTTAGAAAATTGTTATCGAGTTGTGTCATACGTGAGAACAATTTTCTATTCAGCTCCAATATTGTAGTTTAGGTCCTCATTGTCCATTAAAGAATGCTGTAGATTTCCATCCGGTATTGTGCATATTTTTCTTATCACAAGCCCTTTATATGCATGTCCAAACCGAAACACCCGGTCAACGTTAAATCCGTAGAGCAGAACCTGCTTAAAATGGCCCCAGAGCCCAGTGTGATCCAGGGCCTTATTCGACAAAGCTTCTTTCTCCGGTCATCGTTCTTTATTTATTGACAGTATCTCCCATCTCCCACGAAGCCGTTATGCCTATCAACATTATGCATTAGTGAGCTATAACAGTAAAGGCAATAGAAGGACCAAATGAGCGGAAAATCTTCACAGCAAAAGCCTGTCCATAGAGGGGTTTTATTACCATTTCGGTGAAGTCTTGATGTAGATCGTATTGTCAAAAGGGAAATAATTCCCAACTGTACATCTATATCTTTTTGGTCTTCCTATTTCACTAAGTGTCAGTTTCACTTCAATAAGGTGCGCTCACGAGCAAAAGTAAACGAAACTATACGAAACGTCCCACTCCGAAAGCCAAGTCATATATGAATATGAATTCCTTGTAATCGCTTCTTTTCTTTCCACAGCTTCAGTGGATAGGCGAAGCAATGAACTACCCTCTCATTTCAAAGCAAATACCATCAATTGGTATCCTCTGATGGATCGAGATTGGCTGAGAGAGACTAGTGCTAAGATTTTTGGGATTACAACCAACTCTTCAAACCGACGGGTCTGTCAACAAGTATCTTTTAGGCAAAAGTTCATGCTATTGCCAAATGGGCTGGTTGTTATCTCAAAAAAAGCTACTGCAACCGAAACATTGGCCTTTACTTTAGATAATTAAGCCACACTAAGTACTAAGCTCCAACGCCATCAGCTTGAAAGTGGTTTGGGTATGTGCAGGCACAGGTTTCAGGAACTTGGCATGAAGAACCATGTTACACTTAATTGGGTACCTGGCTTCGTTAGAGGCAAACTCTTTGGCAAAAAAAGGTTCCAGGATTCCCTTAATGGAGCCAAAGCCTTACTTACTTTCCTTTAAACAGCGCTCACAGTCCAGGGTGAAATACGGCCTCAACCAACAAACCCACCAGCCAGCTCGGGCCCTAGCTAGCTGCTTCCAGTGTCGCACTCCAAGTTGGTGGAGGTCGTTCTCTACTTGTGTACGCTACTTAAGATGGGTCTTCTGCGCACACCATCAGGGGTGGACTTGAAGACTCTTCGGGCTGGTGCCTTGGTGTCCATACGCTCGACGACGTGTCGCTGTATTTTCAGCTTTTTGACCAGGTCGACGTGCGTCACTGTAAAGCCCGTAAAGATCGTTTCAAAATCTACTTCTCCATACACAGACTGGACCAAAGATTACCTGAAGAATTTTCCTTTGAAAGCACCCAATCATAATTCTCATCCGTTTTTGACAGGATCTATGCTTCTGCCTCATACAGCAGAACTGGGATGATGAGGGTCTTATATAAGGTCTTCTTGATTCTTTGAGAGAGGACTTTACTACTCAAACTTTGTGATGTAATAGTGGAGCCCAGGTAGGCAAAGTCCTTGATGACTTCGAAATTGTACAGACGGCAGGATTTTGTATGTGACGTCGAGGAGACTTATACCTCTGTCCTTGGAACAAGTCAGAGCATCTTCTTTATTGTGTATGGGGCACACTAGATCGAGGCTCCATTCATCGGGCATACTTTCATCCAAAAAAATTTTAGAGCCAGGTTGGTGTATACTCCATTCCAAGTCATCTCCCCCTGCTTTGAATAGCTTGGCTGGCAGCAGCCTTGTGGAACTTCAGTAGAACTTTCGAACATCTTCCTTACCGCAACAAGTTGCTGGACCAAAGCTGCAAGGAACTCCAAAAACATCTTCAACTTCCCCCTTACCTAGACTGCGTACAAAAATTGTGAATGAAAAAAAAAAAAAATTGACGGCCATAAGACTTAAAAATTGGAAAGAACTTCGATTAGACAAAAAATTATTTCATTTCACAGACTGTTTCATTCAGCCTATCTGCCTCAACAGAATGGGAGATGGTGCCGAAATAGATGTCAAAAATGCTGCAGCTAGAGCTATAATGACAAATACTGCAGTATTTTTGACATCTATTCCAGTTGCATCTCCCATTTTGTTCGGGCAGTAAGTAGGAACAACCAAAGAGTAATAGTGGCTTTTCTAACTGTCCATGGATACAGGTAAAGGAGAGTGATTTGTTCTGTCTGAATGTTCTCCAAATACTCTTACTTCGGAGGGAAATAGAGAAACTATTACTGTAAGATGAGCAAACTCACCCAGCTTTAGGTGAAGCTCAAGAATAGATCTATAGTTCTCAGTATAATAACCTCTGATTGACTGTCAAACCCATCGTCACCACATCCATCTCAATACTCACAAAAACACCCATCACTCACTAGATTTTTCTAACGCTTACTGATATAAACCTATCGAATCATTTGCAAAAAGACTTCAGAAACGATCTTCCGTCTTTTATAAAAGATCATGGAAGCAATGCTGAAATTCCAAGCATTGACCATGTTTCTGTTCGACCAGATTTTTCCAAAGAGTTGGTAAGTACTCCAAACTAAGTCGTTGATCATCGCTCTGCACAGCTCAGAAAGAAGGGTGGTCAGTTTAAATTAGACATTCATAGGTATCTATCATCACTTCAAACAGACGAGATTGTTTTTTTACTTTGTCCTTTGTTCTTCTACCTGACCGTCGAAGATTCTCGAGTCTAACTCCAGGTGAGCCCTGAATCTTAAGGGTGCTTCACTTATCCCTATACCTTCCCAATCCAAACCCATCCTTGTCCATCGTCGGCGCGGTGAATAACTGTCCAACGTTATCCCCCTCGGTGGTACGGTGAAAAGCTGTTCAACGAGTTCTCCCCCATGTCGGTACGGCATATCGCTGTTCGATAGTACCGCGAATAGCTGTCTGCCACTCTTATCTTATCATATCCCCTTCCACACCCACTAAAATTTTCCTATTGGGCTAGATCTAAGGTGTTACACGACCCGTGCCAATGATCAGCCTGACTGGGCGGCCCAATTAAAAATACTAGCTCAGTCGTTAACGGAGTATCTAATTTTTGGCACTTTTCGGATCAGCTTGTCTTCTCTACGCATGCGAATATCTGTGTAGACGTAGAGTGACCACCCTTTATAAACTACTCGTGGTCCCAAAATGTATGTATAAAAAAAAAACAAGGATAGATGGTGAGACCGGTTCTCCTTCAAAACCGGGTGGCAGCACGGCGCCAAAGCTTTTTGCCGTTGCTCCGTGTCAGTGGGGTGGTTGTGGCAAGTCATGGTCCCCCATCTGATTCAGATTCCAGTGAGAAAAGTAAGACGGTAGTAATACCTAATTTCAGTAGTGGTCGGGTTGTGAATAACGATCTTACCACTACTGGAGAGAGTGAACCTCTCCTGAGTACGTCTCGAGGGGGAGCCCACCTCAGTGGTGCCAGAGTTGTGAATAACGGTCCTCCCAGCGATGGGGTGAGTTCTCCGTTCTCCCTCGCCTAAGCTGGTTGTCGCTACTTCTGGGGTAGGTATCGATGGGGTGGTTGTGGCAAGTTATGGTCCCCCATCTGATACAGAGTCCAGCGAGAGGAGTAATGCGGTAGTCATATCTTATTTCAGTAGTGGTTGGTTTGTGAATAACGATCCTACCACTACTGGAGATATTGAACCTCTCCCGAATACGTCTCGAGCGGGGGCCAGGCTCAGTGGTGCCAGGGTTGTGAACAACGGTCCTCCCACCGCTATAGGGTGTGTTCTCTCCCGAGGTCGTCGCATGAGAGCAGACGAAACAGGCCGTGCGTCGAAGGGCAGCATAGGGTCAGGTGATCAGCTGCTAGGATCCTCAAGACCTTCGGTAATAAACTGGAGGTCGAAGGGAAGCAGGAGCTGGACGCCCACCAGGCCCAGAGCATTTTAGTGAATACGCAGACCAGCGACGACTCCACGTCGAAGCGTAATAGGTCTCTGGAGAAAACCATTCCGGTTCCCAAAGCATCCTAAAGTGCATAACGCCAGCACTCTCCATTCCGGAGTATCCAGATCATATAGCGACGACGTTCTAAAAAACAAGATTGTGGTTGCGGTTATCGACAGGAGTAATATCGATGGCACGATTTCTCCTGATCAATGGCAGGTGGTTAGACTGAAGCTCTCGCCAGGATTCTTGAGCATAATTAAAGAACATCCGGGACCACCACCTCTCACCGGAGATGGCGGTTAGCATCAAGGGCATGTCAAACTCATCGTCTGTGATGATCAGAGATCGTGTGATCTCTATAAGCTTGCTGATAGTAGGTTTGGCGAGGTCTGGCCAGGTGCGATGCTCGAAGTTGTTGCTAGGGAAGATATCCCGTGCAGACCTAGAGCCCGCATATGGATACCATCCGAGCCGGCTTTCATGGAGGAAATTCTCCAGATAGTCAAGAGGTAAAGGGTCTTTATAGAAACGCGATTATCTTGATAAATAAGGACTCCCTTGCCTCCTTGGTGCAGACCAAAGGCATGATAAGATATGGGTTTGATACGATCTCCCTAAAAGTTACAAAAAAGATGAGGTCGACGCGCACCGTGTCCTTCTCAAAAACACTGAGGCTGAGTTTGTGGGAGAGGTCTCTGGTGCATCCATCACCTATCCATCGGTGGATGATGATGAATCCAGCTCATCCTCGATCACAGTTCAGTCCTCTACATTCGTCGACAGTCTGACCTGTTGATATACCAGAGCGTTTTAGCCTGCTTTTTTTGAGTGACACCAGGAGCATAATACCTGCTGGTGGACCACAAAGTCTAGCCTGCCGTTTTGGGTGCCACCAGGGGCGTGATACCTGCTGATACCCCAGAGTGTTTTAGCCTGTTAGTATTGAGTGCCACTAAGGGCATAATACCTGCTGATGTACCATAGCGTTAAGCCACCAAGGGTGTAATACCGTCTGGTCTATTTGCGAACCTTGGCGTCAGAAAATAATAGGTCTTTGTTAAGGAGCCCAATTATCACAAGCTAGATTACCCCAGACCAGAAACCAGGACTCAAACCCAAAACTACAATAATCAGAAACCAGTTATAACCGATATTAGATAGCAACTAGAATCCAGAAGCGTAAATCATCGGGTATCCTCGTCAACCAGGACGAGTCAATCAATCGATCGTCAGATTTAACCGAAGTAACATAGTTAACAATAAATTTTCAATTCTTATTTATTTATAAGTTGTTTTCAATAAAGATTTTGTAATAAGGTTCTAAAACATTTTTCCTCTGAAGATTCTCGTTTCCTTGAGGACAACACTCCTGGTAGTACTAGCGAGCATAAACTAGGCTGGAAAATAAGATTAGAGTTTGTGACTCATGGTATCTCTTAGACTCTACGGTAACTTCAGGGTTTCTAAGCATCCAAGGACTAATTTCTTCCTGTGGTTTTGGGCTGTTCGCAACTTATTTTTGATCAACAGTTGAGCTCTGATTTTTGTCCTTTCAAAGATATACTAGAAATGTTCAATTAAATAACAGAAATTCATTTAAGTGTCCTCTTTTCTGTTCCATTAACTGTTAATACAAAAAAATTCATATCAAAATAAAATAACTTCAATACAAACAAAAACCCTAAATCTTTTTACTCCAAGTTTCCTTTTTTTTCGTGCGGTTGATATACACAAAAATACAACAGAGAAGAGAATTTGCCGTAAAGTGCAACTGATTGTGCAAGGAAAATAAATTGTTGAGTAAAAATATGTCGTCATTGTTTTTAGAGTGAGTTTGGTGTGGTGTGTAATCTTCGTATCCTGCCAGAGATTCGTACGTATATATATTTACGATCGTCCTACAAAACAACACACCAACATTGAAAAAATATAAAACAAAACAAAAATAAAAAAACCATAAATCTCCAAAAGAATGAGCACTGAGTTTCACCGTGTTTTCACTAGTATTTCGGAGCAGTGCTCTGTGCTGTGACTGGTAAACTGAAACTATGTGGAGCAACGATTGCTTGCAGAGCTCTCCCATGGGAAGCGATGAAGTGCAAATGAACAAATCTGTTGGAAATCCACTTTCAACACAGAAACACTCAGCAGCGGAGGCAACAGCATCACCAAAAGCATCCAGCAGGACAAAATAACAGCAGGAGTGCACTGCACATATAGAGCTAAGGCGTAAGGGATGTGACAGCCAAAAATGGCATACGAGCACACAGAATTGTCCCGTCCTGGTATATAGTACCTAGAGGAAAACGGATTGATTCCGATACACATCGTCAGAGAGATGCATCGCATACAGAAACCCCATCGCTTCATCCGCCTGGAAAAAGGATTCACATTGTTTCATGTCTTCGCTTCACCAAGTAGCGGGGCATTCATGATGGCCTGAAGACTGAGAACGAGGATGGGGCCTGAGGCGAGTAAGTTTGGCTATTGTTTCCTCTGGGGCCTTGTTTTTCTGTTTCCGAGCTGATTTTTTTTTTTTCAGTATACTTTAAGCTGTTTTTTCAAGGAAGAAGCAGCAGGACTTTTTTCGATGATTTTTATTTTTTGTTTGTGAATGGAAGGACACTGCTTTAAGCATAACCAATGGTGAACCAAAAAAATATTTAATGACTTTTTGTGACATTTACTTGGATATAGAGCTAAAATAAAATGATAGTGTGTGTTAGTGTTTGTGTGTGTTAGGTGTGGTAGTAAAGAGAAGATGACTCTGACAACAAAACGTGTTTGTAAAGCTATCCTGATAGTTTCATTCAGCTATTTTTTTTTCCAATTATTTTTTTTTGTAACCATTTATTCACCGAGAGCATTGATGATAAGGAACAAGGACAACAGACGAAGGACGACGACCAAAGCGAGAACCAAAACTAAAAGCAAAACAAAACCACGAAAAAACTTTAAAAAAGGAAACTCATTTGTTTTGGTTGCATTATTTATTACCACATATAAGTTTTATCCGAAAAACACCTACACAATATCTGGCAAAGTGGCTGTGGAGTGGAGGTTGCCAATCAATAGTGCTTTTGGCAATGCCCATAGTAGCATTTGTGTAAAATTAAGCTGCTTCCATTCAAAAAGATATTTATGTTTCCAGAACTATTATATCGAATTTCCTTAATTAACATTGGAGGATGTTGAGTTAAATTAGTTTTCAAGTTTTTTTTTTTTTTTTGGAAAAAAGTTTTGTGTTTCTTTGTTTTATATTTTAAAAGTACAAAGCTAATAATAACTTTGTGAGAAATAAATAAAACAGAACAGACAAAGTTCAAGAGAAACAAATCGATGTAGAAAAGTCACGATTCACGAATCCTTTTGTGAAAGAAACCTTCTATAATAACTTGGGTGCATCATTATATAGCTGGTGGCGATGATAGAAATATAAAATAGAATTGATTTTTTTATTAAAAAAAATAAAAGAAGGATCGGGAAGTAGTGAACCTCTGTAGAATTATTGTTTTTAGAGACACGTTGCAAATAAATGTAATGTTGTCTTACAACGAGGGGCATCAATTTTTCATATCTCATAATAACACAGCAGTAAGCGAGCAAAAGATTTCTACGACTAAGAACCCTCAAAGCATGCAACCGGATGGTACTCCGCAAATGGTCGATACGCGAACCAAATCAATCATGTGCCAATCGACGGAAGGCAACATCTTAGACAACCCTACTCTACGAGGGACAATCGTGTACTCTGACTTTGACGTTGGTTGCCTTAGCATAAGTAGAGTTACCAAGGCATAGAGAGCACCTCAGTGAGAAGGTCTCCACTGGGCATTCACCTGCCACAGATGCCAACAACCCCAGAGTATCACGTCCGCGACATTATCAAAGAGGCAGCTGAAACCACAATAGGCTACCAACCACTCTTGAAAAAACCATGGTATGATGATGAATGCGCATGCGCACACCTGAAAAGGTGACAGAAGATGCACCTGCGAATATACTGCAGCGTAAAACAAGAAAAATGATAGAGGAGTATCGAGACAGGAGAAGAGAGGAGAGAAGACCATGCGTAGAAAAAAAAGAGGAAGTTCAAGAACCACCGGATCTAATGGTTTACCAGTGCTCTTCAGCGCAGAGGGGATATGTTGAAAGGGGGCAATGCATCAACTCATCAACCACGTTTGGGTGGAAGAAAGCATGCCCGTTGACTGGACTATCATAGTGAATATCCACATCTTGGTACAGCAGCTCGTAAAATTCACGATTGAATCTTCTTCTCCAATGGCCCTCTTCACATATAGGACCAAATATCCGCCGAAGAATTTTTCTCTCGAAAGTGCCCAGCAGAGAATATCAAATAAAGAAGCCAATCCTTCGTACGTTTCACCCCCCAACACCCATTTGTTTACATTGTTGTATTTGTAATTTCATTTCGTGTCGAAGTAATAGATGTGAATTGCAACAACAACAAGACCTGTGCTGAATGATGTGCTGAATGACTAGTTGATTCTATGTGTGCGTTTTGCACTGCTTTTCACTAATACTTTGCAAATCTAATACATCAGCTGTTCGCTTCCAGCTTGTAGGCAAATCAAATTGACAGCTGAGGATTGACTTCTTTATTTCATATTCTCGGGTGCCCAGTATCAATTCGCCTTTTTTACTTATCGTCCAGCAATCGGCACGGCCGCCCCGTAGAGTGGAACTGGTATCTATAATAAACATTTTGTGTAGCGTGAACTTTGTCTTTCGAGAAAGGAGTTTTGAACCCGTTGGTATGGTCAAACTGAAGTAGCAGTGGTTTGCTAGAGTAATTCTTCGTCGGACTTCCACTAAGGTATCGTTCGTGGAATTGATATAAGTTCCGAGGTAGGTGAACTTCTTAAGTCTTGACTACCTTAAAATGACTGCTACCAACAGTGACATTTTGTCCTAGGTGATGGACAGAAGAGGCTTTGTTTTTTTATAGAATATAGGTACTTTGTTTTGTTTTCATTCACTTCAATACCAACGCGTTTCGCCTGTTCATGAATAGCTGTTAATGCTTCAAGTACAGCTTGCTTGAAGCTGCTAATAATGTCGATGTCATCCGCATAGCCAAGCAGTTAAGAAGATAAGAAGACCTGTTGAAAATAGTGCCTCCCATGTTAACACCTCCCCCCCGTGGTTTTCACCTTGATGTGGTGGGGGGGCTTACGTTCGTTCCTCCAGCAATCCAGCTGCAGGATCGAACAACCAAGAAAAACCAACAGAGATGTTAATCTACTTTTGAACCATTATAGACAAATATGGAAAGTTATAAAAATTTATCTAAAAACCGAGTGGGGATATACACTCCAGTGTCGGCAGAAGTCACGGCTGCCGGCGAGGGCTTGGCTACGGCTAAGTCGCCAGTGACACCAACAATAACAACAACAACAACAACGACAACAACAACGACAACTACAACAACAACAACAACAACAACAACATCATCATCAACAGCTACAACAACTAAAGCCTGCAGCAGTGGTGCCCGTAAGTTTGATGGGGTATTTTCTGAATACCTCATGGAACTTACTGACTCTGAGGACGGGGCTGTTGGAACTGGGGAAGAGGAGATGGCGTCTGATGAGGAAAACCGTATCCTTAACGATGACGACTATCAATCCTTCGCCAGTTCAGACAGCTCAGACGCAGATGTCACTGTGGCCGAGAACCCTGCGGCAGGAATGATGAAAGCACCCCCTCAAGGCGAGTCTGTGGCGAAGCACCTGGCGACAGGAGCCAAGACTACTTCAACTCCTTACAAAAGGTCTGGGGCAAGTGATCCAACCAAAGTCTGCGCGGATGGCCCAGGGTCTTCCAAGACCGTGATGGCGGCCTTATCCGAAAGTCGATGTCCGTCAATCGATGGGCCAAAACCGACCGAAGGAAAAGTGGCGAATCCAAAAAAGCAGAACAAGGGAGGAGATCTTAATCCAGACCTAAAAAGGATTGGAAACGCCAAGAGGGCCGTGCGTAGGTATGGCAAGGGTGATCCTAAGAAGCTGAGCCTTAGGGAGTGGAAGCGGTTGGGCTGGGCCCAAAAACTGCTTGCCAAGTTAGAAAGCAAAGGCATGAGTACGGTCGTCTCTAAGTCAAACGACAAGAAAGAAGTTGACAAGCCCCGAGCTCAGAATGCCTCTTCCTCCAAATCGTCTGGCGGCAACCCTAAAGTGAGGCCATTGAATGGTCCAAAACACTCGAGGGTCGAGAAAACTGGCCCAAGTCAAAATAAGAGGATGAGGCACAATGATTCGACGCCCCCTCAAACGTCATCCAACAAAAAATTTAAAACGTCCCACAGCGCAGGCACGCTAGCAGACATTGTTAGCCAAAGTCTCCAAGTGGCCGTTGTAAATGAGGGAAGCTCCGAGTTGGTGCTCACAAACGAGCAGTGGGCTCGGGTGGAGGTTAGGATTCTCGAATGTATCAACACCGAGATCCTGGCCTCTACCGGGTTTGTGCCGCAATTCGGGCCATTATCGACATTGAAGGGGTTCAAAATACTAACCTGCAAAGATGAACCCACCTTGAAATGGCTTAGGTTGAAAGTTTCGGAGATGACTGGGTTGCTCGAAGGGGTAACATTGAAAGTTGCCTCCAAAATGGACCTCCCCACTAGACCAAAAGTCCGCATAAATGTGCCGGGCCCTCACATCACCAAGGAACTCCTGGAAAACCTCCTCCGAGGTCAAAATTCCAGTTTTCCCAGCGGTGACTGGAAGGTCTTGGAGATAGAAGCGCCCTCCAAAACGGGCCAGGAAGCCATAGTGATGTTAAATCACGAGACTATGGCAATGCTTCCCTCCAAGGGTTTCAAGCTAATGGTGGGCATCAATATGGTTAAGGTGCGCCCGGTAGCCAGCCTACAAAAAACAAAAAACAAAAATGATGATGAAGGTGATACAGGCAAACATTCAACACAGTAAGTTGGCCTCGGCCACCTTAACCTCTTTGATGTCCATAGATAACATTGATATCGCCCTTATTCAGGAGCCCTGGATCAACAGCGGCAGGATCTGCGGACTCAGCTCCAAAGATGTAAACCTGTTTTTTAATAAAGGGCCTACAGAAGGTAACTATCGGACATGTATAGTGGCGAAAAAAATTATAAATCTTTTCCTCTTATCTTCCCATAGTAGTGCAGACATGACGACGGTGAAGTGCGACAGAAAAGGGGCCCCGCCCCTGATCCTAGCCTCCATCTACATGCCAGGTGATTCACCGGGGCCACCGCCGTCAGCAGCCCTTGATGATCTCGTCAAAACAACAGGTAAGAACGGTTGGGACCTCCTGGTTTGTTGCGACGCTAATGCTCATCATCTACAATGGGGGAGCACCGACACAAATAAAAGAGGTGAGTCACTATTTGAATTTATTATTAAAGAAAATTTATTGATTTTAAATAAGGGTAACGAACCAACCTTTGTTACCAGAAACAGAAGAGAAGTGCTCGACGTGACGCTTTCCAGTAACTCAGTCTCAATAAAGGTCAGTGACTGGAAGGTATCAAGTAATGTTTCATTCTCAGATCATAGAATGATAACATTCCAAATAGAGCACAAAATTGAAAACTTAAAACCCTATAGAAACCCCAGGAAAACAAACTGGGATGCCTTCAACACTAGATTGGCCACATCTTTGGGTCACTATGAACATTTACCATTGACAACCTGCTCTGACATTGACAAACATGTAAATGAACTAACGTTAGCCATAAACAATGCTTACGAAAGTTCCTGCCCCATTACCAAAAGTAAAGGCAGGCTCAACCCCGTATGGTGGTCCAAAGAGCTGTCTATACTTAGGAAAAACTCAAGGAGGCTTTTCAATAGAGCAAAATTCAGCAACGAACCTGCTGATTGGGACATCTTTAAGGTCAGTAAAAATCTGTACAAAAACCGAACGACCTATGCAAAAAGAGCAGCCTGGCAAAAATTTTGTTCAGACATTGAGTCTACAAATGAAGCTGCTAGGCTCAGGAAAGTCATGTCTAAGGTACCCTCTCCCCCGGGATTTCTAAAAAGACCGGATAATACCTGGACAGACTCCTGCTCTGAGACTTTAGAGTCACTTATAAGCACTCACTTCCCAGGGTGTACTATCAGTACATCTCCTGTGGACAGAGGGCCCAACATAAGTGAAATCTATGATATAGGCAAACAAATCGTAGATAGTAGGAAGGTGGCTTGGGCCATTGACTCCTTCTCGGCATACAAATCTGCAGGGCCTGATGGAATCATTCCAATTATGCTCCAAAGCTCTAAAGATACAATTGTTCCAATTCTAGTGGATATTTATATAGGCTGTCTTAACATCACCTATATTCCCGCTGGATGGAGAGAAGTCAATGTCATCTTCATCCCGAAAGCTGGCAAGCCCACCCATACCGAACCGAAGGACTTCAGGCCTATCAGCCTTTCCTCCTTTCTCCTGAAGACCTTAGAAAGATTAATTGACACTCATATTCGCCTAAAACTGAATGGTGGTGTGCTCTCACAGGCCCAACATGCGTACTTGAAGGGCAAATCTGTTGAGACAGCACTTCATGAAGTGGTTGGTACGATTGAGAAGTCGATACACTTCAAGGAATTCACTTTAGCAGCATTCCTTGACATAGAAGGGGCCTTCAATAATGTTGATAACGGTGCAATTCGACAAGCCCTAAACTCTGTCAGCATCGATCCATCATTGATAAACTGGATTGATTTCATGCTTCAAACGAGACTCATTAATGCAGAAATGGGTGACAGCAAGATAAGAGTTAGGACAAGTAGGGGCACTCCACAGGGTGGAGTACTTTCTCCTTTGCTTTGGCTCCTTGTCGTCAACCAGATCTTAGTTAAACTAAATCTGGGCGGCATCAAGGTAGTTGCATATGCCGATGACATTGTGTTATTGGCCTCTGGAAAATTTGTTCCCACTCTGAGCGAGCTCCTACAAACGTCCCTGGACAAGCTCAAAAATTGGGCCAGTAGTTGTGGCCTCAATGTTAACCCACTGAAGACAGAACTGGTGCTGTTTACAAGGAAACGTAATATTCCAAACATAAACCCGCCAACCATTAACGGAATACCGTTACAGGTTTCGGGTACTGCCAAATATCTTGGCGTTGTTCTCGATCGTAAACTAAACTGGAAAGAAAATATTAAAGAAAGAGAAAGAAAAGCCTCAATAGCTTTCTACACTTGCAGCAGAATTTTTGGTAAAAGATGGGGTCCCAGCCCCAGAACCATTCATTGGATGTACACAGCCATTATAAGGCCAATTCTAACGTACGCATGCATGGTCTGGTGGCCAGCCTTAGATAAGGAAACCAATCTAAAAACCATGACTAAAATTCAAAGACTAGCGTGTATTGGTACAACCAGTGCTATCAGGACCACACCAACGGCTGCCCTTGAAACTTTCCTTTCACTTGCCCCACTCGATCTGTTCACGAAAGAGTTGGCGGCCAAAAGTGCTTTAAGACTTCACCAATGTAAAAATTGGAAAAAGGGCCTCTACGGTCACAGAACTATAATGAATTTTACAGACATAGACATTCAAACAGACTACGTTTCACCGCACATAGATTTCAACCCAGTAACCATAACAGATATTCCAACCAGGGAACTCTGGAATGAAAACAGGGTCATAAATGAAAATCATGTTTCGGTCTTTACTGACGGTTCCAAAACCTCGGAGGGGGTTGGGTCAGACATCTACTCAGATAACCCATCCATAAATAGATCGTTGAGGCTTCCAAACTTTTGCAGTGTATTCCAAGCGGAAGTACTGGCAGTTTGCGAAGCGGCGAAACATCTTGCCTCATGTGAATTAGTAAACAACAATATTGATATTTTCATAGACAGCCAGGCGGCAATTAAAGCCATTTGCTCAATCACCACAAAGTCCAAACTGGTCGACCGTTGCCGGAACGAGCTAAGAGTACTCAATGCAACGAACACAGTAACCCTAAGATGGGTTCCAGGACATAGGGATATTCACGGGAACGAAATGGCGGATGAACTGGCCAAAAGCGGTTCATCTCTTGATCCGAGCCAAATCGAAGCCTCTGTGCTCATGCCACTGGAGCAAGAAAAAAGTAGAATACACCAGAGTTTCTTAGAGGCTGCAAATGTCAGATGGTCATCCATCGACACTTGTCGGGTTTCTAGGAATCTATGGCCAAATATTTCAAAGAAAAAAACTGATTACTTACTCAAGCTAAGCAGGCCTCAATTATCTCTCATGGTTGGTGTCCTTACGGGCCACAACTCAATGGGAACCCACTTGAACAGAATGGGCATCAGCTCATCGGACTTATGTAGAGGGTGTCATGATGAAGAGGCAGAGGAGGGCTCCCCTCACTTCCTTTGCGAATGCCCCAGCCTAGCTAGAACCAGAAAAGAGGCCCTTGGAGAATATTTCTTCGACGAACTGGGCGACATCTCTGTCTTGCCACTAAAGAACATTCTGAAATTCATTCAGAACTCAGGATGGTTCAAGGAGGCCCCTAACACCTAAAACTTCCTATTAACTCCCTCCCTATCCCTCCTCACTAACCACCTATACCCCGGGGAGCGCAATGGATCCTACGAGATCCGAGTGAGATGGTGCGGCTTGCCGTATTATCACCCCTTCCAACCTAACCTAACCTATGTTAACACCTCTCTTGCACACTATCTGCTCCAGGACTAGGTTGAAGAAATCACATGTTAGCGCATCTCCTTGTCTGAACCCTGTACACGTCTGGAATAACTCGGATGAGCTGTTACCCATTTGCACGTTGCACCGCGTATTTTGTAACGTCATGCGGCATAGCTGGATCAGTTTTTTCGGGATCCCCAGCTCCGACATCGCCAATAGAAGCTCTTGGCGACTTCTGCTATCATTTATGCGGCTTTGAAGTCTATGAAGAGATGATGGGTCTTGACTTTTTTTTCGAAATTCATTGGTCTTTTCCAGGATTTGCCTCAATGTGAAGAATTGGTCTATCGTTGATCTGCCTGGCCTGAAGCCACACTGGTACGTGCCGATGATAGTGTTGCAGAAAGGTTTAAGAAGCTCACATAGTAGATACGTTGGATAGGATCTTGTAGGCAATATTAAGCAGCGATATGCCTCTATAGTTCTTACAGGACATAGGATCGCCTTTTTTGTAGATTGGACATATGGAGCTATTTGACCAGTTGTCAGGCATACTATCCTCTTTTGGTTGATGAGATGGTGCATGCACCCTACCAGGCCATCTCCATACTTGAAGAGTAGGCCATCCAAGCCGGTGGATACGCTGTTCCAGAGCTCGTGGATTGTTTTCTTAACCTCTTCAGTATTGGGCACTGGGACTAGATCTTCATTGACTGTTCTCATGCTTCTTTGTTCTCCTGTCATTTCCTCTACATAATGCCTAATAAGCAGTTGCTGGAAACACGTCTAAAATTCCCTGTGCTTCGGTAACTAGGTTCCCTTCGCTGTCCAGTTGCTTGGCTGTTTTGTAAAACCGGTGGGACCTGCAAGAACTATCGCGGCATATCCCTGACAAATGTCGCATACAAGAACAACCTACTATGCTAGGTTCTTAAGCCGTTCTGACAGTTGTACGAAATGTATGAAATTTATATAATCTTACATCTTTGCCATTCCGATGCATAAATTGGAGATTCCTCCGACAAAATTCGAATTATGCGTTGAAACTAAAATGCGTCACGATCGATGCATCGCTATTATTTTGTTACGTATCTCTGCTATTGAGTCCAACTGTCAAATGGTTGCGGAACTTCTACTTTGGCGAATACAAAAACTTACCAACAAAATTAAACCGATTAAGAACGATGCTAAAGCAATTTTGGTGGTGGGCCTGATGGAGAAGGGTCTGACGAGGAGGTTGGTCTGGAACTGACAAAAAAGCACCTGTTGTTCAAGTAAGTTTTTAATTTATTTTTTTTTTGGCGGAGAGTCCGGTGGAGCTGTGCCTGACGGAGAAGATTCTGGAGGTGGATTGAGAACTGGGACGAAGAAATAATATTTTTGTTTTAATAACTTTTTCATAGATTTCTTCTGGTAGTGGGTCTGATGGAGAAGGGTCTGACGGAGGAGGTTTTGAAAGTGGGTCCGGAATTGGGCAAAGTAACAAATTTATTTTTGAATAACTTTTTCATAGATTTCTTTTGATAGTGGGTCTTACCAAAGAGGTTCTTGTGTTCTGGATACTATGTTATGGAACTTTGTCAAGAAACACCTTTTTTTAATTATCTTTTTAATAGATTTTTGCTGGAATGTCCGATGGAGTTTAGCCTGACGGGGGAAATTCTGGAGGTGGGTCTGGAACTGGAGTAAAGGAATCAGAGCCACCTCGAGAACTTTCTCCATCATCAGATCCAGCACCAGATAAATCTATGAAAGAGTTATTTAAAAAAGGCGTTCCTTTGTCCAAGTTCCTAAACCGCTCCTCCGTTAGACCTTACTCCATCATTTGATTGAGTAAATGAAGTAAAAATCAGTCCGAAGCTTCATCAGCTAAGCGTATGTTGTTTTATGTCAACTGCATACGTTGGCGTCGGTCGGTACGTGTCTATATTTTTGTTCCAATTTGGACACCATGAACAAAATAATTTCTTCGATTGGAACTAGGGAAAAGTTCTTTCGATCTATTGCAAACATGCACAGAGTTTCAGCAAACAATTAAAAACCTTTCAACCGGACAAAACATCACTGTTGATAGCAACAACTTCGAAGTAGTAAAGAAGGAGTTCATCTAACTTGGAGTAAGCATTAATCCCACAATCTTAGTGGAGATCAGACGAAAAAGAAAAATTAACCTAACAAACTGGTGCTACTTCGGTTTGGCGCAGCAAACGGGTTCAAAGCTCTTCACTGTAAAACGAAGTGCTTGCTTTTAAAAGCTCTTTCAAAAGAAAAATTCTTCGACGGATATTTGGTCCTGTGGGCGAATGGGGAAAATTAGAACATGTTGACTACATTAGCTCAGGCATATCCTTTTATCCCAGTCCCCAAGTTCGAGATAACAAAAAAGCTTGGTCTAGATCTAGATGACAGGAAGCAGCGTGCTCGGGATCGTACAGAATGGAGGACCACTACTCAAGCTAGAACCCTTCATGGATTGGGAGCCGGATAAGTAATAATAAGTATGGGAGGTAAAAGTTAATCCCCCATTAAAAACTGCTTCTGAGTAAATTTGGGCTTAGTTTTTTGAAGTAAGTGAATAAATATTTAACAAAAAAATATATGTCACAAGGTATTAAGTCCCATTCGCTGAAATCAAGCTAAAAAAGTTATTTAAGTTGAAACAGGAGCTTAGTTTATGGAGAAAAAGTAGAATATAAGCGTTTAATTTGATCCTGATTTTATTTTCACAAACCTTAAGCTTAGATAAGACGTTCAATGTAAGTGGTCAACGTATCGACTCCTTGACGTCACCAAAAACATTATAAACTGTCAATGTGGACTGTTTCAACGCATGAAAAGTTGACGATCACACGAATAACACCACTCGATCAATGTTGTACCAAAATGCGTTATCTGTGTCAACGCAATATGCACTCTTTGGTGTCAACGTATTGACACGTAAAACGTAGACAATTTCTTAACTTGACCTTATCCGAACACTAGAAATGTAGACGCCAAGTTGACAAGAGTAAAAATTAATCATTTTTTACGTTGACGATCTATCACGGTATTTGGCTGTAAAGTGTTTTCGAGCAATACAAAAATGTGGAAGTATTAAAAAAAAATTCTAAATAATCTGAACGCTTGTCAGTTATTTGTATTGCTGCAGACAAAGGTGATTTTAGGGCAATTGGGTGGCATTTAGATCGAAATACACTTTAACCTACAAAATATAGTTCATCCCCCATCTGTCAAGCCATCAACTGCCAAATTCTGTTGAAGGATGCCAATGGATTAAAAACCTCTAAGAAATCAGAAATTTTTGAAGTTATTTTACTGCTCCAGAAATCGATATATATTTTGCCCTAATAATGCAGTGTGTCCCTTGTGCTGTCAAGCCATCAACTGTCGATGTATTAAAAATCTTCCAAACCATGCGATAATGTATTTGGCTGAACAGAATTTTTTTTTTTTTTTTTTTTTTTGTCCGTGGGTAGGTGCAAAACCTGCATCAGGCTTTATGAGGACCGGAAAACGCGTGCTCATAGAAGTGTGAGATTCTTACTACACTAAAACCACCTCCACTTCCCGGCTGAACAGAATGAAGACGGATCTGCAACTGGAGCTGCAGCTGGAATAGCTGTCAAAATGTTGAATACATACAAATGCAGACGCAGCTGAAGAAGCATCTGGACAAGTTGGCCAACTTTCAATTTTAGCTTGCAGCTTTTTTGACGTTTCAAAATTCCCAGCGCAAACCGAATAATTACATGAGGGTTGAAGTGAGTTTCAAACTCTTTTCAGTCTCTGATAAAGACGTAAAGTAATTTAAGCATCTTGTTCATCATTATCCATTTTTATTTTTGTTTTATTTTTATTTCCGATACTGAAATGTCAGACAGCTGCATTGTGGGGCATACAAAAAAAAATATCAAGTGCGACATTTTTTGACCAGCTGCAGCTCCAGTTGCAGCACTCTATTCTGTTCAGGCAGTTAGAGATTGAGATGAAGGCCAACACAGGCTACGTTAAAATGGCAGAAAATTCTGCTGTACGCGTTGATAGGGTGATTACAGGGCCAACGAAAATAATTAACGCATTTACCCCTAAATTCGTGTCAACGAGAGAAGTGTGAACGCAGCGTGGATGAGCATTCTACGTTAACAATCACGCGACAAGGCAGCTTTGGGGCAGAATTTTGTCATTTTGATGTCAGAGAGTAAACGTGGGCCATTTGCATTGACTGTTTAATCATAGCCTTGGATCCGTTCGGTGATATGAAACTGAATTAGTAAATTATATATTTACAATGGCTGACTCTTTCTGTAATGCGGGACTGGAAAATATTTTGAATATGAAAAAGTTGCGGAAACGCTTTCAAACGTTGTTGGAAAAATAATGGTCGATGTCTTAAAAGATAGATGTTAACTAGACGTACCATCGGGTAAAATCTCAGTGTCGCTTCTTTCCGGGAAAATACATTTTTTTTATGTCAAAGGATGGATGGGACTTCCACTTTTCCAGTATTCAAAACATGCAAAAATATTATGCAAATGGCACCAGATGTCGCGTGTTGGCAAAATAGCGGTTGATTTCTTAGAAGATAGCTAGTTGTTGAGTGGACGCACCTTCGAGTAAAATTTCAGTGTTGCCACTTTTCCGAAAATATTTTTTTTTGTGTCAACGGGTGGCATCTTCACATTTTTGTTTTTAATTTTGAACACGAACAAAGTTGCGGAAACGCCTCCAAGTGCCAAACGAGTGTTGGGAAAATAACAGTTGATGACATTAAAGATAGGTAATAAGCAGATGCATCTTCGGGTAAAATGTCAGTGTAGCCACTTTTCGAGAACATACTCTTTTTGATATCCCCTTTTTTTTGTTGATTTCAAATATTTTGAACATGAAAAAAGTTGTGAAAACGCCTCCAGATGCAAAACAACATAAAAATTATTTATTAATAAATATTTCGTTTATATTAGTCCAGTAACCTTGTAGTTTCATAGTACTGAGACCTTGCGTCAGGTCCGTTAGTTCTGATTTTTTGCTGAGTTGTTTATGATGTTGGCCTTGTATTAAATCTGATTTTTCGACCTCGAGCGCCGAACGCAACATTGGTAAAAATCCAAAAAACCGCGAATCTTTCGCGGTTTTTTCACTTATTGGCTATTTTAACCATTACGCCTTAGTTTCCGAATAAAACATTGCTCTACGATTTCAACCTTACTAAATTTGCTTCAATTTGAGTCCAAAGCCGGTTCTGTAGACATAACGGTTTCCAAGGGACGGCATTTCAGAATATAGCAATAAAAAATTTAAAACAACAAGTAGTATATAAAACAGTGTAATAACAAAAACATGGTCTTTGACAAATGCTGCATCAAAGCAATAGAGCGTGTAGATTGGGCCAAAAGAAGAAAACAATAGTACCGGATGGGGGGTATATATCCCCCTGTTTAGGAGGGAGGGGAAATTTTAAGAAAAGTTGACTTCAAATAGAAAAATAACCATAAAAATACAATGGTAATATCTGGACGAAAATCCATTCCTCATCTCAAAGCCAGAAATCCATTCTTTATTTTTTGTTTAAATAAAGTTTTTTTAGCTGATAGTTTTTGAAAAATTTACTTTCAAACTCAAAATTTTGAGAAAAAGACGATTTTTTTTTGTTAATCTATTTTTTTTTATTTTATGGTATTAAGTACTATTTTTGATTTTGATTTTCAATGCCCTTATTAATTCTTAGTTAAAAACTGAAAACCAAATGCTAAAATGACTTCTAGTTTTTGAGAAAACTGAAATTAACATGATAAACTTCACTGTTTTCAGTCTAGTATACTTTTTCTTCGGGGTGGGAGGGCTCTGCCTCAGATGCGGTAGTTCTGATTTTTAGATGAGTTGTTTATGATGTTGGCCTTAGCAATAATCCAAGTTTTCGACCTCGAGCGCCGAACGCAACTTTGTGAAATACGCAAAAAACCGAGAAATTTTCGCGAAATTTTCGCGTTTTTTTCAGTTATTGGCTATTTTAACCTTTAAGGCCTGGTTTTCGATTATAACTTTGCTCTACCATTTCAAAATAATTAAATGGGCTTCAATTTGAGCTAAAAATCAATTCAAATTGTGAATTTTTTCATCAACTTTTGAGTTTAGAATGCTGCAAATCGAATTGAAGGGGGCTTATTCACCCCTTGTGTGAAATCGTTTGCCCCTTTTCAATGATTTTTGTATACTGTGTAGCGTGTTATGTTGGCTTTATTTTAAGATCTTAATCATGAAGATCGGATGAGTAGAAACGGAGTTATGATTTTTTAAAGTCAACCATAAAAACTCGAACTAAAACAGTACTCAGTTCAGTACCCACCAGTGAGTTATCTGAAGCGAATGTTTTAGTTCGAGTTTTATATGGTTGACTTTAAAAAATCATAACTCCGTTTCTACTCATCCGATCTTCATGATTAAGATCTTAAAATAAAGCCAACATAACACGCTACACAGTATACAAAAATCATTGAAAAGGGGCAAACGATTTCACACAAGGGGTGAATAAGCCCCCTTCAATTCGATTTGCAGCATTCTAAACTCAAAAGTTGATGAAAAAATTCACAATTTGAATTGATTTTTAGCTCAAATTGAAGCCCATTTAATTATTTTGAAATGGTAGAGCAAAGTTATAATCGAAAACCAGGCCTTAAAGGTTAAAATAGCCAATAACTGAAAAAAACGCGAAAATTTCTCGGTTTTTTGCGTATTTCACAAAGTTGCGTTCGGCGCTCGAGGTCGAAAACTTGGATTATTGCTAAGGCCAACATCATAAACAACTCATCTAAAAATCAGAACTACCGCATCTGAGGCAGAGCCCTCCCACCCCGAAGAAAAAGTATACTAGACTGAAAACAGTGAAGTTTATCATGTTAATTTCAGTTTTCTCAAAAACTAGAAGTCATATTAGCATTTGGTTTTCAGTTTTTAACTAAGAATTAATAAGGGCATTGAAAATCAAAATCAAAAATAGTACTTAATACCATAAAATAAAAAAAAAATAGATTAACAAAAAAAAATCGTCTTTTTCTCAAAATTTTGAGTTTGAAAGTAAATTTTTCAAAAACTATCAGCTAAAAAAACTTTATTTAAACAAAAAATAAAGAATGGATTTCTGGCTTTGAGATGAGGAATGGATTTTCGTCCAGATATTACCATTGTATTTTTATGGTTATTTTTCTATTTGAAGTCAACTTTTCTTAAAATTTCCCCTCCCTCCTAAACAGGGGGATATATACCCCCCATCCGGTACTATTGTTTTCTTCTTTTGGCCCAATCTACACGCTCTATTGCTTTGATGCAGCATTTGTCAAAGACCATGTTTTTGTTATTACACTGTTTTATATACTACTTGTTGTTTTAAATTTTTTATTGCTATATTCTGAAATGCCGTCCCTTGGAAACCGTTATGTCTACAGAACCGGCTTTGGACTCAAATTGAAGCAAATTTAGTAAGGTTGAAATCGTAGAGCAATGTTTTATTCGGAAACTAAGGCGTAATGGTTAAAATAGCCAATAAGTGAAAAAACCGCGAAAAATTCGCGGTTTTTTGGATTTTTACCAATGTTGCGTTCGGCGCTCGAGGTCGAAAAATCAGATTTAATAATAGGCCAACATCATAAACAACTAGTTACTGGACTATATTGGATATCAAAGCTTTTGTATTCATTAATTCTCAACGGGTGCCTGAGGCGTGTGTTACAGCCAACTAGTACATAAATATTTATGTACTTTGTTCTACTTAAGCACCTTTTTCTTCTGCGTAAACTGTCATAATGTTATGCTTAGGGATTAAAGTTTTTTAATTTTTTTTAAATTTGAATGAGTCAATTTAATCACGTATGCAATTATTCATAGTTTTGTTTTGAAATTTAAAAAATCCTTAAAACACAACTATTTGTTTATGAATTGAATCAAATAAACATCCTAAACTATCTGCACACCTCACACCATCATATAGCTCTTGATTTCTTAAGCCACACACACCTACAAAGAAAACACAAAGTCAATATAATTAAATCACAATTGGCACTAACAGCCAGAGGCTTGCACATTATTATTTGAGTTATATTTGTTTTGTATAAAAATAAATCAAACCACATTCCCCATTAATACAATTTGTATCTCATAGTACGTGATGTCTTAAAGCCACCGCAAAATACCCTTAATTCACCACAAAATAAAATCCCCATAAGTAAATTCCAATTTTGTTAATCAACACGCCCGCACGCCCACCTTCCTTGAATTTTCTCCCACAAAGTCATTAAAATCTGATTACCGAAGGTCCTTACCCATCCCCGCATCACATCCCTGTTTTTTTAATCGGTTTTATGGAATACAATTCAGTCAATATACAACATGCAGAGCATATCCAAATACGAACATACATTTTGTAGGTATAAACGTGTGTGTGTGTGTGAACGACCTATATTTTCGTAGTCAACAGTAATCCAATGGGATATACCAACCACCAATCCACCTTCAATTTCGAGATAAGCTTTTTCCAAAGGGATGAGCTCCTCATAAATTAATGTCCTTCTAGCCTGCAGGGATGTCTTTTGAGGTGGTTTTTATATGCTGTTCTCAATGTGGGCGATAACATGTCATTAAATGCAAGATTTTTTTTTATTAAGAATTTAAGGATATGGATTTCTTTGTGAATATGAATAAAATCAATCCCTTCTTTGGAGATGGTTATTGTTGCTGCTTGCTACTGCTACTGCTATTAAGGACATGTTGCTTTTGACATGCCAATTGTTCAATGTAAGCTACGGATATGAAATATCTTCATCCGCCGTTGTCGTCGATATCGTCATCCGTCCTCATATATATCAAGTGTGCTGACAACCAGATCGAAATTGTCCACTTTACAAAAAGATTACAACCATACAAGAGCGTGTTATTATCCTTGTCGTCAGTGTATCATAAAATACACATCAAATATGAAAACCAGAGTTTTGTTTGTTGAATACAGATGAGAGGACCCTCGAGAATAATACAAACGAAACTTGAGGGAGGATTCACCTGCTTATCTGTGGCAAAGCCCAAAAAGAATATTGAATACCAAACAAACAATGTATACCACCACTTCACTTTTCAGGACATATACTACAAAGTATTGTCTCTCTCTCTCTCTCTTCATCTGCATCTCCCCAATGATACTTAGCAACAGATATCAACAATAGGATAAACAGCCAAATGTTTATGTTTTCCCAAGCAAGAATTCTGCGTATATCCTCTTTTTGACAGAGAAGCTTATCTTGAAATATTTGTGGATAACGCTTCTTTGAATAAGGATAAAGGAATTTCGCTATATATAGGAAATTCATTTTGAAATGGTTATAAGGATATAGAGTCGTAAAGTATTGTGAGTATAACTCTTGGAATAAGCCAGCATTCTATTCAAGGAGTTTAAGATATGAAACTACAAATAAATGAAACAGTTTCTAAAAAGGTCCTTATGTCCCATCAGCGTCATCCTTGTGATATTTATTCCTATTTAAAGTTAAGTTATTTTAAAACGAAACTAAACTTTTGGTTTGAATGTACCTAATTAAATTTAATGGTGGTTGGATAATGTAGGAACTGGGGGCCTCGAGCTGTTTCCTTTCCTACATACCAAGTGCTTACATTACCTCCAAGTTTGTAGCCGCCGGATTCTGGTCTTGGCTTAAGGTCATGAATTAGGTAGAAATGGTGGTATGAACACTCGCTCTGCGCTCTGGTTACATTATGCCGAACTCGGCGGATTGCATAATAGCACAGAAGCGCGATAAGCCCAACCGTATGATAATCATTGCCATTGAGCATCGTAAAACCCCACAGAAACCCAGAATCCGATTACTCATGGTCTTTGGGCCTGGAGGGGAACATGATGCAAAACGCAACCGATTTTCGTAATCGAATTTAAGCCAATAAGCGATTGACTGGCTGTGATCCGCATCAAAGCTACCTTCCAAAGCATCGGACTAGGATGTGCACACGCCCCTAACGCACCGACCAAGCTGAGAGGTCTATAACAACAAGGAGGAGTTTTACGACCTCCTGGACAAAGCTTACGGAGCCTGTCCGGTGTACGAAGTCAAAGTCGTGCTTGGAGACTTCAATGCTTAAGTCAGAAAGGAAAACATCTTTGGCGGATGTTGTAAAGCACAGACTCCACGAAACGACAACAGATAACAGCTTCCGACTAATGGACTTTGCTGCAGCTCGTTATACGGTGATGAGTAGCACTAGGTTCCCCAGGCAAAAGATACGCACACTAACCTGGCGACCTCCAGATGGTCGAACCGCCAACCAAATCGACCACGTGATAATTGGTGCAGGGCACGCTTTGAACATCTTGAACGTGCGAACTTTCCAAGGTGCGAACGAGGACTCTGATCGGTTTCCTGTTGGCACAAAGTTCAGAGCCCGACTGTCTAATGAAAAGAAAACGAAGACCGCTTAAAGGAAGAAATTCAACATTGCATGCCTTAGCACATCTAAGAAAGCCAGAGACTACAGTGAGCAATTGACCGGGAAACTCTTTGCCGTACTCCCAGCCACAAGCGTCACTAACCAGTATCAAGACATCATTAAGGAGACAGCCGAGACCACGGTACGATATTAACCACCCAGAAAAGGAACCAGTGGTATGATGATGAATGCGCGGTATTGAAGCAGGAGACGAAAAATGCACGAATGCAAATGTTGCAACGGAAAACAGGAGCAGCAAGAGAGGAGTACCGTAAAAAAGAGAAGGTAAAAGAAAAAAAACCCTTCGCAGAAAGAAAAAAGCATCCGCAGCCTCTCAGCTCAGGTTACTCGAGGAGGCTAGCACCTCCACTAATGCCCACCGGTTCTACAAAACAGCCTAGCAACTGGCATCTTGTTATAGGACCGGCATAAAAGCTCTTCGAAACAGCGAAGGGCACTTAGCCACCGAAGCACAGGGAATTGTAGACGTGTTTATGAAGCATTTCCAGCAACTGCTTAATGGACACTATGTAGAGGAAGCGACAGGGGAACAAAGAAGCATAAGACCAATCGATGAAGATCAAGTCCTAGCGCCCAATACTGAAGAGGTTAAGGAAGCTATCCACAAGCTTAAGAACAACAAACCCGCCGGCTCGGATGGCCTCCCTGCGGAACTCTTCAAGTATGGAGGAGATCTTCTGGTAAAGTGCATGCACCATCAACCAAGTGTGGGAGGAGTTAAGTATGCCTGGCGACTGGTCAAATAGCTCCATATGCCCAATCTACAAAAAAGGCGATCCTATGTCCTTCAAGAACTACAGAGGCATATCCCTGTTTAGTGTTTACAAGATCCTATCCAACGTACTATAAGATCGTCTAAATCCGTGTGGCTTCAGACCAGGCAGATCAACGATAGACCAAATCTTCACATTGAGAAAAATCCTGGAAAACTAACGAATTTCAAGTCGAGACCCACCGTCTTTTCATCGACATCAAAAACGCATATTAGAGGAAGAGTCGCTAAGAGCTTCTATTGGCAATGTCGGAACTCGGGATCCCAAAAAAAACTGATCCAGCTATGCCGCATGATGTTACAAAATACGCGGTGCAACGTGCAAATGGGTAACAGCTCAAACTATTCCCGACGTGTACAGTGTTCAGACAAGGATTCCTTGAACCTAGTGATTTCTAGAACCTAGTCTTGGAGAAGATAGTGCGCAAGAGTGGTGCTAACATGGAAGGCAGTTTTTTCAACAAATATTCTGAACTGCTTGGCTATGCGGACGACATCAACATCATCGGCCGCTCTAAGCGAGCTGCATTCACAGCTATTGATGAACAGGCGAAACGCGTTGGTTCTGAAGTGAATGAGGAAAAAATAAAGTATATGCTATCAACAAACAAAGCCTCATCTGTCTATCGACTAGGACAAAACCTCACTTCTCACTGTTGGTAGCAGTAATTTCAAGATAGTCAAGGAGTTCACCTACCTCGGAACAAACATCAATTCCACGAACGACACGTTAGTGGAAATCCGTAAAGAATTACCCTAGCAAAAAGCAAACCGCTGCTACTTCGGTTTGGCCAAATAAATGGGTTCAAAACTCATTTCTCGAAAAACAAAGTGCATGCTATATATAACCCTAATTTTACCAGTTCTACTCCACAGTGGCGCCGAGTGATGGGCGTTAAGTGAAAAAGGGGAATTTACTCTGGAAACTTTCGAGACAAAAATTCTTCGGTGGATATTTGGTCCTATATGCGAAGAGGGCCATTTTTAGGTGACAATTCAATCGTGAATTGTACGAGCTGTACCAAGATGTGGATGTAGTCCAAAGAGCAAAAACCCGTCTTCATATCGAGCGAATGGACAACAACGCTCCAGCAAAGAAAATCTTTGAGTCCCAGCCCCCAGGTTCGAGACGACCAGGAAGACCGAACATCCGCTACAGGGACCAGGCGGTTACAGACGCAAGAGCGCTTGGTCTCGATGACTGGAGGGAACATGCGAGGGACCGCAACAACAACCCTCCATGGACCAGGAGCCGGAAGCCGGATAAGTAAGTAATTTAGTTCAATAGGACGATGTAGATTATTTTATTAAGTTTGGTTTTTGTAAGTAAATGTAAAATGATCATACCCAGCGGGAAAAATTAAAAAAATCATTGAGGAAAAATCTGCTTTTTCCTTGAGGAATGGAAGTTGTACCTGCCACTTTTCAGCTTATTCCTTTGATGAACTTAACATGGGCGTGTCATTGGCGGGAAGCACATGCCACTTTCTCGATGAAAATTCACTAACAAATTCACTACTTCAATGGAAGTTGTTTATTCACCGACCCAGGTGATGAAAAACATGGTGATTGCATAATCTGTGAATTCACTACATATGGGTATTTAGCTTATTCATCAGTTCAATAATTTCGATGAAAAATCTAATGAAAATTCAGCTATGAAATCACCAGGTTAATGGTAGTTTCTTTTTCATCAATTAAATCCTCCCATTTGTATTGTTTACTAAATCCCATCGGTAATGCACCCTTTATTCTAAAATGAAAACAAACCAAAAAGTTGTTTCCATTTCACATCAAAAATTGTTGGCGTTTCGACAGACGCAATTTCTATTGACTTCAGTTCGTCTTACATGTACTTTTTTACAGAAAGTCACTGTGAACTGTATCCAACAAAATGAGAATTTATAGTTGCCAAAAAATTATAAACTACTTTGTGCATTACTATTCATCGTTGGAATCATCGATTACAATTCACCATGAGTTTCACTCACATTTGTTTTTTTTTTGTTCTCGCCATGAACACTTTACAAAGCAGATGAGTGCATTCAAACAATGAACAAGATCAACATTACTTTTCCACAAATTTTTATCACTTACTTTTCCCTTTTAAATTCACCGAAATAAAGGGTCGTTTCATAAACACAAAGCAGAAAGTAGAATCAAAGCTACAAACTGAGGAAACTTTGCATTACCCTTCACCTACTAAATCATTGATTATTTCAGCAATAAGTTTCAATGAGGACTATATTTCCCGCTGGGTAGGTCAGTAAGGTTTTTTACTCTTTTCTGAAGGCTCGATGAATTGCTTCATGTCCTCTTCTGTTATGAAAAATGTAAAATATTTTGTAGGTAAATTTAACTTCACGGAAGGGCATTAGGTACATAACTTTAACAAAATATTGAATTTTAATGTAAACTTTCTACTCCTGTATTATTATTATATTATTATTATAATTTATTTATCTTTAAGTCATACATGCATATTTGCAAGGCTTATATTGGTATCAAATTGAAAATTAATTAGCATAAAATAAAACAAAAATAAACAATTTACATTCATTGATTTTTTTAAAATAAATCATTGGCATTAATTAAAAAAAAAAACCTTGATTACAACTCATTTACCACAAAATTCTGACATTTAAACGACAAAAACAATTAAAATTCAATTAATTAAGAATACTGTGATTGCTCTCATCGTTTGTATGGAAAATATTTTAATCTATTGATTCGCCATCATTTGTGGTAATTACGGTGAAATAACTGACATAAATGATTATTATCATTTATACGAGTTAATATTTTGTTTGTTTTTATTTGTGTCTGGTGTTTGTTTTTTTTTTTAAAGCTTACATTTTAAATATGAATAAGTATTTATGTAACACTTACAGTATTTACGGAACAATAAATTCCTATTAAGTTATTTTACCTGAAAAGAAAAAAAAATAATGTTTTGATTTAATTTAAAGTTTGAATTAATTTGAAAATATTTAAATAATAAAAGAAAATATGTGTGTTGAGAAATTTCTTGTCTTTCCAAATACCTAGGTACTTATAGACTAAGAGCCCACAGCAGATTTTGGGTGTGAGTGATAGCAAAAAAAGAAATTGGTTTTCACCCCTCCCTAGATAAGCTCCGCGGATCTCATATCACGGAATCTGAGATCAGTTGAGTGTTTAATTCGCCCTGCCAGACTGTTTAAAGAAACAGTTTTTCACTTAGAATTTTGAATTTTTTAAACGGTCAGGTAGAGCGAACTATACACTCGAATGGTCTCAGATTCCGTGATATGTGATCAGAGGAGCTTATCTAGGGAGGGGTAAAACCAATTTCAGTTGACACGATTACCCTGGAAGTTTCATTCGTATTTTTTTTTTTCAATGCATTGTTTAATCGCAAAGGCCCCAGGTGTGGACTGCAAGACCTTGATTTTTTGAATAGCCTTTAATGAAGCTTTCGACGCCTATACTTCTTTTTTTGCTATCACTCACACCCAAAATCTGCTGTGTGCTGAACACCCCAGGGAAGCTCCTGGAGAAGATGTTGAGACCTCAACTAACTACTGCAGTACAAAAAGCAGGACATAAGAGCAGGGAAACTGTGACTTAAGACAGATCGTATTGTTGGCAACTCTGGGAGCCAGAAACGAATTTAACCCAGCGAGGTGTAGTGGCATGCTTAATGCGCTCGAGAATATTTTCAATATAAAAATGATATCCAATATCATGATACGAAACTATCATGATAGAAAATTATCATGAAACTATCATACTTACTTACTATCTTAGGCCCACGCCTCGATGAGGTTCCCCTTGCGGGAAGTAGGGCCTCCACTAATCATACGTGCCATCGTGTACGGTTAATGGAAATGTACCAACTCTCCAACTCTTCCCCAGTTTTGTGGACTGCTCTTCGACATTTCTTCGCCAAGTACTTCTAGGTCGGCCTACTCGTCTGCCTCGTTGCATGAGAGGCCATTGTATCACTTGACTCGCAATGCACTCGTGACCTTTTCGAAGCGTGCCATCGTGTACGGTTAATGGAAATGTACCAACTCTCCAACTCTTCCCCAGTTTTGCGGACTGCTCTTCGACATTTCTTCGCCAAGTACTTCTAGGTCGGCCTACTCGTCTGCCTCGTTGCATGAGAGGCCATTGTATCACTTGACTCGCAATGCACTCGTGACCTTTTCGAAGCGTGTGTCCACTGGAGACTTACGTTTTCCTATTATAGAGTCGATGGTTTTCTGAACTATCCTCGCATGAAGTTCATCATTGAAGAAGAAGATTCGGTTGGGTCAGAAAATCCTAAAGATATATGGCAGATATTTATTCACGAACATTTGCAGCTGTCTTGTGACAGCGGGTGTTACTTTCCAAGTGCTGAACCTATAAAGAAGCACGGATTCAACATTGGAGCTGGACAGTCATGGCGTGGTCTTTAGGTTTATAGAGTTGTTTATCCATATTTTGGACAGCAATCCGAACGTAGCCTTTACTTTCCCGATTCGGCAGATGATATCTAGTTCGGTCCCGCCTTCAATAGTGTGATGCTTTTTTAGTTTCCAGCTGAGGTAGGCCAGCGGGGTCCAGGGTTTAACCGTAGAAAGCAAGAAAACTAGGTTCGAGTAAGATTCGGAACTCCAATTTTTTTTTTTTTTTTTTCTTCTTAACACGGTATTCTTATGAATTTAATATTTTCTTACTTTACAAAATATTATTACTAATGCTAACATGGTATTTGATATACTTGACAATTGTTAATTTTCTTAAAATAGAATAACACAGTACTTCGTATAACAAGGTGGGAAAGGTTCACTGGTCTATCCGAAACTCAAGGTAGCCTAGATTGGGACGTGCTCCCTAGCACTTGAAGCAAACGGCAGAACAAAATTACAGTCAGCGGAGCAGCGAAGGAACGGGCTCGCTAGTCTGACCGAAGCTCAAGGCAGCGTAGATTGGGACGTACTCCCTAGCACTTGAAGCAAACGGCAGAACAAAATTATAATCGGCAGAGCAGCGAAGGAACGGGTTCGCTAGTCTAACCGAAGCTCAAGGCAGCGTAGATTGGGACGTACTCCCTAGCACTTGAAGCAAACGGCAGAACAAAATTAATGTCGGCGGAGCAGCGTAGATTGGGACGTACTCCCTAGCACTTGAAGCAAACGGCAGAACTAAATTAATGTCGGCGGAGCAGTGAAGGAACGGGTTCGCTAGTCTAACCGAAGCTCAAGGCAGCGTAGATTGGGACGTACTCCCTAGCACTTGAAGCAAATGGCAAAATTTATAAGGAGGTGGATTGGGGGGGGGGGGACATTTCACGGCGTAAGCCAAAAAGCTTTGAAGCTTCTAACTGCTACACAAAAATAGCCAGCAGCGTACCTCTTTATTAGTGTGACTAATAAAAGCGAGATCTTTCTATGGCAAGAAGAATCTGAATTCTGGTGCATTTTCCACCCTTACTAGTCAACTTTGCTGGCATAACCAACTGTGGACTGTAAACTGATAAATGAACTTCGTTTGTTGACGTAACCAACTTCCATCAGATTACCTCCTTTGCTGACGTCGTAGCAGGCGGCGAATATGTATCCTCTTCTGTACTTCATATGGGGACCTCGGTGGTATGTAATGCTCGTTCATTGTTTGGTACGGGTGATTGAGGGTATAAAATATGTGACTTCGTTACAATAGACAAGATATTGAAAATTCTCTACCATCTCTACTGGTTGTCCAGAAATATCTATTACATACACCCAATATGAGGAAGATGCTAGTCTAATGTTGCCATATTTATCTTAAGCCCAACGGTTTCAGCTTCTTTTCACACTCGTTGTCTTTTGAAGGAGATCCATGATCTTATGAGAGAGCAAGCATTGGTCATCCACGTAGTCCAGATGTTTGAGGTTTGATTGCAGATTCCACTGAATTCCTCAATATACTGTCGACAAAGCTGCATGCAATACATCACTTAACACCAACAGGAACCGTATTGATGGCAGTATACAACCCTGTCTATCTCCACTTTGGATCTCAATCTCCTCTGAAGACCTTCCTTTATGCAGAATCTGACATTTGGATCCATCATAAGTCATATGCTTTGATAACAACATTCAATTTATCCGGGATGTGCCTCCTGCGCAAAAAAAGCCAGATAAATTCTCTTTTGACACTGTCGAACACCATTTCGAAGTCGATGAACAGCAGGTGAAGTAGTGATCGATATGCAACGTACTGTTCGATGATAATCCGCAAGGTGTTGATGTGGTCCATACAGGAAGATCCATCCTGCTTGCTCGGTATCAGGCGTGTCTTCGAGGTGGTCTTTTACTATTACTTTGGCTGTGGTATAGGCAGCACGCAACTCCTCTCCAGTTTTCGCCCAGCGTAAGGTCTGCTTTCTTTGGGAGCTTGAACAATCATTTCCTTTTTCCACTTCTCAGGAAAACTCTCTGTTCCCCAAGCTCTCTCAAAGAGTGTGTGCAGGAGCTCACTCCGTGTTGTTGGCACTGCTTGTAAGAGCTCTGCGGGAGTACCTTTATGTCCAACTGTTGAAGTTTTTCTTCAGTGCTTTGATTGCGGTTAAGATTTCTTCTCTACTGGGGGATACAGTGCGTATTCAGGAATTTGTTACTATGGGTGGCTCATTGGGTGTTGGGTTTAAAACCGCAGAAAAGTGCTCTTCCCACCTTTTGAGCTGGTCCTCTTCCGAAATTAGCAATGATCCATCTCTGTCTTTTAATAGGTGTTGTTTAGAACTTGTAAGCTCTTTAGTAAGTCTGAAGACGGGCCTACTGTTACACCTACTTGCGGCCTCTTCTGCTTCTGTGCTACTAATGCATGATATAGTTATGCTTTTCATGTCACATGCTATAGTGAACTACTCTCATCTTCATGCGATACGCAAACTCTAGCTCATTTCTCCCTGCCTTTTTCTTTTTTCTGTTTATTCCTTGAGACTCACCGACTATACTTTCAGCACAGGACATAGAAACATTTTTATAGCACACAAATGGTTTTCGATAGAGGTATGGGTTCCGTGCAACTGATTTTCGTCAATCCTTGTGAAAAGTGATCCCCTAGTTGTTGGTGGACTGTGGGATCTTTAAGTCTACTGAAATCCGAACTGCAACTGATGTGCTTAATCTTACGGTAGCAACTAGCAATCATCCGATGGTGGTCCCGGGCCATTCACATGTCTGCACCTTTTCTGTTTTGAAGGTCCTGGAGATTGCTTCTAAATTGCCGACTGATCGCGAATTGATGAATTTGGTTGGAAGCTGCTTGTCTGTCCGTTGACACCCAACGGACTTTGTGGCATGTTTTGTGCTCAAACATGGTCCCTTCTATAACAAGACGGTTGGTGTCGCAGAAATCGATAAAACGTTCGCCATTGTCGTTGCGATCACCAACACAATGCGTTCCCATAACATGCCTGATACCATCTTTGCCACTGCCAACCTTGGCATTCAAGTCTCCCATCTTTGCCATTGCCAACCTTGGCATTCAAGTCTCCCATTACCATTATGACGTTTCCACGTGGTGTATTATAAGCAGGCCTCCTGGTCCCTCGACACAAGAGGACCCCGTTGGGGCATAACACTGTATGATGGTGACGCGACGTTCTCTAGTTCGGAACCTAGCTTTCAGGATCCTATCATCTAAACACCTTATACCATATGAATTCTTTCTCTAATATATGAAGACCTTCACTTTCGTTGTCAAGAAGCGTCTCCACATTCCAGAAACCAATCTTGGTGCGGGCACAATAGCCAAAAGCCGTCAACGTGTTACCATTTTTTTCCGAGGGGTAGTGTTGGTTTCTTTAACGGAATTGACTTTAGTTACGAAGAATGCTAACCTCCGTAGCCTATCCTAGAGAGCTAGGCCTTTTGAACTTGTTAGTTTAGCCTTTTCTCGTATAAAGGCACGCAAATAGTTGCCACTTCACCGTGACTGATTGTGTCACTACTGGACCAGACCAAGTTCTGGGCAAAAATAGTTTCCCAATCAGTCACAATGCAGGTCTAAAAAATTGCCATGATAGAAAACTCTCATGATAGAGAACTATCATGATAGAAAGCTATCATGCAAAAAAAAAACTACCGTAAAAGAAAGATCATGATAGAAAAATATATGCAAGAAAAATAACTTGATAGAAAACTATCATGATAGAAAACTATTTTGATAGAAAACTATCATGCGAAAAAGGTAGATATCATGATAGGAAACCATCATGGTAGGAATCTATCACGATAGAAAATTATCATTAGAGGAAACTAACATGATAGAAAATTATCATGATGGAAAACTATCATGCGAGAAAACTATAATGATAAAAAACTTTCATGATGCAAAACTATCATGAGAGAACTCTTGAGAGAGAACTTGAACTCTTTATGGAAACGCATTTTCCTGACTGTAAGAGCCCTGAGGACTCTGTTTATAAAAAACCAGACTCCTTAGAAGCTCTACAATCAGCACCTGAATTGGATCAGGTTATCACAGAGCAGAAGATTATGTGGGCAATAAACTCGTTCAAACCCTTTAAATCAGCTGGACCAGACGAGATAATTCCGGCATTTCTTCAACATGCTCTACAGATAATCACCCCATGGCTTAGGGTAATCTTTAAAAGTTGTGTTAAACTTAGATACGTCCCTACCAGCTGGAGAAAAGTTAAAGTTGTGTTTATTCCAAAAGCTGGGAAACCGACACACTCGACAGCAAAAGATTACAGACCAATAAGTCTCTCTTCGTTCCTCCTCAAGACGTTGGAGAGAATTATTGATCTGCATGTTAGAGACCTTCTCAATCCAAACATTTTATGCAACTACCAACACGCTTACCTTAAGGGTAAGTCAGTGGAGACTGCGTTGCATGAGGTCGTTTCACAAATTGAGAAAAGTTTCGAGCACAAAGAACATACCCTGGCAGCATTTTTGGACATTGAGGGAGCGTTTAACAACGTAAAGACGGAGTCCATTAAATCTGCTCTGGAAGAGGTTGGAGTTGAGCCTGTCATTGTAGACTGGATTTATACCATGCTCAATGGCAGAATCATAAACTCGCGACTAGGAGATACTATTGTTGAGAAAACAGTTACAAGAGGCACGCCACAAGGAGGGGTAATCTCACCTCTCCTTTGGATCCTAGTTGTTAATAAAATTCTTACAAGATTTAGGAATCAGGGCATTAAAATTGTGGCCTATGCAGACGACATAGTAATTTTGATATCGGGTAAGTATCTTACCACCATCAAAGATATTATGGAATCCGCACTTAAAGAACTATCTTCTTGGGCAACACAAAACGGTCTCGGGGTTAACCCTACAAAAACCGAACTAGTTCTGTTCACGAATAAAAAGAAATTAGGAGATTTTACTCCTCCCAGACTTAATGACATTCCTCTGAAACTTTCCAAGGAAGCTAAATATCTTGGAGTTATCCTTGATTCCAAGCTAACATGGAAACGTAACACAGAGGAAAGAATGAAAAAAGCACTATGCGCTTTCTACACATGCAAAAAGACCTTTGGTACACGGTGGGGTATGCGACCGCAGGTTATCCAGTGGATGTACACGACGATTGTTCGCCCCATACTTACCTATGGATCTATAGTGTGGTGGAAAGCTGTTGAAAAAGTAAGCTATCTCAAAAACCTGAATAAGGTACAGAGACAAGCCTGTATAGGAATAACGGGGGCACAGAGGTCTACGCCACAGGCAGGTTTGGAAATTATTTTAAATCTTCCACCCCTAAACGAGTACACTAGATGCACAGCAGCCAAAAGCGCATTTCGACTCAAAGAACTGGGCTCTTGGAAGCACAGCACCTATGGTCATGGGTCTATCCTACAAAGGTATGACACAGTGGCTGCACTTGATGTGAAGACTGATTATATTCCTCCTGTAATGGATTTTGACAAACACTTCTCTATTTCAATACCCGAAAGACATGGATGGGAACCCAAATCACTAATTAGTGAACAGGGTATCCCCTTCTACACTGACGGGTCTAAAATGGAAGAAGGAACAGGTGCGGGGGTGTTCTGTGAAGCCCTTAATATAAGAGAGTCATATAAACTCCCAGATGAGTGTAGTGTCTTTCAGGCTGAGATTTACGCTATTCAAAAAGCGGCAGAATTGGTACACAAGAAAAAACTGATCTCGTCGGAGATCACATTTTTCGTGGACAGCCAAGCTGCGATCAAAGCAATAGCCAGTGAGACCATAAGATCCAAAACAGTGGTAAAATGTCGAGGCATACTGAACAAAATTTGTAACACTAACCAAGTCAAACTCTGTTGGGTTCCTGGACATAGCAATATAGAAGGGAATGATATAGCAGATGAACTAGCAAGGAAGGGGTCATTATCAAATAGGAACAGTAGTAACCAATTAGACATGGGACTAGACATCCCGATCGGCGTAGTTAAAATGAAAATGGACCTAGTAACGAAAGAGCGAATCAATAAATCCTGGATTACCAGGAACGATTGCGTTATCTCTAGAAGTCTATGGCCTAGAATTAATGAAAAGGAATCTCAGTATATTCTATCGCTGAGTAAAAAGAACATTAGAACCTTGATAGGTGTACTAACGGGTCACTGCGCCATTGGCACAATGGCCACCAGATTGGGTGTACTCGCACCCGACTGCTGTAGGAGCTGTCAGGATGTTGAAGAAGTAGAATCCATTAAACACCTGCTCTGTGACTGTCCGAACCTCCAAACAAGCCGCCTCCGTTACTTGGGAAACAGGTTTGTTGCAGAACTGGATGATCTAGCGCAGGTCTCAATGGCAAATATGAGGAAATTCATAGAGAGCACAGGCTGGTTCGTTAATGAGCCAGTCTATCTGAATCATTAGTTTAGGAGCATCTATGCTTTCTTTTTGTAAGGGGATCACAATGGACCAACAGGCCCCCGTGTACGCAACAGCCTCTATGCTGTGCACACCCCTCCTAACCTAACCTAACCTAACATCATGAGAGAAAAATAAGCATAACAAAGTGAGCACCACTAAAGGAGTTTAAATATTGCGAGGCTGCCCTTGTGATATAATGATGTACCTATAACTCCAGCCTGTAAACCTGGTGGTAGCAATCTCGTTGTTCATTCAAAAATGTTCAATTAATTAAATATGTAAATACCTACATTCATACTTAAATTCATTGTCTGTATAGGTAGTTAAAAAGACTTCAAATATATTTTTAAACGAATAAAACTGTTCCAATCAATAAAAATATGTATGTTATACTCTCCTCTACTTTGTTAATTATTTTAACTTTTCTTTGTTGGAAATAAAGCAGAACATTTTATGTAACAGGAAGATGATCCTTGTCCTTATACTCGAGCTTCTTTGTTTTAATTACAAAAGTAAATACACCTTTCTGCTCATTAAGCCAGACATTTTGTGCGTTGCCTGGAAAATTAGCCTTTTAATTTTCACATGAACAACGGAAAAGAGCATTTTTAAAATTCTACTTCCCGGATATCCTTTTGGTCATCGTCCCCTATCTCATTCGCTCTTGCTTGCCCTCAGCTTCTTCAGAGGATTTTTTTTTGAGAAAAACAATAATTATTGTATGTAAAGCGCACTTCTCAAAAAAAAAAAAAAAAAAAAAAATACGGAGTGTATTTCTGACTGTACCGTACCTCTACCTACTTTCTTTTCCAACTTAATTCCCTGCTTCAGTAATTTTACATTTTTAATATACTTACTGACAGGATGAGATTATTCTCATTTACACTACCAAAGAGAGAGAGTGTGGGTACATAAAGATATGTGATGTAGTATGTATGCAGGATGACACAAGTCCCACCCAACATTTTCCTGAGCACCCTTGAAGCTGCATAGCATAACTATAAAGGAAGTACAACAAGACTTTGCTACACTTTTCTGCAGTATCCTGGCGATGTGCCCTCTCACCATGTAGGAGTAATTGACCCAGAAGTTCAATGAGGAGATCCTTATAGTGTTCGCATTTGGTGATAGCACTACAGAAGCATTGCCCTGATGCCTGAGCCTGATTGTGGTGGAAAAGGAGTAACGCATTTTCACAGAATGAGGAACATATTTTGTGAATTGTTCGTATAACCATTCTCGTTCCAACATCACACACTCTAAAGCTTCCTTGTGTGCTTGTAGTACTCATTTGTGTTACTGTGGGCCAGGTGTTGGCTGGAAGGAGATTTGTAATTACACCTGAAATGGTTAGCCTCATCATCATCAACATCATCGTTCAATTCAACATCCTCAGTTGTTGTAGCCCTTTTTTTTGTTGGTCTTGGCAAAATTGCACCCAAACAAGAACCTAAAGATAGTTTATTTAGCATATTTCACACCAGGAACTATTTGAAAGAATGGAATTCACTGCAAAACTCTGTTTCATATGTAGACAAATGTTTCGTTCAAAGGCACTAACTATAGGTACGGTGACCATCCGTCCCGGTTTTCCCGGGATTGTCCCGTATTTCAATAGCCTGTCCCGGTTTATTTTTTAAGAAACCCGGGACGTACAAGTGTCCCGTTTTCAGGTACTTATAGATTATTTGTCCCGTATTTGCACATTCTCTATGCAACGTTACGTAAATCCTTATTCATAAAATATTTTCCGACTCATTTTATTTACAATACTCTTGTGTCAAAAAGAGCACGAAAAAGATAAATCTATTACGTTTAAATGTCTAACAAAAATATCCTTATGTAGTCACTATTCTATTTAACTAAGAGTTAACTCTGCACTGAAAAACTGGGCCTTATTTTAATAATGAAATTAAAAATGTTGTTTATTTTTTTTTTAAGTTTATAGTTATGTTGTGAAAAAATTATAGTTTATGTTAATGTTCGTTTCTTTTTCGTTTTTGTTTCTATTATTATGTTTTTCTTTAATATTCATTTTAGATATTACATACAAATTATTGAAAAGTCCAATAATTTTTTCACGTTTTTAAATTTTTACTTTTTGTCCCGGGTTTTTGCTCCCAGAAATATGGTCACCGTAACTATAGGACTGTTCCCGGAATAAAATAATATAAAATGTTCCCAGTTACGAAAAAGATCTTTATACTTATCTGTGACTCTGTAGGTGTATTGAAGTGGTATAAAGAGGCCATAACCGAAGGATAATGCTTCCTTCCTTATGAGAAACATAAGTCCAACAGAATTGACATGCAGGAATTTGACCACAGAACTTCACTTCAGTATCTACCCATAAAACAGAACCGGATCCAGATGACTTCCTTGTGGAACGCCAGGCCTTGATGGTTGGAGGGTTGCACCTATTATCGTATCTGTTTTGATATTTGGTACAATCCTATGCACGTTTTGACTCACTACCAAGTACTTATATGTCTGTCGACTGTGAATTGTGGACACTGCTGAGGGTAGAGGCGGAGGAGTGTTTCCCCTTAGGCATTTCTCCTTTCATCAAGGTGGTAGTGGAATTCCCCAGAAAGAATCAACTTTGGCACCTACAGTTCCAGTCATTTTACGGTTCAAACTACTTTAATAACACCTGATACGGGCTACGACGACATATTCGGAGCTCAGGCTTATAAAGAGCGGTTAATCGGGTTCCCCGCCCTTGGAGTTATACTAAAGGACTGGTCCTCCAGGTTGAGGGTTGTGCCTTTGGGGTGACTTCCCGGTCACGTAATGCTATCAAGCCTCGGATATTGACAGATTTACGATTGACAAACCTAGCAAACGAAATAACGATAACGAACTTCGGATCTGCACGTGGAATGTTCCGTCGTTCTATAGACAACGTGCAGCCGAATATTAAGCAGATGCCCAAGACTGCTACAAAGCAGACATCACCACCATCCAAGAAGTGTAGCGGTATGGACATGGAAAGTTACCTTTATGAAAGACTGCAATACCTGCTACGGCACGCCTGTTACTGACAACAAAGGCGGCGTCTTTTTGGAAGTAGATTCATTGTTAAAGGCAGACCTAGACAAGAAGTTTTAAGTTTCAACTATGTCTGAGGCGATTTTAATGCCAAACTAGGAGAGAAGACGTCTTTGGTGTCACAATCAGAATATAAAGTCTGCACAACACCACCTTGGATAACGGACTCAGGTTAATCGACTTTGCAGCGGGGTGAAATGTTGTAATAGTTAGTACGCAGTTCCCACATCTCGATATCCACAAATGGACATGACGATAACCAGGTCAATTAACCACCAACCAGATCAACCATATTTAAATCAACGCAAGGCACTCTTCCAGTATCAAGGATGTCCGAACCTTTCGAGGAGCTAACGTTAACTCGGACCAAGCTGCGGATATTCAGATCAAAGTGGAAATAGTGAAAAACTGTGTGGAAATTCAACGTCAGACGGCTACATTCACAAGAAATCACCAACGCTTTTTATCCGATCGAGTCTAGCACCCTCATAAATAGTCCTTTGCAAACATCGGGGGCCAGTGAAAGAATTGCCTAGAAGCCATCAAAAATGTCACCTGTGGCGAGCTGTACCTCGCACGACCACCCCAGGTTCAACGAAGAATGCCGGCAAGTATAACATGTGGCCAAACAAGAGGCATACAAAGTGGCATGTGAGGTCTACGAGCAGAAGAAAAGAGAAGAACACCGGCTTCTCAGAAAGAAAAGGAGCAGAAATGAAGTTCGGGAGAGTTACCAAAAGGTTAAAAGAACCTCCAAAGGCTGTTGAGTCCGAACTGGAGATGACAAGGATGATCAGAGGAGCATAGTGGTAGAATCGAAGTCAGTGCTGAGGATATGGAAAATTCATTTCAGTAAATTGTTTGGCGATGATGAAAATCAAATTCCGCTGTCAGCCAAATTGCACGCTCCAACATGAAAGACACAGGCTAATACACCCGTCCACCAAGCTCGAGGAAGTGAAGAAAGCTTTATATAAATTTATGTCTTATAAATGTTCCAGAGCTGATGGACTTGCAGCCGAGTATTATTTGCCCGATTCCTGCACATGTTATTGAGGCATCAGTTTTGCTTTGTGAGCGCCTGAAGCCATTTGTCAACAACCTATGGCAGGTCCATAACAGTATGGGCTGAGGGCAGGAAAGTCCACCATCGACCAAATATTCGCACTACGGCTGATCTTGGAAAAACCCCAGGAGTTTCAGATCGATATTCACCACCTTTCATTGATTCCAAGGCGCGTATGACAGCATCGTTAGAGACGAGCGATGTATAGTTTTGGCATCCCTGCAGAATGACGATGGAGAGAATGCACGCTGCTTCATCAAGGTCAGCATAGAGGCCACCCATACCTTTGATGTCAAAAAACGTTTTAGGCAAAGCGACGGATGCATTGCAATGTCTTCAACATCGTTTTTGAATGAATAGTGAAAAGTTCCTAGGTCTAAACTGGACGCACAATCTTTCAAAAGTCTGTCCAATAACGTGCTTATGCCGACGATATTGACATAAGCGGACGAACAAAGCGTGATGTCAGTGGTGCTTTTTTGAGTATGGCGAAGGAAGTCAAGAAGATGGGTTTAGTGGTGAATGAAGGTAAGACCAAATGATGTCTCGAACAGAACGTCACTATAAACAACTATGATTTCAAGGTTGTCAGAGACTACCAGTCCTGAGATCAAGCGAAGAATTACTCTTGTCAATCGCTGTTTCCCTGGACTTAAAAGGAAATGAAGAGCAAAGTCCTCTCTCGAGCAACTAAAGTGTTCCTGGGCCCCTGCGAAGATGCTTATCATCCTGGTTCTGATGTATGGTGCAGATACATGGGCACTATAAGTATAGAGGATGAGAAACGCTTTAGGCTGTTTTCTGAGGGAAATTTCCCGAGGGTTTTTGATCCCGTCTGCATAGATGGGGAATGTTCACCCACACCGACAGAGCTAGCTACAAAAGGGTCACCCAAAGCCAGTGTACCTCAATGCTCTGGCCGGGAAAGTTTTCGCATTCAACTCCGAGGGAAGCGGTGGGTGAAGTAGAGGAGGACCACGTTCCAGGTGACGTCCGCAAGTGGAAGAGGACCTCAATCAACTTGATATGTGAAACTGGGCATAGCTCGCTAGAGACCGACCCGGTTGGAATAAACTTGTTGGTTGAGGCCCTGGTCCACTCGTACTGTAGCGCCACCTTAAGTGAGTTCGTCTGTGGAAATACGTAGGAAGGTTACTTACCCATCCAAGGTACCTTAAGCCACTTTTGGTCACTAGAGTAGTTATCCTTGTGGCCCTTGTCTTACTAGCTAGAAGGTCTTAGCTCGATATACACTGGACGTTCAGATGCACCGATAATCAGACGCACGAACAAATATACGCATTTTGTGACGGATGTTATCACAAAACCGATTTTTTTAGAATTCTTCATCTTGAATGGATGGCATTTATAAGGTCCGCAATTGTTTGCCTTTTTATTTGCCTTAACTTACTATTTAAGATAGCCCCAAAAGTAGAAACTGAAGGCGTTAAATCGCACGGTCTAGGTGGCTAGCTCACGTCTCACGTGACATGCACTTTCTAGCTCTTAGCTTCATTGTGTTGGAACCATTATGTCGTAATTATCATCAACCTGCAGATGTAGCGCTCGCCGTTGACGGATATTCATCGACCAGGAAAGAACCACAGCAATGCCGATGCTTTGTCAAGGAGACCTTGTCTTCAGCAATCATGTCGACACTGCAACAACAAGGAAGAACGTCTTGCCGTCATAGATGACATACACTGAGGGAAAAACACTTTAAACGCTAGTACAAATGACTTTAAAATTCAAAGTTAACGTTAATGAAATAGCACTGAATGAGTACGTAATGAAATTGAAAGTTACAATTTAGCTTTTTCTAACTTTATTCTCAATCACTTTAAAATTGAAAGTTTTACCTCTAAAATTTAAAGTTGCGCACTTTTATGCTAAAAGTTAGTACTTAGTTTTAGTACTAAAAGTTTCACTTTAAAATTTAAAATAAATTTAAAGTTAACGTTAATGAAATAGCACTGAATGAGAACGTATTAAAATTTAAAGTTGGACTTTACATTTTTTCAACTTTAATGAAATCACTTTAAATTTTAAAGTGTAACCGTTTAATTTTAAAGTTGCTCACTTTAAAGCTAAAAAGCAAAGTTTTTCTTTAAAATTCAAAGGAAACACTTTAATTTTCAAACTCACACTTAAAAAAAAAACGTTTAAAGTGTTAACATTAAAATTAAAAGTAAACACCTTGAATTTCAAAATGAAACTTTTAAAAGTCATTTCAAAACATTCACTTTGAAATTAAAAGTGTTTTTAAAGTTCTCACTTTTAAATTCAATTTAAAATGGTTTCCGTTTAAATTAAAAGTGACACTTTTAAAACCAATTTCAAAGCATTCGCTTTGAAATTAAAAGTGTTTTTAAACTTCTCACTTTTAAATTCAATTTAAAATGCTTTCCGTTCAAATTAAAAGTGACACTTTTAAAACCAATTTCAAAGCATTCGCTTTGAAATTAAAAGTGTTTTTAAAGTTCTCACTTTAAAATTCAGTTTCAAATGGTTTCCTTTGAAATTACAAGTGACACTTTTAAAACCAATTTCAAAGCATTCACTTTGAAATTTAAAGTGTTTTTAAAGTGCTCACTTTTAAATTTAGTTTAAAATGGTTTCCTTTGAAATTAAAAGTGACACTTTTAAAACCAATTTCAAAGCATTCACTTTGAAATTAAAAGTGTTTTAAAGTTCTCACTTTTAAATTCAGTTTCAAATGGTTTCCTTTGAAATTAAAAGTGACACTTTTAAAACTTATTTCAAAGCATTCACTTTGAAATTTAAAGTGTTTTTAAAGTGCTCACTTTTAAATTTAGTTTAAAATGGTTTCCTTTGAAATTAAAAGTGACACTTTTAAAACCAATTTCAAAGCATTCACTTTGAAATTAAAAGTGTTTTTAAAGTGCTCACTTTTAAATTCAGTTTCAAATGGTTTCCTTTGAAATTAAAAGTGACACTTTTAAAACCCATTTCAAAGCATTCACTTTGAAATTGAAAGTGTTTTTAAAGTTCTCACTTTCAATTTAAATTTGAAATGATTTGCTTTAAAATTAAAAATGATGCACTTTTAAACACCATTCTAAAGCATTTACTCTGAAATTGAAAGTTTTTAAAGTTTAAATTCAGTTTGAAATGGTTTGCTTAAAAATTAAAAATGATACAATTTCAAAACTTACTTTTCAAATAAGCCAATATTCCCATGAATTTGCTGCTACAAATACTTACTTTTAGACTGAACCAGTTTCATTTTCTCATTTTCAAAAGCTGAAAGGCAAAATTTGGTTTAAAGAAAAAACAGAAGTTTTTTGTTAAGAAACATAAATACATTAAATTTTATTGCATTTTTTCTTTTTTCCTAACATTCAATAAAAATATTTTCTTAAAAATAAATAGCTTAAGAATACGTTAGTTGCTAAGATTATGTTTTTACAAAGCTTTATCATTTTTTGTTTGGAATAATTTCATAGGAGGGCTAGTAAATTCCAAAATTTTTAGGAGTTTTGAACAATTTTCTTTAGTTCCAATTTTAAAAGAATGACATTTTTTTAGTTTTTATACGATTAAAATGAACAAAAACCACTCCTTGTGGAATAATAAAAGTTAAATTTTGATAATAGATACATTGTGATATCACAGGTTTTCATTTAAAACCTGTTTCCTTTATATTTATAATTCATTTTTCATGCAACATGTGTATATTTAAGATTTATATCATGATTTCAAATTATAATAGAGAAATATTAAGAAACAGTTAGAGAAAACTAACGAATTGAATATAAAATTTTTTATTTACTATTTTTTTTTTTTTTTTCAAAAAAAATGACATATATTTTCTTAAGTTTTAAACCTATATCATGAATCTTTCTTTTACATATTTTTTTTTTTTTCAATTAAATAGCTTTAAGTTTTTACAAAGATTTTAGCCTAACATATGTTTTACCATTGTTTATTTGGTATAAATTCATAGGAGGGCTCGTGAACTCCAAAATTTCAAGAAGTTTTAAACAATTTTCTTTTGCCCCAATTTCAAAGGATTGGAAATGTTTGTCGAATTTTATAATGTTAACAGGATAACATAGAACAAAAACCTTTTCTTGTTCATAAATAAAAAGTTTAATTTTATAAATTGAAACATTGCCTCCACAGGTTTTCGCTAAATATCTGTTTTCTTTATATTCAGTACTTTTATAATTCACATTACTTGAAACATGAACAGATTTAAGATTTATATCATGATTTAAAATTATAATTGGGAAATAGTCCTCTTTTGTTATATCTTTAATACAAAATAGATTAGGATCAAAAAAACCAGGCAAACCATTTTTGTATTTCAACAGAAAGTTCGAAAAAACTAAGGAGCTTTTAATGGCTGCAGAGTATGAAGGATTTACTCTAGATGTTATGCTATTAAAATATATTTTAGTATCTTTGTGCTTTGCTTCACAACGCATTGCCCAAACAAATTTAGGGGGTCCACACATTTTAATTGCACGAGGATAGTGTACTAAGAAATGATGTTTTGGTTTCAAAAAACCATAAAGTTCGATATATAGTTGATGATGCTCTTTTATAAGCTGACGCAAGTGATCTATTTCACTATCAGAAAAGGCAGATTGAAATAATACATCAACTATTTCTACAAGTAGAATTAAAAGTTTCCAATGCTTAATACCTGGCAGAATTAAATCTCCTATCATAAGTGGGAGAAAATGTGTAAAGCAATGAGCCTCACTTGCTGTCATTTTTAGGTTAAATGATTTAAGTTTTTCTATTTTAAGAGGCTGTGAAATATCTCCAATGTGGGTATCTCCAAATTGAAATAATTGTTTTCTACTATTGATAGTATCAATGGAAATAATGTTTTCATTAATCAAGCCCAAGAGAACATTACATATATCATAAACGCAGACTCCTTCCAAGACATCGTGCATAAGATCGAAATAAAAATTGTCTGTTACGTGAAAGCTCTTCAAGGAATTGAAGATACATTCTGATCTAATTCCTGTCTCTTGAAAGTTATTTTCGTTTAAATCTCTTTGATATTGAAGTCGGTTTCGCAACGAATTCTCGTCCTCTAAAATTCCGGTCTTAATAATTTCTTTTGGAGTGGTGCATACTCGACAGTAACGCTTTGCGTTGAAAGATTGTGTGAAACCCAAAATACTGTTGAGTCCTAAGTTGTCTCCAACGATTAAGCCAATAATGAAATGTACTTTAACTGTCCGCTCAGACAACTGAATAATGATTCCTTCTTCCAACGCTCTTAATTCTTCGATTAAATGGTGTAAAGAGATTTCGTTACCACAAAGTTTAAGGTCGTTTGCTGCTATAAAAGCAGCGTTAAATATAAAATCTAATTTTGAAAGTATGTATTGCGGCATAGTTGGAAAATTGTAATAACAACCGCAAATTGAAAATGTATGTGTACCCAAAGCGTTATTAATTTGAAAATCATCAAAGTATAAATTGAAAGGTATTAAGAATTCGGAATTGAATTCAATTTTTTTCAAACGAAAAACTTCAGCGTTACAAAAGTTTGATAAATTCTTGTTATGAAAAAAGTTATTTGTATTTTGCATTGTCATCTTAAAAACATTGGGTAGTTCAAATAAGGATCGCAATTGGAACTGTAAGGGCATGATTTGAATACTTAAAGACTTTGGAGCGAGCGTTGGATTTCCATAAAGAATTTTTTCAGCGATTCCATTCATTATGATAAAAGATTTAGGATAATCATATATTCCTATTTCTTTTAAGACTTTAAACATTCTATGTTCAGATGATATTTCTTGAAATGGATCATCACAAAATTCTAAAACACTTTTTAGGTCTAGTTGCACGTCCAAGGGTATAGAAAAGGATGAATTAGTAAGTAATAGTTTAATTGAAGAAGAAATAGCTAAAACCAAGTCCGTCACAATCTTTTGAATATGAACGACTTCTTTTCTTGGGACAGAATTTTTTGCGTACATTTCAAGGCACAAGACCAACGCTTTATATTTTAAACTAGCAATAATTTCCTTTATGTTCGTTTTAGGTACACAATATAAGTTACATGCCTCTTTTTGGGAAGATAAGTCTACAATAGAATTTGGAACTATTTCGTTTCTTCGGTACACTGCTGGGAGACAAATGTTATTATTTTTCTTATGTGATAACAAGTGCCTCTTTAAAAGAAAAAAGCTTGAAAATAGTTGCCTGCAGTTATTTTGAGCACACTGTAGAACATCTTTTTGAGAGAGAAAGTGATGAAATTTAAAATGGCTTACAAGCACATCAGCCGAAGGAAAGTTGTAGTGGCATTACACGTAAACATTTTGATTGTGTTTAAATGACAAAGTATTTTGGTTCAAATAATAAGGAATCAATAGTTAATAGGATACTAATTAATATTTTATTCGACTCTTTCCAAAAATCTGTTACTTTATACAATTCTAAGAGAGTTAACAGACTTCAAGATAATTAAAGTCAAAATCTTGAATACAAAAATAAAACAGATGTAAAAGAAAAAAAACTTGAAAATAGTTGTTTGCAGTTATTGAGCAAACTGAAGAACGTTGTAATGAGCTTAAAAGTTTTATAGGGTGTTAAGATAGGACTTTTTTAACGAAACTTGTGTTTATTTTGAAGAAATATTGTTGGCTGAAATTCCAAAGAGGCTCACAAGTTTGAGGATATTTTAAGTTAAATACTTAAAAAAATTTAAAGCAGATATTCAAACTTTCCAAGAAGTTATCAAAGTTACATAAAGTTTTATCAATATACACATAGAATTCATTTATGCTCTCTGGATCAATCCCGACAGCTATTATAAAAGGCGGAATTGTCAATTTGTTATCAAAGTACTTGCCTACGACCTCCTCTACTTTTATTTTGCAATTACTTATTGTTGGAATAATTAGTGAAAAGCTCTCATTGGCTTCTTGAATTGTGGTTGTTCTTTTGCTGTAACCAACTGAGCTTTTAAACCGGACAAAGGAAAGTAGTATAGAATTCAAATTTATCTTAGCTTGGTGCTGTATACACTTCGAAGAAAGTTTTCAAGATTCAAGATAATTTAAGTCAAAAACTTAAACACAAAAATAAAAACAGATGTACTGATTTAGAAGGAAAGTACTACAAAATTGTTGTCTGCAGTTATTTGAATCATACTGAGGAAGGTCGTTATGAGAAAGTGATTTAAAAACCTTTCAATTTAGAAAAAAGGAAAGATGCATATTGAGTGCTAATAAGCAACAGCAATAAAAAAAAAGTTTAGAATTTCATAAACGTGAATATGTTTGAGAATTCCCAAAGGTAAATAACTGCAATATAAAAAGTGTTGGATTGAAATTATGCAACTGCAAATAAAGATACATAAATATATGTGGGTAGGAAAGTACTTTATCTTTAATTGGAATCTTGCATAAAGTTTTAAAGTGAAGTTAAGTTAGGACTCTTTTTAACTTGGCGTTGTATACAATTCCAAGGAAACTAACAGGATTCAATAGAATTTAAGTCAATAAGTTAAGTAAAACAGATTTACCGATTTAGAATAAAAATATTTGAAATTAGTTGCCTACAGTTATTTTAAGCACACTGAAGAACGTTGTTATGAGAAAGTGACGAAATTTATAAAGGCACACAAGCTGGAATAATAAGGAAAGTGTCAAAAGGCTTAAGAAGCAGAACCAATATCGAAATTTTATGCATGTAAGCAAACAACATGTTCAGAATTTCATAAACGTTAATATGTTTGAAAATTCCCGAAGGTAAACAAGTGAAAAATAAAAGTACTGAATTGGAATTGGAATTATGCAGCTGCAAATAATTATACATATATTTAAAGGTGAAGGATAATATTAATACATAATTAATTGGAATCTTGCATAAAGTTGATAAGTGATGTTAAGTTTGGATTCTTTTTATCAAAACTTGTGTTTATTTCGTATAAATATTGTTGGATAAAATTCCAAGGAAGTTCACAAGCTTGGGGATATTTTAAGTTAAACACTTGAAAAATTTTAAAACAAATATCCAAACTTTCTAAAAAGTTATCAAATTTATATAAAGTCTTATCAAAATACACATAGAATTCATTTATGCTCTCTGGATCAATTCCAACAGCTATTATAAAAGGTTGAATCGTCAATTTGTTTTCAAAGTACTTGCCTACCAGCTCCTCTACTTTTATTTTGTATTCGCTTATTGTAGGAATAATAAGACAAAAGCTCTCGTTGGCATCTTGGATTGTTGCTTTCTTTTTGCTGTTACCATCCGAGTTTTTGAACCGAGCGAATGGAAGTAGTATAGAATTCAAAAGTACTGCATATATGTAGTCTTCACAATCTATAAAAGAAAATACAAAAAAATATCTATGTTAGAAAAATATTTCTAATAAAAACGTATGTTTGCATAGGGTGGTCTCTATATGGGTTTTTATATTTGGATTGGCCCAAACAAGTTCCAATTGAAGAAAAAAACTTCTTATTTTTTTTTTTCAAATTTGTATTTTTATCCCCTATAGTCACTGTTGTTGTGGTTCACATAATATCTGCCAAAAATTCAGAGTAGATAAGACAAAAATCCTATGTTAGAGGGGTTATACAGGGTGATACGTCTAAGGTGCGACAAAAAGATAGATCGTGCAGGTTTGTTCAAGATAAAAAAAATGGTATGCGAAGGGGATCTATTGCCCCCGGTTTGGGCTAGAGGGGCAATTTTCTAAAAAATAACTTAAAAAAGGCAAAAAATTAAAAATCAATGTTAACAACTAAAATGACATATTATACTTATTATAAGGCCAGAAAAAACTTTTTAAATAAAGTTTTTCTAGTGAACAGTTTTTGCAGAGTTAATTTTCAAACTTAAAATTTTGAAAAAAAAGGAAAGTGTAGGTATTTTTCAATTTTCTTAGAAACTATAAGATATAAAACCATATGGTCTTAGTATTCGATAAAAAGTAAAAAGCACTCAAAACTAAAAGTGAAATAAGTTCTTTAATGCATACAATAAAAAAAAATGTTTTATATATTTTTTTTTATTTTTCTTCAAAATTTTGTGTTTGAAAAATTTTGTTTGCCGAAACTGTTAATCAATTTGGAAATACACCATAAGAATGTACTTCCGGCTATCCAAAAAGCTTCACATTAGTACTTTGAATAATGATATTGTTTTTAATTTATTTATTTTATATATTTTTTCTCCTCATAGGGAGGATAACCCTACATCCTTAATGGCCTGAATTTTTTGGCAGATTTTACGCAAATAACCTAGTATGCAAAAAAAGACAATTAAATATAACCCCTACAGCGACTGTAGGCGATGAAAATGAAAAAGGAAAAAATTAAGTATTTTTCTCTTCATTTAGAGCCGGCCGATTTAGGCCCACATTGTTCATTTATGTTAAAATTTTGGGGGAAACTTTTTAATTTTTTTTTTCGAAACTTACCAATTTGTTTTGTTTCCTTTGCTAGGAGCAGCAAATTTTTCGATTGCGGGTTTCGGATGTTTGTTTTATAATAGTCTAAAACGTTTTTCTTGAACGTGTCCCATTTGCTTTTAAGTAGGTGCCCTTTCCCTGGATGGATAAGTTTAAAATCTGCGTCGATCTGAAATGATAATGAAATAACAAATAGAAATAAATAACGTTTTCATTGTATATTAAAATTCTTGAAAATTTTATGATGAATAAGCTTAAATTTTACGAGAAATGCTTTGAAAATTTTTGCAAATAGCTTAAATATACTTATAAGCATAAAATTGAAAAAAAAATTGAAATCACGCTTAGTTCTGATACTACGCTGAGTTCTGATATTTGGCCTTATTGATCTTTTTTAAAATGAATATTTTAGAAAAAACATATACAAAGAAAAAATGTTCAGGTTCGGCTTTTTGTACTTTTGAAACTTGAAATGAAATAAAGCCAAAGTCTAGAATGGATAGGAAAGCAAAACCAACAAAACTAGTTTCATTACCCTTTCGTTGATATTTTCAATTCCGAACAAGGTTGGCGCTCGTGAAATAGCTTAAACTGCAGCCTATAAGACTTGGTGATAGCACACACAAATTGTTATTCATTCAAAAATGTTCAATATAAAAGTAGATTTTCTCTTTTAAACCACACTATTTCAGGTTCTTTTATATAAAGAGAAATAAGACCAAATTCTGTGAGTATTGAGAAATATTTTTTTTTCTTTGATTTTGACCTAAATTCATTTTTGAAAATAGCAATAATATCAGAACTGAGTGTTTTTCCACAATTGTATGAGCCGGGTATTATGAAAGTGATCTGATTGATATATTTTCTGAAGATATTAGTTAAGTATTTTATCAAAATTAAAAGTATAAACATACATACATATATATGACTCAGACCACTTTTATTAACACGCACTCGGTTCAAAGGTAAAACTAACTACCTAAAAAATTACACTTTTGAAGGAAATTAGATTGAAACATACTTTTTCAATCCGAAAGTTCTTGAACATTTTTGTCTGCTCTTAGTGAGTTTTACCTTTAGACCGACGAAAATATATATAATTATAAAATTTACAATAAGTATAAAAAAAAAACAAATTACCAAAGAAGGAGCCCGCGCATCGTTGAATAATGGCCATTCTAATAGAAAGTCAGATTTTGAGTATTTGTTGGCATCTGCTTGTCGCAAAGCAAATGTTTTCTGCCATTTATCTATGGTTTCTTGCCAGTTGCTACAGTCTCTTTTAAGAGTATTTTTAAGAGAAAGAGACACTGACTCGTCTATTTCGAATTCTTCACTTTTTTCGTTGTCTTTGATTTCAGCTTCTGTTTCCCTAGCTTCAGACTCCTTAGCTTCAAATTCTTCTATACTGCTAGAAGACTGGACGGAAATATCCCACTTCTTCCTTTTGGTTTTCAGATTGAAGTACTTAGAATAGAGCTTACCGCTAGGATTTTTTTTATATTTCCGTGGGATAAAATAGTATTCCTAAAATTTCAAACAAAATATAATTAGGTAATATACTTAAGGAAATTTAAACGTACGTACAAAAATGAAAATAAAGACAAAAAAGAAAATGAAAATAAATAAAAGTAACTGCGAACACTAAACAAATTTACTAATAGATTTCACAATTTACTTTGAATAATTTTAAGTTTTAAGAATAAAATTTTAAGAAGAAAGGAATTTATGAGATATGTTTACAATTTAAGATAGAGCTATGCATGCAGTTCATGGTTTATCAAAAAATCTGATATTGGTGAAGAAACTACCGATTGATCAATTGTGCTGATAAACTTTAAATTGCGTACTGATAATTGTCAACCGTAATAAGGGCCAAATTCTTACTGGCTGGACAAAAAGCCGAAGTTGGCCAGATATTTTATAAAAATCAAAAATAGTTCTACTGTAATTTTTTGTAGTTGATTAAGATTTTATAAAATATCTAAAAATAAATTATTTCTGAAATCTTGTTAAGGTATATTATAATCAGAAGAATTGATCATATAAGAATTAAGAAAAAAAAACGTGTTAGGTTGCTGGTTATTTACCATATACGAATCTATTTTTTTAAATAAATAAGAAATAGGCCCTTTTGGAAAATATAAAAAGTATGTATTTGCCTGGTTTTGTTTTTCATTTGGGAAAATAGTGACAATTTCTTCAAGAATTTTGATGAAACTTTCCGGCCTCAGTTTTATTCCCTTTGTTGTAACAACTTCCTCCAAAATAATTTGTATTAGCTCATCTCGCTGCTTTTTAGTTAAGCAAGAGTTTTCTTCGTAGTATTTAAGAAGACCATTTCCTTTGGTACTTGATTGCAACAAACTTGATAGAGACTGTTAAGTAATACAAAGTTTATTTAATAACAAAAAGTCAGCTCGTAGCAGCAAAAATAAAATTTTTAAGATTTTGGAACCGAAAATGGCTAGTGGCAACTATTCCCGGACGTCTATTGCGATTATTTACTTGAAGACTGAGACCGAGTTTGAATATATCACACTGAAAATATAGCATTTTCAAAACATCGCATTATCCAAATCTCGAAAGAATCTTGTATACATTATATACATAGCTTATTTATATGTTTATTCTTAAAACTCTGTAAACCGTTCGGGAACTGGTGCCAATTTCTATCCTTGCTGTCAAAAACTCAAAGCAAATTCAAATCCATTTAAGTAAATCATTCTTTTCAAGTATTACTGAGTTATAAAATTAGTGTTAAATTCCTTAAAACCACAAAAATAGATTTTTTCGAAAAACAAAAAATCGATTTTCTTTAGTCAAAACACATCATGCATTTTTACCATAGATTCCATAGATTTCACACACTAGCAAGATTTGACATTTATCCGGAGTTGAAAGTACATACAATTCTACAGTAGGCTTAACAAATATTCTAAAGTGTTTGTCGCTAATTTAAATAGATTAAAAGCAAATACATTATCAAAAACATGTTAAGTTAATCAATAACTAGTGAATAAATAATAAGAAGTTATCAAAATATCAATGAATTCTCGACTGAAAATACATCGTCACCTGATTGCAAGAACTAGGTAACTCAATTTCATACATTTTGGAGATAGCAGCCTTTATAGAAACAAAGCTACTGGAGAACGATGGAAAGTACAAAACAATACCGTTTTTGCCATTATATTATTAAAATTGAAAATTGAGTTACCAAGTTCTTGCAATCAGGGTACGATATGAAGCGCGTTTTCGTCGATAAGTTTCCCAATTGAAGTGTGTTTTGATGGAATTTGCGTTTTTTTTAAACTTAAGTTATTGAAGCACAACTATTTTTATTTATCTTTGCATCTTTCTCACAAAGCGATGCGGAAAACCGAATGCACTTTAGAATATTTGTGTTTTGCATCAAAGCTACTGTCAAATGGCACACACACAATTCTAAAAAAAAAAATTTACAAATTCCTTCCAACCAATAACAAAATCTATCTGAAATGGTTCTAAGGAATTCGGCTGAAACAAATCTAATTAAACAGCAAAAATAATATTTTTTTTAATTAAAATTTTTCTATGAATATTAAAACGTTATACTTTTCTGTTCCAGATAATTGAAATAAACTAACACAAGAAATTTTTATGAGCAGTATTTATCTTGAATTCAACTTACCAGCGTTTGTGAATTTAAAAATGAGGGCTTAGGAGATGAAGGCGAATCAGCCAATTGGCCTCTGTCAAGCCATGTAATAACTTTTGAGTTATTACTCAAAGTTTCATCATCAACTGCATTCTAAAAATGAATTTTTTTATTTATGAAGAAAGGATTTAATAATCACGTTTACCTCGGATTTTAAATATGAAAAAAGTTTTTGCCGAAACTCGGCCCTTAACCCTACTGGTTTTATTACTTCTTTTATGTCTTCCTTCTTTAAATATTTCAAATTCTTGAAGTTGATTTTAGCGCCTATAAGAAAAATTTTAAAACATTAATTACATATGTAAGTACATTTTGGTGGTCGTTTCAATGGTTTTTTTTTAGTTTTTATATTTGTATGGGCCTAAATCGACTGGTAGAAATTATAAACATCAATCAACATTAATTAATGTAAACATACCTCAAAATTTATTTAAGCCTTAAGCTTTAAGCTTTTCCTTACAAATTATCTACCTTTTACTTTTCTTATCTTTCTTATCTCTAATTTTTCTTATCTCTATTCTTCTCATCTCACCAACTTTAACACATTTGTACAATTTATATTTCATTACTCTTTTTGAACTCGACTACCGAACTTGGCAAGAATTAAAAATTAAAATTGTAATAAAATATAAAAAGTCTTAGTCTTTTATTTCTCAACATAAATTGGTAGCAGAACATGGTTATCGTATAATCCAATTGTGTTGCAGTGAACGAGACTCATTTAAATTACGTAATTTGCAAATACCTATTTTTTTTAATTTCTTCGCACATTTCACACTTTCGGAGTTTTGAGGTTAGAGTAGACCTCGTGTGCAATTCATATATATACCACGTTTGACTTGGATAATTCTATTGCAAGATTTTCTCTTGCCCTTAAGGAGGTAAGGGACAATAAAATAATTTATTTTGAATAACCACCGCCGCCAATTTGTCTTTTCATCCCTTTTTATGTCGCTTGAGTGAACATTCTTTTGACGAATACTACATTGGCGGACTTGAAAGGTAGTGGTTCAAAGGTGGCACCTCCTGAAGCCATCATTATCATGACGAATGAGGGAGACTTGAAGAAGGCCAAGAAGATCCGTGCTTCAATATTGGGTCTTTTGACAAAGCAGCGAAATATTTTTAATGAACAACAGACATCTGTTACTTATTCGGGTCTGAGCGTGATGGTGCAACTCATTGATGATTATCATAAGCGGCATAATAAAGTCACGGAGCACATTCTTGAATTGAGCGAGAATGAAAAGGAAGACGAAGATGCTGGCGAGAAGGAAGCTTCTTTTATTGCAGCATATACTGAGCTCAAAACAAAGATGATGGACTTAATGGAGGAGAAAAAAATCGATTTGAACTCTACAGTTTTCCACAGTTCACCATCTGGCGCACCAGTGGCTCCAGTACGTCCAGTGAGGCTGCCAAAATTGGAGCTCCCCAAATTTTCGGGAAAATACTGCGATTGGGTGGACTTTAAAAATGAATTTGAATCAATGATTGTCAAGGATGCAAATCTCGGTGATGTCGATCGCTTCCGATTTCTAAAATCTTCATTGGATGATGGACCAAGGCGTATCATTTCAAATATGGAAGTCACAGCACAGAATTTTGTAAAGGCTTGGACAGCCCTTAAAGACAGATATGATCATGACGCTCTCATTTTTTCGTCACATATTAACGAGATTATTTTCTTACAGGGAGTGTCGGGTGGAGGTCCACAAGCCTATAGGGATCTTATTGACAAAGCTCAAGCACACTACAGATCACTATTATCGTTGGGGTCTGCTGAGTCTGTAGCAGAGAATCTATTGATTAACCTCATTCTCGGAAAACTTGATGCCAAAGCTCAAGCCAAGTGGGAGGAGCACACCAATGAAGATATCGCAACTTGGAAAAACTTCACAAATTTCTTCGAAAAGTATGCAGCAACACAGGAGCGTGTGGATCAGTCTAGAAGGCAAGTTTATAAAACATCTACAATGGATAAACGACCCCAATCTGGTAAGAAGTGCCATACTACTTTAGTTGCTAGCTTGCATGATATAAAGTGTTTAAAATGCCAATCCACTGCTCATATATTGAAAGATTGCCCTATATTCCTGGCTCTTAGTCCTAGAGATCGTTCTGAAGAGGTAAAGCGTATAGGCACATGCGTAGCATGTTTAAAATCATCGCACTCGTATAGGTTTTGTAAAGGCCGGTGTGAAAAATGCTCAAGGAAGCACCACACTTTGTTGCATTTTGAAAATACGCAACCCATTGCTGAGGTTTCACCAAATAGTAGTGGTATTCAAAAGACATTTTTGGCATCACAATGTTTTGAAGATAAGCACGTTTTATTGGCATCCGTAATTATAAATGTTTATGATGGAAATGGTTCAGCCATCCCTTGTCATGCCTTACTGGACTGTGGGTCCACTGATCATTACATATCGGAAAGGTTTGCCAAATTAATAAATGCTAAGAGAATTAAGAGCGACACTCTAATAGGCGGCATAGGAAGCATTGGTGTTTCATCGAAGGGACATTGTAAATTAACATTTGGTTCAATTATAAATGATTCTGAGAGATTCGATATTCATGCATCTATTCTACAAAAAATCACAGACTCATATCCCCCACTTGCTTTTGACATTTCGGAATGGCAAATACCATCGCATGTTCAGTTGGCAGACCCTAACTTCAATAGACCTAAGCATGTTGATCTCTTGATAGGTGGTGGTTTATTTTGGAAGTTACTATCTGGTGAGCAATATCCCTTAGGCCCCGACCTCCCTTACCTTTGTAATACGAAGCTTGGATATATTGTCGTTGGACCTGTTGCTTCATCTTCAACACCCCTTCGTAGAGCACTGTATACTTCCGGAGTTGTACCTGACAGTTTAGAATCTTTGAATGAGCTAGTGCAACGATTTTGGGAAGTCGATTCTTGTACCAATTATAAGGTCAATGCGTTTCTTAGTTCCAAAGATAAGGCCGTTGAAGAACACTTTGAGCGTACGACTCGCCGGGATGATTCTGGACGCTATGTAGTACGCCTTCCATTCTGCGCCGACCCAAAACTTCTCGGTGACTCCTTGGATATTGCTACACATCGCTTCCTGAGTCTGGAACGCAAACTCGAAAAACAACCAATTATGAAACAGATGTACTCAGATTTTATCGATGAATATGAACGCCTTGGCCATTTAGAGGTAGTTCCTAATTTTGATCCATCGGAAACTCATTTTTTATGCCCCATCATCCTGTTTTCAAGGCGTCTAGCTCCAGTACGAAAATTAGAGTGGTTTTTGATGCATCATGCAAAACCTCGAATGGAGTCTCTTTGAACGATGTATTATATTCGGGACCAAAGTTGCAGGACGATTTGATGATAATTCTCTTGAGGTTTCGCTTGTTCGCGTATGTTGTTACTGCTGATATACAAAAGATGTACAGGCAGGTACTTGTTGATCATACTGACTCCAATCTTCAATTAATTTTGTGGCGTAAGGAAAAGAAGGATCCTTTAAAAGTTCTCCGACTTCTCACAGTTACATACGGAACTGCCCCTGGAGCTTATTTAGCAATCAAGACATTGCACCAATTAGGAATTGATGAAGGTAAAAATTATCCTATAGGTGCCAAATTGTTGAAGGACAATTTTTATGTGGATGATGCGATGCTAGGAGCAGATTCTGTAGAAGAGCTTATTGAGGGCCGACGTCAGCTAGTTGAAATTTTGGATAGAGGTGGATTTAAGCTGACCAAATTTTGTTCTAATTCAGATGCTACAATAGCAGATGTACCTTTTGCTTCCAGAGAAAAGTTTGTTCAAATTGGAGACCACAATACTATAAAGACACTTGGACTAACTTGGCAACCTGGCGCCGACATATTTCGGTGTACATACAATGAAGTTGAAGTCACCCCGACTGTTACAAAGCGTATTGTGTTATCAGAAGTCGCTAGATTATTTGACCCTCTTGGGTTTATTTGTCCAGTGGTCACTTTAGCAAAAATATTTTTTCAAGACTTATGGAAAAGAAAATTGGATTGGGACACCCCATTACCAGATGATCTTGCTGTAAAGTGGAAGAAGTTTCGTAGTGACCTAATAGCATTGAAAGATATTTCAATACCACGATACGTCCTTGGTAATAGTGATTTTAAATTGTTCCATCTGCATGGGTTTTGTGACGCAAGTCAAAAGGGCTATGGTGCATGTGTATATACATGGTGCTTACAGCCCAATGGGAATATTACAGTTATGTTGTTGGAAGCTAAATCACGAGTCGCACCAAGTAAAACCCTTACGATAGCAAGGCTAGAATTGTGTGCTGCTAGGCTTCTGGTTGACATGATAGAAAGATTGAAGCGTGAGGTTTTCCGAGAGATAACAATAGACAAGATTTCATATTGGACTGATTCAACTATTGTTATAAGCTGGCTGCATGAAGAACCGTTTAAATGGAACACTTTTGTAGCCCATAGAGTTGCACATATTCAAGAAGTCACAAATGTTAATCAATGGAATCATATTCCAGGTGAGTTGAATCCGGCAGATTTTATCACACGTGGAATGTTGCCAACCGAGATTGCAGAGTCTTCATTGTGGTGGCATGGCCCGGCATTTTTACGAGAAGCGCTATCAGAATGGCCTGCAAAATTTAAACTTTCGGAGCTTGAATCAGAAGAGTTACGCCCTCAAAAATGTATTTTAGTGGCTTTTCACAAAACAGATATAACTCAATCCATGTTGTACTCCTGTTATTTTCGAGGAACTCGTCGAGCTTTCGCATATGCGCTGAGATTTATTGAAAGGTGTCACAAACGTAATCGAATTCCAGGCATAAGACAGTGGCAAATTTATTCAAGACCCAATGCTAGAAATAATATCAAGTCCCCGTCATTGGAAGAAGAAGTTAATGCAGAGGAAGTTTTTATTAAGGCTATTCATCAGTCAGTCTTTGCTGTAGAATATTCGCTACTTGAAAAACAACATTCAGTACCTCGGGGCAGCACCTTGGAAAGCTTAGCCCCATTCATCGATGAAAAAGGTCTTATTAGAGTTGGTGGACGAGTTAAGAAGGCCAACATAGCATTTGATGCAAAGCACCAAATTTTATTGCCAAAAGATCACCGCTTTACTTCATTAGTCATCTCATATTTTCATGAATACAGAGTTCGTCACGCAGGGCCACAAATGGTATTAGCAGCAGTTCGCAATCGCTATTGGCCCATTGGTGGGTTACAATTGACAAAAAGCATCGTTCGCAAATGTATTTGGTGTTTTCGCATGCATCCTAAACTCATCTCTCAATTTATGGGTAGCTTACCCGAAGATCGCGTTGTGCCGGTGCATCATAAAGCTTTTATGGTAACTGGAGTGGATTTTGCTGGTCCAATAAGCGTTCGTCATCACATACGTTGCAAGCAAAGTAAGGAGGTACATTTGGCGCTATTCATTTGCTTCATTACAAAAGCCGTACACATCGAGCTGGTTCCCGACCGATCCACTGAAGCCTTTTTACGTGCTCTGAAGAGATTTATATCTGAGAGGGGCAGAGTTTCTAAGATTTATTCTGACAATGCGACAAATTTTGTTGGTGCATCTAATTACTTTCGAGAGCTTAAAACTAACATGGAAAAGGACAAATCCAATATTGAACAAGAATTTAGCAGAGAGTTCATCGAATGGTCCTTTATTCCACCACGAACAGCGCATCATGGAGGCTTATGGGAGTCGTCAATCAAAATTATGAAGCGGTTGATTCATAACATCGTAGGATGCATGGAACTTACAGAAGACGAACTTCGTACGGTGGCAAAGCAAGCTGGAGCCATTATGAATTCGAGACCAATAACCCCCATGTCGGCGGACCCAAATGACTTGGAGCCTCTTACGCCTGGTCACTTTCTGTGTGGTGGGCCTCTGATTGCAATACCTGAGCTACCTGTGTTGCCTAAAAATCCCAACTGTGTTCATCTAGCTCAACGGATGCGTTATTGTGAGCAGCAACTGTGGGATCGCTACTACAAGGAATATTTACAAATTCTTCAGCCAAGGTCGAAATGGAGATTTAAAAAGCAAAACGTCAAGGTCGGAGACATGGTCCTTATGAAAATTGATCAGCTAGATACCTTACGATGGCCATTGGGAAGAATACTTGAAGTTATACCAGATTCAGAGGGAGTTGTTCGAGTTGTCAAAGTCAGAACAAAAAATGGAGATTACAAACGTGGAATAACTCAATTGGCTCTTCTACCAATCCAAGATACTTGCTTGAGCACATCTGCTCAAAGTGGGGGAGTATGGTAGAAATTATAAACATCAATCAACATTAATTAATGTAAACATACCTCAAAATTTATTTAAGCCTTAAGCTTTAAGCTTTTCCTTACAAATTATCTACCTTTTACTTTTCTTATCTTTCTTATCTCTAATTTTTCTTATCTCTATTCTTCTCATCTCACCAACTTTAACACATTTGTACAATTTATATTTCATTACTCTTTTTGAACTCGACTACCGAACTTGGCAAGAATTAAAAATTAAAATTGTAATAAAATATAAAAAGTCTTAGTCTTTTATTTCTCAACATCGACTCTAAATAAAGAAAAAAAATTCCATAATTTTTTCAGATTTTTATTTTCATCCCCTATAGTCGCTGTATTTTCCTTTTTTTTGCATAGGTACTAGGAAATTCACGTACAATCTGCAAAAAAAATCAGAGCATGTAGGTGGGAAGTAGATAAGAAAAAAATCCTATAGTTTATTTTAAAATAAAGTTCTTTGAATAAACAATTTCAGCAAAAACTGTTTTCAAAACTGAAATATTGAAAAAAAAATATTTTTTCTTCAAAATGTTGAATCTGAAACAATTTCCTAGTACCTATGAAAAAAAAGGGGAAATTTAATTTATCCCTAAAGCGACTATAGGGGATGAAAATTAAAATCTGAAAAAATTAGGGAATTTTTGTTCTTCATTTAGACCCGATTAAGGCCCATCCGCGATTACCTTTTTTAACGACCACCCAAATATACATACATAAAAAATTCTTTCTTTAGAAAGTTCAAATTTTTTAATTATAGAAAAATAGAATACCGTACTGGTTTTATTTTGAAAAAAATGTCATCGGTGGTGCGTTCCTTTTTTCTATAATGTCAACTATTGTTAATAATTGTTAACACTGATTGTTCATAGTTTCTGAAATTGCTACATCGTGTAACATTATGACGTCATAAAAGCGTTCCAAAACTCATTGCTGAAGTGTCAGAACGTTACACTTTGTAACAATTTCCAACTCATCTCCTCGACATGAATTGAAAATGTTAATTTGTCAAAAGCAGCTTAAACTGCAATGTTTTCATTTCGTAAGTATCTTTTGTTTAATTTTCGTTCTTTCGATTTGGAATTATTGTTTGCATTTTTGTAAATAGGTGTGTTTCAATTTAATTGATTTTATTGTTCTTTTTGAGTTTTGAATGTTTTTAATTGTTCTATGAATAATTTACTTTTTTCGACATTATATTCTTTCAATTTAGTGATTTTTGTTACAGAAATTTGTGTTGATAGTTTGCTAATGTCAATAGAAATTAATATTTTTAAATTATGTGTACGAGTATGTATTTTTTTTAATAAACAATAAAATATTAACATTTCGTTTTTTACACATCAACAATTTATTGCTAACATTTTAGAGAAAAAGAACGGACAACAGTGACTTTGACCATTTTTCAAATTTGAATGTATGTAAGTTACTTATATGCGAATAATTTTTGCATCAATTCAGTACAAAGTGGTGATGTCTAAAAATATGGTCAATCTTAAAGTATGAGTAGTATTTAAGAAAATAATTGGCTTGTTTTATTATCAAAAATCAAAATGTGGCCACCCAAAAAATGTTGATCGCATTTTTTTAAATATTTTTGAGGCATATTTTAGATTTAGTTAGATACATTCAAAAGCAAAAGTTTTTCATTGAAGCAAAGTCACCCGTTTTTAGGGTATATACATTAAGCCAGTTTATATTTCTGTGATCCCAGAGGACTCAGAGGGCTCAAAAATATAAACAGGATTCCTCTCAAAAATTCCTCACTTTTCCCTTTACAACTGAGACTTAAATTTTTTGGATTCGCTTGCTCAATTAGAAAAAGAAAAGAAACAGAGGGTTGTTTTGACTTCTATGTGAGAAATTCTGTTCATATTTTATTTTCCTGCTCTGTCAAAGAACGGAGGAAAATTACTGAGCGCTCAAGAAATATAAACTGGCTTATTAGGGTGGTCGTTAAAAAAAGTAATAATAGGTGATTCCCGTAAAATCTGCCAAGAACTCAGAACATGTAGATTGGAAGTAATATTTCCCCCCGCTTGGACAGGATGGTCCATTTTATAAAAAAAATTACATTCAATAGAAAAAAAATAGTTAAATAGAAAGGTACACTTGAGTAGTTGAGAACCAAAACTCATTATATCCAAAATTTTCGTTTTGTGCAAATGGATAAAAACTTAATACGGCTAAATGGTAGTTGCTAGAAAAGATTTTATTTTGTATAGTAAAAGATTTTTAAATCTATATGGTATAATTAAGAGCAAAAATAAATTGGATGTTCCGTTTAAAAGATATTTAATAATAAAATTTGGATATGAAGAGTTTTGCTGCAAATGATTGTATATGGCCAGTGTCCACACTTTCCCCGCTTTCTCAATTGCACCCTCTAATATAATAGCACTATACTACTTTCCAATCTTCAATTACCCATTTAAAGACTTTTACAACAAAAACCCATGAACGTTTTAGTTCCTTATTATACGACATAATCAATTGCCTATGATGGATAAGAAGAGTTTTGAAACCAAACCTACTGCATACAATGGATATGGAAAGTTTTGATGCAAATTGCACTGTGGATATGAAGAGTTTTGGAGACAATTACGATGTTTGACATCGATATTAAAGGGGATTGGAGGGGTTAGGCTGTCAAATGTTCCTTTGAAACTATTCAATATAGCCATCTTAACAAATCTGCATCAAAATTTCAATTTTTGATAAAAGTGGATATGACGAGTTTTGGTTCTCATCTACTCACTTACAGTATTATCTGTAGCTTTTTGGAAGATATAAAATTTAATATTATCAAATTGCCCCTCCTGTCCAAGCGGAGGGAAATATTACCCCTCTTCTATGGGATTTTTTCTTGTCTTCTTCCAACCTACATGCTCTGATTTTTTGGCAGATTTTATGAGAATAACCTAATGGTATGCAAAAAATAGACAATTTAATTAACCCCTACAGTGTCTATGGGGGATGAAAATAAAAATGTGAAAAAACTAGAGATTATCTTTTCTACATTAAGAACTGATTTAGGCCCATCCTAATATAAAACTAAAAAAAAAAAAAAAAAAACAATATATAACGACCACCCTAATATATGTACAAGTACGTATAACAAGAGGTTAAAAAAAAAGACGAAAACTCTACTGGGTATTTATAAGTATAAACTTACTTTTTAAGTCATTATAAATTTCCTCTAGTTCAAAACTTCTGAGCAAAGTTTTTAATTTCATGTCATCTTCGGATAAAAATTCTTCGTGGCTGATGACATTTTCACAGTCTTGCGAATAAATTAATCTCACATTTTGATTATCAAGATTTATAGCATTTGCTATCATGGTATCCAAATCAATCATTTCTTTGTTTTGTGCCATCTTGCTTAGGCAACATTTAAAGTTTCTAAACGCAAAAAAGAAGTCTGTACAAATTAATTTTGACCAAAAATTTGTATGTAGGTACGTGAAATAATACAATATAATATGTATTAGAAAAAAATAATTTTGAGAAACTCTGTACGAACTTCACTGTGCAATGAATATTATGTGATTCATGTAAATTAACGTCCAATTTTAAATAACATCGACTTTTTTAAATCACAATCAGACTTATTGTTAGTTATCATATAGGCACGACAACAAAAATTGAAAAGCCAATTTTGAAAAGGGCATACCTCGAAAATTTAAAATGTTCAAAAAATAAAAAAAAAAAAATTTCTTAAGCCTAGTTTAAAATGTATAGAATATACATTTGAGTTGCATATCAATAACAGTAGGAATACAAAAAATGAACTTTTCTTGAACATAGTAGTTGCAGGTAAGTTTTAAGATTACGTTGATATGAAAAAAGTATTTGTCAAAAAATTGGATATGTGACTTTTTCGAAATTGAAAGTTCAATAATGAATCGCATGTGAGATGTGACTCATAGAGCGTTGGTGTATTATAAAAAAATATAAAGAACGATTAAAGATTGTGAATACAAATTCAAAATAATATTTTTACGATTAGGCAAAATTGTCTGACCTATCTCGATTTGGTTTTTTTTGTAGGTACTTTCAAACCAAGATGTATATTTTTATTTTCAAAGTTTTTGAATAAGTCTTTTTTGTTAAGTCTTTAAAATTAAAACTGAAGTCATTAAAAATTAAAAGTGAATACTTTGAAATTTATTCAATTTAAAAAATAAAAATTCAATGCAAACACTTTGAATTTAAAAGTAAATAATTTAATGTGAATGGATTTCTAGCAAAGTTCTCTTGGTAAGGTTTTTTTTTTGCGTATGTACATATGTACCTATCAAATTCAAAGTGTTTCGCAAATTATTCAATAATATAATTACCTAGTTCAAAATCGACAATTTAAAATTGAACACAAACACTTTTAATTTAATCAAGAGAATGTAATTTTTGTGAAAATAGTAAATAAATACTAAATAAATGAAGTATTTACAAATAATATAATTAAAAGTAAAAATTACTTACCCAACTTAATAACTGGTTGCTGCACTTGTTTCTTTTAAAAATACATACAGGCCGCCGCGCAAAGTAAAATTGTCATCGATTTATAAAAATATACGTAAAAAAACGAAACCGCACCATAAACGCAAAATGTTTAATCATAATCACCGCACTAAACGTCCGCACAACTTCAGTAACAAACATCGACTGAGTGAAAAGAAAATCAATATTGAGAGCCAAGCTAGAGACGCTTACTTTTCTGGCGGTTATTTTTTGTTTGTATTAATGCATCAATATACAGAGATTTAAAGTGTTTCTCGTATATATCAAAGCGTTCACTTTCAAATCAAGATGTTCATTTTACTTTTCAAAGCCTTTGTATTGAAACACTTTAAAATTAAAACTGAACTCATTAAAGATTTAAAGTAAACACTTTGAAATTGATTATTTTCAATTTGTCAATTTTGAATTGAATATAAACACGTTGAATTTTAAAGCAAATAATATAAAATGAGTTTCGCCTAACAGGATTTCTGTGTACTCATAGCTCTTTTGGTGTTTTTTTTTTTTTGTATGAATGTATGTATCAATATACTCAGAGATTCAAAGTGTTTCTCTTATTAATCAAAGTGTTCATTTTCAAATCAAGATGCTCATTTTTCTTTTCAAAGTGTTTGTATAAAATGACTTTGAAATTAAAACTCAACTCATTTAAAATTGAAAGTAAACACTCTGAAATAGATTATTTTCAATTTGACAGTTTAAAATTGAACAGAAATAATTTGAATTTCAAAGTTAATATTTTAAAATGAATGCAGATCACAACAATTTCGGAATATCACCTAACGGGATTCCTATACATACATACTTCCCCCTATGTTTTTTTTTTGCGTGAACGTACAAGTACATATGTATCAATTTGCTCAGAGATTCAAAGTGTTCTCTCATAAATCAAAGCGTTCATTTTCAAATCAAGATGCTCATTTTTCTTTTCAAAGTATTTGTATTAAAAAACTTGAAAATTAAAATTGAACTCAGTTACTACGTTTACAAGCAGAATCGAAAGTCAAGTTGGAACAGGGTCGAATATTCGACCCAGGTTTTTCGTCACTTGAGTTGAGTGCTCCATTTAGAGTTGAATTGAAATGGTATTGAGATTCCAGAAAAATTAATTGCATTAATGTGTTTATTTCAATGCTAAGCAAATACAATTGAATTAACACGAGTACTTACGACACGTATCTATTAAAGCGAAACTATATTTGTATACAAACATGTAAATAAACAGACCATAATGCATTATCTGTAAAGTAAAACAAGTGGAGTCGAGTCGAATCAAGCTCATTTGTACTCGACCCAGGTATCAAAGAGTTGAAGTGAGCTTCAAGCAAATAAGAATTGAAAGTAAACAATTTGAGGTTGATAATTTGAGTTGAAATCCATAACTCGCCATTTTTCATACAAAAAAAATCATCACAACCAAGTTTAATTGTAAAATATCTTTTAAATGGAACTAGACACATAATTTTCCTTCAAACCATAACTAATAGATTTAATTATTATCTATTATAAGATTTAAAAATATATTTTCTAAGTAATCTCATTAAAAAGTTATTCAACAAATAAATTTGGTTATGAAGACTTTTTCTGATATACAGTGTGTCAAAAGTGAGTAAACACCCAAATGATTTCTGAAGTAACATGGGATGCCAAAATATTAGTGCGTTAAATATGGAGTATGTATATTTATATATTTTTTGCTATTGGAATCAATTTTTGTTTATTTTTTTTGTTTTAATTTTATGTAACTTCAGAAATCATAACATTGGATGTGTATAAGGAAAATAATTGGCTGCGTTCAAGTTTCTTTCGATAGCTTATCTAGGATAGTTTTCTAGGTATACATGTCTATTTCTGAACGATCAAAACTAGATAGGTTACATTTTGCTGTAAAATTTTATTTTCAGTCAGCTGTACTTGACTTTTCCCATGTGATAGATTTATATCCTAATTTTTTAGGATAGCTTGAGATGTTTTTTTGCCAATAGCTATTTTCTCAACAGCTATGTTTTAATAAGGGATTGCGACAAAACATACCTATCCAGATCACTTTAGGTACAAGTTTGACCGCGGCCATTCATGCTTACGAACTAGTCTTGTTACAAGAAAATCGGAACAGTCGCTTAGGAGAACCCAAGCAGACAGCTCATATAATTAAGAGAAACACTTTTTTATTCCCTATCATCGTTATATCAATTCTATTTTTAAAGATTTTAAGATTAGAAAATTGAATTGTTCTATGTAAATCCTATTAGGCAGATTATAACGAGAACGAAACGCAAATTACCAGTCTCGTTGAGTCTCATCCCTATCTTCTTAGCAATGTGCTATGTAGGGCCTAAGTTCCCTCTGCTTTTTCCCCATTACTGACAAATATGACATATGATTGAATGATGTAATAAAAAAATAGACTTCTGGCTTTCAAATTGGTTTAAGACGTGTCAAACGTTACATTTTATAAGCACTCTTACTGGGTTTATATTTTATGACAGTTCACATCTACCGCCAACCAAACAAATTACTCATGTGCATGGAGTGTCAAAATTCACGATCATTCGCAATTCACAATTTGCAGCTCATATGAAAAGCATTTTACGTAAATGATAATAAGTAAAAACTTAAAGTGTAACCTTGGCCTATAAAGACCAGTTTGTACAAAAGTGGTTCAAATTTTGATCTGATGTTCAGCAATTTTAACTCACTGCTTTTGGCGGATTAAGGGCTAGATGTAAAAACCTGAATCAAGTATTGATCTGTTGTTTAGTCGTTTTGACTCACGAATTTCAGAGGTTTAACTGAAGTTCAGTTGAAGTTGAACTTCAGTAAATCCGCCGAAGTCGATGAGTTACAATTGCTGAACCACGGATCAAATTTTGAACCACTTTTGTACAACTAAGACTAACTGAAGTTCAAGAATTGTCGGAGCATATTTAGCTATTATCACATACTTGAACTGATAAAATTGTTGAGTTAAAATTACCAATGGAATACTTACTAAAAACATTAAAATTCGCAATACAATAATGTCCTTATTATAATTATTATAAAATTATAGCTCGTAACGTCATCTACTCCATGTGTAATTAGTCTGCTATTATACGACGACTTTTCAGTCATGACTTTTTTCAAAATTAAATAGTAGAAATGAGAAAACAAAAACATCTGATCTCACCTTCACACTCATTTAAAGTCCTCGTGTAATAATATCAGACTAATAACGACTTTTTTACTTTAACCATATAGTCTGACAACAAACCCCTACACCTTCTTTTTCATTTAAAGCTGCAAAATCAATTTTTGTTACTGAAAATGGCAAACAAACAAAAACGGAAAAAAATATTTAATTCATAAATAATATAAATATATAGTTATATTTCCCATTTTACTTGAACATAAGTTAGTTTTTGTCAAAAGTATTGGTTTATTTCACTTTTTACTTCATAAAATAAATTTTTTTGTTGTGACAGTTTTCAGGCATACCATATTGCAAATACAAAATTATAGGCCGCTTGCGGAAACGTTTTTTTTGGAAATATATCACTGTGCTATATATAAAATCCCAAAAAAACACGCTTAATTTTTACATTTCAACAACTTACTTAAATGCCTCTTAACTAAAACGCTATCCACCACGCTTAAAGGTTATTCAAAGCCATCTTATACATATTTTGACATTAATGAAGAATTGTTTTTTTGTTTTTATTACAGAAATATATGCGTATGTATGTATGTATGCACATAGTGTTTTCATATTTTTGAGATAATATTTGTGTTTTTTTGCAAGTCCAAATAATATTGTCTGAAAAAAAACGACAGCAAAACAAAGCAATTTACATGTCAAATCCAACAACAACTCCGTCCATATAGAGCTAGCTAGTATGTCCAGATAATTAAGTGGATTTAATTTTAGTCCCGATAAAAACGGAACTGCCAACCTACCATTGTCATTGTGTAATCGATAATTTATATACAAATGTCAAATGTTTGTTGGTAAGATAGTTCAATACAAAATGGCCGACCAGGGCAAAAGGTAAATAGATGTTGAAATGTCCCGATGTCGTTCTTTTCGCCAAAGTGCATATGGACTTGCAAAAAAACGGAGCTAATGAAGTTTTAAGATTTGTGGTTTTCTTTACTAAATTGAGTTCCAAAATAAATTATTTCGTTGATTTATCAAAAGGTCAAGGTGTGAATTGACAAATTAACTAGAAGAATTTCTGGATACAAAAATAAAAGCTTCACAAAACATAGTGGAGTAGTGTTTCATTTCTTTTACATTTGACTATGCCTAGATGCTACATCTCGTTGCTTCTCTTTCCCTCTTATATGTAAATGAGCCCGTTTTTTGTTTGCATTTCCTCCAAGCTGTCAAAATACAGCTGAAATATACATATGTACATACATGCATTTTTTTTAGTTTTCTCACGTTATTTTGCATTACGATCGTTTAGTTAAGTAGAAATAGAAAATTGATTATAGATAAGATTTAAGTAATATTTAAGCAAACTTATCTACCTCAATGAGGTATTTTACAAAAATCTAGTAAATTTAGCTGTATAGCTATGTATTGAACGATTTAAGCCTAGTACCAATAGGTGTGCAATTCACGCTATATTCAAGGGTCAATACAAAATTCTCTCCAATTTGTATCCAACCTTATATTAAGCCAAGCATATTAGTCAAAAATATGCACCTCTAGCTTAAAAAATCAAATTATGATTTGAAACTGTAAAGGACAAATACATTGTAGCTGTAATTTGTGAAATTGTAAACGAAGATGAGAAATATTTCGGAACAAATGATTTATCGCAGCTATATTGAAAACAAATTATTTCTTAAAATTACTAAACAATATTTTTACTGAGAGCAGCTGCTTTCTAATGGCATTTCTTATACACGAAGATCTTATATCCAAATATAACTAGAACTTTACGATATATTTGAAGAGAGATGTGTTTACTAAAATAAAATGAGATTTGCGTACTAGATTTATAATGAGACACAGAAACACCAAATTAATTTCGCAAAACAATGGTGACCCAAATGTATTTCTTTGGTTTCTTACAACCACTGAAAATAGGAGCATCTCCAGCAGTAAATTAAAATAAAACAGTTTAAGCTGAATATTGTTCTTAGCTTATTTTGACATGGTTTTCCTTTTATATCTATTTATTTCTCAACTGCAGACTGATGTTTAGAATCCATATTATGATTGCTAATTATCAAATTGATAATTGATAAACCTTGAAATTTGGTTTTTTACACTCACTTTACTTAAAACCTGATCAGCAATTCTTTAAAAATTTAAATGTTCTTGTGATTCGCAAATCCGCAGCGATCTGCATTATTCTCAATGACTAAAACTTTTATCAGTTAGGTTTCTAAACAGGCAAATCAATTTATCAACTATCAATTTCATAATTGATAATCGTATGAGGAGTATTAAGTTTCGGTCAAAAATATATTTTGAAAAATTCTTTAAAAGAGCAATTGAAAAACAAAATTAGGCCAGGTGGGTTATTTATTTTTGAAAATTAAAAAAATAATGCATTATAGCCTTAGTTCACACGGCAATGTACCACACGTTTTTTGCAGTGTAAATCCGTGCGAATGGGCACTGGCGTATACATTTTACATAGAACCTTCCACACGACGCACGTTTGTACGTTTGCCGTTTGGATTTATCCTGCAAAAAAACGTGCGATACACTGCCGTGTGAACCAGGCCTTACAAACCATCGGCGTTGGTAGCCTTATTTTACGCGGTCTTATTTCCACAAACACTTTGAAATTCAAAGTGAACAATTTAAAGTAAATAGATTTGTATGCATAAGTCGATACGTTGTTTGATTTGTATATGTATATGTATCAGTATGCTCAGAAATTCAAAGTGTTTCTCTCATAAATCAAAGCGTTCATTTTAAAATCAATATGCTCATTTTTCTTTTCAAAGTGTTTGTATAAAATGACTTTGAAATCAAAATTGAACTCATTTAAAGTTGAAAGTAAACACTTTAAAATTGACTATTTTCAATTTAGCATTTTAAAATGGAACAGAAACACTTTGAATTTCAAAATTAATAATTTAAAATGAATTCACAACAATTTTGGAATTTCACCTAACGGGATTTCTATACATGGTTCCCCTGTGTATGCTTTTTGTAAAAATGTACATACACGCATATGTAGTAATCTCAGATATTCAAAGTGTATGTATGCTCAGCTATTCAAAGTGTCTCTCTTAAAAATCAAAGCATTCACTTTAGAGTTGTGAGATTCAAAGTGTTTCTCTCATGAATCAAGGTGTTCATTTAAAAATCAAGATGTTCACTTTTCATTTCAGTCTTCGTATCAAAATACTTTAAAATTAAGACCAAACTGATTTATTATTGAAAGTATAAACACGTAGAAATAGATTATTTTCAAATTGACAATTTAAACTTGAAGGTAAACACTTTGAATAAAGAAAGATACCAAATTAAAGTGAATGCATAGCTCGATGCGTTGTTTTTGTATATATGTCAGATATTCAAAGTGTTTCTCTTATAAATGAAAGCATACACTTTAGAGTCCACCGATTCAAAGTGTGTCTCTCATAATTTAAAGCGTTCACTCTCAGATTTAAATGTTCATTTTTGTTTTCAGTTTAAGTATCAAAATACTTTAAAATTCAAGCTGAAATCATTAAATTTAAAAGTTAACACTTTGAAATAGATTATTTTCAAATTGTCAATTTAAAATTGAATATAAACCCTTTGAATTTCAATAGAAACTATTTAAAGCCTGAAGCGTTGTTTTTTTCTTTTGTGCTCAGATATTCAAAGTGTTTCTCTTATAAATGAAAGCATACACTTTAGAGTCCACCGATTCAAAGTGTGTCTCTCATAATTTAAAGCGTTCACTCTCAGATTTAAATGTTCATTTTTGTTTTCAGTTTAAGTATCAAAATACTTTAAAATTCAAACTGAAATCATTATATTTAAAAGTTAACACTTTGAAATAGATTATTTTCAAATTGTCAATTTAAAATTGAATATAAACCCTTTGAATTTCAATAGAAACTATTTAAAGCCTGAAGCGTTGTTTTTTTCTTTTGTGCTCAGATATTCAAAGTGTTTCTCTTATAAATGAAAGCATACACTTTAGAGTCCACCGATTCAAAGTGTGTCTCTCATAATTTAAAGCGTTCACTTTCAGATTTAAATGTTCATTTTTGTTTTCAGTTTAAGTATCAAAATACTTTAAAATTCAAACTGAAATCATTATATTTAAAAGTTAACACTTTGAAATAGATTATTTTCAAATTGTCAATTTAAAATTGAATATAAACCCTTTGAATTTCAATAGAAACTATTTAAAGCCTGAAGCGTTGTTTTTTTCTTTTGTGCTCAGATATTCAAAGTGTTTCTCTTATAAATGAAAGCATACACTTTAGAGTCCACCGATTCAAAGTGTGTCTCTCATAATTTAAAGCGTTCACTCTCAGATTTAAATGTTCATTTTTGTTTTCAGTTTAAGTATCAAAATACTTTAAAATTCAAGCTGAAATCATTAAATTTAAAAGTTAACACTTTGAAATAGATTATTTTCAAATTGTCAATTTAAAATTGAATATAAACCCTTTGAATTTCAATAGAAACTATTTAAAGCCTGAAGCGTTGTTTTTTTCTTTTGTGCTCAGATATTCAAAGTGTTTCTCTTATAAATGAAAGCATACACTTTAGAGTCCACCGATTCAAAGTGTGTCTCTCATAATTTAAAGCGTTCACTCTCAGATTTAAATGTTCATTTTTGTTTTCAGTTTAAGTATCAAAATACTTTAAAATTCAAACTGAAAAAATTAAATTTAAAAGTTAACACTTTGAAATAGATTATTTTCAAATTGTCAATTTAAAATTGAATATAAACCCTTTGAATTTCAATAGAAACTATTTAAAGCCTGAAGCGTTGTTTTTTTCTTTTGTGCTCAGATATTCAAAGTGTTTCTCTTATAAATGAAAGCATACACTTTAGAGTCCACCGATTCAAAGTGTGTCTCTCATAATTTAAAGCGTTCACTCTCAGATTTAAATGTTCATTTTTGTTTTCAGTTTAAGTATCAAAATACTTTAAAATTCAATCTGAAATCATTAAATTTAAAAGTTAACACTTTGAAATATATTATTTTCAAATTGTCAATTTAAAATTGAATATAAACCCTTTGAATTTCAATAGAAACTATTTAAAGCCTGAAGCGTTGTTTTTTTCTTTTGTGCTCAGATATTCAAAGTGTTTCTCTTATAAATGAAAGCATACACTTTAGAGTCCACCGATTCAAAGTGTGTCTCTCATAATTTAAAGCGTTCACTTTCAGATTTAAATGTTCATTTTTGTTTTCAGTTTAAGTATCAAAATACTTTAAAATTCAAACTGAAATCATTATATTTAAAAGTTAACACTTTGAAATAGATTATTTTCAAATTGTCAATTTAAAATTGAATATAAACCCTTTGAATTTCAATAGAAACTATTTAAAGCCTGAAGCGTTGTTTTTTTCTTTTGTGCTCAGATATTCAAAGTGTTTCTCTTATAAATGAAAGCATACACTTTAGAGTCCACCGATTCAAAGTGTGTCTCTCATAATTTAAAGCGTTCACTCTCAGATTTAAATGTTCATTTTTGTTTTCAGTTTAAGTATCAAAATACTTTAAAATTCAAACTGAAATCATTAAATTTAAAAGTTAACACTTTGAAATAGATTATTTTCAAATTGTCAATTTAAAATTGAATATAAACCCTTTGAATTTCAATAGAAACTATTTAAAGCCTGAAGCGTTGTTTTTTTCTTTTGTGCTCAGATATTCAAAGTGTTTCATTTATAAATGAAAGCATACACTTTAGAGTCCACCGATTCAAAGTGTGTCTCTCATAATTTAAAGCGTTCACTCTCAGATTTAAATGTTCATTTTTGTTTTCAGTTTAAGTATCAAAATACTTTAAAATTCAATCTGAAATCATTAAATTTAAAAGTTAACACTTTGAAATATATTATTTTAAAATTGTCAATTTAAAATTGAATATAAACCCTTTGAATTTCAATAGAAACTATTTAAAGCCTGAAGCGTTGTTTTTTTCTTTTGTGCTCAGATATTCAAAGTGTTTCTCTAATAAATGAAAGCATACACTTTAGAGTCCACCGATTCAAAGTGTGTCTCTCATAATTTAAAGCGTTCACTCTCAGATTTAAATGTTCATTTTTGTTTTCAGTTTAAGTATCAAAATACTTTAAAATTCAAGCTGAAATCATTAAATTTAAAAGTTAACACTTTGAAATATATTATTTTCAAATTGTCAATTTAAAATTGAATATAAACCCTTTGAATTTCAATAGAAACTATTTAAAGCCTGAAGCGTTGTTTTTTTCTTTTGTGCTCAGATATTCAAAGTGTTTCTCTTATAAATGAAAGCATACACTTTAGAGTCCACCGATTCAAAGTGTGTCTCTCATAATTTAAAGCGTTCACTCTCAGATTTAAATGTTCATTTTTGTTTTCAGTTTAAGTATCAAAATACTTTAAAATTCAAGCTGAAATCATTAAATTTAAAAGTTAACACTTTGAAATAGATTATTTTCAAATTGTCAATTTAAAATTGAATATAAACCCTTTGAATTTCAATAGAAACTATTTAAAGCCTGAAGCGTTGTTTTTTTCTTTTGTGCTCAGATATTCAAAGTGTTTCTCTTATAAATGAAAGCATACACTTTAGAGTCCACCGATTCAAAGTGTGTCTCTCATAATTTAAAGCGTTCACTCTCAGATTTAAATGTTCATTTTTGTTTTCAGTTTAAGTATCAAAATACTTTAAAATTCAATCTGAAATCATTAAATTTAAAAGTTAACACTTTGAAATATATTATTTTCAAATTGTCAATTTAAAATTGAATATAAACCCTTTGAATTTCAATAGAAACTATTTAAAGCCTGAAGCGTTGTTTTTTTCTTTTGTGCTCAGATATTCAAAGTGTTTCTCTTATAAATGAAAGCATACACTTTAGAGTCCACCGATTCAAAGTGTGTCTCTCATAATTTAAAGCGTTCACTTTCAGATTTAAATGTTCATTTTTGTTTTCAGTTTAAGTATCAAAATACTTTAAAATTCAAACTGAAATCATTATATTTAAAAGTTAACACTTTGAAATAGATTATTTTCAAATTGTCAATTTAAAATTGAATATAAACCCTTTGAATTTCAATAGAAACTATTTAAAGCCTGAAGCGTTGTTTTTTTCTTTTGTGCTCAGATATTCAAAGTGTTTCATTTATAAATGAAAGCATACACTTTAGAGTCCACCGATTCAAAGTGTGTCTCTCATAATTTAAAGCGTTCACTCTCAGATTTAAATGTTCATTTTTGTTTTCAGTTTAAGTATCAAAATACTTTAAAATTCAATCTGAAATCATTAAATTTAAAAGTTAACACTTTGAAATATATTATTTTAAAATTGTCAATTTAAAATTGAATATAAACCCTTTGAATTTCAATAGAAACTATTTAAAGCCTGAAGCGTTGTTTTTTTCTTTTGTGCTCAGATATTCAAAGTGTTTCTCTAATAAATGAAAGCATACACTTTAGAGTCCACCGATTCAAAGTGTGTCTCTCATAATTTAAAGCGTTCACTCTCAGATTTAAATGTTCATTTTTGTTTTCAGTTTAAGTATCAAAATACTTTAAAATTCAAGCTGAAATCATTAAATTTAAAAGTTAACACTTTGAAATATATTATTTTCAAATTGTCAATTTAAAATTGAATATAAACCCTTTGAATTTCAATAGAAACTATTTAAAGCCTGAAGCGTTGTTTTTTTCTTTTGTGCTCAGATATTCAAAGTGTTTCTCTTATAAATGAAAGCATACACTTTAGAGTCCACCGATTCAAAGTGTGTCTCTCATAATTTAAAGCGTTCACTCTCAGATTTAAATGTTCATTTTTGTTTTCAGTTTAAGTATCAAAATACTTTAAAATTCAAGCTGAAATCATTAAATTTAAAAGTTAACACTTTGAAATAGATTATTTTCAAATTGTCAATTTAAAATTGAATATAAACCCTTTGAATTTCAATAGAAACTATTTAAAGCCTGAAGCGTTGTTTTTTTCTTTTGTGCTCAGATATTCAAAGTGTTTCTCTTATAAATGAAAGCATACACTTTAGAGTCCACCGATTCAAAGTGTGTCTCTCATAATTTAAAGCGTTCACTCTCAGATTTAAATGTTCATTTTTGTTTTCAGTTTAAGTATCAAAATACTTTAAAATTCAATCTGAAATCATTAAATTTAAAAGTTAACACTTTGAAATATATTATTTTCAAATTGTCAATTTAAAATTGAATATAAACCCTTTGAATTTCAATAGAAACTATTTAAAGCCTGAAGCGTTGTTTTTTTCTTTTGTGCTCAGATATTCAAAGTGTTTCTCTTATAAATGAAAGCATACACTTTAGAGTCCACCGATTCAAAGTGTGTCTCTCATAATTTAAAGCGTTCACTTTCAGATTTAAATGTTCATTTTTGTTTTCAGTTTAAGTATCAAAATACTTTAAAATTCAAACTGAAATCATTATATTTAAAAGTTAACACTTTGAAATAGATTATTTTCAAATTGTCAATTTAAAATTGAATATAAACCCTTTGAATTTCAATAGAAACTATTTAAAGCCTGAAGCGTTGTTTTTTTCTTTTGTGCTCAGATATTCAAAGTGTTTCTCTTATAAATGAAAGCATACACTTTAGAGTCCACCGATTCAAAGTGTGTCTCTCATAATTTAAAGCGTTCACTCTCAGATTTAAATGTTCATTTTTGTTTTCAGTTTAAGTATCAAAATACTTTAAAATTCAAACTGAAATCATTAAATTTAAAAGTTAACACTTTGAAATAGATTATTTTCAAATTGTCAATTTAAAATTGAATATAAACCCTTTGAATTTCAATAGAAACTATTTAAAGCCTGAAGCGTTGTTTTTTTCTTTTGTGCTCAGATATTCAAAGTGTTTCATTTATAAATGAAAGCATACACTTTAGAGTCCACCGATTCAAAGTGTGTCTCTCATAATTTAAAGCGTTCACTCTCAGATTTAAATGTTCATTTTTGTTTTCAGTTTAAGTATCAAAATACTTTAAAATTCAATCTGAAATCATTAAATTTAAAAGTTAACACTTTGAAATATATTATTTTAAAATTGTCAATTTAAAATTGAATATAAACCCTTTGAATTTCAATAGAAACTATTTAAAGCCTGAAGCGTTGTTTTTTTCTTTTGTGCTCAGATATTCAAAGTGTTTCTCTAATAAATGAAAGCATACACTTTAGAGTCCACCGATTCAAAGTGTGTCTCTCATAATTTAAAGCGTTCACTCTCAGATTTAAATGTTCATTTTTGTTTTCAGTTTAAGTATCAAAATACTTTAAAATTCAAGCTGAAATCATTAAATTTAAAAGTTAACACTTTGAAATATATTATTTTCAAATTGTCAATTTAAAATTGAATATAAACCCTTTGAATTTCAATAGAAACTATTTAAAGCCTGAAGCGTTGTTTTTTTCTTTTGTGCTCAGATATTCAAAGTGTTTCTCTTATAAATGAAAGCATACACTTTAGAGTCCACCGATTCAAAGTGTGTCTCTCATAATTTAAAGCGTTCACTCTCAGATTTAAATGTTCATTTTTGTTTTCAGTTTAAGTATCAAAATACTTTAAAATTCAAGCTGAAATCATTAAATTTAAAAGTTAACACTTTGAAATAGATTATTTTCAAATTGTCAATTTAAAATTGAATATAAACCCTTTGAATTTCAATAGAAACTATTTAAAGCCTGAAGCGTTGTTTTTTTCTTTTGTGCTCAGATATTCAAAGTGTTTCTCTTATAAATGAAAGCATACACTTTAGAGTCCACCGATTCAAAGTGTGTCTCTCATAATTTAAAGCGTTCACTCTCAGATTTAAATGTTCATTTTTGTTTTCAGTTTAAGTATCAAAATACTTTAAAATTCAAACTGAAAAAATTAAATTTAAAAGTTAACACTTTGAAATAGATTATTTTCAAATTGTCAATTTAAAATTGAATATAAACCCTTTGAATTTCAATAGAAACTATTTAAAGCCTGAAGCGTTGTTTTTTTCTTTTGTGCTCAGATATTCAAAGTGTTTCTCTTATAAATGAAAGCATACACTTTAGAGTCCACCGATTCAAAGTGTGTCTCTCATAATTTAAAGCGTTCACTCTCAGATTTAAATGTTCATTTTTGTTTTCAGTTTAAGTATCAAAATACTTTAAAATTCAATCTGAAATCATTAAATTTAAAAGTTAACACTTTGAAATATATTATTTTCAAATTGTCAATTTAAAATTGAATATAAACCCTTTGAATTTCAATAGAAACTATTTAAAGCCTGAAGCGTTGTTTTTTTCTTTTGTGCTCAGATATTCAAAGTGTTTCTCTTATAAATGAAAGCATACACTTTAGAGTCCACCGATTCAAAGTGTGTCTCTCATAATTTAAAGCGTTCACTTTCAGATTTAAATGTTCATTTTTGTTTTCAGTTTAAGTATCAAAATACTTTAAAATTCAAACTGAAATCATTATATTTAAAAGTTAACACTTTGAAATAGATTATTTTCAAATTGTCAATTTAAAATTGAATATAAACCCTTTGAATTTCAATAGAAACTATTTAAAGCCTGAAGCGTTGTTTTTTTCTTTTGTGCTCAGATATTCAAAGTGTTTCTCTTATAAATGAAAGCATACACTTTAGAGTCCACCGATTCAAAGTGTGTCTCTCATAATTTAAAGCGTTCACTCTCAGATTTAAATGTTCATTTTTGTTTTCAGTTTAAGTATCAAAATACTTTAAAATTCAAACTGAAATCATTAAATTTAAAAGTTAACACTTTGAAATAGATTATTTTCAAATTGTCAATTTAAAATTGAATATAAACCCTTTGAATTTCAATAGAAACTATTTAAAGCCTGAAGCGTTGTTTTTTTCTTTTGTGCTCAGATATTCAAAGTGTTTCATTTATAAATGAAAGCATACACTTTAGAGTCCACCGATTCAAAGTGTGTCTCTCATAATTTAAAGCGTTCACTCTCAGATTTAAATGTTCATTTTTGTTTTCAGTTTAAGTATCAAAATACTTTAAAATTCAATCTGAAATCATTAAATTTAAAAGTTAACACTTTGAAATATATTATTTTAAAATTGTCAATTTAAAATTGAATATAAACCCTTTGAATTTCAATAGAAACTATTTAAAGCCTGAAGCGTTGTTTTTTTCTTTTGTGCTCAGATATTCAAAGTGTTTCTCTAATAAATGAAAGCATACACTTTAGAGTCCACCGATTCAAAGTGTGTCTCTCATAATTTAAAGCGTTCACTCTCAGATTTAAATGTTCATTTTTGTTTTCAGTTTAAGTATCAAAATACTTTAAAATTCAAGCTGAAATCATTAAATTTAAAAGTTAACACTTTGAAATATATTATTTTCAAATTGTCAATTTAAAATTGAATATTAACCCTTTGAATTTCAATAGAAACTATTTAAAGCCTGAAGCGTTGTTTTTTTCTTTTGTGCTCAGATATTCAAAGTGTTTCTCTTATAAATGAAAGCATACACTTTAGAGTCCACCGATTCAAAGTGTGTCTCTCATAATTTAAAGCGTTCACTCTCAGATTTAAATGTTCATTTTTGTTTTCAGTTTAAGTATCAAAATACTTTAAAATTCAAGCTGAAATCATTAAATTTAAAAGTTAACACTTTGAAATATATTATTTTCAAATTGTCAATTTAAAATTGAATATTAACCCTTTGAATTTCAATAGAAACTATTTAAAGCCTGAAGCGTTGTTTTTTTCTTTTGTGCTCAGATATTCAAAGTGTTTCTCTTATAAATGAAAGCATACACTTTAGAGTCCACCGATTCAAAGTGTGTCTCTCATAATTTAAAGCGTTCACTCTCAGATTTAAATGTTCATTTTTGTTTTCAGTTTAAGTATCAAAATACTTTAAAATTCAATCTGAAATCATTAAATTTAAAAGTTAACACTTTGAAATATATTATTTTCAAATTGTCAATTTAAAATTGAATATAAACCCTTTGAATTTCAATAGAAACTATTTAAAGCCTGAAGCGTTGTTTTTTTCTTTTGTGCTCAGATATTCAAAGTGTTTCTCTTATAAATGAAAGCATACACTTTAGAGTCCACCGATTCAAAGTGTGTCTCTCATAATTTAAAGCGTTCACTCTCAGATTTAAATGTTCATTTTTGTTTTCAGTTTAAGTATCAAAATACTTTAAAATTCAAGCTGAAATCATTAAATTTAAAAGTTAGCACTTTGAAATATATTATTTTCAAATTGTCAATTTAAAATTGAATATTAACCCTTTGAATTTCAATAGAAACTATTTAAAGCCTGAAGCGTTGTTTTTTTCTTTTGTGCTCAGATATTCAAAGTGTTTCTCTTATAAATGAAAGCATACACTTTAGAGTCCACCGATTCAAAGTGTGTCTCTCATAATTTAAAGCGTTCACTCTCAGATTTAAATGTTCATTTTTGTTTTCAGTTTAAGTATCAAAATACTTTAAAATTCAAACTGAAATCATTAAATTTAAAAGTTAACACTTTGAAATAGATTATTTTCAAATTGTCAATTTAAAATTGAATATAAACCCTTTGAATTTCAATAGAAACTATTTAAAGCCTGAAGCGTTGTTTTTTTCTTTTGTGCTCAGATATTCAAAGTGTTTCTCTTATAAATGAAAGCATACACTTTAGAGTCCACCGATTCAAAGTGTGTCTCTCATAATTTAAAGCGTTCACTCTCAGATTTAAATGTTCATTTTTGTTTTCAGTTTAAGTATCAAAATACTTTAAAATTCAAACTGAAATCATTAAACTTAAAAGTTATCACTTTGAAATAGATTATTTTCAAATTGTCAATTTAAAATTGAACATAAACACTTTGAGAGAGTTTACAGATCAAAAGCGTTTTTTTTATAAATCAAAAGGTTCACTTTCAAATTCAGGCGTTCACTTTTCTTTTCAAAGTGTTAATATCAAAGGACTTTAAAATATATCTGAACTCTTTAAGATTAAAATAGGCACTTTGAAATCTATTGTTAGTATTTTTAATTCAAGCGCTTTCGTGTTTGAATGTGAATTCATAGCGAATGCTTTCAAATTTAATGTTACATTTATGAAACTTAAATGATTTCATTTCAATTTTCAATCTAAATGTGTTAAAATGAGACTTTTCATATTAAATTTCAAAATTTAAAGTATTCCATTTACTTTTAAGGCGAAAAGTTTGAAATTTATAGTGTTTCCGTTTAACTTTGGCATTTTTTTTTGTTTTTTGCATATTTTTACGTGAAACACTATAGATTTAGGCATTTTGAATTTAAAAGTTCGAACTATAGAAAATAAAGCGCACTTTTTTCCCTCAGTGTAGGAAAGATCCAGAATGACGACGATCAACTGAAACTGGTTAAGGAGGGTACGACAAACCAAAGGCCTGAAAATTGAACAATTTACCAATCCGATCCTGCATTAAAGTCGTACTGGGCTAGTTTGATACTTTATGTCTTCGTAACGATGTACTCTGCCGAAAACACTTTCACTGTTGTACCAAAACAGCTGCACCAATAAATTCTTTCAATGGTCCACGATAGCCCGTCTGGAGGCCATTTCGGCACGGCCAAAACCTTCAAAAGCTTCAAAGATCGTTTTATTGTATTAGATGTTCAGAAGACGTACATACATGGTGTAAGTACTCCAAAATTTGTCAAGGAAGAAAAAGGCCTAGTCCTCGGCGAGTGGCCCCATTACAACTGTACAATGTTGGTGCTCCTTTCGAGCGTATTGCTGTGGATATCTTAGGACCACTTCCTAGGACTGATGCTGGTAACAGATACATAATGTGTTGCATGGATTTTACTTTTCAAAGTGGCCCGAATGTTTTGCGATTGCAGACCAAACCAGTGAAACCGTCGTCGTGGACCGCCTTATAAATTATGTGTTTTCCGTCATGGTATGCCGATGCAAATCCACAGCGATCAAGGTCGCAATTTTGAGTCTGAAATATTTAATAAAACCATGGAACGCTGGATTTGAGAAAACAAGAACAACTGCTGCATCCTCAATCGGATGGTATGGTTGCATGGTTCAACCGTACGATACTGGACTACCTGCCAAGTTCTGTGAACAACATCAACGTGATTGGGATCATCACTTACCGCTTTTGATGCCTGGCCTATCGAACAGCAGTTCATGATGTTACGGGTGAAACACCTGCATGATTATTTATGGTCGTGAACTTCGTCTTCCAGCTGAAAATCTCTTGGCACCACATTAATAAGGAGAACAAGGATACCAACGAGTACTTAAATAAGATTCGCCACGCCTGACAGAAACGCACATCATTCGCAACAGGCTGGGAAATTGTAGCCGAAAAATGAAACTCCGCTATGACTTACGGATCACTACGAAGAACAGAAAAAAAGGTAAGAGTCCAAAGCTACAATCAGATTGGGATGGATCATATGAGGTTTTACAAAGGATTTCAGATGTTGTTTAGCGCATAAGAAAAGGACGAACTGAAAAGATTCTTCATTTCAACCGCTTGAAGCAGTTCCATCAGCTTAATTCGGAGCCTTAAGCGTAAGAGGGGGGTAATGGGACAAAAAACGATAGCTCACACAAACAGATCTACAATCTACTTGACAGCTGCATTGACGCCTGATGAGAAATGGCAGAATATAGTTTTGGATAGCAAGCAGCGTGGTTCAATTTAGGTTAAGTACCTTTTGTAAATTTAAAATTGAATAAAGTTTTAAAGAAGGTGTGGGTTCGATTCCCAGCCGTGCCACCTAAAACAGAAATGTTTTATCCGAGGTACTGCCTCTTGCGAGGAACTGACAAATCCTCCAAGAGTATACTTGTCATGAATAAGTGCTGCTCATTTAGCCGTTCGGGCTCGGCCAAAAACTGTAGGTACCCTCCATTCCTGCCAACAACAACACGCACACAGGAATGGTTGAGAGTTGTAAGTCACTAGGCCCTGGTTCTTCACGAGCTGTTGCACCACCCAATTTATTTTTTATTTATTTTTATAAAGTTTTTGGTTAATTCTTAACAGTATTGTCAGTTTTATTTTGGGAGAAGTAAGAACCGATAAGTCTACCAAACCAGAACCAAACAGTGACTTTCCGTGATGCATTTAGGCGCTGGTGTATCTCTTGTGAACTAATAACGATCCCATTCTTACAATTAGGCCTCGTCCAAAAAGATGATTTTTGTGGTGAAAAGTCACGTTATGCGTGTCAAGTTTCTCGAAGGGATCATGAAGATAATTTGTTCAACACTCAAGACTTTCACCAGTTTTCGCCAAACACTACTTAAAAATTCACAAACATTTTGAAAGCTATAACATTACAAATTTCTATAGCGTCCCTATTAAAAGACCCTTCAGAACTAGGTAACGCCGCCTTACGTGTCCTTAAATTTAAAAACTAATTAAAATTTTTAAGTGGGGTTTCAAAAACTTTTTTTTTACTTTGAGTGCATTTCTTGCAGGTTGCAGCCCTCTTACCGTAACCATCCCTGTCTTATTACACAGTTTTTCCAGCCAGCAGTGCTTAGCAATTTGCAACCGTTTATTCTTCTTCTCTCTCTCGTATGTGAGATTTTAAAATTTAAATGCAGGTAGGTAACATAAACCACAGCAAAATAATATTCTACAAAAATGTTGCCTTAACGCGTTTAATAATCAAAGTAGGATGTTACCAGAGGATGTTAATTTAAAATATTTCTCCAGAAAGGATTTAATATGATTGTGTTAAATACTGAAACAACTACTTCTCCACAAAACCAACAGGTACTTATACTCTTGGTAACCAAACGAGTTCACAGTTTGTTAATTAGATTCCTTTTCTGGTATTTACTTTGTGTGTTTTACATTTTCAAACAAAAACAAGAATGTTTGGAGATGTTATAAGCAAGGATAACTTCTTTTTGCAGCAAATGAGTAATAAACCATACACACAACATTCTATATATCGTACATCGTACATGCCTTCCTCCTGAGAAACGTAGCGAAAGAAAAACATTTTAATCGAGATAGGAATTAAAACTTTTGAGAAAGTTTTTCTTTGGAACACAAGGAATTCCCAGTCCCCCCACTCCAATCCTTGATAAGAAGGAGTGGCATGGGGAGGACGTGATATGGGTGCATATGGTTTTAGTTTATGCATGCGCTGGGCAAACTTTATGGGATATTGGTCGGAACGTCATTAAATTAATTTTACTTGAGTGAATTTTATTAATTGGTTGTTAATATTTTTGGTATTAAGTTAGTGTTTGCATGATTGATTAATGGGTTAGGCTGCGGTATTCAATTTTATAGGATTGAATAGTTTATGAAATTGAAAAAGTTTATTTTAAGTCATAGAGATAGAACTATAAAATTTGAATGTTAACTTTTAAATAGTTTCAAGCTTGAAAGTCTAGCTGATTTTCTGCTTCAGTGGTTAACCAACATACATTTAAAGTGAAGTCTTATTTTTAAGAGCATCAGTTTTTATTTTAATTAGTTTTCATTTTCAGCTTGAATTGAAATAAGTGACCCCTAGGATTCAGGCAGGGCCCACCTAGTTGATACAGGCAATAGAGATACATTTTTTGATTTGTGGAAAGGGTTTAAGATTCAAGTTTGCTTTTAGTAATAATCAACTTCAGAGTTTCTATCAATCAATAGATATGTATGTATGATAAGAAACTACTACACACCCTAAAGAAGAAATTCGACGTTGGTCACCCTAGCATTCTTCACGGAGTCGTCAGAGCCTACCTAAAGTGATCATCTGAGCGAGAAGCTCTCCGCTGTGCATACACCTGACACAGATGCCCTCAACAAGTTGACCCAGTATCACGTTCGGAGTACCATCAAAGAGGCAGCCGAAACCACAATAGGCTTCTAACCTCCAACGAAAAAAAACCCATGGTATGATGCCGAATGCGTTAAGCTGAAAAGGGTGAGAGAGAGGAGTATCGAGCAGAGAGAAGAAAAGAGCACACAGTAGTCTCCCAGCTCAAGGAGTTCGAAGAGTCTCGCGATCTAAACAACACCTGTTTGCAAAACAAATGGCTGCTGGCTCTAAGACCGGAAAGCTGGTTGCTCAAAACAGCGAAGCTAACAAAAGGTGTGTTTTTTTTTGCAAGCCTGGGGTAATTGGACGAAAAAAACGACTTCGGGGCTTAGCGACGCCATTACAGAAAAAAAAAATGGAGTTTCAATACAAACTATCGATAACATGTATCAAATTCATGCCGGTAACACAGTTTTTATCTGGGATAAAGTTAAGCTCCGAAAATTATCTGGGATCAGCTAAGCCCGAAGGGGCTTAGCTGTTGTTGCTTTTAACATGTAAATTGCTTAGCCCCGACGTCGTTTTTTTCGTCAAAGCCCATTCGGGCAAGGAAAAAAACACATCTAAAGTCACCAAAGGTCAAAGAATAGTATAGATGTATTCAATCTGCATTTCCAGCAGCTGATAATATGGGAATCAGGTAGAGAAGAAATAGGATAAGAAGAGAACCCAACTCCATTCAATAAAGGCTTAGTTCGTACACCCAGTATAGAAGTGGTAGACTTATATATAAAGAAACCCAAGACAAACAAGGCCGCCAGGTCTGATGGTTTATCAGCGGAGCTCTTCAAACACGGAATCAACTCATCAACCAAGTTAGGGTGGAAGGATGACTGTCCGATGACTGGTCTATCAGCTCCATCTATTTTCCATTTACAAAAATGGCGATGATAGTGCTGAACTATCGATGAATACCTCTAGATAAACGTTGCAAAAAAGATCCTATCCAATGTACTACATGAGTGTCTTTAGCTATTCTGCAAAACTATAACCGGCAAGTACCAGTGTGGCTTACGACCAGGTAGATCGATCATAGACTTTATATTCACTCTGAGGAAAAGACACATAAATTTCAAGTCCAGCCTTACCATCCATTCATCGACTTCAAAGCCTTACAAAGCCTTATATAACTGCAGCTCTATTATGGAGATGGCTAAACATGGGATCCCAGTGAAACTAATGCAGTTGTGTCACGTGACATTAGAAAATGTCCAACTAGGGAAGACCTCTTCCAAAACTATTCCAAACATGCATATAGGGTTTTGGCAAAGAGATACACTATTGTGTAACTTCCTCAATCTCATTCTGGAGCAAATAGTGTGTAGGGCAGGCGTTAACACTGATGGCACTATTTTCAACAGATCACACAGCTCCCAATAGGCAGTTATAAAGTCTTTTACGGCAATTAAATAGAACAAACGTTACTTGTTGGTCTTCAAGTAAACGAAGACAAGACCAAATACATGCTATCATGATCATCAAACAATGAAAGATCCGTCAACTAGCAGGACAAAACGCCACTATTGATAGCAACAACTTCGGAAGTTCATCTCCGTGGGAGTAAACATTAATCCCACTAACTAATGACATTTTAGTGGAGATCCGCCTAGGGATTACCCTAGAAAACTGGTGCTACTTTGGTTTGACGCAACAGGTGGGTGCAAAACTCCTCACATAAAAGCCAAAGTGCTGCGAGAGCCCACTCGGTGCCTCTTGAGCGTAGACTCAATCCTGGACTTTATCCTTTCGAGAACAATGGTTCCAATTAACTTCACCTATCTTTGAAAGCTTCGCAATAACACTATACACTACCCTTCCAATCGCACTGGGATATATTTCATTTTCCCAAACAGCCTCCAACAATTGGTTACAAAATGCGTGAACTTGTTTCAGGATCTGCTCTCAGCAACTCTGCGAATATGCCGGCTAGTTTGACTTTATAGGGTGAATCGCGGCTTTAATCTCAACACTTGTTGGGAGACTGGATTTAATACTCCTGGAAGACCAAGTTGCTATTCACATCTAACACAGGATAAAACATTAACAAATACGTACATCTAGAAAGTTAGATTCCCGGCGTACATTTTGAGGTCAGTTTCAACGTTTGTATTAAAAGCCTGTCTCCTTGATGTACCCTGTGAGCTACCCTGGATAAAAGCAGTTCTTAACTTCAGGTCCTCAGACAAGACAGCTAATACGATCTTTTTTATAAGCCACAATACCAAGGTAAGCCTAGAACTTGTATTTTAGTTAAAAAAAACACTTAAAAGCTGTTTTGTGTCCAAACTAGCACTTCCGATCTGAGGTTCAGTGACAAAAAAAGACGGTCTACTATTAGCATCTGCATACTCGGCACATGACAGGCAGTCACCACCAGATGAGTGGCGTACGCTTACAAATATTGTATAGTATAGTATTGACCGGAGGAAGTTCAGTCAAGTTGTTAATTCTAATCTGCGCAATATACCGATTTTGAGCCCAGGACCCATGTTCTGTTACTATCGCACCGATGAAAATAGTCGAGAAACGATGGAAACTGAAACAAATAGTATGAATTTTTTTTTCATTTTTCACCGTTCACCGACGAATTTTATCGATGCAATAGTTACAGAACATGGTTCCAGAATCGGTAATAGATCTAGAGTCAAGGAAAAAAACTCTTGAAGCATCCATGATGAGCACTGCTTTCAAGATCTCTTGAAAAACCCTTCCCCCATGATGGGATGAAGACTTGTCTAATCTTAGAAAAATTACAAGGACAATCTTCAATATCTGCCACAAACACAAGTTTTACCAACCTTATAAAGACTGTATTTACAAGCGTGCTCTTGCATCAGCCGAGCAACTGGGTTGGAGAGAGCACTGCCAATCTATCGAGAGCTTAAAAAATTCTGCCAAGGAGCATTGTAATCCGTCATTTCTGAAAAAGCTGGATGGATCTTGGACAGTTTCTCCGACTGAGTCCTTGGAGCCACCTTGGATGACGACACACTTTCCAGGCTGCGTGGATAGCAACCCCAAACCGCATAGAACACGTTTACCTTTAGCTTATGAAGAGCATATAAATATCGCAATAACAGGAGAAAATATTGCCTGGGCTATTAATACTTTCTCTCCGTATAAGTATCCAGTCCAGGACGGCCGGCATAGTGCCAATAATGCTCCAAAAACAGGAAGATGTGGTATAGTGCCCTAGCTGGAGATGATCTTCAAAGGATACCTCTCCCTCAACCATGTCCCCGAGTCTTGGAGACAGCTTAGGGTGGTTTTTATAACGAAGGAAGGTAGGCGGGGGCATGAATCCGCGAAGGATTTCAGACCGGTTATCCTGACCTCTTTCGTGGTCAAAACCTAAGAGCACATTCTAGACACCCATATAAGAGATGATTGTCTCCTTGAAAACTCTCAATACGCATAGCTAACTGAAGGGTAAGTCTACTGAGACGGCCCTTCATGAAGTAGTGCGTACAATTAAGAATACTATCAACTTTAAGGAATATACCCTGGCCACCTTCTTAGATGTGCAAGGGGCTTTCAATAACGTGCTTACTGAATCCATCCTACATCAGATAATGGATTATATCCATGCTCAGCGATAGAAGGATTGAAGCACTGCTAGGTAATGCAAACTCAAAAAAACATGTCTGTTGTCTGTAGAGGAACACCCGAGAGTGGTTTTCTGTCACCCCTTCTATGGATTTTAGTCATGAACAAAATCCTAGTTAAGTTGGAAACATGTGGCCTGAAGGCGGTTGCATATGCAGATGATTTGGTTATATTGGTGTCAGGAAAATTTACTTCTGTGATAAGCGAAATCCCGGAGATAGCTCTGAGGAATATTTGCAACTGGGCTACGAGTTTTGTTTAAGAAGTTAACCAGAGCTATTTACGACCAAAACTAAAATACAGCCCTTCACTTTTCCCCGACTAGACTGTCAATCAATCTCGCTATCCTCCAATGCAAAATATCTAGGCGTTATCCTAGACCCTAAATTAAACTGGAAGCAAAATATTGAAGAACGGGTCAGGAAGGCCTGCATAGCTTTCTACGCCTGTAGCAAAACCTTTGGTAAAAAGTGGGGCCTTCAATCAAAGATGATCTAGTGGGCGTACACAGCCGTGGTACGGCCGATTCCAACTTATGATTCGATTATCTGGTGGCTCGCACTTAACAAAGCATATAACATCAATAAACTTAAAAATGTTCGAAGAACAGCTTGCGTGGGTACCACAAGGGCTCTTCGTTCTTGTCCAACGGATGCCTTAAGGGTTTTTATGCACCTTTAACCACTTGATCTACATATTAAATATTTAGTGTCTTGCAGTGAATAAAGATTCAAGGAATTGCTCGGTTGCCAAACCTTAAGATCACAGCAATATTACAAATTTGATTCCCACTGAAATCTTTTCGACTCCCACTGACTATAGCGACCCTTTAGTGAGCCTCAGTAAAGATTTTAAAGTTATTTTCCCATCTAGAAAAGACTGGGATGATGACGCCGTGACAAGAGATTTCGACACAACTATTTGTATTGATGGCTCGAAGATGGAGTACGGTGTTGGTTCAGGAATCTTCTCTGAGACTCTAAACATCTCTAGGTCCTTTCGGTTATCCAATCTTTCAAGTGTATTCCAAGTGGAATTACTTGCAATTAAAAAAAATTCAAATTAAAAGGTCCTTTTCCTGTCTTCGTTCTTCAAATATTCAATCGTCGTTGACTTGACAAACCTCAAATGGTGTAGACAAAAATTTGCTGACAGTTTTCTATTAAGAATGAAGTGGCAGCTCCCGAATTCTGATTTGACACTTATCTGCATAAAAACAAAGAATTTAATATTATTGTACATACTCTTAAATCAAAACCTCGCCATCTGTAGCTTTTTTTCTTATAAAATAATAAAAAAGAATACCCACAATAATTCAGCCAATTTTACCACAAAGGAAGGGAGAAACTTTTGTTGAAATAATAATTAAAAAAAAAACAAAAACTTTATCCACAAAACCAAACATGCCCAATAACATTCGCTCAAATGGACCACAATATCAGACCAGACCAGAGTACCTCAACAACAGGACGTTGGACGTGTCGTCGGTCGTAAGATGACGACAAAAATCAACCATCGCAAAATTCTGATCTCATACAGACCTTTAGTTTCGTTGTATTTGTATAACTTTTCGTATCTTACGCTCAAACGGTTTTCATAAAAAGTTAGAGAGTAATTCCAAGTTCGAATTTTCCACGACTCTAAATGGCACAGAAAGAGCAAGGACCAAGGACGTGTGATCTCTCACTCCACCAGAGCTTTGTTGTTGGATTATATATGCTTAACTACACCAAACAAATATTACCAACAAAACAAAAAACCAGTCCTTGTTCCTTCACTTAAATGTCCAATTGTGCAATTCAGAAAAAAGGAACATTTTTCGCTCTGTGTGTCCGACATCCCACTAACAAAGGTTCCTGTTCTGCTGTGTGTTTTCACTAAAACCAAAATGCACCTACCCATGCAGTCCAGAGAGGACATTGCTTGTGTGTGACCAAGGGTTTTGTCCTTGCTCAACAATTCCAATTCCAGTGCAAGATGCTGATGGTGGGGTTGAAGGTGTATAATAGGAACTGATGTGTTGTCTTGACAAAGAAACTGCATTTTATTTTGTTTTCTATTCAACGTTTAGTGAGTGGGTGCCGCAGGCTCATCACATGCAATGACTGTAGGTGATGCAATAGGATAGGAATCCTTTGTTTGCAATTCTTTTTGTACAGGACTTTCCTTGACATCCTGTGAAAAAGGTAACCTCAAATAATTCGTTTGGTAAGAGTGGTTCATTGTATGTCTGTGATGGATCCTGGGTTCCTGGATGTGGAATGTGTTTGACAAGCGACAGTCAAACGTCAATTCTACTTCGAATGTAACAATGATATAAGTTAGACAATTTTTAGAGTGCTTCATTCCCTATAGAACTCTATATGGTCAGCCCCTTAGGATCTGAACTAAAAGTATTGATGCATTTCTTAATACGAGAACTATATATAAAAATGTAAATATCCCAATTCAGTAGCAGTTTTGTTAAGTTTTTGGACAAATATGTACAGGAATTTGTATCGATATAGGATAGATCCGCTCTCCAGATTCTTCTGTTTCCTGTTATACTCATGGCTTATGCAAAAGTTATCCTTTCAGAGCTGATATTGCTGCAGGAATACACATAAATGCACTTCATGTTTCATATTGAAGGGATTAGTTGAATATTTCACTTCCAATGAAATGTTTGTAGAAATAGTATCAAATAGATGAAAATTATATGTAGTTACATAACTACACGAGTATTGGGAAATATTTTTGTTAAGTCACATCGAAGGGCTTTCTATTGATGTGTATTTGAAAATTGGCAATAGTTTTGAAATATTCCGATATATCCGTACTACGTGTGTGTGCATTTGCATTAGAATAAAACGAATATTTTATTGATTTTTTGAAGAGTTAAATGTCTGTTGTGGATTGCTTTCAGTGCATAGATTTGGTAATACGACCTTTTCACTTTCAATAGTAATACTCTTTTAGGGTTTAAGCCGTATTTCATTTGTATGTTCTTCAAATATAAGAGGGGGCATTCAATAAAAAGTGTTTTATGATGTACTTTTTATCGAAAGCTGAAGTTTTGCTCAACGGTCTTCCAGGGTTCTGTTCAGCGAAATGCAAACTTTTGATTTTCAGTCTTTGGTTTATTATTTTTCATCCAATAACTTCAATATCTTTTTTTAATTTTTGTACTATTTTAAGTGAAGGACCTCAGCATGGAATACAAGACCGAACAAAACAGTCTGAAATATTGTCAACTCTAACCAAGACAATGACGACACATCGAAGACATAGAAACCGAAACCGTAGACAGCAAACGACGGTTCCCCGAACATCAAGGAGCAACCAGCACGAAGAAGACAACTTCAAAACACCACTTCCTGAATAAAAAAGACTTCGTAAAACAAGTCGAACCCCATAAAAAGGACAATGTCACCAAACGCCCTTAACTTGACGAAGATTCAACAAAGAATCAATCTATTCCTCTCAAAGTTCCAATGGTAGCCCGCACAGCATCAACAACATCAAAATCCTCCATTTGATTCTCCATCAACCTTAAAATCCGCGGCAAGTAAGGCAACTGCTTTAACAAACGGCTGCTAAACCCACTCCAATTCAACCACGAATTTAATTTTTTTGTCAATAATGATGAGATCAGAAGGCACTGTATAAACATCAAATTAAATATCACCCTCAAAACTCGCAACACCCAGACAACAATAATCAACGCTGAAGCAGGTATCTAATCCTTCGATGACATCAAGAAATTCTTGAAAAACTGTTTAGAGAACCAAACTCACAAAGAATTTGTTTCCAAATCAGCATGATTCAAAACTCGCAACACCCAGACAACAATAATCAACGCTGAAGCAGGTATCTAATCCTTCGATGACATCAAGAAATTCTTGAAAAACTGTTTAGAGAACCAAACTCACAAAGAATTTGTTTCCAAATCAGCATGATTCAAAAACCTCCTTGAAGTCTGAAGTCAACTATACATCAATGACTTAAAACAGTTCAGCACTCATACCAGCATCAAATAAAAACTGAGAAAGCAATTAAGGATCGAATCCCCAATCATTCCAGCGAGTACAGCACCAACAGCAGCTTCCCCATCTATTAACCTCAATAATGATGTCCAGCATTACTTCGGATTTGATCTCTTGTCCATCATGGAGAGAGCCTGACGTACAGTGCCACCATTTTAGTGTTAACTGAGCGAGGGAAAAAATTTGTGGCACTTCCCATCAACTTCTTTCAGTTATGCGACTAAAGAAGTTCGTAAATGTAAACATACCGCATCACTGCCAAAAACAACTGTTAAAAAATGGTACTATTAATGTACTTTTTTGGTAAAAATAGCTCTCACTGCAGAGAGCAAGCACTCACGCTTCATTTAAAGTGGAAAACTGTAGATCGGACAGTATTTGCCAGCAGAAATGCAATATAAATTTTGTCGTGCTGCCGAAGATTTATATTTACGAACTCGACCAAGCTCTGTATACTGATGAATAATGTGAATTCAAGGATGGTAATCTAAGTCACGAAGAACATTTTCCCTTACTTACTTACTAACTTAAGATAAGGCGCTACAGTGCGGGGTGGACCAGGTCCTCAACCAACAAGCTTCTTTCAGTCGGCTCGGTTTCTAGCTAGCTGTCTTCAGTTTTGCGTTGGTTGAAGTCCTCTTTCACTTGCGTGCGCCACCTTTAACGCTCTCCACCTCTACTGCGCTGTCCCACGGGGTTGGATTCGAAGACTTTCCGGGCCGGAGCATTGGTGTCCATTCGCTGGTGACCCAGCCATTCCAATCGTTGGCTTTTGTGATTTTTGTGGCTAGGTCGGTGTCGCTGTACAGCCCGTACAGTTCGTTGTTGTATCTTCTTTTCCATTCCCCATCTATGCAAACGGGACCAAAAATTACCCGGAGAATTTTTTTCTCAAAACAGCCTAATGCGTTCTCATCCACCGTGAGCAGTGTCCATGCCTCTGCACCATACATCAGGACCGGGATGATAAGCGTCTTATACAAGGACAGTTTAGTTGCTCGAGAGAGGGCTTCGCTTCTCAATTGCCTTCTTAGCCCAAAGAAACACCGATTGGCAAGAGTAATTCTTCGTTTGATCTCAGCACTGGTATCGTTCTCTGAGTTCATAGCGGATCCTAGTTAGACAAAGTCTCTGACTACCTCAAAATTATAGCTGTCTAAAGTGACGTTCTGTCCGAGACGTTCGATATTGGGTGTCCTTTCTCATTGACAGCATATATTTCGTTTTGCTTTCATTCACCGTTAAGCTCATCTTCTTGGCTTCCTTCTCAATACTCACAAAGGCACCATTGACATAACGCTTTGTTTGTCCGATTATGTTAATGTCGTCAGCGTAGGTGAGTAATTGGATGGACTTTGGAAAGATTGTGTTTCTAGTGTTTACGTGAGAGTTTTGCACTATTTTTTCAAGAACGATGTTGAAGAAGTCGCATGACAGCGCGTCGCCTTGCCTAAAACCTTTTTTGACATCAAAGGTGTCGGTGAGGTCTTTGCCGACCTTGATGGAGCAGCGTGCATTCTCCATCGTCATCCTGCACAAGCGGACGAGTTTGGCAGGGATGCCAAAACTAGACATTGCTCTATATAGCTCGTCTCTATAGATGCTGTCATACGCGGCCTTGAAATCGATAAAAAGGTGGTGGGTATCGATTTGAAACTCCTGGGTTTTCTCTAAGATCTGCCGTAGTGCGAATATTTGGTCGATGGTGGACTAAAGCCACACTGATATGGACCGATCAGGTTGTTGACGAATGGCTTCAGGCGTTCACAAAGTACGACAGAGAACATCTTGTAGGCGATATTAAGAAAACTGAAGCCTCTGTAGTTGGTGCAGTCCAGAGAATCGCCTTTCTTGAGGATCGGGCAAACAATGCTGAGGTTCCATTAATCGGGCATGCTTTCCTCGGACCATATTTTACAGTAAGCTGGTGCATACTCCTAACCAATTCATTGCCAGCCGCTTTCTTTACTTCGTCGAGATCGGGTGGACGGAATTGTTGGCCTACGGCGTCCAGGTTGAATTTTGCAATCTGCATGGTAGCGGAATTCCGTTCATCATTGCCGTTATACAATTTGCAGAAATGATTTTTCCATATCCTCAGCACCTACTTTGATTCTACCCCGATTTTCCCCTGATCTTCCTTGCAGCCTTCGGTTCGGGCCTTGTAACCCTTGGAGGTTCTTTTTACTTTTTGCTAAAACTTCCGAACTTCATTCCTGCAATGGCATCCCTTTATTTCCCCGATCCCACGCTTCTAATGCACTGTCTTTTTCCTTCTTAGAAGCTTGTGTTCCTCTCTCCTCTTTTGCTCGTAGAACTCGCGAGAAGCTCTGGTACGTTTATGCAGCGCCGCTTTGTATGTCTGTTGTTTGGCTGCATTTTCTTGAAGCAGAGGTTTCGCTGTGGTGGTCGTGCAAGGCCCAGCACGTCAGAGGTGGCATCTCTGATGGCTTCCTGACAATTCTTCCACTGGTTGTCGATATTTGCAGTTGGTGGCATAGGATTATTTAAGAGGGTGCGGACCTGGCGATTTCTTGCGACTGAAGCCGTCCGACGTTAAACTTCCTCACAGTATTTCCCTGTTTTGGCTTTGGTCTGGATATCTGAAGCATTACCTTGGCTACAACGAGGTAGTGGTCCGAGTCAATATTGGCTCCTCGGAACGTTCGGACATCCTTGATACTGGAGGAGTGCCTTGTGTCGATCGCAATGTTGTCAATCCGGTTGGCGGTTGATTGACCAGGAATTCGCCATGTCCCCTTGTGTATATCGAGATGCGGGAACTGCGTACTAGCTACCACAAAAATGAACAAAAACCTTATGGAGGCTATGTTTTCTTGAATGCAAATTGTCTACATTTTGAACAACCTACTGGTACAGGCTGTCCTCAAAAAAGCCAACTTCGTTTGCCCTTGCTTCAACCTGCTGATGAAAAAGAGAACTGGTTTGAATCAGCAAAGTCATGAGCAATAGGCTACAGCTTCCCCGTTTGGTTCACCATTTCGAAAATAATTATGAAAGAACCGCAAATATTTGAGAAGAACACTTGAGGATCTGCAGTTCAAGAACGAGCAACTCTTCAATTTATCAGTGGGTTTCCTGAGAACACACTTACTCTTTAATCAAGAGCAGCCCAATTTTGTGTTTCTTTAACCTTTCGAAGTCATTTGGATTAAATTCAATAACATCTTTAAGAACTATGAGTCTTTCAAGCACTGTTACAAATAATGTAATGAAACGGCAGAATTGGTTCTCTTTAAGTCAAAAGGCTACCCTGAGTCAAATATTTCTACGTGATAATATCGAGAAAAAAATATTGTCAAAATAAATTCATCCACTAAATCTAATAACGCAGAATTTTATAAAAAATTCAAAGTTCAAAAACTGCAACATCCAAGATGATTCATAACTCACATCCTCCTTGTAGCATTATTTGTCTCTGGCAAAAGTTTTCAAGCTTTCAAAATTATCACAAAAAGCCAAAATTCTTATAATTAAATTAAATTTGTTTAATGTTTATATCTTTTATGCTTGATTCCTTCCATGAACAAAAATTATACACAACAAAACTATACAGAACTAAAGCCTTGGAAAAAGTTAAACCACTTTATAACAACGACAAACTTTAAGCCATTTTACCAGAGGATGTCTGCCTTCAAGCTGTCACTTCTTTCACGTGGAAGGTGAAACTTCTATCCACCATGGCAAATTTCAAAATGTTGATTTTTGCAGTTCCTTCATAACTGAATTATTTTTGCAAGATGGAAAATATGAGATGAGTCTCTCTCTCTCTAATAGTATATTTTTAGGCATTTAGTGGAGTTGGAGTCTTCAAGTGGTCTATCTCTGTGACATGACTCTATGCCGGTTTGACACACATTTTGGTTTCATAGTTTCCAGCTATTTACTCAACTCAAAATTTCAAATTAACGTACATTTGATTAAAATTTATGACAGAACAACCATTGCAGGTTAGGTTAGGTACTTTGTAAACCTTTAGCCCAGAGAGCTACATTCGAAATAATGCGGTTTACCCACTTTGCAAGACTTAGGACAGGACCTGGGTCTCTAGAACTATTATTATTGTTTTTGAGGACTCAATGTCATCCATCGACCTAAGGAAGACAGAGAGTTTAGAGAGTGGGGACCTCTTTTATCGCCATCTTGGCAATTGGAAGTTTTTGTGTGGTGCATTCATCATCAGGAACTGTGCGATTTATCTCAGTCAAGAAAGTCCGACAAAATGGATTCCGAAAGATGAAATAGATGAATATTCATGTGCATGTGAATGCAGCTTTCCTATAGAGTGAGTTCTAGTTGAGCTGCAACAACTGTATAGAAACCGGGAAGGGAATAAGAGCACACGGAAACATCTTGAGAACAAAAGGATGGCAGAGGAGGAGTTGAGCTGAAATGAATTTATGAATTCTGAATATTCAAAGATTTTCCATATCCACGAGATCCTACGAATACTACAAAAATGCTCGCACATAGAAATACAATGAATAGGGTTGTATGTAAATTGTAAATGCATTCAAATAAGTTTTGCCATTTTTTTTGTTTCACTTTTTTTTTTTGTTAGTTTTGAGGAAAATGTTTTTTTTATTTTTTTTTAGTTTCATTCTGATGTACTTTTGCAGACAAAAGTTTTGTTTTGTGATTAATGGTTTGGAATATCGTGCAATAGAAAAGGGGGAATGTCTGAACACTACATAGTTTTGATGTATTTATTTTTGAATAAAAGAATTTAAATTTTCATTTGGTTTTTTGTATGTGGAAACTTGAGAGATTGGTTCTGGCACCTGTGGAGTTTGAGGAATGACATGCATTTATTGTTATTATCAATCAAGATTTAAATTAAATCAGGGAAATTGAGTTTAAAGTAAATTTAAAAAGTTGATGGTGTTAGAAAAAAATGTTTTAAGAATGAGCTGCAGAACAGCTTGGTTTTGAGGAAAGGTTTAGTACAAAAATGAGCAGAAATCATGATTTTGATCAGATTTCTTCTCTATCTTCTTGCCACCAATAACTTCAGGGAAAGAAGTGATATTGTCCAATTCATTTACACGTTCAGAAACACGAAGAGGAACTAAATTAAATGCTGTGAAATAAGGTCCTAAGACTAAAAAGCATGATCCAAAAACTATGTTTTAAACGTTCGTTTGTTCTCCACCCAAACTGATTTCAATAAAAGAAGGCTTTGGCTACCAATAATTAATCTTTTAAGTGGTCTTCTTGATCTTCTTGATGAGTAAAATTTGTCATTTGGCTTATTTCACTTTCGATTAATATTTGTTTGGTCTTACTTGATTTTCAGTTGCTCGGCAGAAAATTGCAGGTCCTTTCAGTTTTTGCTATCAGTAACAAGTTGAGAGATATATCTACCTAAGATATGATGTTGTAAGTGAAGTAACGTTAAGCGTCCATCGATGTCAGTGGGGTCATCAAGAAATTCAGCACAATTTTCTTGCGTTTTTATCACCGATATTTTTGGGCTCTTATGTGAGATGTCTTAAGGAATTTAGTCAGATGTAAAAAAATTTTCCATTTTGACTTTTTATTTGGGATTCAACCGTTGCATTGTAAGAATAGTCTCTTTAATAGCACCTTCGGTTTGGCCCAATAACAACGCCATTCCAAGAACTGCACCAAATTGTCACTCGTTGTTGATGAAGAGGTTGCTCCACTATTACCTACTCTTGGAATTTTAAGGCCCCGGATGCGACAGTTTTGTTTGTTTTAAAGTACAGACAGACAAATGAAAATGAGCCACATCACTTTGACAATTTTTTTTTTTGTTACAAAAACCATGATCCTGTTTATTCCTTTACAACACCCAATCAGCGAAAATACGGGGCTGTTCGTGGCCTGCTGATGGCCACAATTTTCTTTGTTATTTGGACTTTATAAAGCATTTAGGTAAATATTTTAATGCGAAATGCGGTTCAAAGTAGTTTTGGATAACCTCACCTGAGATATCGTCTCAAAATGAACATACCTGGGCTTGTCCGGGAGCCAACCATAAGATTAGCTTTCTCCTCGCGGCCACGCAAACAGAAGATCCCAACCGATAGCTTCATTCCAAATCTTTTCAAAACCGCTGGTCAGACAAGTTTAATCTGGGGACAACGGTTAGTATAAGCTAATTCTTTAAATGGGGTATCAAATGAAAGTTATGATTGTCATTGATACCAATGTCCGGACAGACTTTTTTGGTTGTTGCGACGAGTCCGACAACCCTAGGGGACTGGGTCAGGCATCTACTTAGGTTTAGGTTAAATGGGGTGGTGGTACGAGAAGGTCGCTTCACCTCACTCGGATCTCAATGGATCCATTGTGCTCCCCTGGGTGTAGGCAAGGTAGGTATGGGGGGCCTCCTTGAACCATCCTGAGTTCTGAGTGAATTTAAGGATGTTTCTTAGTGGCAAACACGAGACGTCACACAGTGCGTCGATTGTATGGAGATGGTGGACAAACATCAATTTTCCAAAACTAAGTTGACTTGCAAACAAAATTTGTTGTAAATGTAATAAAACAAAAAATTCCAAAATCTAACGAAATTTTCACGCCCCCTGCCACGCCCACTTTTGAATATGGTTTATATCTTAAAATGGTTAGCACGATTCGAATAAAATTTAGAGAATTTGACTTTCTAGGTGAGTTCAAAAACAAAAAATAGTGTGGACCCTATCCGCCAACTGCCACGCCCACTTTTGTATACTGTTTACTTCTAATAAACCGCTTGTAAGATTTGAATAATATGTCGCGTCTCCCAGTTCGTCGAAAAAGTATTCTGCGAGGGCTGCCTTTCTAGTTCTGGCTAGGCTGGGGCATTCACAGAGGAAGTGAGCTGAGCCCTCCTCCGCCTCTTCATCCTGACACCCTCTACATAAGTCAGATGAGCCAATGCCCATTCTACTTAAGTGGGTTCCCATTGTGTTGTGACCCGTTAGGATTCCAACCAATAGGGAGAGTTGAGGCCTGCTTAGCTTGAGTAAATACTCAGTTTTTTTCTTTGAAATATCCGGCCATAAGTTCCTCGAAATACGACAGGTATCAATTGTTAACCATCTATCGCTGGCAACTTTGAGAAAACTCTGGCAGATTCTTCTTTTTTCTTGCTCTAGTGGCATAAGAACAGAGCAGTCGGTTTGGCTCGGACCAAGAGATGATCCGTTTTTGGCCAGTTCATCTGCCATTTCGTTCCTGTATATGTCACGATGTCCTGGGACCCATCGAAGGGTAACTGTATTTGATGCGCTAAGTAATTTCAACTCATCACGACAGCGATCAACCAGTTTAGACTTTGTAACAAATGAGGTAATGGCTTTGATTGCCGCCTGGCTATCAATAGGCATCTACTTAACCCACCTTTCAACAGATTCTTAAAGCTTCCAGATTTTTGCACCGTATTCCAAGCAGTGTTACATGCAGGTTGTAAAGCCGCCAACAAGCATTTCCCCTCATGCGAAGTAAAAACAAAAATATTGACATTTTCATAGATCAGTCAAAACTGATAGAACGTTGTCGGTATGAGTTAAGATTACTATAGGTGCAACGAACGCATTACCTATTTGAAGGGTTTCAGGCTCCAGGGAACGTGATATGGAGCTGGCCAAAAACGGGTCACCGATTCCCCGGTGTTTGTACCAATGGAAGAAAAGGAGAAATTAAAATTTACCAGAGCTTTCTTGAAGTGGCAGATATACAATGGTCATCAATTGACACTTCTTGTCGGGTTTCAAAGAATTTTTGGACGAATATTTTGAAGAAAGGAACCGAATAAGATAGGCAGGCCTCAATTTTCACTCTTAGTTGGAGTCCCTAACGGGTCACAACTCAATGGGAACCCACATGAGCAGAATGGGCATCAGCTCATCGGACTTATGTAGTGGATGTCAGGATGAAGAAGCGGAGGAGGTCTAACCTCACTTCCTTTGAGTATGCCCAGCCTGGCTAGAACCAGAAAAGCAGCCCTTGGAGTATACTTTTTCGACGAACTGGGCAACATATCCGTTTTGCCACTAAAGAGCATTATAAATTTAATCCAGAATTGAGGATGCTCCAGGGAGGCCCCACTCCTTAACATACCCCTTAATCCCTTCCCTTTTCCGCCCCTCACCTACCTACCTACACCTTGAGGAGCGCAAAAAAATAAAGGGTGTTTTTTTTTAGAGGGATTTAACTTTAAGTTGGCAGCCATTTTTTCAGCTGTCTAGTGATTTATTTTTAGTTTGATTTGGCATTTCAACATGATTAGACTCACGTCTGAACAACGTTTCCAAATTGTGCAAATTTATTTTAAAAATTATGGTTTTGTTCGAAATACGTATTGCGCGAATTTTGTCTAGCGATGAAGCTCACTTTTGGCTGAATGGAAACGTCAATAAACAGAACTGCCGTATTTGGGGTTATGATAATCCTCAAGTGTATGTTGTGATACCGTTACATCCACAAAACTTACTGTTTGGTGTACTTTATGGAATGGTGGTATAATTGGTCCGTATACTTCTTTAAGAACGATGCTATAGAGCCATGATTACTGACTTTTTCGTTCATTAATTGAACACCCATGATATGCAGGAGCTGTGGTTTCAACAAGACAAGGAAATGTTTGGTAACCGCATAGTTTCACGTTACAGACCCGTGAATTGGCCTCCAAGATCATACGATTTAACGCCGATTTTCTGTGGGTAAATGTGAAGTCGCTAGTCTACGCCGATAAGCCCGAAACCGAAACGATTGACCACTTGGAGGAATATATTCACCGCGTTATTGCCGATGTACCGGCACAAATGTTGGAAAAAGTCATCGAAAATTGGACCTCCAGATTCGACTACGTCCGACCCAGCTGTGGCGATCATATGCCAGAAATCATATTTAAATTATAATGCCAGAAGATTATCTTTCGAATAAAGTAAATTTCATGTCAATTTAAGAAAGTTATCTTTGTTTTATTTCATTTCAAAGTTATATACCTCTAAAAAAACACCCTTTATTTTGAAGTTCAGTTCCGTCGAGTGCAGTTTTACCTTTACACTACCAGCCACCTCCCAGACTAGGTTTTCAGCCATAAGGCAAAAAGGGAGCCCACCATTTCTCAATGCAGACCCAGTTCCAACACGCCATATAGAAGACGTAAACACATAGACTAAGTAATAGAAAAGCTCAAGCACAACATGGCACCCGGAACTGATGAATCGTCGGTGGTTAAAGAGAAAATTTAAATGAAAGACGTAAAGATATTCCCTTACAGAGACAGTCCATCAGCTGTTAGATGTTGACCACCAAGCGCTTGTTACCTTCTCTCAAGCCATCCTGAATCTCGACCACAAGGGAGACAATTTTACATCGAAAACTCACGTATAACCCACGAGGAGCCATAACACTCTTGCTCACAGTAACTACATGGTGTGCAGTTTACACTGGGAGGTGACATCAGGCCTTATTTTTTTCGCAAACGCACCGCCAAAAAAAATACTACTACCATGCTCAACGAATTTCCTCTTCCTCAATTCGGTTAACTGGGATCTGTGGTCCCAATAGGATGAAACGACAAGCATGAGCCACAAACGAAATTCTGAAGGTTGCATTTTCGGGTCACCGTATATCTGGTTTTGGTGATTTGCACTGGCTAGCAAGCTCACTTGATTTAACCATTCCAGACTTCTTTTTGTGGGGTTATTTCAAGTTACGAGTTTTTGTTAACAAGCTTGAAATTAACGAAATATCCGTCAAGAATGTTGGCCAGGCTCATGCGCAGAAATTGTACAAGGGGGAAAGGGGGTTCCATATTTTGCATGGTTATACAAAATAAAAAAAAACTACAAGAAATTATTACTTACTTACTTTTGATGGTGCTCAAAGGTCACAGCCCAGGATAGACCACAGCCTCAACCACCAAGCTTACCAAGCGAAGTCTGTCCCTACCTAGCCGCTCCCTGTTATGCCAGAAAGTTGGTTGAGGTCATTTTCCGCTTGTGTGCGTCACTTGTTGAGGAGGAGGTCTCCTCTGCTTCGTTCACCATCAGGGTTGAATTTAAAGATTCGTCGGGCTGATGTGTTTCTTTTCATACACTTCACGTGATCCAACTTGCCAGCCACCTCAGCTGCTTTTTGATCAGGTCAACGTCATGTTGCCGTATGTATCGATACACACAGGGCCAAAAATCGCTCGAAGAATCACTTCCCTTCAAATTTCAAAGCACCCAAAAAAATTTTCATCCATCCGATTCTTTCAGGGTCCATGCTTCTTCCCCAACCAGCAGGACTGCGATGATTAGAGTCTTATATATAATACTAAAATGCCTTTTTAGAAACACCGGTTGGTTAGAGTATTTCTTCGTCATTTTGCAAGGTAATAGTGGATCTGAGGTAGACATAATTTCAACATCATCTATGCATATACAAGGAGTTGAACGGACTTTTGATGAATTGTACCTGTGCAGTGGTGTTGAGTTACGATTTGCGTACAATAGCTTCATTGTTTTTGATAGAGCATCATCATCATCATCGTGTCCTGTAACCCCGGCTGGGGCATAGGGCGTCAACAAAACGTCTCCATCCTCCACGGTCTGCTGCAAGGTACTTTAGCTGTGGCCACGTCTTTCTCTGGGATTCTGCTTCCGCTAAGACAGTTGATTTCCATGTTGTTCTTGGTCTTCCAACCCGCCCGTGCACCCTGAGGATTCCATTCAAATGACTGTTTTGCAATTTCATCGTTTGGTTTCCTCAGTGTGTGACCAATCCAACGCCATTCACGCTTTCTTATGTCGACGTCCAGCCGCTCTTGACTTGTCCTGCGCCACAATTCTTGATTTGATATTATTTGTGGCCAGCGAATCTTTAGGATGTGGCGAAGACAGCGATTCACAAAAGCCTGCATTTTCTTCGAAATAGTAGACGTGGACTTTCCAGGTTTCACAAGCATATAACGGCACGGATTTGACATTGGATTCGAAGAATCTCAACTTAGTGCGTAAGGAGATTTGACTGGATTTCCAAATTGGGGACAGAGTACCGAAGGCAGCACGAGCTTTATTCATTCTACTTTTAACGTCCAGATCCGTACCACCGTTTGCAGAAACAATACTGCCAAGGTAGTTGAACTGTTCCACTACTTCAACTGGCGTCTCCTATAGAATAATACGCTGCTGTGTGGAGCGGCCTGTGAGCATTATTTTTGTCTTTTTGCTGTTTATTCTTAGACCACTCGATTCTCCCTTCACTTGCAGCGTTTGGCACATCCCGTTCAGCCCACTGATGATATTTGCCAGTAGACATATGCCATCGGCATAGTCTAAATGACTGAGCCTTTCGAACGGTCTCCATTGAATGCCCTGTCGCTCAGCTGTACCAACACTGGCCGTCAATACGTCGTCCATCGCCAACAGGAAGAGAATTGGAGATAAAACATCCCCTTGTCTCACACCCTGTTGCACTACGAAGGAGTCGGATAGCTGCCCATTGTGCAAAACAAAACACCTTGCGTTGTTGTAGGACTCTTTAATAATGGCAACAATTTTTGGTGGAATTCCTCTACCAAGCAACGATCTCCATATACATTCTCGGTTAACTCGATCAAAGGCCTTCTCAAAATCCACGAACATGAGGTAAAGCGGTGATTGAAATTCCATCGACTGCTCGAGGACGATACGCAGGGTGTTGATATGGTCGACACACGATCGACCACTGCGGAAGACAGCTTGACTCTATTCTATCCTTTATTCGCTCGAGAATGATGGTTGCCATTAGTTTTGGGAAAACGGACAAAACGGTGATACCACGCCAATTGTTGCAATTCTTTAAGTCACCTTTCTTTGGCAACTTAACAATCACACCATCCTTCCAATCCCTGGGATAGTATTCGTTTTCCCAAATGCTTGGTATCAACGGATGTAAAATACTAGCCGCTGTTACGGGATCGGCTTTCAGGAATTCAGCTGGTATTCCGTCCAGTCCAGCTGCCTTGTTATTTTTGAGGAGATTTATTGATGTAAGAATTTCCGATTCTGACGGGGGTTCGATGTCAATACCCCTATAGGACCTGCGCATCTCGTTTAGTTGGGGTACTTCAGCACTCTGCTCAACTGAATCCTCATTTAGCAGGGCACAAAAATGGTCCTTCCATCTACGAAGCTGATCCTCAATTGATACCAAAAGTGTGCCATCCACATCCATTACAGGATGATTGGTGTTGCTTTTTTTCCCGATCACATCTTTGGCTATTTGGTACAATTCCCGGATATCTCCTCTTCTGGCAGCGATTTCCGCATTGTCTGCGAGCCCATCTAACCTCACCCTCTTGTCACGTCTCACACAACCATAGACCATCTTATGTGCAATGCGGTACTCTCTTCGCAAGTCAGCCCTTCGTTGAATATCTGCTTCAGCATTTATTTGGATTTTCAACGATTTGCGAAGTTCGATCTTATCCCAGGTGTCTTGGGATATCCAAGAGTCTCTACGTCTCGTTCGTTGATAGAGCATAGTTTTTTCTATTTGGTCCATCCCCGCCATTCGCACAAGCCTGATGCGAGGACATATCGCAGGAATTTCAGGCAAGAGTAATGACAAATGCTTATAAATCTGACCAAAATGGTCATTATAATCTGGTGGAGTGGCTACTTAACCGATATTATTATATCAAACTAATAGAAACAAAACTGGCACATCAAATCGTTGTCAATCTTTGAAAACTTCCTAAGTCCTTTTTTCTTAAGCCGAGAACCCCCTCGTAAATATATTTTATGTAAAATATTAACATTTTAGCTCTGTTAAAATCCATAAAGGTACCTACAGATAATATTTAAAAATAAATCTAAATGGATTTAGGGAGTTTTCATTGAACGAAGACGAAAAAATCATAATCCAAAAGCGAAATCGAAGTTTTTCATTCATAAGAAAATTACAGCCAAAGAACATATCGGTTGACAACTTTGGCGCCATCTTGTACTAGTATCCCGTACTTTTGGTGCACTATAGAATCTCATCCCATCTTACTGTGCGATAATGTATTTATGTATGTAAATTCCCAATGAACTAACTCTTACCAAACAGTGAAACCTTTCGAAAAACTATTTCAAAATGAAATAACCATAAAATTATATGTTTTTCATTAAAATTGACTGAAATGAAACAAAAAATAAATCCTTAAAAACTTTTTTCTAAAGCTGATTCGATTATCCTTATATGAATACATTTTGGATTGAAGAATTTTTGTAATATAACTCCAAACTGATTGCTTTCATTTGCAGATCTATTTCATAAAGTTACAAACAAAAAACTTTTTAGGAACTTCCTGAAAATATCAATTTCAATCAATGGTTGGTTTTCTATTTAAAACATTTCCTGTAATGTATAGGTATCTCATTTTTGTCTATGAATTTTCCTTATTCCAAATAAATCCAATAACAAACGGCAACAAATTTCCCTCAAAAAACTATAAAAAAAATATAAAATGAAAATCCAATCTATTAGTAAATTTGAAAACACAAATTATAACAATAATCTCCATAGAGCTTACATCAAGTAAAAAACTTTTTATTTTGCGATTCGGACAAAAAAATAATTCCATTGTAACTTATATTCCACAAAATTCTCCCAAATCCGAAATAAAATCCTCAAGTTAAACAAAAGAGAATTGAATTAAACTTTTCTATAGCAATTACCAAGTTATTCGAAATCGATTAAATCAAAAATATCCCAACGAAAATGGAAAAAATAAAAAAAAAAGAATTCCTCCCCAGTAAAAAACTCAGGCTAATAATAAAATATAAAAAAAGGAGTAAAAACTGAATGCAAACAAGGAGAAAAACTGTGAAAAGTTGAATAACAAAAATAAAAAAACAGAAAAACAAGAAAAAGTTTCGCAAATCGTGTCCTCGACTCGAAAGGACGAAAATAAAATATAAAAACTAGATAATCGTGGAAGAAAAAACTTACATCTTCTCTTCTTCTCGTTAGATAGCTGCTGGTTTTTTGTTTGTTTACTTTTCTGTATTGAACTTTTCTCTATGATTTCTTTCGTAATTATCAGAACCTTTCTTCAATAACCAGGATAGTAAACATGATTTTGGTTCCTTGTCCTGTCCACCCGACAACAACAACCCGAGATTCGAAGGACGAATACCAATGGTGGTGTTGTCCGCGATCCAAACTGAGCTAAGAAAAAAATAACTCAAAAACGAACTTTAAAAAACTTAAAACTTTCAATGTATAACTTAGAAGAAAAAGTTTTAGATAAAACTTTATCCTTTTCATCGTCCTTGTGAAGAGATGGTCGTTCAAATTTTAATATCCAATGAATACTGAAGAAGCAGCGTTCTTCAACTGTTTTCAAGATGATGATGACGAAGACGATATGACATCAAAACTATGAAATCTAGAAATTAGGAGCAATCAAAAAAAAAAAAAAAATGCTGGATCTATTCAAAATCGAACGAGAGACTGTAGCTCCTTTTGATATTTTGGTAAAAATTTTAGTCCCAAAACAGAACACAACGTTATTTAACACAATCCCCTATTGCTCTTCAAAAATCATTTTATATAGTTAAGGCATTGGGGACGTTATGCAAAATTACTATCCAATTTTTGAACTAAATTGTGGAGGAGCTTTTGACTGCCATCTTGAATTTTAAGGTCAAGAAAACATCTAGAAAATAGAATTTATAAACGTTTTCAATAACATTTATGATACGTATGAATACTTATAGCTAACACTGTAGCATTGATTTCTCATCTCATAATGTTTTCTCTTTAGTATTAAGTCATATTATCATTTTATGTATTAATAAACTTTAGTCGTAAACTGAGCTTTGTGCGTTTCCTTTGAACGATCGGTCCGTGCTCCCTAAGGTACATAAAATTGGCGACGAGGAAAAGAAAAAAAAAGTACAAAAAAAAAAAAAAAAAAAAATAAAGACAAAAATTCTGTAAAATAAATCAAGTCCAAACAAATTTAATACAAGAAAGTGGTTTAAGAAAAATATTAACTGTCCCATTATTAAAGGTGATTTTAAAGTACGTACTATATACATATAAAAAAAAAAAAAATCATATAAATCACATGATTTAAGAAAGTGCGAAGTGCAAACTTTATTACAATACAGCACAGTATAGTGTAATTATGTATGTATGTCTAACATGAGATGTATATAATGTAATGTCTTCTCTTGTAAAAAATGAAGAGACAGTAGAAAACAAAGAAAAAGATCGGAACGCAGTGAAAACAGAAACAATTATGACAAGTTTTATAGGCAGAATAGAGTTTTTCAATATTGGAGATGATTTTACTTCATATGTGGAAAGATTATCTCATTTATTAAAACTTAATAAAGTGACTGCAGATGAGGATAAAGTTTCCTTTTTGATTGGTATGGGAGGCGCAGAATTGTACAAAATTACAAAGACATTAGTTGCGCCAAATATGCCCGAAACCTTTAAATTTGATGTCTTAATTGAAAAATTAAAAGCTCATTTTAATCCAAAAAAAAATATTACGGCCGAGAGATTTAAGTTCTTAAAAAGGAACCAGGGAGCAGAAGAGACCATATCTGATTTTATTGTGGCGATTAAAAGCTTGGCAGATAATTGTAATTATGGTGCATTTTTGTCAGAAGCTTTAAAAGACCGGTTATTGATGGGTCTGAGAGACAAGAAAATTCAAAGCAAATTAATTGACACAGGCGATTTGACATTTGATAAGGCTTGTGACACTGCCTTAAATATGGAGCTTATTCAAGCTGAGATGTTGGTGTTGAGTGGTACGAGTATGACAGCGAGTGCAGCTTTAAATTATGTAAATCCGAGAGGAACAGAGGGTGAAAAGCTCCACCAGAATTCCAGGCAACAACAAAGGGGTCGAAGTCCAATTAGAAATACGGCAAAGGCGAATATCCAGTGTCATTATTGTAAGAAGTGGGGCCATATGCAAAAATATTGTTATGAGGCGAGGTCTGCATTCAGGTCGAAAAGTAGAAGTAGAAGAAATAGAAATTATAATGAAAGTAGAAGTAGAAGTAAATTTAATAATAATAAAAATTTCAAAAATATAAACAAATGTGAAAGCGAAGAAGTAATTGATGATATGTCTAACTTAGATATAGGCTATTTAAATAATATAAAAGCTGGAAATAAACCCCTATATATTCTTGTAGAGTGTAATGGTAAGCAGTTAAAAGTGGAAGTTGATACGGGCGCTTGCACTTCAATTTTACATGTCAAGACATATGATGAGTTTTTTGACCATCTAGAAATTTATAAGTCGGCTAGAGAGTTGCATGTGATTTCTGGGGAAGCTGTGAAGGTTGTTGGTTGCATTAAGGTTTTGATGAAGTTGCCGGATAAAGTTAATGTTTTTGAAGTGGAATTGGTTGTAGTGGACGGTCCGAAAGTTTTTATTCCTTTGTTGGGTAGATCTGAATTGGACAAATTATTTCCAGAGTGGAAACAAACTTTTTATTTCCAAGATGAGAGTCTTATGAATGCGATAGATCTAAAGGAGTTCCCATCAAGTATAATCGAAAGATATCCGGAGGTGTTTAATGGCGATAAAAGCAAATCGATTGCGGAGTTTAAAGCAAATATTATTTGTGAAAGTGGTGCTACACCAATATTTTGCAAGCCATATAATGTGCCGTTTGGGAAACGAAGGCAGGTAGAAGACGAGTTGGATAGGTTAGTCGAAGCTGGAGTTCTCTATCCCGTGAAGTATAGCAATTGGGCGTCACCGATTGTTGTTGTAGATAAGCCTAACGGTCAGATAAGGATTTGTGTCGATTGTAAAGTGACAATCAATAAACACATTCGGACAAACCACTATCCATTGCCTAGTGCAGAAGACATTTTCGCGGGTTTAGCTGGTTGTAAGGTGTTCTGTGTATTGGATCTTGAGGGTGCTTATGAGCAGTTAGAAGTGAGTGAAGATTGCCAAGAACTTTTAACGATAAACACACACAAGGGCTTATATCGGTTTCGCAGGCTTATTTTAGGAGTAAAGTGCGCTCCAGCTGAATTTCAATGCACTATGGATAAAGTTTTGAAGGGTATCCCAAAAGTAGAGTGTTATATAGATGACATTCTCGTAGGTGGGTCAACTAGAGAAGAGTGTCAAGCTAACCTTCTACAGGCTTTGGAGAGGCTGGATAAATATAGAGTTCGTGTCAAGATAGAAAAATGTAGGTTTTTTCAAAGTGAGATTGACTACTTGGGTCACAGAATTTGTGCAGATGGTATAAAGCCAAGCAATAAGAATATAGAAGCCATTCAGAATGCACCAGTGCCTAAAGATGTTACACAGTTAAAAGCCTATTTAGGACTTTTAAACTACTATTCGAGGTTTATACCGAATTTGTCAGCTGAGCTACATGAGCTTTATAGGCTCACAAAGAAAGATGTACGTTTTGAATGGTCTGAGGTTTGTGAAAGAGTTTTTGAAAGAAGTAAGCAATTGATTTTGTCGCACAACGTTCTAGCTTATTATGATCCGAATAAAGAAATTGTGTTGCATTGCGATGCAAGCCCGTATGGAGTGGCAGGTGTATTGTCACATATAGTAAACGGGGTAGAGCGCCCAGTATTATTTGCATCGAGTTCTTTAAGCAAGGCTGAGAAAAATTACTCTCAACTTCATCGGGAAGCCCTGGCAATAATTTTTTCTGTGAAGAAATTCCATAAATATATTTACGGGAAGCGATTCACAATTTATTCAGACCATCAACCGCTTAGGGATATTTTCAATTCTAAGAAAGCGTGTCCGGCTATTGCTGCTGGAAGGATACATAGATGGGGAGTTGTGTTAAGTATGTATCAATACAATATTGTGTACAAGAAAGCATCACAGATGACAAATGCAGATGCTTTGTCGAGGGTTCCTTTGCCGGTAGCCACGGGGTTGGAGAATGATGCTATTAGGTCTCTGAAAGAATCTATCTATCCAGATATTGATATTGATGATGTAGAGTTTGAGACAAGCAAAGATTGGATTCTTAAGAACGTTTTAAATATGGTGAAAAGTGGTTGGCCTAGTTCAGTAAATGAACAATTTGTAAAATATTATCATAAAAGGAGTGAGTTAGACCTGGAAGACAATTGCATTTTTTATGGAAACCGTTTGGTTATCCCAGAGGTGTTGCAAAAAAGAATTTTAAAAATCCTTCATGAAGGACATATTGGCATTGTCCGTATGAAAATCCTTGCACGTTCTTATTTTTGGTGGCCAGGAATCGATACGGATGTAGAGAACTATGTTCGAGATTGTGAAGTTTGCGTTTCGTCACACAATCATCCTATTTCAAATGTGCATAAGCCATGGCCTGAGGCTTTCAAGTTTTTTGAAAGAATTCATATTGATTTTTTTTATTTTAAAAATAATAACTATTTGGTATTGGTTGATAGTTATAGTAAGTGGTTGGATGTAAAGCTTATGAAAAGCACTAAAGTTGAAAGCGTTGTTTCTACCTTGAGGACGATATTCTCTTATTTTGGTTTACCGATGGTTCTAGTCTCGGATAATGGACCTCCCTTTAATTCAGAGGAATTTCAAAAATTTTGTAGGGATAATCATGTTAAGTGTATGAAAAGTCCTCCTTATCATCCCCAATCTAATGGTGCAGCAGAAAGGGCTGTTCAGACTGTTAAAGGAAGTTTAAAAAAAATGTTGTTGGATCCGGAAAGCGAAACCATTCCAATTCAAACTCTATTAGATAAGTTTTTGTTAAAATATCGTTCAACGCCTTCATCAAATTTGCAGAAATCCCCCAATGAAATCATATTCAAATGTAGGCCAAAAACATTAATTGATTTTATAAATCCAAATCGCGACAAAAACAATATCATTGAAAATATTGGTCGGGAAGGAGAGAAGATTAAATCTCGAGTACGTCAGAAGCTTTCATTTAAAACTGCGAACCAATTAAGTTTTAATTTAAAAAAAAGGGGATAGTATATTATATAAATCTAAAAACAAATTCGAGTATAAATGGATTCCTGGAATCGTAGAAGATAAAGTGGGTAATGTTATGTATCTCATAAACATTGATGGATTACATCGTACTGCGCATATTTCACAGTTGAAAAAAAGTTGTTTAAAGACAGTACATTTTGCTCCAAATGTTTTAGGGAATCATAACAAACCGAAAATCAGACAGGATAATTTAAAACGTAAGAGATACATTTTTGGAAATGATAAAGATTCTTTACGAAGATCTAAAAGATTGAAAAATTATGTTATTAATTATAAACAATAAATTTAATAAAATTTGAAGTACATTTGTGAATTATTTACTATTTACTTAAATGAATTATTTGTATTATTATTTTGTAGTTACAATATAATTACAATGACCGTTATATCTAATATATACATAAAAATTTACAATTTATCAAGTATTAAATATTTATTTCAAATTTGTATAATATTAGTTAGATTACTTTATATACATATCATCAGAATGAAAATTACTTATGTTTATATAATTTTAATCTAAGTGGAGAGGAGTGATACGTATGAATACTTATAGCTAACACTGTAGCATTGATTTCTCATCTCATTATGTTTTCTCTTTAGTATTAAGTCATATTATCATTTTATGTATTAATAAACTTTAGTCGTAAACTGAGCTTTGTGCGTTTCCTTTGAACGATCGGTCCGTGCTCCCTAAGGTACATAAAAATTTATTGAAGTTATACTTATGTAAGCACTTTGAGGGTGAAAATTGTAAGTGACAAGATAAGTGACAGTGACATGATACTGTAGCGACAGACGAAATCGCTCCGCTTCAACTTTACATTGAGGTTTTAAGACTTTATCTTTATAGAAGATTAGTTTAGACACTTGAAATTCCGAGAGATGATGGCTTTTATCAATTTGAATTTAGGTAAGTAACAAATTAGTATTTCTAAGAAACCGTTATGCATAGAAATTTGCAGTTTAATTAAGTTTAGTAAATTAAATAAAGGTAAAAGTAAAACGTATATGACCGAGTTTTTTTTTTAAGAAACTGAAACTTGTTCATCTTTTATCACGTTGCAGTGGCCTTTCAGGCATACATTTTATGTGAACATCCCACAAAATAGGTTCCGAAAATTGCTATTACCTTGATTTTTTTTAAATTCAATTAAAACAAATCTATTGCTGACCAATTACTTAAACTTGCTGACTTCTTATGACTAAATACTAACCAATTACTTAGATGGAATACTTTTTTCTAATGAAAAAAAAAAAAACAAAAAAAAAATCCTTAAGAAATCTATGGCTGACCAATTACTGAAAGAAATTAGGCTTTTATCACGATCTATAGCGATATATCGGATGATGTCAAGAATCATGTGTAACCTTGCGTGACCTTGATAAACTTTAAGCCTTGATTGCAATTTTTGTATGGCTGCTGAATTTCTTATACTAATAGCTTACCAATTAGATGGCGTACTTTTTTTTTGCAAGTATCCCAGTGCACTAGGGTCAGGCAAAGCTCGTGGCCTTTGATGACCAGAGATCATACGATCTATATAAACTTGCTGTCAGTAGATTAAAAGGGCTATGGCCTGGCGCTAAGCTCAAAGTCGTGGCAAAAGAGGACATTCCTTGCAGACCTAGAGCTCGCATCAGAATCCCAGCAAATCTAACCTGCAAGGATACCATTCTGAAGATGATAAGGTACGGTAATCCATCTCTCCCTACTCAGTCGCGAAGCTAGAGGACCTAGTTTGTCCTTATAGATCTGCTATCATAGTACTCAATAAGGAATCTCTGGCTCCTCTAGTGTCAGCTCAAGGTGTCATTAGGTTTGGATGGACTACCGCTATTCTGAAATTTTTTAAAAAAGATGAGGAAACATGTCCACCTCTACCGCCACAGATCATATCTTCAGCGGAGGAAAATACTCGCTGTATCTACCAACCAGCAATGGAAGTAGATGCACCGGGTACTTCCAACGCGAGGATATGCTCTCCTAACCCGCCTCCTGAGGCTCCAAATGTTGACAGCTTCTCTGACATGGAGACTGATCTGCTCAGTGAGGATGATCTCCTACGGTCACCTTCTGAGTCAGAATCCGAAGAGAATTTAGACAAAACCGTGGTGGGGGCTGATCTGAAGAATCGTAGCGATGATGCTGCAATTACTTCAGATTAACCTCCAGCACTCAAAACAGGCTTCGGCCTCCCTTCTTCTCCGCATTAATAGCAATGGGGAAGATGTTGTCCTGATCCAGGAACCCTGGATTTACGAATCCACAATTCATGGACTCAGGACTTCTGGATATGACTTGCTGCGTGTATCGGATAAAGGTGACCCTAGATCCTGCATATTGGTAAGAAGTAACACTAACGTATATTTACTCCCTGATTACAGCGATAGAGACGTAACCGCAGTCAGACTCCAGACTGATAGAGGTACGTACTGGATTGCGTCTGCGTACCTCAGCCACGACCAACTTGGCCCTCTCCCTGGCGACACGCTAAAGAGGTTAATCGCTGATGCTGAACGGCAAAAAGGCTGCCTCATTATTGGATGTGATGCTAACGCCCACCATACAGTTTGGGGTAGCTCTGACATAAACGATCGAGGTGAGTCACTTTTTGATTTTATTCTAAGTACTAACCTCATTGTAAGCAACATCGGTAATGAACCAACATTCATAACCAGAAACCGGCAGGAAGTATTAGACATTACTTTTGTCTCCGACTTGATTCATCAAAAGATCACGAATTGGAAAGTATCAGAAGAGCACTCTTTTTCTGATCACAGGTATATACAATTCAATCTAAACGATGCAACTACAAAAAAGATAGCTTTCCGGAATCATCGGAAAACTAACTGGGTAAAATATAGAGATACTCTTAGCAGATTAATTAAACCTGACCTTCTAAGAATCCCCGTAAGCAGAAAAGATCTTGACAGTAAAGTCAATGATCTTACCTTAGCTCTAAACAAATCAATGGACATATCCTGTCCTCTTATTCAAGTAAGAGGAAAGAAGAAGCCTCACTGGTGGAACCCAGTGCTGGAACCACTCAGAAAAGAATGTAGGAAACTTTTCAACCGAGCTAAATATTCCAAAGAAATTTCCGACTGGGACTTATATAAAGAATCCCTTAAGACATATAAAAAAACAATTGAGGAAAAATAAAAGAACCTCCTGGAGAACCTTCTGTAACAAAATAGAAGATTCCTTAGAGGCTTCAAGATTAAGAAAAATCCTCTCGTCAAACCCCATAATGCCAAGTGCCCTGAAAACTATCAACGGCTTTTGGACTAACTCTTGTGAGGAATCACTCGACTTGCTATTAGATACTCACTTCCAAGGTAGCTCCCAAAATATACGCAGTTCTGACTCAATAGAGTCTAACAATATAACAATAAATAAACTAGGTCTGATTACTAGAGAGAAACTCAAATGGGCAATCGACAGCTTCGATCCATATAAATCAGCTGGACCTGACGGTATAATACCAGCTGAACTACAAAGGGCTTCAGACATCATCATCCCTATCCTTGAGATAATTCTGAAAGCATGTATGAACTTAGCATACGTACCATCTTTATGGAGAGAAGTTAAAGTTGTATTCATACCCAAAGCGGGTAAAAGCTCTCATGTAAATCCGAAGGATTTCAGACCTATCAGCCTATCATCATTCCTTCTCAAAACTTTAGAACGACTGATTGATATCCATCTGCGTAGTGCCATAAAACCTTATCATTTTTCTCCGGCACAACACGCTTACCGCAAAGGGAAATCGGTAGAAAAGGCCCTGCATAATTTGGTACGTACTATTGAATATTCCCTCCATCATAGAGAATATACCCTGGTTGCTTTCTTAGACATTGAAGGTGCTTTCAACAACGTCAGCAATATTGCAATTTAACCGCGCTTGAGAACTTGAACGTTGATAGCTCACTTAGGGAGTTTATCAGCCTCATGTTGAGAAGTAGAATAATCAACTCGCAACATTAGGTGACTTCTCTGTTAGAAGATCTGTCAACAGAGGCACACCGCAAGGTGGAATCCTATCCCCACTCTAATGGAACATCGTAATCAATGAACTATTAGTTAATCTAGAAGCGGATGGTTTCAAAGTAATTGCATATGCTGATGACGTTGCCATTGCAATGTCGGGAAAGCATCTTCAAATAATTATAGAACTAATGCAAACCGCTCTCAAAAAATTACTTAAATGGACAGACAAATGTAGACTAGGTGTAAATCCCCACAAAACTGAACTTGTCCTCTTTACAAGGAAATATAAAATTCCGAATATAAACCCTCCATCAATAAATGGTATCCTACTCAACTTTTCAGATGAAGCTAAATATCTATGTATGTAGGTCTGATTTTAGACAAAAAGTTGAGCTGGAAACCAAATATACAAGAAAGAGTCCGAAAAGCCGCAGTGGCGCTTTTCTCCTGTAAAAAACCTATTGGAACCAAATGGGGCTTGTCCCCACATATCACCCACTGGCTATACACAGCGGTCATCAGACCGATACTCACCTAAGGGGTGGCAGTATGGTGGACTGCTTTAGATAAGGTAACTTATCGAGATAAGCTAAGCAAAGTGCAGAGATCAGCTTGCATGTGTATCAGCGGAGCTCTCCGTTCGACACCTTCCGCTGCTTTAGACATACTGCTTAACATTTCACCCCTCGATATATACACTAAACAAGTGGCAGCGAGCACAGCTATTCGTCTCAGAGCCATCTCTCAATGGTCCAATAACTCTATTGGCCATACCATTATTTTGAACAAATTCGAATCAATCCCTAAACACTCCGACTACACCATCCCTCAGCCGGTTTTTGGCCAAGCTGAAATCCTGGCGATAAAAGAAGTTTTATCTTGGCTCAAAGAAAACGGAATATCTTCATTAAATATCCGTATCTTCTCAGATAGCCAAGCTGCCCTTAAATCCGTCTTAATGCCGTCTCTACAAACTGTCCGAAATTGTCGATTGTCTCTAATGGAGATGGCGGAACAGTTCAACATTCACCTTTTCTGGGTGCCGGGACACAGAGATATTCCAGGAAACTGCAAAGCCGATGAACTCACCAGGCTGGGAACTATTACACCAATATTACCTAACAAGGTGAATATTGGAATACCAATTGCTATTTGTAAACTTATGCTTAAGCATGACTCCATGATGATAACAAACAGCAGATAGACAGGTATCACTACTTGTCTGGCGACGAAACGGATCTGGCCAACACTGGATCCGAAGCGCTCGAAATGTTTGTTATCTCTAAGTAGATTGCATATTAACTCCACAATTGGTGTCATTACTGGACACTGCCTCATAGGCAAACACGCCAATAGACTCGGCGTTTTCTCAAATGATTTCTGCAGAAGCTGCATGGACGAAGAGGAGGAAGAAACTATCCCTCACCTTCTTTGCGCATGTCCTGCTCTTTCTCAAAGACGTAAAATACACTTAGGAAGTTTTTTCTTTAACGATCCAAGTGATTTAAATAAAATCGACATTCACAGTCTCCATCGCTTCATATAAAGCTCCAATTGGTTTAATTAGCAAAGATTACCTTGCAGTCCTTATGTGGTATCACAATGGGCCTATTCTGGCCTAAGTGTGTAAGCAGTTTTCCTGGCAGCCACCTTAACCTAACCTAACCTAACCTATCCCATATATGAGGTGCCAAGATCAAAGTGCCGTATAAAGGTCCTTAAATAGTGCCTCTACCTGTTATAGTCCGGTCAGTAACCCCCATGAACTTTTTCGTGGGGACCTTTTTTTATGATTGGAATTAATTACTTTCACATAAAGAATGAAATTTAGCTTGGGAGTCATTTTTGTAATCCTGTCACTTGGACGTCATATTCAAAAATGGCGTCCAATCTATTTTTCAGTCAGGAAACCGAAGTCCCTGCACTTTTTGCAGGGGGGTGGGGTTGGCTTATTTTTATATTATTTTTTGACATGCTAATAGGATGTATAATTTAGTAAAGAAGCCATTGTTGTAGTTCTGTCGCTAGGACGCCATTTTCAAAAATGGCGCCCAAACTATGGAAAATGGTAAAATAAAAAAACTCCTAAATTACTTGGAAAATGTTTATGATCAAAATAACGATTGATGTCTGGAAACTTAAAAGATAAGATAGGTGTTAAGTAGACGCACCTTCGGGGAAATTTTTGTGTTGCCACTTTTCGGGAAAATACTTTTTTATTGAAATCATCGGGTGGAACCTTCACTTTTTTTTTATTATTTTTTTTATTTTGAACCTGACAAAAGGTTGCGGAAATGCCTCCAGATTCCAAACGTGGTTTGGAAAAATAACGGCTTATGTCCTAAAAGATAGGTGTTGAGAAGAAGCACCTTCGGTAAAAAGGTCATTGTTGCCACCTTTCGGGACCATACAAATATCAAAGGGTGGGACTTCCACTTCGTTAGTAATTTATAACATTTTGAATATGAAATAAGATGCAAAACCGCCTCCAGAAGCCAAATGCGTAGTAGGAAAGTTGCAAGGAAATCCAACCTCTTGACATCATGCGTTTGGCATCTGGAGGCGTCTCTGCAACTTTTTCAAGTTAAAAATATTAAATATTACGAAAAAAGTGGAAATCCCACCTTTTGACAAAAAAAAAGTATTTTTGGTGAATACTTAAAACCTATCTTTTGACGCATCAATTGCTTTTTGATCATGGAGATTTTCCAAATAATATACCCATTTTTTTTATTCAACCATTTTTCACAGATTAGATGCCATTTTTGAAAATGGCGTCCAAGCGATAGCATTACACCTGTGACTCCCAAAGTAAACTACATCCTTAGCATGACAAAAATAATTACAAATATAAAAATAAGGTCACCCTCACGCAAAAAGCTCAGGGATTTCGGTTACCTGACTGGACTACAGATTGGGACAGCTTTTTTTTTAAATGGCATCCAAGCTAGAGGCTTACAAAAATGACTCCCAAGTTCAATTTCATCTTTAGTGTGTAATGAATTAATTCCAATAAAAAAGGTCCCCGTCGAAAAGCACACGGGATTCGGTTTCCGGACCGAACTATTAGAACATCCGTAAGTTTTCTAAAACAAGTGACTGTACGGGCACATAACTGCTAACCTTGAAGAAAATTTCATTTACCATGAAAAATGATTATAAATTGTGGAATAAGAGCTTAATTCCTTAAAAATCTGAATCACTTCCCAGCTATAACAATCAATGACAGCACCCAACAACGTTGGCTCCAAAATTCTTTGCCTTGTTGTTTTGAATTATCGAGAACTTCATTATCAATGCTGAAGTTAATAAATATTCTCAAGGACTCGCCCTGATGCGGTGCTTGCTTGCGTTATGTAATAACTAATAAATGCTCGAGAGAACAACAAAAATAAATCCACCCTTCGTCTTCGCTTGATGGTGGTTGAAGAATAAGAAGAAAATAATAATAATAAATATTTTTCACAAAAGTCCTTGAATGAAGAGACATACACAATACACATAATATTTTCGTTCTATCAATGCAAGGACGATGGCAAAATAATAGTACATCATAAGTTGGTTTTGTACGTAACTAGTACCTTCTTGAAATGTTTTTTATATTTATTGGCAAAAGAAAAAAGTGGCTAGGTTTCTATTTTTTGCTATAGAAATGAGAGTAGGTACATAAGCCAAACGACTTTAAGTTATAATTCTCCTCCTTTTGATTTTAAAAAGCAGAGAACATTTCTTTATTGAAAACTGAAGGAATTAATGTGAGAGCGGTAATTGATTGTGAATATTTGAACAATGATGATAAAAAAATCAGTGTGAATCTCTCATTCACTGTACCAAGTAAAGTCGATGTTATTGCACCACACCACTTCATACGAATATGCAAAGTTGCTTACAGATATTTTAATTGCATATACATATGTACATGTTTCAGAAGGTGCAGGGAAATAACTTCACATGGGAAAAAACTTCACCATTATTGGGAAATAATATCGTTTTTTTGAAGTGAAGTTATTTCCCTCTGAGTAGTACCTCGTGGCATGATGGTTAGTGCGTAGGACTGTCATGCCGAAGGTGTGGGTTCGATTTCCAGCCGTGCCACCTAAAAACAGAAATGTTTTATCCGAGGTACTGCCTCTTGCGAGGAACTGACAAATCCTCCAATAGTATACTTGTCATGAAAAAGTGCTTCTCATTTAGCCGTTCGGACTCGGCAAAAAAACTGTAGGCTCCCTCCATTCCTGCCAACAACACGCACACAGGAATGGTTGAGAGTTGTAAGTCACTAGGCCCTGGTTCTCCACGAGCTGTTGCGCCACCAAATTTATTTATTTTTTAATTTCCCATTGAAGCTGAGAGATAATTTCACTTTTTTGTGGGAATTAATTTCACCCCCACCCCCCATATATACCTCACTGTCTATTCGCCGTAATGCTGGGTGCTAACACTGTATTTATTTAAGATAAGGCATTACGGTGAATAAACAGTGAGCAACTCCCCTGCTTGGGCACACTATAGGATTTGGGTTAGGTGCGAGGCTGGGTGTGTGCAAAGTTTCTTTTGAATTATTTAAAGAATCTGGATTAAAAGAAACGTACATTTAAGTGAAATTCATTTCCACAAAAAAGTGAAATTATCTCTCAGCTTCAAAAAAGTGAAATTATTTCCCACTAGTGGTGAAGTTTTTTCCCATGTGAAATTATTTCCCAGTGAAGTTATTTCCCTGCACCGCTTTTTATACAAGGATCAGCACCGTCCTGTTGGAATCATAGTTCATTAGTTTCCTTTTCCATGATTCAAACAGTTTGGGCTACAAGTAGCTTGCTGTCATCGGTCTGTTGCACTCAAATTTGGATGATTACAGCAATACCCACCTTCCTTATGGCTCTATGATTCCTTCAAACCGAAATCCACACCAAGCCAAACAGTGAGAATGACTTTCTCGAGGTAGGTAAATTTGGTGCAATTGTGTATAAAGCCTAGTTTACAGTTCCCGTGCGCAAAAAAAAATCTGTGTAAATATTCTCGCATGTCAAAAATAATGAGGTGAAATGTAAAATTAATTGTTTGCATGATTGGTTTACAGTTTCATACAAAAAAAAACTATGCTGTCATGGAATGTCATGCAAATGGACCAGCAATTGATTTGATGCGAAAAAAAAGTGTGGTGAATAAAATATTTTGTTTTGATGGCCGGTTTATACTTCCAAAAAAAAATATATACTCACCTCAAGGCATTATTTGGATGCAAATGGTTTTCGTATCCAAAAATAATTATTTTCCATTTTTATGCCTATTGTTTGTCAATTAAGGGTAAATTAATGACTCAATGGGTGGTTTAGGCCAAGGCAAACGTTTTTGGCCTTGAATATTATTCAACTTGTTGCGCAGAATAGGTGGAAAATCGTTTTGAAAATTTTGATTTTTTTTTCGCATCGGAACTGTAAACTATGCTTAACTCGTGCTGATTGCCATCCTCCAAATTCATCAATTAACCTTATTCACACATCCACTCATCCCAAAAAAAGGATTTTACTCTCTATTTGCAGTTCCTTCATAGCTGTTTTAGAAATGGGGAACTAAACTGGGAAGCAGTAACGTGTCAGGAGATGTTTGTAGATTAGAATTTTTGTCTGCTATCTTCGTCCAGTTCTATTTTTCATCAGCGAGTAGTGGCGGTGGAAAGCAAAGTTCGCTTTTTTGAGGGCAGTCCGTTAATATGAGTTGAATCTCAGCAGCTCACTCATTGAAGTTGATACCTAGGTACTTGGCACTGCATTAGGCTGGTAATCTAGTTGCGTCTGAGGTCTAGTAGTGCTAAGATGCTTCTGCATATTCTAGCTGAGCAAACACGTCTGCTCTCATTAGGACTCTTGAAACCACAGTACACATATTGAAGGTAATATCATTAGCGTTTTCATTTTTGTTCAGTTCTGCGCATCCATCAAAATCAGTGGAAAATGGCGAATCCCGTGACCCCCACTCTTTAAACATCAAAATATGTTGTGTGTTATGTGTTCATTTGTTACTTATTTATAAGCAAATACAATTATTTCGAGCTTTTTAGTGTTTATTAACATTATTTTGTCATGCAAACAACATTCCTTCCTGGTTTTTAGGGTTATTTAAATTATCCTTCTGTGTTTGTTTTCTTCGTTGTTGTTGTAATACAGCGGACGAGGTCACGTAAGGCTGCCATCTTGAATCTCTTTGACAGTTCTCATTTCGGACAACATGCGCAAGATAATACCTTAGATATGTGTACTGTGTCTTGAAACAGACAAGCTGGAATTTGGATAAGTTGATCCGTATGCGTCACTTGATGTAAAACTCGAAGATTTTGCGGACGTGGGCCTAAACTTCTAGAACAGCTGTCAATGGAGAAAATGATGACTAATATGGGAGCGAGTCATCCACGAAGAAAAGATTCTCGCATTTGCTTGAAATAAGTTGGTTAGAGACTCAGAGAACATAATATTGTAGAGAAATTGTTAAAATTTCGAGCTCTGGGCAACTCCAACTTTGATGCTCTTCATTGTAAATTTGTAGCTCTCCACTTGCAAGAAAAACTTCCTAAAAGAAAGTGTCCTAAAGGAAAGCCTTGTATGTGGTAGTGGTTGTCTAAAGCTGTGGTGATGTCATGATAAAATTTCAGGAGCCGATGCAGTGTGGAATGCTTTTCTCGAAAACCCAACTGCATGTCTGATGGGCTACGAGAACGAGCTACATCAGAAGCAAACCGAAGAAATACTGTACTACTACTACTACTTCCAATAATTCAAGTAGATAACTTTACTTCTAAAATAAGCTCAAAGAGTGGACTTAAAACCATTTTAAATACTGTAAGTGTTCAACATTTGAAATGTATAAAAATTGTTATAAGAAACACCATTAAGGCCTATTTGCTGATTCGAAACATAAATATTTAAGTAGAACATAAACGCTGATTTGACAGTTTACGCAGAGAAATAAGTAGAACATAAACTTTTTAAGTAGAACATGAACGCTTAAGTCTCGTATCAGCAAACGGGTCTAAGTCCGATATGGAAACAAAATCGTTTGGATTTTGGCAGGACGCATATCGCATATGACATGGTTTGAAATGTAATAGCAAAATTGATTTTGAAGATAAATACAACTATTTTGTTCATACCTTTAAGAAAGAACCACGATTCAAGGAGCGTCATCATAGGGGGAAAAGTGGTTTAATGGTCTCGGGTGTGATTCCATTCATGGGACTAGAAATGTGTTTGGATCGATCAATATCTTGGGCATTCCAGGAAGATAATGCGCCAATCCATAAGGCAAGGATCATACCAAACCTTATATCCGAGACAAATGTACATAAAGTTCCTACAATGGCCGCTGCGCTGGTGCAGTACTCTCCGGACCTTAATATTACGGTAAACTTATGAAGCTGGATGGTTTGATGAGTGTAATGACTCCGGACTATAGTATGAAAACAAGGAATCACTTTCTGCTGTATTGAAAGAAGAGTAGAATGAAATTTCTTTTCGTTGCATAATAAAACTTTAAAATTCACCTGCTCACTGGGTTTATGAAGTTATCTTTGTGACGTTGTGGGGTGCACTCATATCGGGAGCTTTTCTTTTCACATTTTTTTCTATCAAGTCAATAGTATCAGTATAATTTAAATTATCTGAATTAACAATAACTATGTCGTGTAGAATTTGTCGTAAAAAGACCACTGGGTCAGAACTTAAAGTAGAGTGCAGTGATTGCAACAAGTTCTTTCATGCTAAATGCGCAAAATTAACAGCAAATGACCTTGATTTTTTTAAAAAAACAAATAAAGCCTGGAGGTGTTCTTCTTGCTGCATTCAACGGCGAGCCTCTTTGTCTGGAGAAAATAACTTGCCGCCTGCACAGTTCAGCCCTCCACCTCGCTTTGCATCTGCTTCCTCAACACCACTACCAACAGCAGACCCACTGACACCCCAGCAGGAAATTTGCTCCTCAATGAAAAATAAAGGTGCATTCCTCGTCGAAATCATCTGTCACATTCATTGAGGAGAAGCTCTGCATAGATTTCATTCATTGAAAGTCATGCAAAAGGTAAGTAGATTGTCATTCCAGTTGCATCTTGTGCTTTGCTCTTGAAAAAAGGTAAAGAAAATACGAAACAAAGCGATAACCTTTTTTGACATCATAAACTCAAATGAATTCAGTACGTACTGAACGGGAGAGATAATTCCTGTACCTTTTCAGTGGTTATTGCAATCCACATCCACACAGCATTGCGTGTTTTATGCCTGCTATGCGAAAGAGAAAACAACCTTTTCTTTTCTTCCGCATCAAAAAGTTGAATGAATTCTATATAAACCGTGATACGAAGATATCCTGCAAATAAAATTATGCATCCTTTCAGTGGTCTGTCTGCTCTGTTACGGTCGTAGCTGTAGGTAGATACATATTTATTTTTTCTGCCTGTTGAATAGATATTTGACCTGAAACAAAAAATTCCGATGCGAAAGTAAACCTTTTTTGTTTTGGTTTTCCTCGATCGGTCGCGTGACATTTCTTTGTTCTAGAATATTCTAGAATGGATTTTGTGATCGAAGAGAACAGACGTATATATTTTAAGTGTTTTTCAATCAAATTGATAAACATGTTCCTATTTGATTAAATTATAATCATAACCCAGGAGACTAATCACATTCACCTAGGTAATTATATTTTATATTAGATTATTTTCTATAACTCTTAAAGTTTGTATTCCTCTATTCCTTAGCTCCAAATTGAACAAGTATGACGATGATCATCATTTTTAAGAAAATTGCAGCCAAAAAGACGAGGAAGTACCTACTTTATAAAATCGAACAAACATATACGTATAGTTATTTTGAATTGCATTGTTTTTTCTGTTTATCTTCTTTTTTTTAGCTACTTAGAAAAACTTACTATCCACTTTTCTCTTTAATATTTTATTAGTTAATAAATTTCTTAAATACATTATACTAGTTGAATTTATTTTATTTTATTCGTCATACATCCAGCTTCATTCCAGATGCTTCGCTTCTTTTGATGAAATCAAAGAAGAAATGCATAATGATTTCAGTCACATTTTTTCTTCTACGAAAACATCCCCTCACAGTTGACCCATTTTTCATGTATTCATTCGCGTTGAAGAAAGCATCACATAACGAGAACCATTTTTTTCTGATAGGAAAAAGAAGTTATGAATTCGAAAGTGCCATAATCATAGTGATTTCATTACGAAATATTCATGGAGAGAGTCTGTAGGTACTTCCTTCCAATGACAAGCCCATGTTAAATTCATGATAGGATTCCCTAGGAAATTCATGGGTGCAGATCCTTTTCCGTGAGGAAAAACCTACTTCTTCAGTAGTGAATTTTTGGAAATTTCCTACTGGGACCGATCTCATCATCTAATGCATCTTACACCGACAAAACTTCTACCACCACAACCGCCTCTATCAACACCGCCACCACTGCCATAGTCTCAGCCGCTTCCATCGCCACCACCACCACCACCGCCACCGCCTCAACCAGCACCATCGCATCGCTGGCAGGAGGTAATTCCACTGTAACTTTGGATATGGTTTACGCCGAAATTGTTTTGCTAAAAGAATATCACAAGAAACAAATCGATGTGCTTATCGCAAAAAATATTGAATGTGAAACTAAAATTCTACATCTCGAGGAAAAGGTGAATAACCTGGAGCAACAGCTTTTAATGAATAGCATAGAAGTATTTAACGTTCCCAATAACAACACTGCAATGTCGAACGTTGACACAGCTCTCAAAATATTTAGTCACGGTTTGAATGTGAATATTAACGAAGCTGACATCGATCAATGTTATATATGAAGAAAATTAAAACAAAGCATTCAAAGAATTTTAACAACAACAATTCAACGAGCACCACCACCAACATTCTTCACGTAAAATTCAATTCTCATCTACTCAAGGAGAAAATTATGAAAGCAAAAAGAGAAAAACGAGAGCAGCTTACAACTAACCTATTCGATGCGCAAAGGGAACCTGAAAACATTTACTTGAACGACTGTTTAACTCATCAGACACGTAAACTGCTAAACACTGCATTGTCGCTGAAGGCTACGAAGGGATTTAAATATGTTAGGACCAGAAATGGGACAGTTTTTATGCGGAGGAGTGAGGGTGACAATTCAGTAAGAATTGTTAATGCTAATGATTTTGATAAAATAATATGAATTTAGTTCCTTCTGCCCCCCGTCCCAATCCAAACATGTGTGATTATCCAGTCAATGTACCTTGTTTTGAGACTTGTTTTTGTTTACAACAAAATATCCGTAGTTTGAGAAAAAAAATTTCGGTTCTTGTTGCTCATATTGATTCGCTCATATGTTTACCTGTGGTAATAGTTTTAAGTGAAATTTGGATATATGAGAGTGAACTTTGTTTATATTATATACCAGGTTATTCGCTGTTTGGTAATTGTAATGAATTGTACCCATCGGGAGGTGTAGCTGTTTATGTAAGAGATGGTTTTATATGCGAGTGCTCAAAAATTGAAATTTCTAGTGCAGATGTGTTAAAGTTATCGCTTTGTTATGCTGGTTTTCGAGGTGTTATATTTGAATGGCTTCAATCCTACTTAAAGGAAAGAGAACAAAAAGTAAATGTTAACGGAACTTTTAGCAATTCACTTCTTTTAAAAAATGGAGTCCCACAAGGCTCCGTTCTCGGCCCATTATTTTTCTTAATTTATATAAATTCTCTTTTCAAACTTAAATTAAATGGTTCCCCTACTGCCTTTGCAGATGATATAGCATACACCTATCAATTTAATACTACATTTGAATGTGTTGCCAAAATTAATGAAGATTTAGAAATCCTTAGGATATGGTTTGCTGCGCATAAGCTAATTATAAGCGAGAAAACAAAGTTAGTAAATTTTAAACTATCTGATAATAGTCTTTTTGATTATAACCTATGCTTTCATGCCCACAATTGTAAACAATTTTGCTTACCTATTCATAAATGTGGTGAACCTAATTTCTATTCTCATAGTATATGTTCCGATAATTGCTTTAAAATTGAGTCTGTGATGAAATTTAAGTACTTGGGTGTTCTTATCGATTTCAACTTAAATTGGAAAGAACATATTCGCTCCCTGAAATCTCACATGATGTTGGTTACTCGTAAAATGTACCTCATAAAGCTATTTTGCTCAAAAAAAGTTTTAAAACTAATTTATAACGGTCTTGCGCATTCAAAGCTTCCATACGGAATTTCCAGCTGGGGTGGATCATACGCAAGTACTTTTAGACCCCTCATGTTAGCTCAAAAACATGTAATACGAATAATTTGTAATAAAAACCGTTTTGCTGAAAGTTGGCCTTTATACAAGGAATTGCAAATTTTACCAATGAGACATCTCTATGTTTTCAAAGTTTTAAGAGAGTTCTTCAAACAAAGTGGCAAAATTCCAACTAGAAACTCGCAGCTTTACAGTCTACGTATAAACAACTCAAATCTTGTTACTGTACCACTCGCACGTAGAACTCACTTCTCCCAAACTTTTCAACAAATTACCGTTATTTATAAGGCAAACTACTTCTTTTAGTTCATATTTGAAAAAAGTTAAAGACTGGCTATTCACACATGACTATGAATGCATTGAATCCTTTTTAAGAACCTTAACCTAACAGCAGCTCATACATACGTAGTAAAAATATTTCCTTGTTGTTTACAGTATATTATTTTTGAATTGTTAAGTTTATTTTGTTTCTTGCTCAAAGTTTAATTTTATTATTAATTAATTTTTTTTTGAAATAGTTAAATTCTGATTGTCACCCCACATCAGGTATTACTTGAATTAATTTTGTTTTGGCGTGTCATTCAACACTAACTTTTATAGTTACCGAATGTTCACTAAATTCATTCAATCTTAAAACATTTATTAATCTTAAAACATTTATATTGTATTTATAGCTCTAAGTTAGCTTGAATGAATAAAAATCTTATCTATCTATCTATAAAGATGGTAGAATACATTATTAAAACATCGTGCATTAAGAGCAACCCCCCTAGTTATGCATTTTTTCCTTATTTAAACCTTTGTTTCTATTCAAGTGTCGCAAAACAATAATTGTGTTTTTATGATGGATGTAAAGGGCATACAAAGTTACCTAGCAGTACTTTATGCATAATGTTTTGTTTTTGCAATTGAATTTTATATGAATTCCGCTTTCAATAACTAAAACAAATAAAAATGTTTAATACATTTAACAATGCGCTGGACTCTCTAGTTAAAAAAAAGTTTGCTGTTATTCAAGTGTGCTTGTAACTACAAGGACGCATACATAACTCTCAATAGTAAAACACACTTTAATCTAACCCAACTTCAAAACTTCCTGCTCTTCATATATCAACCTCATTATCTGTTTCTGTTGCCCTCCAACTCATTATTATCATCATCATCATCAACCAGCATCATTGAAATTTCCATTTTCATTAGCATCAATTGTTGTTATGAATTATTATCTCGTTGCACTCATTTTAGACGCCCGCCATGCCATTCATCTTCATCACAATTTAGGTCAAAAGGATTAAAGCATAATGTCATTACAAATCAGAATCCAACCCACTCTCTCTTTCTCTTTTTTTTTTGGTTTCACTTCAACTCATGGTTAACATTGTAATGTTGGCATCATCATCGTCATCGTCCTTACAACCATCATCATTGGTGCCTTTAAGGCTTCCCCAATTACATTACTTAATACAAAAAAGAAGAAGAAAATTGTAAGCGAGTTTAATTTCAATTAGTTGTTGCCTTGGACTTAATAAGAGCTGATGAAGACGAAGGATGTTCAAATTCAAAAAAAAAAAAAAAAAAATAAAGAAAGAAAGTCCTGTCAGTCATCAGTACTCAACAGTAATAGGTATAGAGAGAGAAAGGAAATTAAATAGAAGAAAGAATTTTCTAAATAGGTCAACACGTCATTTTGTATAGCAATAGACAAAAAAAAAAACTAAACAAAATACTAAATCCAAACAACAAAACGACAGCAAAACAGATACTCGAATAGACACTTCATTCAATCGATTTTGATCTGTGTTGCATTGATGTTGTTATACTCCAGTGAAAATTTAACATACCACCTTATTACTTTTCATGGCAATTATTGGCTAAGAAGATAATAATTGGGAAATATTCATGCATATTGTTTAAGCTGTTGCAAGGCCAATTTGGACTTTATCTAATTGAAATTTCGTAAAATTAAGATAAGCTCCAGTTTTGCCTAGCAATAACTTTAAGCTCATGTTCAAGAATGAGTATAAAATGGACACACATCCACATCAATAAAAAAAACGTATGAGAAAGAAAATGCCTACATCACTTCAACCGACATCACATCGTCCGATGATGCCTGATAGTTACCGAAAAACCCATAGTACCGAAAACAAAAGTACTGAAAGTCCGAAACCCCCAAAGTGCTGAAAAACCCAAAGTACCGAAAAGCCCATAGTACCAAACTTAACATTGCCCGATATTTCCAGTGAGGTTTTTACTATTATGGTGGAGAGAAAATGAAGGAATATAAAATGAGAGAGAAAGCAACTCATCGCAACAATAACATAATGATCGACATTGTAAAAGTTTAGATACGTTAACGGATTTTTTTAGGAATTCATTATATCTTCATTCATGATTATTTTCTCAGTTAAAAGGTCGTATAATGAATAGTTCGGAGTTGGGAAACAAAGTTCTCGAATTTCTAAGAAATTTTGAGTCAAGAATTGAGCTTTTGCCGGACAAAATAAAAAATCTCAAGCCTTGAAATATTTGGCAATAGATTCCTTGAAACCCTACGATGGATGACCATCTGACATTTGCAGCTTCTTAGAAACTCTGGTGTATTCTACTTTTTTCTTGCTCCAGTGGCATGAGCACAGAGGCTTCGATTTGGCTCGGATCAAGAGATGACCCGTTTTTGGCAAGTTCATCTGCCATTTCGTTCCCATGAATATTTCTATGTCCTGGGACCCATCTAAGGGTAACTGTGTTCGTAGCATTGAGTACTCTTAGCTCATTCCGACAGCGATCGACCAGTTTGGACTTTGTGGTGATTGAGGAAATGGCTTTGATTGCCGCCTGGCTGTCTATGAAAATGTTAGTATTGTTATTAACTAGTTCGCTGACTGAGGGAAGATGTTTCGCGGCTTCGCAAATTGCCAGCACTTCCGCTTGGAATACACTGCAAAAGTTTGGAAGCTTTAAAGATCTATTTATGGGTGGGTTATCTGAGTAGATGCCTGACCCAACCCCCTCCGAGGTTTTGGAACCGTCAGTGAAGACCGAAACATGATTTGCATTTATGACCCTGTTTTCATTCCATAGTTCCCTGGTTGGGATATCTGTTATAGTTACTGGGTTGAAATCTATGTGCGGTGAAACGTAGTCTGTTTGAATGTCTATGTCTATAAAATTCACTATAGTTCTGTGACCGTAGAGGCCCTTTTTCCAATTTTTACATTGATGAAGTCTTAAAGCACTTTTGGCCGCCACCTTTTTCGTATACAGATCGAGTGGGGCAAGTGAAAGGAAAGTTTCAAGGGCGGCCGTTGGTGTGGTTCTGATAGCACTGGTTGTGCCAATACATGCTAGTCTTTGAATTTTAGTCATGAAGCAGGGGGGTTGCATACATACCTCTTTTTTAGACACCACCGTGATGTACTAGCACTTAATTTAAATCAAATTTTGCAATCACCGAACCTCGAAAATACCCAAAATCCTATAGTGAGCCCAAGCAGGGGGGTTGCAGGTGGGCAGCATGGCCCCATACATATTTCAGTTTTAAAATGCAGCCTTAATGTTGGCAATGCAAGCAAATTAAAAATATCTCAAAAAAGTAGTATCAGTAATTTTCAATTTTCCCAAAAGCTAGAAGACATAAAAGCTTTCTGTTTTTTGTGTTCGATTCAGAATTAATAAGAGCATATATTACATACAAAGAAAATTTAGTTTTCCATTTCGCAATTTTGAGAAAAATTTATCCAAACATTATGTTTTTGTTTGCGTTTTTTTTTTTAATTTTGAGTTTGAGCATTTGCGAGTTCAGTACCGAAAAACCCAAAGTACCGAAAAATCCAAGGAACCGAAAAACCCAGTTAAAAGATACCCAAAGTACCGAAAACCGAAAGTACCGAAAAACCCAAAGTACCGAAAACCCAATAGAACTGAACACCCAGATTGCAAAAAATCCACAGTACCGAAAAACCCAAAGTACTGGAAAACCCGAAGTACTAAAAAACCATGGTATCGAAAAATCCAAAGTATCGAAAAACCCATAGTACCGAAAAACCCATAGTACCGAAAACCCAAAGTACCAAAAAACTCAAAATACTGGAAAACTCAAATTACCAAAAAACCCATGGTACTGAAAGATCTAGAGTACCGAAAAAACGCAAAAAAATCTAAAGTACCGTATAGCCCAAAATACTTACAACCCAAAGCACTGAAAACCATATAGGTACCAAAAACCATAAAGTACCTAAAAATGCAAAGTACCCAAGAACGCTGAGTTTCGAAAACCAAAGGAAGTACCGAAAAACCTTTAGTTCCGAAACTCAAAGTAGCGAAAAACCCGCACTACCAAAAAACTTATCGTACCGAGGCGGTTGAAGCGAGCCTTATATCACGCACTATTCTTTTGGCCAGCAATTCTAGTTGCAGCTCCAGTTCCAGTTGACTCTGAGCATTTCCTTACTGCCTTAATATTCAGAGTGCGACTGTCGAGCAAAAACACACTGCGAATGCGAACCACTCAGAAGAAGAAATTCGACCATCGATGCCTTACCATGCCTCATAGAAATGATATGAGGTTATAGAGCGAGAAGTTTTACTGCTGTGCATTAACCTACCACAGACAAAAAATCATCAGTGGTCGCAGATTTGCGGTATCATCAAAAAGGCAGATGAAATGACAGTAAGCTACCAACCCCTTTAGAGAAAGAACTCGTTGAGTGGTATGATACCGAATACATGCTCTGGAAACAGGTGACAAATGAACCATGCAAATTTGCTGCAGACCTAAACAAC